>OZ022558.1:17405917-18134554 GCA_963991005.1 Barypeithes pellucidus
TATTTAAATTTTATAGGTTAAATTTAAAGTTTAAAAAAAATGGAAGAAAACAACAACTATTCAAATGTAGTATTTATGAATTTATTTATTTTACATGGTCAGTGTAATAAGATCATCAGCCGTACATGTAGAAGATTCAATGAAATGTATCCAAATTTACCATCAATGAGCAATAAGAAATATGGACGAAATCAAATCAATTTCGAAAATTTTGGATCATGCTTGAAAGCATCCAGAAATTTACCTAGACCTATAACGTCCAATGAGGAAAATTAAATCCATGTTTTGGCTTATTTTCATGCCTATACGCAGGCTTCAATAAGAGGTGCCAAAGAAGATTAGGGCTTATCGTTTTTTGTGTGCAAAAAATATTGTCTACACATAATATGCATGCTTATAAGTATACCAAAGTTCAATTTCTCAAGGCTGAGGACTGTCCACAAAGAACTTTGTTTTGCGAAAACGTATTAATTCATATACAGGAAGACCCACAATTCTTACGAAATATTATTTGTAGTCGAAATTTTCACGCGAAGTAATTTTTAATATGAAAAATATTCATTATTGGGCGCAAGAAAATCCCAATGTTACGAGAGTCTTCATTCCAAGAAAAGTTTAGTTTTAATGTTTTTTGTTTAATGATGGATGACAAAATTCGATATTTGATGAAAATTTAACATCCAGAAAATACTTCGAAATTTTAACTACATTTGTTGAGAATTTCGTTGATAATCTTCCCCGTACCCAGTATCGCAACTGGACGGGGCTCCAGCTCATTGCACTGTCGAAGTAAGTGTGGAAATACGGAGAATATTTGAGGATCGTTGGTTCAGGCGTTGGGTCCTTGGAATTGGCCTGCTAGATCTCCAGACTTAACGCCTCTAGATTTTACCTTTGGGGTACTCTCAAAGATATTGTTTACGAAACACCGGTAAATTCAAGGGAAGATTTAGAAGATCGGGTGAATCGCGCTTTTCAAAGTTTAGATATTGATGAACTTAGACTTACTACTACAGATGGTGTCAATACCCGAATTCTGAAATGTTTAGAAGTGAACGGCCAACATATTGAACATTTATTGAAAAGTAATTAGATATTTTTTGCAAAATGTCAACCATTACAAAACAATTTCCATAGGCTACTTGACAAATTGGTCTAAAAAGTGTGATTGTTATCTGTAATAATTAATTTTGCTAGATAAATGCTCATAAGTCAAAAACTGTTCAAGATAGGTATAGTAACATTATACATGGGAAGATAGACAATTTCAATAGCTTTTAGGACAACAGATCAAATATAGGGTAATACATGTTAAATGTGGTTGTAAATAAAATAAACTGCTGGCCATTTGCTTTCGAGCAAGAAAAATTTCGCCTAAATTTAAAAGTTAATATTTTCTGAACCAGATATGACATCGATCTCCGGTTTTTAATGGTTGATAGATTTGTCTCTTAGGAAACAATTGCCAAAGTTGGATTGTCTTAAACTGTTAGAAAATTTTATATACAGAGTGTTAAAGAGGACCATGATTTTTGCTCCAATTTCAATAGCATGTAAGTTTCACAATCTTATTTTTAAATTTTATCACTGTACGTCAATTGAATCACTGGTTCATAGCAAAGAAAATAATCTCTCAAATTTTTGATATCTGCTATATTTTAAGAAATACCGATTTTTTTGAAAACTGCTTTTTTTTCAACTTTTTGTTAGCTAGATCCCACTGTGCGTTGTATCGTGCAAACTTTGCAAGTGATTATTATACCTTATGGAAAGCTTGTTTATGTTCAGTAACAACAATTGTACCTAAATGTTGTGATGTACAGTGGCGTACTTATAATCACTTATATGTCTATGCTTTATGAGTATCTCACAATTTTTTGTATTGGAAAGTACTCGCCCCTAGATTAGGCAAGTTTTTTCTTATTTTTTAGTTTTTCATATCGCGCTACAGGTATATTATACAGTGCCTACAAAATTTTAAAAAAGATATTTTTTTTATTTAATTGTTTGAAAAAATTTATTTATTAATTTATAACTTCCTAACACGACACTATTCATAAAATTAAACTTACATTGAAAGGCACTTTAATATTAAATATCACTAGCTGCCGTCAAACCAAACCCCGTCCATCCGAGTGTATTAATTTGAATCGAGATTATCACGAAAAAAAACAATATCAAGTCAGCCATGCTAATGCGTTTAGCAACAAAGCTAACCATGTATTAGAAAGTTAGGAATTAATAAATACATTTTTTCAAACAATTAAATAAAAAAATTATCTTTTTTAAAATTTTGTAGACACTGTATAAAATACCTGTAGCGCGATATGAAAAACTAAAAAATAAGGAAAAACTTGCCTAATCTAGGGGCGAGTACTTTCTAATACAAAAAAATTGTGAGATACTCATAAAGCATAGACATATAAGTGATTATAAGTACGCCACTGCACATCACAACATTTAAGTACAATTGTTGTTACTGAACATAAACAAGCTTTTCATAAGGTATACTAATCACTTGCAAAGTTTGCACGATACAACGCACAGTGAGATCTAGTTAACAAAAAGTTTAAAAAAGCAAAGTTTTTCAAAAAAATCGGTATCTCTTAAAATATAGCAGATATCAAAAATTCGACAGATCACTTTCTTTGCTATGAACCAGTGATTCAATTGACGTACAGTGATAAAATTTAAAAATAATATTGTGAAACTTACATGCTATTGAAATTGGAGCAAAAATCATGGTCCTCTTTAACACCCTGTATATAAAATTTTCTAACAGTTTAAGACAATCCAACTTTGGCAATTGTTTCCTAAGAGACAAATCTATCAACCATTAAAAACCGGAGATCGATGTCATATCTGGTTCAAAAAATATTAACTTTTAAATTTAGGCGAAATTTTTCTTGCTCGAAATCAAATGGCCAGCAGTTTAGTATACAAATCTCGGTGAAAAGTTTCATTACTGTCTCGAGATTTAGTTACTACCGACTCTCGACAGGAATGAAACACTTTCCACCTCGGTACGTAAAATACTATTACGTACCCAAGAGACTTTCATTTTATCTTCTTCATCCTAATTTTTTACATCTGTAAACCTTTTTAGTTGATTTTTTCAGTCTATTTACACAGCTCATTAAATTTAATGAATCCGCCGAAGAAACAATATTTTCTCCTTTCCATCCATCTCCAATCTACTAAAACGCTTTCCTTACTCCCGTTACGAGGTGCAGACGTGCCAAATGGAAACAAATTTCTGTGCTAAATTCACGCACCAGATTCGTATAACATTACCATATTTTCTAATAAAACTTCCCAGCCAATCAATAAGCACTCGCTGAATCACAGTAGTGCCCTACTTGTAATAATTTACCATGGTCCTTTTCGCAGAAAAGCCGGGAAAAAGGATAGGAAAATCGAAAGGGAAAGTTCATTGTGGAGCCAGTCTGCCTGTCTGGGTTTACTTAGTTTGGACCTTTTAATAAATTCCGGGAAATCAACTTTAGATTTAGTTTGTCGAGAGAAAGGGCAGCCGGTGTCAATGGATTTCGGTGTAGATAAAGTAGGTAAATAAATTGTTATAAAATATGTATGCAAATGACAGATTTAGAAGTTATATTTCACATATCGATGGGGTTTTGACCAAACATCGTACGCGACAAATTTCTCGAAATAGTTATTTATTATACAAGGGAAAAAAGTATTAGATTTTAGTTCGAGGTTGTGTTGACAAAATTCCGAGAGCTAATATCTAGTGTTGGAAAAAACCGATGATTTTAATTATCGAGTACTCGATACTCGAGCGATTTTAATAATCGAGTGAATCGCTTGAAATTCCAATTCACCAAGCGATGACGTCACCGATTGCTTGACCGGCAGCCTAGCCGTTTACATGTGATCAGGTAGGGTATTTAGCAGGCACGCAACTACGGGTGGGCACAGGTTTAGCTGAAGAATTGTAGTAGCCACCAAAAAAATTCCAGAAATTTATTTATTTGTGAATAATGAGTTTTTACCTGAACTAAAATTTGTAGTTCTATATTCTATTAACCATACCAATAAATGAAATTAATATCTGAAGTACTTTCGGAGATATTAAAAAATAACCATTTAAAAAATTAAAATTCAACACCCTGTAGCAAAAATTTAAGCCGTTACGGACATATGTTCATATGAACTTTTCTTTTTAAAATGACCTAAGGAATCACACCCTCAAATATTAGCACGTCATTTAGGAACACCCTGTATATCCGGGAAAAAAGTAATTCTCATAATTTTTTTTCGGGGAAAAAAGTAATTTCATAAAAAGTGACATTTTGGAACAAACCCCCCCCCCAAAAAAAAATACCATCAATTTAACACGAAAAATACCATATATAACGGTTTGACTAATGCGACAGGGTATTACTTTTCGTAACTTTTCCATGCATGACCCCCCCCCAAACCGAAGTTCTGGATCCGCCCTTGATCTGACGAGACAACCACAGGAGACTATTTTCATGCAAAGTTGATCAGGCTAATTAGAAAAAATATCCACATGGAAAATGTCAGTGGTGAACCTATATGAAATGATTTTTGCAGGAACGCCACTGGTAATTTTATATCTTATTAACATATACTAGTGTTGTGATCACTCGAGCGAAAAACCGCTTGATCACTCGATTAGTGAAATAACCGACATCGCTCGATTATTAAAAAAACCGCTCGAATTATCTATTCAGGCGAAAACCGTCGCCCGTATTATTATCTTTCACTCGATACCCGCGCTTCGCTTGCCGCCGACGGAATTGTACCGCTGTAGCGTGATCGAATTAAAAAACTGCTCGTATATTCGAATAGTTTTTCGCTCGATAGGAAATACTCTAGTTTTAAATTCAGGCGAATAACCGAACAATATCAACTGTTATAATGACCTTCGTTTTACATGCCGCGCGATCCGAAAGCTGGCTAGCCAACGGCGTAGTTTAGGTCTCCGATTTTAAATATTAAAAAATTAAGGAATATAATTTTAAAATTTTTATTTACTATAAACTCGAGAAAACTTCTCAAAAATAACATAATAATAGAAATTCTTAATGAAAAATAACAAAACCAACAAAATTGTTAACAACATATATAGAAAAATTGGTTGGTTATGTTATAGTAAACATTTTTGAATCGAAACAGGAACTTTTTATTATTAAACTCAAGAAGACTTCTTAAAAATAACATACATTATAGAAAATGTTAATGGAAAATAAGAAAACGAGCAAAATAGTTAACAAAACATAGGTATCGAGAAATTTTTTGGTAACCAGAAGTAAACATTCTTAAATTTAAACAGGAACTTTTAGGTAACTATAACCATGAATTTAAAGAAATAATCACCTACTTTCTAATTTTGCCAGTCGCGTAACTAAGCCTAAATTTTTGAAGGGCACACAGTGGGCACCTGATAATTTAAAGTGGAAGAATTTGACGGCCATTTTAAATATCTACTTATTTTATGCTCGTAGATCGAGAAAGATGTGAAGAAAAATAACTCTTGGTAATTCTTTTTGTTTTAAAAAAGCACAAGAATAAACCCGAGCAATAAATACATATTTGGGTGATTTTTGCAGTTTTTTGTTTGGTATCGAGACACGTGGTAAAAATTCATTACCTATTCGCAAATAAATAAATTTCTGGAATTTTTTTGGTGACACTATAATTTTTTAGCTAAACCTGTGCCCACCCGTAGTTCCGTGCCTGCTAAATACCCTACCTGATACATGTAAAGGGCTAGGCAGCCCGTTAAGCAGTCGGTGACGTCATCCCTTGGTAAATTGGAATTTCAGGCGATTAACTCGAGCGATTAATTCGATTATTAAAATCGCTCGAGTATCAAGTACTCGATTATTAAAATCATCGGTTTTTCCCAACACTAACACATACCATTAGTATACCTACTTTCGAGTTTAATAGAGATAATTAAAAAAAAATCACACTTGGAAAGGACACACCCTGTAGAACTGTTAGCACTTTTGAGTTGAAATAAATAAATTTTGCTATCCAGAAACCAATATCACATTGTATTATCATCAAACATAAACTTTTATTCGTCACCATTTCTTTCCTGTTCGACGTTTCCCCTTTATTTCCTACCAATAAAAGAAACGCAATGTTTGCAACGTATTTTATTGCTATAGATGAACGTCTCCCGCTAACCCAATTTCAGAAATTTAATATAAATCTTTTATGCCGTGATTTACTGCTATTTCACACTCTAATGCTGTTTATCAGTTTGACAGTAGAGTAAAAAAAGTTCGGCGACCCTGCAACCCCGTAGTAAAACTTGGCCAATAAAGGAGGGGTGTGTTGGTCGTAAAATACGAAAATACTATGTTCGAACAAAGTTATTTTCGATCCGGACTAAACAAATCATAAAAAGTTACAGCTAAGTCTATTACGTTTGTATACGCATCGTACTGGTTTAAGTTTAAATATGTAGCAAGCCACTGCAATTTTTTAAAAATTGGTGGCTTTATTTTAAATATCCTATAGTAATTGTAAACATAGCATGAGGGGCTTCTAAGTAAACTGCGATCCTACGTTATGCCCAGTCGATTTTGTTCATGGTTATCTAGCTTTCTTAAGCACCGCTCTCTGCAAGTGGCGATTGACGGATTTCTCTCAGACACCTTCACCATCAATGCCGGTGTTCCTCAAGGGTCCATATTGTCTCCCAATCTCTTCTTACTCTACATTAACGACCAACTACTGAAAACTAGAAATCCGATATTTAGCTTTGCTGACGATAGCAGACTTATCTCATCTTTCTCTTTGAAATGCCCAAACATCGGCTGCCGACGCACATCTTCGCAGACAGCATGCAGTATCACGACTCAACAAATACCTGGAAGAAATTTTGCCTTGGAGTAACACTAACCAAGTCGAATTTAACGCTAAAAAAACCCAGGCAGCAGTTTTCTCTAAAAAGGTTAACATTACAGAACCGGATATAGTCATGGCAGAACACGCAATCCCACTGGCTTCATCTATTAATTTGCTGGGCGTCAGTCTGGGAGGAAATATGTCTTGGCATAACCACGTTGTGGGAATCGCCAAGATAGCTTCTCATAAACTTGGTGTACTCTTCCGAACCGAAAAGTTGTACACACCTCAGAAACTTTTGACACTATACAAAGCCGAGATTCGACCATCGGCTTCGGCTACTGGATCCGATCGAAAGGAGGGCCATTCGTCTGATCGGAGATCATGCGCTGGCGAAGAACCTGGACAGCCTAGATCATCGAAGACGTGTTGGGGATTTCACTCATTTAGAGATAATTTCATGGAAAGTGCTCGGCTGACCTTGCCCTCTTAATTCCGCCCAGAGCGGCGAATAGCAGAAATATACGACGAACCACTGCCCCCGATCCATATGTGGTTAAGCTTAGTACTCCTCGAACTTCATTATTTAAGAATTCTTTCATCTGGAGGATTTCATCCTTACGGAACGACCTTCCCGAGGTCGTTTTCCCAACGAATATAACCTCCAACGATTCAAAACCAACGTGAACGTGTATCGATACGAACCGCAAATTCGTCTCGCCAAATTTTCAAAATTGGACATTTTTGCGTTATTTGTGGGATTTAAGGGATATTTACTGTCCGAATAAAATCGTAGCAGGCAGGACACGTGACGCGTAAAGGTTAAAGTTAAAAGAGATTTAAAAAATAAATCTATGTAGAAAATCACACATCAATATGTGTTTTTACAAGGCGACTGTAAGATTAAATACAGAGATTTCCATATCTCGACAATAAACGCAAAACGACATTCTTTTGTTCAAATATGCTTGCCAAGTCTGGAAAGAGCTATGACTCCGAAAGGATTATCTCTCCAGTAGCGAAAATGGAATAAAACGTTTCCACAAGTATTATAGGACATAGAGAGAAGAATTATCGAATTCAGTATCGACACACATTTTGAGAAATGGACATTTGAAAAATTACATTTCCTACACTTTGCTATGCTACAGGAATATCTTCGTTAAAGACGGCTTGCAACGTCAATTTCCGGTTTAGCTATTTAACGGTGGTTTCACCAGTTTCACAGTTAAGGCTTTCGGCATAGAAAACATTATAGAAATATTACATGGTTTGTTAAGATGAGGATCCCAAACAATCCCAAATTAGCACTCAGAGCCATCTATGTTGCATCAATTTAATTAAAAAATATGCCGCTTTTTGGCAGGTTAGAAAGAGACGAGAGTCATCAGCTGATCAATATTTCTTTTCGTGAAGTTTTAGCCTTTAATAATAAAGTTTTTTAGTTAGTTTATTGAAATTTAGATTGTCTGACATATCGATTGGGATATCAACAAGTTTCAGGAAGATCTGTGACAAAAATTTGAAAATTGTTCATATTTGAAATTGCTTATTTTTTAGTCAAAAATCCAATTAAATTTGTTTATCTCGAACAATATAATAAATAATGATCATACTATATTTTATATCGATAATTTAAGCGATTCGATAGTTTTCCTCATCATTTAGGGTCGGATCTAGTCAAGTATTTGTCTAGATCAATGTTTCAAGTATGGGATTCTTGCAATAATACTAAGTAGAAATGCGGACGTAATCTCACTGAGACTGAGACAAATTACGTGTCACACGATAACGATATATTTTTAGCATATTTGCTTTTACATATTATTACGTATTTTCAGTTCGCGTCTAGCGACTGCAATTTTAAAATACCGTAGATCGTTGTTCGAAGCCCACGTTAGGCTGTGGGTCCCCTCGGGAATGGCCCTATCATAAATAAAGTTAGTATTTTTTATAGTCCTGTAACTTTTCTAATTGTTGTCCGATCTTGGTGAAATTTCTAGCAAAACGTAGCCTTGTGTCTTGGGATGATATCCTGAATTTTGGTTTTCAAAAATAATAATAATAATAATATATACTTTATTTAGCACTTGGCTAGTAAAAAGAAACAACATAAATACATATTTATATACATTGTTTACAAATACAAACTTCTAACATGAACTTTGTTCTCGCAAATATACAAAAAGTTTTCTACAACATACAGTCAAACTAGGTGACCTCCTTATCACATCGGGAAACTGCGAAGTCCCTCATAAAAAATAGTTTTTTGTAAAGATTGTTTCACGAAAAATGGATATAACTTAATGACTGCAGTAAAAGTACCTGTGGCCATCCCATTATTTATGACCGTTTGTTTTTATTATCTGGAAAGGACCGGATTGTAATAATTATAATTAAATATAGGCACATCAGGTAGGTTAGGTTGCTTAATTTATATTTAAATATCTTTTTGGGGTAAAATTTGTTAGTTTTTGAGGAATGGTTCAAGAATTGTCTTTTACCAAACCTTCCTCAGAATAGCGTGATAGTAATGGACAATGCGAGCTATCACAGTCGCCAATTACATAAAGCTCCAAGCTCAAATAATACAAAATTGGAGTTTCAGAACTACATGGCGGCGAATGATATATATTTTGAAGAAAGTTATAAAAAAAGTGATCTTTTAGAAGTTTTAAAGACATTTTGTTTTGCACACCATTTTATATAAAAAAAGTATATGTTTGTGACACATTGGCAGAAGAAATTGGACATACAGTGCTACGGCTCCCACCCTATTATTGCATTTTTAACCCCATAGAGCATATGTGGCACCAGTTAAAATCACTGGTTAGGTCTGAAAATATTTCTCCGACTTTAAGTTCTAGTGTTGTAGAATTAATACGAAAATGCTTTAATGATATTCCCCCAGGTAGTTGGAAAAATTCAGTCCGTCACGTAATAACTGTAGAAAATTGGTATATTAGTCTGGATCGTATAATTAATCCAATTATAATTAATTTTGATGAGGATAGCGATAGCGAAACAGAACTATCTATAGAATGACATTATAAATGTAAATAAATATGACTAGTAATATTTAAAAAAAATGTTATATCATTTGATTACATTAATGTAATCATATCATTACTTGTTTTCCTTAGTCCGTCCCTTCATACTTCACTTGTTTATTGCCAAGCTCTAGTCGACACAATGGGACCGACCCAGGAAATCATTAAGTCGTATCCATTTTTCGTGAAACAATCTTTACACCAACCGATTTTACATAGTGAATGTTGTAATTTCTTGCCGATCTTATACCATAGTCGTGACAGTCATATCTGCTCTCAAGATATGAGGAGATAATTAGGCAATAAATTGTTTTCCATTTTATATATTAAAATGAAGTTCTGTCTTGATCATTATACAGGCAGAACCAAAACATTTTTACGCTTAATTTCTTAACGCTCTGTGGAAAAATTGAGCGGTAGAATTTAGCTTCATTATGTTTTGTTTTGAAGTGTATACTTTTCTTAACACATGTTTTTTGGTTCACGTCATTATCTATCTTTTAAAAGAAAATGTTGCAATTTTTCAATTTTGTTCACAATTCAGAACATCTCATTGCTTTATCGAGTAGCATAAACAAATATCCAAAAAGTAACAGCCCGTATTGTATTGAAGCATGCCTCGTCACATGGTAGAAGTATAAGTACATGAGGTGGCAATACGCGCTATTAATTTTTGGATATTTGTTCATGTTATTTGATAAAATAATGTAATGTTCTGAATTGTGAATAAAATTTAAAAACTGCAATGCTTTCTTTAAAAATTTGTATCTTCTTTTACAAAGCAGTTAATGACGTGAACCAAAAAAACAATGGGTTAAGGGAAGATCACACTTCAAAACAAAACATAATTCAGCGAAATTGTACCGTTCAATTTTTCCACAGGGCGTCAAGAAATTAAGGGTAAAAAAGGAATTTTTTTTCTGTCTGTATTCAGGATACCATCCCAGCACAAATCTACACTTTGCTAAAAATTTCACCCAGATCTGATATCAATTAAAAAGTTACAGGACTATTAACCTGGCTAACATTATCTTTGTACGGGTTTTAGTGCCGGGAGTGTAATTTAATACATATAGTACATGGTGTTATGGAAATGAAGTATTATATTTAAACCGACAATTCCTGAGATAAAGACAAATTGAAGAAAAATACCCATAAATGGCGCTTTCAATTCATTCAGTGGTAAAAGTGACCTGACGTCAAACCAGAAAAACACCTGTGTGGCACTACGATACATCTAAGCAATCAAGGAATTCTGGCCAGTGTATAAATGTAAATATAATAAAAATAATAAAATAGTTTAAACACTTTTCCATTCTGTAATACCTTTTTGTACAATTAATTGAAGAACATTTACGACGGACTATGTTTTAAACAACCCGAAAAAACATATGGTATAGTATTAAATTAGTTTGACATAGGCACGTACGTCACTAGGTCAAATGCCAATGATCTCTTGACGCCTTACATCGGCTGTGTTCATATAGCGCCGCACGCTTGCCGACTGTTAGTTGAAGACCAACCAGCGGCCGGATACGTTGTGTCTCGTCGGTCACCAACACACTCTCAGCAATCCGCTCTGTTTTTTTCGGTTTACGCGTGTATCTTGCCCGTCCATAAATAATCTTCGAATATTGTTTTTATTGGCGCATTTCTTTTGGACGGGTTTGTTCGGGTTAACTATCGGTTCTGTTTCACTATTACTGTGTGTACATAAAGTGTTTCCATGAGTGTTCCCATTTTTTTCTCTCTCTTTAGGTATAAAGATAAATACAAGTGGATAGAAAATAATTTATTTTTATAATTTTGGAATGGAATTTCAGTTTTACCTTAAGTTTGGCAACATTGCCATTGGGTCTAGGTAAAACGTTATACAGTAGCGCGGACTGACCTGTGAGTAAGAGTGTTTGTTACCCCACTTTTAAAACAGACGATTTAAAAAAAATAAAATATGTAGCGCTTCTCTAGGACACCCAAGGAGACGAAAATGTGATATAAAAGTTTTTCGCATGTCACTTCGTTTTCGAAATACAGGGTGTTAAGAAAAATATTGTATTTTTCATTTTATTAATTAATGCCAATGATTTAATAATGCATATGATTTAAAAACTTTGAATAATGAACTTAAACAGGAGACAAATGTCGCGGAGAAAACAAATGTGGTTGCCATGGAACGAAGCAAAGCCTACTCGTATAATTTGACGATAAAAATACGAAACTAACTAAAAAATTAAGGTTCTCTTTTACCCAGATCCCCGCAAATGAATTAATTGTGAAATTTAAAATTGACCCAAAGTAAAGTGCTCTAATCCTTTATGTTTAACAAATATCATTAGAATATCGTTTGGCATTAATTAATAAAACGAAAAATAAAATATTTTTTTAACACCCTGTATTTCGAAAACGAAGCGACATGCGTAAAACTTTTATACCACATTTTCGTCTTAAAATAAGGTGAGGATTCACCTCCTTCATTTTTTCAGAGAGGTTGCAAAAAGCAGTCCTCTAGTTTTCACTAAAAACTGCAATGCACCAATTTAGGAGAATATTTTTTGATGAAATAGTACAAACAGATTAACAACGACAACGTAAGTCATTCCCAGAAAATGGAGACATTACTAATTTTAATTAAACTAACACCGGTGCCGTGATTATACCGAAAAGCACAGTCTGTTAAATATTATCCTACAAATAACATAATTAAATTATTCCGTAGTATTTTAATTAAAATCTTTAAGTAACCGAGTCCTCGGAGTTTTTTAGGTATAAAGGGGACATAAAAGGTTTATTTTTGGGTCGGTTATTCTTTATTCGTTGTTGAGTAATTGAGGATTAATGGTCCCGCACTAAAATAATTTAATGTTCAGGAGATAAGCGCGTCTAAAGAAATTTAATTTTCCTTCTCATTTTTAGACGATTAAATTTGTTCCTGAAGTCGTCTACTCGTCGTGACATTACTTTAATTTATTACTTACAGCACAGGACGTAACATAATCCATGTTTCTAAAAATTTATATTACCATTTGAATCTTTTTATCTGTAGCTACAAAAGGAATGCGGGCAAGAAAATTTCTTGGGTTAACAATGTTGTCACATATTATATTAAATTTTAATTTAATAACATGTTACCAAGTAAACCCTAAAATTAAATTTACCCATTTAAAATAAGTTGTAATAAGTATATAAGAAACTAATATTAATATTCTATTATAGTTTCAATGTTCTTAAAACTTTCTTTTCATACTATTTATTTTAATATTTAAATGCAAAATAAAATATTTTTTTATTAAAGTACTTCTAATCTAAAAATAGAGCAACATGGTGCAATATCAACGGTAACCATGGGTAACGGGTGGCTAGAGCTAATTTGATAGGTTATATCCAGACAGAGGATGACGACACGCGTCTAGTGACACGCCCATTGTGCCGACGTGGTTGTTCGGCGAATCCAATATGCTTCATCCATTTGCGTAGTGATAGGGTTTGTTTTAAAACTGTGATAATGAATGACCATACCCTGGTAAAACCCTTCATAGTCAAACCCGTGAAGTGATTGCTAATGTGTACAGGGTGTGTGAGAAGGAATCACAAATTAATACATTTAAATTGCCACTTAAGCAAAAGCTAGAAAGGGTCGCAATTTTTACGGGAGTAAGCGTGGGTGCAGTAAAAAACATTCACAAAGAATACATTCACGAGAAATATAGATTATTACATTTTTAAGATAATAATAGCACGCATGTTTATTCCATACATGTTTCAAAGGCATATTACGACCCTCATCTTCAGTGGAAAAATACACACAAGAACAAAAACTGATGACACTATGAAGTAAACCGCCGCAGTAAAGTGCCGCAGAAAACGAAAAATTAAATTAATTAAGTAAGAATATTGATTAATAAGTTAAGAAAAAATTAAATAAAAATATAAGGAAGGAAAAATGGACTGTTTTTTCCTTTTATATTTTGAATTTGATTTTTGGAAATATGCCCCAAAGGGCTCACGCCTTGTGGGCTCTTTTTGGATTTTTAATTTTGAAAAATATTTTTTAAATATTTCTAAAAATCAAATTCAAAATGTAAAAGTAACAGTTCCTTTGTTTTTCGTAAGTTATTAACCAATGTTCTTGCTTATAACTTAATTATTCTTTTTCTGCTGCATAAGTTTATTTCACAATGTCAAGTTTTCTTTTCTCATTTTTCCACTGAAGGGTATATGCCTTCAGCGCCCCCTACATTGTACATTAAAATTTCACAAAGAAATCAATTTCCCGTCCTAAAAAAAGCCTAATTGCCAAATTTTGTATAAAAAACGTTGGTTTCGCTCAAAGTTATTAGAGAAAAACAAAAATGAAGTTTAACCTTTAACTATCGCAGTTGTTAATATCAACTTTCGGATATAGTAAGTAAGTAAGTATAATTAAATCCTAATATGTTTAGGTAAAAAGCCTGTGGTTTTTCCATGTACCATTAATTAGCGGACACTCTATATATCTCTAATTGATTCAATTTCAGATATAATATTTCCTGCCGGGCCACGCACCTAATTTTTTGTGTGACGCTTTTGCCATTTCGTTTTTTGGTCAATATTTCGTAGCTATTTAGTTTTATCAGAAAAGCGGCCAAATACTCGTTTTAGGAGATGAATTACCTAAAGTACCAAAGTTAAATATTTCTGTTTAACAAATTAATGGAAGTAGGACACAAATTTCGCTCCATTAATTTAATAACTAAAACACCGTCGTCGTCATCATCGCTTCCCAGTAGGTGTGATTGTGTTCCTGGTTTATAGTAAAAAACAAGAAAAACCAATGCAGTTTTTTCAAGAATTCGAAATACGGTGAAACCTCTCTTAGGCGGACACCTACGGGACTGTCTTAATGTGGCCGTCTAATACAGGTGTCCGTCCATGGAAAATTTGTTGTTAGGTAATATGTAAATGCAAAATTATTACTATTATTTGTATATACAAATAAAATATTTATTAAACATAACAAAAATAGTGTGTGGATTTAGTTAGGTTGTAGTCCTAAAAAAATCTAATAACGTATTTTTACTTGTTTGCGTTTTAAATTTGCAATCTAGAAAATGCAATTTAAAGACTGATAACAATTCCATTGCTGTAGAGTCACCTCTATTCTTTGCATACTCTTGTAATTCCTTTACCATACTAATGGCTTGTTGATAATTGGTGACATTTGTTTGATTACTGCATTCAACTTCTTCATCAGAGTCGTCAGATATTGATGTGGTTTCAATTTGGGCTACATAATCGGTAGGAATGGGGTCACTATCATCTAATAGCACATTGCTGTCAATGTTAGTAAACTCGCCCAAATCATTGTTATCAAATTAAAAACTTCCACAATATCAATTCTCTCTCTCAGACTCAAAACGCGACGTTTTATGCCATTGTTTATGATTTTAACCTTACAACTCACAAATAAACGGCTGACTGCTATCGGGGAATCACACATACTTTCATTCGGCGAAGTCCTTTCGCGCTGCCACGCATACGCGATTGGTTGCCGGTCTGTCTTCAGAGAGTTTTTGCACCGTACTTATTCGTCTCCCAAATAACTTTAAAATGCTTTTGTCCGTTTCATGAAGAGTTTTTGCACTCTTTGTATGAAAACGGCCTGTCCGCGTCCACCCAAAGGAGAGCTCGCCCAAGAGAGGTTGATTTTCATGGTCTTTCATATACCTAGTTCCGGACAATTAAAAAAAATGTCCGCTTAATAGAGATGTCCGCTTATCAGAGGTGTCCGTAATGAGAGGTTTCACTGTATTTCAAATTTCTCTTTAATTTAAAGATACACATGATACGAATGACTCTCGTAATGTACCTAATATTCGTTTGGTGATATGCACCATAAAATCATATTCGGGTCGCAACAGACACCCGGCGGGCCGCGTTTTGGCCGCTCCTGCTCTAGAACATATTTTCCATCATTAACAATTATTAAAATTGGTACATTATTAGCGAAATAACAGCGTAGGTCGTGAATTTTTGAATATTCAATATTTACTTGGGATAGTATATTATCGAAAAATGGTAGCGCATTTTCGCAAAAATTTCCGAATATTTCCAATGTTCGCAGTTCGCTTTCGACATAACATTTACAATATTATAATTCACTTCCTCAAACAAAACTTTATATTCAATCATGATTTTATATGATAAATAGCTTTTATATTACTCTCATATCTCAGCACCGTACTTACTAAACCTGCACACGTCAGAAAATAGACCAACAAAAATTTTAATGCAGTCAGTGTTTCGTGATTGATAGTTTCACCATCACCATATCTCTTCACCGTAAAAGTTTTATGTAGAGAGGAGAAGAGAAACAAAACAACGGGCTATAATAACTAACGATATCCTATCTGGTCGGTGCTTTTAGCCCATTTTTTCTGAAACACTCGCCATAAATAACTAATAAATAAATATCGTGCAAGGATGATAAATTGTCCGGACGTTCCAAACAGAAGCAGCGGGAGAGCAGAAGAAACCGATATATCGCCATTACGAGCGATGAAATGGTAAGATGATAAATTTTGCCAGTGTAGTTCTAATTTCTAAATTGAGCACAGATGATATAACAAGATGGATGATTGCCGGCTGCATTTTACATTTATTATCTTACTGAACTAATTTTGCATGACTGATGGTGATTACTTTAACATCGACAACAAGGTTTTCACTATTCTTAAGAATTGCGCACAGCCACATCACAATTTTATTCAACTTATACAAATACAGTGAAACCTCTCATTACGGACACCTCTGATAAGCGGACATCTCTATTAAGCGGACATTTTTTCATAGTCCGGAACTAGGTATATGAAATTCCATGAAAATCAACCTCTCTTGGGCGGACTCTCCTATGGGCGGAAGCGGACAGGCTGTTTTCATACAAAGAATGTGAAAACCCTCCTTTAACCGGACAAAAAAATTTTTTTAATATTTAGGAGACGAATAAGTACGGTGCAAAAACTCTCTGAAGCCAGACCGGCAACCAATCGCGTATGCGTGGCAGCGCGAAAGGACTTCGCCGAATGAAAGTATGTGTGATTCCCCGACTGCAGTTCGCCGTTTAGTTGTGGGTTGTAAGATTAAAATCGTAAACAATGGCATAAAAATGTCGCGTTTTGAGTCTTAAAGAGAATATTGATGTTGTGGAAGTTTGTAATTTGATAACAATGGTTTGAGCGAGTTCATTAACATTGATAGCAATATGCTATTAGAAGATGATAGTGACCCCATTCCTACCGATTATGTAGTCCAAACTGAAACCACATCAATATCGGACGGCTCTGATGAAGAAGTTGAATGCAGTAATCAGGCAAATGTCACCAATTATCAACAAGCCATTAGTATGGTAAAGGAATTATAATAGTATGCAAAGAATAGAGGTGACTCTACAGCAATGGAATTGCATTTGCTAGATTGCAAGTATAAATCGCAAACACGTCAAACTACGTTATTAGATTTATTTAGTATTACATCCTAACTAAAACTAGTGTATTTTTGTTATTTTATGTTTATTTGTACATACATATATACATAGTAATAATTTTGAATTTACATATTACCTAATAACAAATTTCCCATGGGCGGACACCTCTATTAGGCGGACACATTTAGACGGTCCTCTAGGTGTTCGCCTAAGAAAGGTTTCACTGTACTTGCACAATTAGGCCCTAAATTCTTTTCAATTTCTAATAAAAGTTATCACTCTCATTGGAAAACGTAGTAAAAATGTGGATAATTTTCTTAATAAACTCAACCTACCTTTAGGTAGCATACAAAACGAACAACACTTGAGGGAAATACATAAAAAATAATAAAACTAAAAATCATAAAAACAAAAAATCAGATGTGTATAAATTAAAATGTATAAGATTGTCCGGAAACATACATTGGCCAAACAGGGAGATATTTTGGAAAAGGAATACAAGAATATTATAATAAATAAATGATAAAACTGATTCTAATTATTCTAACCATTTAAAAGAAAAAAAATATAATTTTTATTCAAATTTTATATACTGAAATCAAAGGCATAAAACTTAATGTGTTAAGAGTCCATGGAAATAAATAAACTTAAAAACACCAATAGGTTTGTTCCAACACCCTATTTGTGTATCGTTCTAGAACCGTCACGAAACTGTTGGGATTGATTTTGTGCGCAGGCGTTAATTTTGCACCGTTTATTGTCGATGCACAAGGGACGCAAGGTTGGTACGTTTTTGTGACCATTCTGTGTAAAAATCTCAGCTGATCGCCTGTTTGATTCTAGGAAAGAAGTTTAGTAATTAGTTAATTATCATAACATTCATAAATCACAACCCTACTTTTGTTGTTTTGATTTCTTCGTCCAAGCTTGAGTATTATCTTTTTTCGTTCCGTTTTGTTGTATTTAATAATCATGAAAGAGAATAACGTTTAATGTTAAGAATATCTTGTAGGTTTGGGAACCGGATTATACAAATTTAATAAGAATAAATTAAATAATCAAAATATTAAGCAACAACTCCTACAAAACAAGGCTGCATGAATGCCAGGAATACAAAAACAACGGTTAAAATTCTTAGGGCGCAAGTCAGTACAAGCGGTTCCTGGTCTTGGCAATGTATCGTTTTTACCGTTCAGGAACTGGTTTGCGAACGATCACAATTTGGTTGGAACACGAAAGGGATCGCCAGCTACACCGTTTTGTGTCGGTTGGAACTGCTTTCGACTACTACACATGTGCGTGACCGTACATTGTACGATTTTTAGGGTGGTTGGAACGAACCTATAGTTTCACTTAATGATCAAGTATCAAGTATTAATTCATTCTCAATCTGAAGAAGCTACAGTGATAGCGAAACATGTCATTTTTAAGAATATAGTGGAAAAGAAATATAACGTTGTTTTATTGTTTCTCATAATATTAGTTATGAATTTCCACCAAGGATCGGCAATCAATTAACCTAATTCTAGATCTATCAAAGAGCATACTTAACTTGAGTCGTCCTATTTTTTTTATGTTGTCTTAAATAGAATGTGATAAGCATCGTAGGAAATATTTCCGGGCTTATCTAAGCCTCATAAAGAGTTGGCAACGTTGCGTTTCCATAGGTTAATGGATCTTTAAGAACGGCTACTTGGGCTCTAATTTCTAATTATTATTTTAGAATAAAAAAGGTCTTAAAATTGGACATTATAAAATCAGGGTCGTATTAGAAAAAATGAATTTGATGATGATTTCTTTAAAACGGAACGTCTTATAAAAAAATTTGTTATGTATTCTTTGATTTCGCTAAAAGTTGCTGTGAGAATATTTTGTCAGTTTTGCTCCTAACTTTGATATTAACGTCGAAACAAAAATTAATTAAAAATTAAAAATATCAGTTTTTTAAATAACTCAAAACTTAAAAATCTTACCGAAACTTTTTGTACCGTATATTGTTCGTGTTTTGATTATAGTTTTTGCAGAATTATATCATTGATCTTTTGACTCCAATAAAACCTCATTATCCCTTGGACCATAAAATAAATAAGGAAATCCCTAATTTTAAAACCTTTTCGAGCAGAGCCGGACCAGGTATACAAATTCAATTTATACCTATGCCTGATGCATATATAAATACAAAGCGATTTTTAATAATTTTAATCTTTAGTGGTTTGCCGGCGAGTAATTTTTAATTAGGCTTATTAGTGGTAGAATGTGGCGTCCTTGAAATTGTGCTGATAGGGGGGCATCTTCAAGTGGCATTTTTAAAAGAAAGCATTTATCTACCGATGCCAAACTAATAATTAAAAATGTGTATCAATCGTTGTTGAGTAGAAATTTTAATTCGATGGATGCTTTAGCACAGACGTCTACTTTGACAAAAACCCCTTTATCTTTTTATTTCTAAGAGACATAGTACTTAAACCTGTTAATCCTAGAAAAATTCGGAGTGATTCTGGCACATTTAGAAGCATTGACGAAAATGACATGGATTTATTAAGAAGAAAGATTTACCAAATGTATGAGGCACAAACTGTACCCACTTTGATTTCTCTCAAAGAGCGGCTGATTAAAGACGAAACAAATATCTCTTGTAGCCTTTCAAGCCTTAGGGAAATATTGCGTAAAATGGGTTTTAAATACCGAAGTATTGATAAAAGACAAGCATTAATCTAATCTCAACGTTTACAACGTTGCTTACAATTGTATGATTACAAATGTTCAACCCTTAATTATAAGTTTAGGCTTAGATGAAGATAGTGATAGTGATACAGAGTTAAATTTTAAATAAATTATCAATAGTTTCTTAGAATTTAATTAATTTTTATTGTACTTGTTATCCTAATAGTTATACTTTTAAATTATATTATTTTCAATTATCATTAATTGTCATCATTATTTTATATTTATTATAGGTACCTAAAACTAAACTATCTATTTATTTTAAATTATAAAAATAAATCATGTAGTGTGGTATACATTTTCAAGCCGGCCCTGATCTCATTTATTGAGCTTTGAAGAGGTTCAGGCGTATACAATAGGGTTTAATCAGGTACTTTATTTATGGCAGTAAGAGTCAACGGTATAATTCTGCAACAAGTATACGATACTTTTTTCCCGTTTAATCGAAATTGTATCTTTTACCATTAACGAGATCCCCATAGAGGCCCTCCTTATCTTGGGCACCTTGTATAACAACTGTTATTAGCCAACGTAAGTGCTAAGACTTACTATTGACAAATTTTAAAAATATTAAATTTGTTCTATAGAGTTGAAAAATGGTACATGGGTAAAGAATAAAAAACACTTTTCCGTGTGACTTACTTTATGTGCGACACTGTATATGCTCTTCTCACAGCCTCTACTTTTCGATACTGCCTACATGTGTGCATGCAAACGAGTCGTTCGCCATCCCCTATTCAACTCCAATAGAGGCCACCTATGCAATACAAAATAAATAAATCGTGATCGAGGCCTCCTGCACGTCTGGGATTGTATATCGTCACGTCGTCGTCGTCGTCAGTGTTGAATGAACTTTCGCTTTCTCATAGATACGCACGACGCGGCATCGGCAGGGCGTCGGGCGTTGGCGTCCCGACACATCGTGACCCGGCGCCGAGTTCAGCGTCGAGGGCGCCCATCGCATCGTAGAAAATGATTTGGCTTTTGGTTTAACCCTTATATCGTAGGTTTTTTTAAAGTTTTTAAATTAAGGAATAATGATAGAAAACTGGAACGAGAATGGTCGGTTGAATTGCCATTGGCGACAGAGTTAGCACGTTATCAATTTTTTTTAACGTTAAAATTGTGATATAAATAAATTTAGGTTATCATTATTAATGATTTCCGTTGATTATTTTTTAAAAAAATTTTAGTGTTGTGATCGCTCGAGCGAAAAACGGCTTGATCACTCGATTATTGAAGTAACCGACATCACTCGATTATTAAAAAAACCGCTCGAGTTATCTATTCAGGCGAAAACCGTCCCCCGTCACTTATTATCTTTCACTCGATACCCGAGCTTCGCTTGACGCCGACGGAAATATACCGCTGTAGTGTGATCGAGTTAAAAAACTGCTCGTATATTCGAACAGTTTTTCGCTCGATAGGAAATACTCTAGTTAAAAATCAGGCGAAAAACCGAAAAATATCGCCGGTTACCTGATAGACGACCTCCGGTCTAAACGCCTCGCGATCCGATTGGCGACGTTCGAGATTGACGCTGAGCAAGTACACGACATACGTCTTTCTTAAAGGCACATAAACGAGAAGGTGCATGTAACAAAGTATGCTGAATCCCTTAGCGGAGTCATCGCGACATGATTTGGTAAAGTTTTGTTTTCACTGGCTAGCCAGCGGAGTAGTTTAGGTCTCCGATTGTAAATATTAAAAAATTAAAGGATATAATTTTAAAATTTTTAATTACTATACAGACGAGAAAACTTCTCAAAAATAACATAATAATAGAAATTGTTAATGAAAAATAACAAAACCAACAAAATGGTTAACAAAATATATAGAAAAATTCGTTGGTAATCTTATAGTAAACATTTTTAAATCTAAACAGGAACTTTTTATTATTATAAACTCAAGAAGACTTCTCAAAAATAACATACATTATAGAAAATGTTAATGGAAAATAAGAAAACGAGCAAAACATAGGTATCGACAAATTTTTTGGTAATTAAAAGTAAGCATTCTTAAATTTAAACAGGAACTTTTAGGTAACTATGAATACATGGGTACATGAATTTAAAAAAATAATAACCAATTTTCTTATTTTGCCAGTCGCGTAACTAAGCCTAAATTTTTGAAGTGCACACAGTGGACACCTGATAATTTAAAGTGGAAGAATTTGACAAAAGCTATTTTAAATATTTACTTATTTTATGCTCGTAGATTGAGAAAGATGTGAAGAAAAATAACTCTTGGTAATACTTTTTGTTCGGGTTAAAAACGCCCAATAATAAACCCGAACAATAAATACATATTTGTGTGATTTTTTGCAGTTTTTTGTTTGGTATCGAGACACGTAGTAAAAATTCATTATTCACAAATAAATAAATTTCTGGAATTTTTTTGGTGACACTATAATTATTTAGCTAAACCTGTGCCCACCCGTATTTACGTGCCTGCTAAATACCCGACCTGATCACATGTAAAGGGCTAGGCAGCCCGTTAAGCAGTCGGTTACGTCATTGCTTGGTAAATTGGAATTTCAGGCGATTCACTCGAGCGATTAACTCGATTATTAAAATCATCGGTTTTTCCCAACACTAAAAAATTTATTACAGTTTTTGCTTTAAGGTGAATTGTTAAACTCGCAAGCTCGAACAACAGCTTTAAGGTATTTTAGGCACTTTGAAGTTAAATATAACCATAAATATGAACTTTTACATAGTACAGGGTTTCCCATTTTCGATACTTTTATAGGGTATCTCCGTAACTGTTGTCAAAAAAGTAATGTAGGTGTCATGTACTCTGTTTGGGCCAAACTTAAAATGATAAAATCAAAATTTGAAATTTTTCGCTCGTTTAAGAGATACGGGGGAAAATCAAAAAATTGACAATTTCAAAATTACCCTATATTTTCTTAGTTAAAAGAGATATGGAATAATGTTTTATACAGAAGTTTCTTTATATTGATTGTCGAATAAACGGCCGTTTTCAGAATAAGTATACGGATTTGTCAGGTAAAAAAGTTATCGGACCAATGTTAATTTTTTTAAATGGAACACCCTGTATATTTTAATCTAAAAATATACTATTTTCAATTCTCCTTTCAAATATATAACACACCATGGATGATATTGGTTTCCTAGGCGATTTATTAAACTTTATTACTTTAAACCAAAGTAGGCCATGAAACAAAAGCTAATGTCCTAGAGATAACTATGTTGACATTCTAGTTGTTATTAACATTTAACGTCAATTTCATTTTTTACATATTCATTTGTGAAAAATACTTATCAACATTTTGAAAAATTTGATGATATCTATCATTCATGTGTGTTATAAATTTAAAAGGAGAGTTTAAAATGCTATCTTTTTAGATTAAATTATTCATTTCATTTAAAAAAATGAGGTTAGGTCCGATAACTTTCTTACCTGACCCCGTATACTTATTCTGAATCGACAATCATTATAAATAAACTTTTGTATTAAACATTTTTCTGTATCCCTTTTAACTAAGAAAATATAGGGTGATTTAGAAATTGTCAATTTGTTGATTTTCCCCCGTATCTCTTAAGCGAGCGAAAATTTTCGAATTTTGATTTTACCATTTTAAGTTTCACCCAAAAAGAGCACATGACACCTACATTACTTTTTTGATGGCACTAACAATAACTGAGATACCCTATAAAAGTGTCGAAAATGGGACACCCTGTACATAAATAACTATGTTATACAGGGTGTTTCTTAATAACATGCTAATATTTAAGGAGGTTATTCTTGGGTCCATTTTCAGAAAATAACTAACTATATGTTCATATGAAGTTTTTTTCTGAAAATGGACCCAAGAATAACCTCCTTAAATATTAGCATGTTATTAAGAAACACCCTGTATAACATATATAATTATAAGCCCCTGTATTTTTTTATAATTTTTGGCGGCATATTATAATTACGCATCTTTGTCCCAATTTAACCGACTTCCTGCATAGGGTGTCTCATTTAAATTTTTTTACTCTCATTAACATCTCAAAGAATAAACTTTTTAGAGAAAAACTGGCTACACCACTAAGTTTTACGTAAGAATATCTAACAAGATCACTTTTTACCTTTTTGATAAGTTAACGCGTAACGGAAATACGAGGGATGTCGTAAATAGCGAAGATTTTCAAAGTCAGCCTGTAGATTAAAAACTAAGACAAATTTGACCCTGAAGTTAAGTTTGTATTTAATTTGAACAACTAACGAAACCCGACCAATGTAAACTATCGCATAATTACCAGCAGTAATTCTTATAAATCGATTGTGTAGCAGGTGTCGACTAGTATCCTACGAACTGACCCCCCGAATAACTACCACCATCTATCCTAAGCCTTAATCCGGACAACTGCTAAACTATTAGCAAATTTGAACACGTACCGCTTAATGTCCATAATAAATAAAGACAATGGTTCAAGTCATTAGTTTATCCACCCTAACTATTGATCGCTCGCCCTTATTCCGTCATTTAGAGATAAGGCAGTGAGATATCGCAACCGCTTCATGGGTTGTAACATCAGATACATTATGATACTGGGGATAGTAAGCACATATTAACCTTTTTTTAGTTAAAACTTATAAATCGTATCTGCAGAAAATATATATATATATATATTGGTGCACGGTATGTTGTCGCCTCCGGTATACAGAAGAGGCGACCTGGCCTCCGGGTGTTCCCAGGGGTTTACATCGAAAAAAAAGTTATATATGGGGTGTTGAAATGACAACCAATCCAGATTCCTTGAGAGGGGAAAAGATTTTTTAATTTTTAACGGGTCATATATGGGGAACACAGAAAGTACTATGTGGCCTCCGAAGATTGTATATGAGCGTATATCCTGGTGCCGTTATTACCTCCGACAGTGTTGCCACATTGTCGGAGGTCATATAGACACCTCTGTATCCGCATGCTGGGTTTTTAATATAAATATTTATATAGGCGGACAGTTTCTACCATATTTTTGGCAGACTGAAAGGCGCGATGTCAAATGTGAATGTAAATCTGAAACATGAAAACAATAAAAAAATATAGAATGAAAGGATGTTTAGATTGTAATGGCAAGGATATTACAAATTAATAATTGAATTGTTAAACATTAACAATTAATAATTTAATATCTAGATGCAGGTGAATATCAAGACGAATGGAAGATTATTCAGACGCTGTGTGACATTATAATGAAATATTTTAAATAGTGTGATATAATATATAGTGCCCCCTAGGAATTCCTATGGTCGATTATCGGTAAACTATAATTAGTACAATTTTGGATATTTCGTCGTATGCTAAGGTCGATAGGGCGGCTAAAATATTTTCAAGAATCAAGTAAATGTCAAGTTGCTTATTTTACAATTCTAAATACATTTAATATCCTACCTATAACTTTGACATATTTAAAATTTTATGTAAAAATGTCGTCTGGAGGCCGGCAAATAATTATCAATTTTCCTTCATTATTTAATTTGAGCTAATTTATTTGTAAAAAGGAACCATTGTTATTACACGGCACTCAAAATAGAAGATAAAAATTAAATTAAGAAAACTGTGAGAGTCTGTGTATTTTTATAATTTTATAGTAACTATGATTAAATTTATTTAAAACACAGTTAACTTCTTATAGTCATATATTTCGAAAATTGGTAGTTTTCAAAATACATATTGACAATTTAACATTTTTCTGTTGGTTAGGGGGTTAGTAAACAATCAAGTGCTAAATAAATCAAGAACAAGTGATACTATATTGCGAGTATGATTTGTTGCTTTGTAAAGCCATCCTCACTAACTAGATAAATTTGGCTTAGGTACTATTTGAAAAAATTTACTTGTGACACTTTTTAAAATTCCATTTTTAGTTTTTCCATTAGAGAGTTCTGTATTAAAATCTAATAATTAAACGAAGTCTGGTCAAGTATACCCCTTTCTACAGAGAAATCAGCCCAAATTAAATAACAAGGGCTGTTCTGAAAAAAAACTCATATTTACGACGACATTTTTAGGTAATATAGGACATTGAAAACTCCGACCCTTAATATCTAGTTTCCAGTAAATAATATTAAAAATTGGAAAGACACGTCAATTTCTTTAAGAACGAGTACGCTGTTAAATA
Organism: Barypeithes pellucidus; assembly: GCA_963991005.1. NCBI lineage: Eukaryota > Metazoa > Arthropoda > Insecta > Coleoptera > Curculionidae > Barypeithes > Barypeithes pellucidus. The sequence goes on from OZ022558.1 coordinate 17,432,140, forward strand.
ATATTTTCAACTTTCGGGGTTTAAGTCTCTGGGACCGAGTAGATGTTACCCTAATGTTCTTAAATAGGAAGCAGGGTCATGTGGCACACCATTTTAAAGGTAGTTATATCTGTTTCCAGTAATAACAATAATTTGTTATTCTTTGAGTAGTAGTTTCCTAGAAATCGCGTTATAAAATTGGACGTAAGTAGAACGGCCTCCACTGAGATTTATGGGTATAAGTTATTATTTAAAAAACATACGCTTTCCAGAGGGTTAAACCACGAAAGCTGCAAATAGTCTCCCTTTACAATAACATTCACGTGTCTTCTCACTTTTAATTATTTATTTGAAACGATATATTAAGGGCGGGAAGTTTTCACATTAACATTTTAAATTTGATTTTCATATTTTTCCCAGTTATAGTTTTTCCATTATCAAACGGTTGAGTTTTTGGATATACACCCTGTAGACAAATAAAAGTCCAATTTGTGGTCCCATAATAATTAAAGGCTTAGCAGTTTTTCAGTACTGGATGACATAATTATCAGATTATACTGAACTTATTCACTAGAGTGGGCTGTAAAAATGTTTCATTAAATTTTGTTCGGTATACCGCGGGAGATTGGCCTAACAGACAGACAGTTAAATAAAGGAAAGAAACAAGAAATCAGGTCGCGCATATCCTCGAAAATCTAAAAAATTAATCAAATTTAACATTTTTGCGTAACTAACAAAAACAGTTTCTCCATGTTAGTTAAATGCTATGGTTTAGATCAGTAAGAAATAGCAGAGAATTAAATTAAAAGATATTTCAGTATGTATTGGTCGTGCATTGGATTTTAAAAATAAATTATTAACTCTGTAACATCAAAATTTCAAAATGATAAATGTTACAAACTATATATAGCATTATGTCAATAGTCAACTAAGTCTTTTACTCATTCTTTTTGGTGCTACTTTTAAACTCCGATTTGTGCGAAAAACGTTATCGAGAAAGAAGCGTTGTTGTGGTTAAGACACATTCCTAAACTCGGCACTAGCAACTCTTCTGACACCATGCAACTTCACAAATCGCTCTACTGCTTGAGTATGACATGAAAACTTGTCGAAATTTCATTCAGACTATTCCTGATTTTAATAAAGATAAATTCCCTCATCGCTTAGTCTGGGTGGTAGCGAAAGATGGCAGGTATTCCAATTCATCTTAATGGTTGTGAAAAACTTCCAGTGGTCAGTTTTGATAGCGTTCAGAGAGGGATTCCTGAAATTGATCTAAAAGTGTTAATTATAGATGTTCAATATCTCCTGGACTTTAATACTGTAATACAATTAGGTAATTGTCCAGAAGAATTGGCTGTTCATGATCCAGGCCCACTTTCACGCTTTAATATGGTTAACTGCGGCAAACAGAGGTCTCAGATTGTACTTAGTTGTGATAAAATATAATATAAAAAATATAATGTATCAGTTTCCTTCATCCTAAAGTCCTATTTGCCTGTCTGATTTAATATCAAGAAACGCAAATATTTTACAAATGGCCCTAAGCATGTATTTGAAGTTATAGAAACATCAAGATTCCTACTTGAAAATATACTTAAAGTAGTAGATCCTGTGATCGAGCGTCTTATGTTTGCTCATCTCGGAAATTTGATTTTGAGCATGTTTTTGATGATGGAAGAAAAAACATCAGAGAATTAAGTATTAGAAGAATAATGAAGGCGCGAAACAAAACTCGTAAGAATGGGCCAATTAGAAACTTTGTGACACCAAAACAAAATTTATTTTAGACAGTAACTTCATTAGACACACATTAGACGTAGACATTAACTTCACCGAAATGATAGATTGGAGTACCTATAATCTTCCGCCGCCCATGTTGCAAATAGTAAGCGATGGAGGAATTTTATCTTTAATAAAGTCAAGAATAGCAGCTGAATGGAATTGATGTTCATGTCATACTCAAGTAGTAGAGCGATGTGTGAACAGTTGGTGTCAAAAGTATCACAAAAGTTGTCAGTACGAAGTTTAGGGATGGGGTCATTAGAACAACGCTTTTTCTCTATCTATAAGAATACCAAGGTTTATGCACAAATCGGAGTTTAGAAGTAGTACCAAAAAGAATTAGTAAAACACTATAACAATTGACGTAATGTTATAGTTTCTAACATTTTTCAACTTTGGAGTTACAAACAGGGTTAATAATTTATTTTTTAAACCCATTGTTATAGTTTTTAAATTTAATTATCACCTCTGTGCTATTTATTAGTTATCTAAACTTGTAGCGTTTCACTAACATGGACAACATTTTTTTGTTAATTACGAAAAAAATGTTAAATTTGATAATGGTTTTTTATATTTTCGAGGATGATAATGAAGATATTAATATTTTTTTGCTTTATTTTACTTATTTAGCAGAAAGACAAGTTTTTCGCGTTACAGTGAATCAAAATTTAAAAAAAATATTTTTTTGAGACCATTCCATTATACACTACCACGTCTTTAATTGGAGAACTGCAAATATGGTATGAAATGATACGAAAGCGTCCTTATCACCTCCTCACCGACGTTGCCATTTAGCGGAGGCGGGAAAGTTACGTACATCAACCGTATGTGACGCAAACATGCGATTTATATGATCGGAGGCGTCATCGTGCCTTCCGTAAACTTTTTATGCAGCACTAGCGCCGGTGATCTATACCGGAACTAAAAACTTTTTTTGGGGGTATGGTGGGTACGTTGTGACCTCCGACAAAAATTTTGCTATTAGCACGTTAAAGGTCATCTGAGGTCAGAACTACTGAAAATATGGAAAAAACGTTGTCGCCTCCGAAATCGGAGGTGACAACGTCATATATGAGGTGACAACGGCTCTTCAGTATATACTTCGGAGGTGACATGGTACCCTTTATCAATATATATATATATATATATATACCAATGTTGTTACATATAGGGTGTTATGGAAATGACGTATTATATTTAAACCGGCAATTCCTGAGATGAAAACAAATTGAAGAAAAAGATCCAAAAATGGCGCTTTAATTTAATGTGCCTTGTACATGACCTGCTGTCAAACCAAAAATAAGCACGTGGTGTCACTGGGAGAAAGCTAACCAAAACAACATATGGCGAAAAACCTCAGTGAATTTTGAGCAGTGTTGTCACATTTTCATGGTAAACTCTTTAGAAAGTCAATAACCGTTTGACAGATTTGATGTTGTTTATTTTTCAGGATACAATTATAAACTTTTACTTTCAGTTCAGATCGCTGGGAAACAATCTCTGATATATAAACTTGAACTGACTCGAACGAACCGCCGCGGAGTTTATAAATGGTCAGGTATGTTCTCATTTGATCAATTCGAACGACACCGTCGAATCTGAACAACTTAAATGCCACTTTACCCTTTAGAAGAAAAAAAATGCAATTATTTACCTTTTCGGCCTCATTTAAAACCAACTTAATTTATAAAAAACACCAAGTAAATAACCCGAACAAAAACCGACACAATAACCTCACAAAACACCAACACATTAGTTTTCGCGTAGGTACGCATCTCATGAACACATCTAAGTTTTTAGTATTTTAAAGTGCTATGTGTAGACAAAAATACGCCCCTATTGTTCTGGGAAATAATATAAATTTCCATACATTGGTATTTAACATCTAAAAATTTTGAAAGTAATTAAACACGTTTGACATATTCGGGTTTACTAAGTCGGTCGATATTTAGCTATTTGGGCTGAAAATACAGCGTTGCCACTTTCGATGTTTTATAAGATTATATTCATAAATTGTTGAATTTCCTTCTGTAATACTTTCCTGTATAATTATATTCTCGGAAATGGCAACCGCGCTAGTTGGACGAGACTATTTATTTTGCGGGGGATGTCCTGTCTATAATAATTTCATCATTCTTCTTCAGTAAAGGATTAATAAATTTGATTAGCCCATTAGAAATTAGCGTTTTTATTATTTCTATTGCGAAATAATTTGTATCCTATAGTGCTGTTGTTCTATGTGTACGGTAGTGTTATTGTAATTATGCGTTAGTATTTAGTGCTTTTGTGTAATCTAATAATAGGTGTTCTGTTTCACTGTGTGTTTTTCTCTCGACGATATGCCGGTTATGTTCTGAGATTGGAAAGAAGAGGCCGAATGGGGTTTAGTGGGTATAAGCTTATTATCCAGTCACACACTATCATCAGGGCACATGATAACCATAAAGCTTTTTCCATAGAAAAAGAACTGATTCCTTACAGCGTCCTGGATTTACTTTCTAAGTAAGCTAAATATTTATTTTTATAAGAAACTAAAGTTTTCCATTTTTACACAGTTTGGCAACATTGCGCGTAACAGGTGTTTGTTATACACTGCCACAGGGCGCTACGATTCATTACCGCGGAGTCACCCGTGAGTAAGAGGGTTTGTTACCCACTTTTAAAACGGTCGATTTGAAAAAAAAAATATGTAGCGCTAGGACACCCAAGGAGTCACCAATTTAAATATAATACGTCATAACACCCTGTATATTAAATTTTAATTTAATAATCTCTTACCGAGAAAAAACTAAAATTACATTTACGCATTTAAAATAAATTATAATAGGTATATAAGATATAAGAAACCAATATTCTATTACAGTTTCAGTATTATTAAAACTTTGTTTTCATACTATTTAATGTGATATTTAAATGCAAAATAATATATTTTTTGATTACAATCGTTACAGGTAGCTAGAGCTAGTTTGATAGGGTATATCCCAGACAGTTGATAGCGCATGCGTCTCGTGAGATACCCGATGGGCCATCGTGCTTGTGCGTCGATGTCCGATATTTGATGGATGTACCCACCAAGTTTCGTAGTGATAGAAAGGGTAATAGGTATTGATTGTATTGTGTTAAATTGTGTTTTATAAATAAGTGTTCATTGTGTCGTGTTTTATAATGTTATTTTGACCTTTTGCCAAAAATATATTTTTTTTACTCTTCGTCATTGCGTGGCGGTTCTGGAAGATCGGGGCGTACCTGTCTCTGCCCATTGTCTTATTGTTACCAGTCTGAAATAACAGCTCGACATAAAACCCCAAGAAAATCTTTCTTTTCTACTCTTCGTCATTGTTTGACGGTTCAACCAGAGCTCTCTCTTCACGGAACAGTGGATTCAATGACGGCCGCTAGAAACCTCGTCAAATCAACTGCATGTAATGTTTTTTACAGGATTCGTTTTCGGGATAATCATAATTTATCTAAATTTAACGTCCAAAACAGCGTTGATACGGGAAGACGGTCTGGGAAATTCCTTTAAACATGTCAAAGCGCTCGTTTTCCAATCTCGAATACCGCCGCGCCGCACAGAGTCTGTGGCTTACGACCTCAATCTAAGATTCTATTAAACTTGCCAGACATTTCACGTTTAATTACATTGCAGATTTGCAAAGCGACATGCAACGTAAACCGTTGTTGTGTTAGGTCTATAAACTGCGGCTTTAGTGGACACGGCTGATTCTGTAGATTTAAAACGGTCTTGATGTGTGTACTTTGTATAAATTTGAAAGTAAAGTGCATCAGATAAACATTTAATGATAACGCAGAATGTCTAAAAGTTTGTGACCTCAGTAAGGAAAAGGAATGGATAAAACAATTCGCGTTTTCACCTGTAATGTTTATTACCTCTTTGTATCTTTTTTATTTTTGATTTTGGTTTGAATGTGAGGTCAGATGATGCCTATATAAAGGTGAAACATACGTTACCGTTAAGGTTATATATTATTTCTTAAATTGTGCGACGCAGGAGTCTGAAACAGGAACGGGAAGCTAGGTAAAAAATAATCAAATTTTCTTCCAAGCATGGGCGTGCTATAGTTTATTACATACCGAGGTGGAAAGTGTTTCATTCCTGTCGAGAGAGTCGGTAAATCTCGAGACAGTAATGAAACTTTTCACCGAGACTTGTATACTATTTTATTTATAACCACATCTAACATCCACTTATTATTTTGAATTAAAATTATTAATAAAAGATCAATGCCATTTTGACTTTTCCATTGAAAAATTAGACAGAAATTTCAAATAACCGCAGGTGGTAAAATAACGTAGGTAATAATACACATCAAGATTACAAATATGATTTTTTGACTATGGTTTCCATGTCACTAAACAATATATTATTTTAACAACAGAAAAATGAGGAATTTGATTTTGCTGCTACTCCACCAGAAATTCGAGAAGCAGCAAAAATAGTAGATGAAGATCTTCTGCCAACTAAAAGCCGCCCGAGATATGACAAGTCATATAACTGTTTCAAATAATGGTGTACGGGAAACAGAGTTCAAAATCCTGGTTCTGAGTCGGCGCTACTAGCTTATTTCAATGAATATGCCAAAGAAGATATCAACGATTCGGTCACAATATTGAATGCTGCTCTATCAATTAGGGAAATAGTAGACATATCTAAACACGCAAAGCTATTAGCATTTTTAAAAAGTGTGTTAGTATATTATTTTGAGATATGAATTTTTTTTTAAATTACAAAAAAATAATTCACTTTCCACCCGGGTGGAAAGTAAAAGTAAAAAAACGTCAACTTTCCACCTTTCAAAGATAGATGAAATGTCACTATTACATGCATGGTTGTAAATAAAATTAAATTGAATAGCCGTTCTCTATCAAATACTAACAACAAAACACTGTATTAACACAAGTTTTCTCTCCGCCATTGGTTCTGAACAGGAGTTGCCTAATTATAGTCTAACACTGGTGTCATCACTTTCGCCGGCGAACTGTCGCAGTGCTGTCAGATTTGCAATTTAAGATAATATTTCAAATATAAATAATGAATTTCATTCTACCAAATATTCATTATCTATAATAATTTTGTAATAAAAAATTAATATGAATATAAAATATAATTGTGATCATAGTCTTCATTTACAAGATAATTTAAATTCAATATTTTACTAATAAATACGAATGAAATGTTATTTTATTAATATAATAAGACAACCTGACATTTATTTTTTGTCCGAATTCATTTCACTGTTTCATGCTAATATGCTAAACAATATAACGTATTCAGGGATTTGTTTTTTTTAACCACTCGGACACGTCAATTAATATTTTTAGTTGCGCATTAGTTAAGGTAAACCGTTGGTATATAGGTCTAAAATGGGAGGTATGAAGTCATATAATATTTTTTTTAAATGGAACAACTAGTACATTATTGACATTGGAATATTTCATTTGAATGTATAGCAACAATTAATTATAACTTTTGAGTTGTGCTACATTCTTGGTGAAATGAGATTTTCATTGTGTGGGAAGTAAAAATAAATCGATACATGCATCGAATAACATTGTAAGTGACATTTTGAGCAATTTCAGAGTAGAAAATAAATATCAATGTTTCAAACCTAAAATTTGGTTTTCAGTTTAATTTTTTTTAAATGCCCCTTTCATCCCATTTGTAGAGTTAAAAATAAATTTCAATGTTTCAAACCTAAAATTTGGTTTTCAGTTTAATTTTTTTTAAATGCCTCTTTCATCCCATTTGTATCTGATTATTTTTTTTATTGCCTGTAGTTATATGGTAAAGTAGAGGTCGACAACTTTATCTGTAGGTATAAAAGGAATGCGGACAAGAAAATTTCTTGGGTTAAAAATGTTGTCACATATAATAAATTTTAATTTAATAACATGTTACCAAGTAAACCCTAAAATTAAATTTACCCATTTAAAGTAAATTGTCATAAGTATATAAGAAACTAATATTATATTATAGTTTCAATGTTCTTAAAACTCTCTTTTCATACTATTTATTTTAATATTTCAATGCAAAATAAAATATTATTTTATTAAAGTACTTCTAATCTAAAAATAGGGCAACATGGTGCAATATCAACGGTAACCATGGGTAATCGGTGGCTTGAGCTCATTTGATAGGTTATATCCTAGACAGAGGATGACGACACGCGTCTAGTGACACGCCCATTGTGCCGGGGTGGTTGTTAGGCGATGTCCAATGTGCCTCATCCAGTTGCGTAGTAATAGGGTTTGTATTAAAACTGTGATAATGAATGAATATACCCTGGTAAACCCCTTCATAGTCAAACCCGTGAAGTGATTGCCAATGTGTACAGGGTGTGTGAGGAGGAATCACAAATTAATACATTTAAATTGTCACTTAAGCGAAAGAGTCGCCGTAATGTATACGAGAGTAAGCGTGGGTTCCGTAAAAAAAATTCACAAAGAAGATACTGAAAGGAAATAAAATAACCCGGATCAATTGTTGTCATCTCCTGTCAAAAAAAGGGCCCGTCTCTCTGCTGTAGAAAAAATCGAAGGCTTCGATTTTAGCATGGTTAGGAGAACAATACAAAAGTTTTATTTGGAACTAAAAGTGGTTCCAACCTTAAAAAGTTGCTACAACAGGTGAGAAGTGACATAACCTTTCCGTTGAAACTTTGAGGTGCATGTTGAAATCAAATGGATTTTTTAGGCGAAAATGCCAAAATATGCGAAAAATATTAATGGAAAACTGGTGATGCAAATATATTCATGCCATGAAAAAATATATATTATTACATTATTAAGATAATAATAGCACGCTCATGACTCGGCCATGTTTTAAAAGATATTGCTTTCCCTTTACCGATATGTCGTACCTATAGACTCGCCTGTCGAGCTGTAATATACCCGTCTGTAAAAACACGATTTGCCACTTACAATGTTATTCGATGCATATATCGAAATACTTGTTAAATATCGCAAACTTTTAATTTAGTTGTCTGACATGTGTTTCGACCTTTACGGAACATTATCAAACAAATACAAGAGTGTCTTCTAGTCAGTTAAGATATAAAGAAACAAACTTATTCACTAATTGATATTCTGCGAAATGTCACACTTCGTGGGAGCGTTGTAGCAGCTGGAAATCTTGAACTGTTCTCAATCACGTTTCAAAGCGAACATGCCTAGTTCCTCAATCCTCTAAACCAGCTTTACACCGTCAGAAATGTTACGCTAGAGCAAACCTAATACGTTCTTCTTTATTTTGATACTAAATTCTTCTGGAGCTGGTAATACCTACCTACACGTTACCAAAATAAGGCATTCCATCATCTATTAAACAACAACAGACATGATGTTAGTCCCATTTTCGTTTCTCGGTAATAACAGCTCGTACGTACTACCAAGTTTGATTCCCGATTGGTCACTTTGTAACTAAAACGGCTGTTGTACGGAACTAAGAACGAGACGCCGTACAATCCTTTTCTACTCTATGTTTTTTTCGGTCCTACACGAGAATAGGATAGCCTATAATTTTTGAGAATAATAATCTCAATTTTAAAAGCAAAATATATTAAACTTGAATTTATGTTAATTTAACCTGTTGTATCCCATTATTTAGAAAAAAATATATATATTATGAAATATACATATGTCACTGGCCGACATTCGTAAATTTTTTAGTTGACATATCAGCGACCGAAGTGCGTGAGGCATAATTCGCAAAAACAACATGTACGGAAACGGATAATATTCCCCATTTGCATGCATATACGTACATTTGGCACTGGCATGGGTCCATGTTTCAAAATTTATTTATTACCGGGCACCGAAAATAAACGAAGAGTAAATCCTGCTTTATTCATTACGCCTGCCCTTCGAACGAGATTATATTTTTCAACCCTTTACGAAGAGTTAGGGTCGGTACACAATGTAGAAACCATCGACGGAGGAAATATGGCCTATATTTGCTCCGAGTCTCTTAATAACAACTTCCATAACTTGTAATTGCCTACTCTCAACAACTAAAGTACGTTATATGAATAAATAATATACTAAGATAATAAACACTATATTAATCTGTAAGGACGATGAGCAAGGCCGCGAGGCCGAATCCTTCGCGATCAGTTCTGGTCTAACTCAACTCGTAGAAGAACCAACGCGGATTCCAGACCGAGCTGGAGATTTTGCTAGTCTTTTGGATCTTTTCTTAACGTCAAATCCCGATCTATATACAGTCACCGTACAGCCTCCGTTAGGATCTTCCGATCACAAACTTATTTCAACTCTAAGCGAACTACCAATTAATTCTGAACAACCTCCTAAACCTCGCAAGATATGGCATTACAGATCGGCCAAGTGGGAAGACCTGAAAGACCATTTTCGGACTTTTCCTTGGATGAGCGTATGCTTCTCTTCTGATGATCCATCCGTCTGTGCTGGGGAGGTCTCCGACGTCATTCTAACGAGCATGGAAGCATTTATCCCCTCCTCCCAAAAACGCCCTTCCAACGGCAAGCCCTGGTTTAGCAAGGATTGTGAGCGTGCTGTCAAATCAAAAAATCTGGCTTACCGACAGTGGCGTAAAAACCCTACCACTGAGAATCGTACCATCTTTATTACCGCTCGAAACCAATGTAAGCTAACAATAGATCAAAGCAAAGAAGCCCATAACGTGAGGATCAAAAACAAACTTCTTGACTGTCCAAACGGATCAAGGTCCTTTTGGTCAGTCGCTAAGGCCGTCAGCCAAAATTTTACCAAATCAACTATTCCACCTCTAATACGTCCCGATGGTACAATAGCATCCACAGCCGGAGACAAAGCAAACTTACTTGCTGAACTATTTTCTTCGCATTCCACTGTAGATTTCCAGGGAAGAACACCACCCGACATTCCTGCAGTTGAATCCGAAATGACCGAAATCGTGTTCCGTCAGCGTCCCGTCAAACGAATCCTGAAAGGACTCGACGTCAAAAAAGCTACTGGTCCAGACGAAATTCCTATTATAGTTCTCAAGACATGCGCCGATGAACTAACACCAGTATTTTGTAGACTTTTCAACTTATCCTACAAAAAAGGAATATTTCCATCTTGCTGGAAGACGGCGCGAGTCCAGCCTATTCCAAAGAAAGGTAAGAGAACCCTGCCTAACAACTATCGACCAGTCGCATTGCTTTCAGTTATATCAAAAGTAATGGAGAAAGCTATTAACCAACATCTTCTAAAGTACCTGGAAGGCTTCAGCATCATCAGCGATCATCAATATGGTTTTCGGAAGTCCAGATCAACTGGAGATCTTCTAGCCTATGTCACCCATATTTGGAACAACGCAATCGAACATCATGGGGAGTCTCGGGTTGTTGCGCTGGATATTTCTAAAGCTTTTGATCGTGTTTGGCATGAGGGGCTTCTAAGTAAACTGCGATCCTATGGTATGCCCAGTCGATTCTGTGCATGGTTATCTAGCTTTCTTAAGGACCGCTCTCTGCAAGTGGGGATTGACGGATTTCTCTCAGACACCTTCACCATCAATGCCGGTGTTCCTCAAGGGTCCATATTGTCTCCCACTCTCTTCTTACTCTACATTAACGACCTTCTAGTGAAAACTAAAAATCCGATATTTAGTTTTGCTGACGATAGCACACTTTTCTCATCTTTCTCTTTGAATGCGCAAACATCGGCTGCCGACGCACATCTTCGCAGACAGCATGAAGTATCACGCCTCAACAAAGACCTGGAAGAAATTTTGGCTTGGGGTGACAGTAACCAAGTCGAATTTAACGCTAAAAAAACCCAGGCAGCAGTTTTCTCTAAAAAGGTTAACATTACAGAACCGGAAATAGTCATGGCCGGACACGCAATCCCACTGGCTTCATCTATTAATTTGCTGGGTGTCAATCTGGGAGGAAATATGTCTTTGCATAACCACGTTGTGGCAATCGCCAAGATAGCTTCTCAGAAGCTTGGCGTACTCTTCCGAACCAGAAAGTTGTATACACCTCAACAACTTTTGACACTATACAAAGCCCAGATTCGACCATCACTAGAATACTGCTCTCATGTCTGGAGCTCTGCACCCAAACATACTCTTCGGCTACTGGATTCCATCGAAAGGAGGGCTATTCGTCTGATCGGAGACCACGAGCTGACGAAGAACCTCGACAGCCTAGAACATCGAAGACAGGTTGGGGATTTGACTCTCTTTTACAGATATTTTCATGGAAGGTGCTCGGCTGACCTTGCCCTCTTAATTCCGCCCAGAGCGACGAATAGCAGAAATACACGACGAACCACTGCCGCCCATCCGTATGTGGTTAAGCTTAGTACTCCTCGAACTTCATTATTTAAAAATTCTTTCATCTGGAGGACTTCATCCTTGTGGAACGACCTTCCCGAGGTCGTTTTTCCCAACGAATATAACCTCCAACGATTCAAATCCAACGTGAATCACTTTCTGCGCACACGCACCACTCCCAGAGTGCCCTAAAGGATTTTTCCTATAGTGCTTGTGTTTGACCATAAAAAAAAAAAAGGAATATTATTTCCTTACCACCTGAAGATGCTTTATACAATAAGAAATAAATTTAAATGTTAAACATGTAGTAGAAATAAATATCAATTAATTGGAGTATTTTCAGATTATCATTGTTACATGTTGCCCGCAAATTGAGTTTTAGGCACCGAGCTTATTATTTATTGGCCCGGCCATAGGTTCTAATATTTTTACCCGCAGCGTTATCCCTTTTCTGACTCTGGATATAAATTTTCGGTCAGTTTGTTTGATAAAACGTGTTTGTGATATAATATTTTTACGTTATGGCAAAGGGTTTTTCTGTATTTGTGGACGGGGTTTAGTTAAATATTGACCAAATTTGTTTATAAACTATGAAGTTTACATAAACAAATATTGTCGTCAATTGTGGTTCTTGGTTAGAGCTTAATATGGATGTTCCATAATATAGTGTTATGAATATAGTTATACTATATAGCGATATTAAATAATTCGCGACCTTTATCACTCTGAAATATGTGTGTCTTGAGGCTTAACTTTAAATAAGTTTTACTTAGTTTTTAACACTCGAGGCCATAGTCAATATCCAGGTCGAATGCTAAGGAAATGATTTGTTACCTTGGAATAGATACACGTTTCAGCTAGAAAAATAATTTCAAGTTTATGAATACTATTGCGATTTTCAAAATAAAGGAACCAAGCTCTAGAGATGAAATGTTTCTTTGCCGATGAGACATGACACGTTCCCAACACTGGTTGTTATAGGTTATTCAAATAAAATACAATTTTTTATAACTAAATATAAAATATTTAACACTTACAGAAAACAAAATTGGCATTGTAAAACCTTTTTCATCAACTGATAAATCAAAAAGAGATTAAATATACCAAGTCTTTGATATTACTCATATAGTATGACGCACGTTATTAAGTGGGTATAAGCTTATTATGCAATACCACACTATAATCAGGGCACGTGATGAGCATAAAGCTTTTCAATAGAAAAAAGAACTGAAGGTGTCTGTGCCCTGGATTCCTTACTCGTCCTTATAGCATCCTGGATTTACTTTCTAAGTAAGCTAAATATTTATTTTTATAAGAAACTAAAGTTTTACATTTTTATACAGTTTGGCAACATTGCGCGTAACAGGTGTTTGTGATACACTGCCACATGGTGCTGTGATTCATTACCGCGGAGTCACCTGTGTGTAAGAGGGTTTGTTACCCCACTTTTAAAACGGTGGATTTGAAAAAAATATATGTAGCGCTTCGCTAGGACACCCAAGGAGTCACGCATTTAAATATAATACGTCAATTCCATAATACCCTGTATTATAAATATTTCTTAATCCGGTACTCAAATAAGTTCTAATTCATAGTGATACAACTGTGAAAGTGAATTTGTCAAAAATTCTTGAACCCCCTTGGCTTCTGATCTCTTTGAAGTTTTTAAACTATGAAATATAGCACGCTACTGAACATATAATATAAAGACCTGGACAGACGACGTTCATTCAAAGAGCGGACGTTCAGTTAAGTCAAGAGCGGTATTCAAATGCCTGCCGCTTAGGAAGTGCATTGTGCCCGGTTTTATACAAATTTGCTATCTGGAACTTGTGACTATAAAACTTGTCCATTACCGTCAAGTTTTATAACATTCTCGCCAGGGTATTTGCATTTGCGAATGGCTTAACTATATTATTCACATTCATATAAACTCGAGAATATCGGAGCGACTGACATAAAACCCATGGATGGGTTAGCATCCCCGTCCTATCCGAATATTACGTTGATTTTTTGATGCATTGTGATGTTTAAATGGAAATATCTCGAAAACGGTTTGACATTTTAAGATCTAGCCAAGGATACCTTTTTAGGTTAGAAATTGCCCTTCTTTGAGAATCTTGGATTAAAAATACTTAATAACAGGTAAGCAGAAAAATTATAGATTTATTAAACCCAGTGTATGTTACTAGATCCCTCTAATTTTGAACTTCTTATTTCTTACTCATGAAAACATCATACCGCCAACTTTCAATCCGATTTGTTGATCCGTTTTCAAGTTATGGCTTAGGCTACACCTATATTGGAGCCGTATTTCTCCCGATCCGATGTCGGACGACGTTGAACGACATAGGAATGAAAACAAAACCAAAGTTTTAACGTACAGTGCCTACACTGGAGGGACAAGCCCGATCCGATAATGACCGATTATGCCCGACGTCGGACGGACAGCTTCCTCCTATCAAACTCGTTTGGTTTCAGTCCGATTTTCTTTTCGACAATATGGTTTGTTCATTTTATACTAATTTATCAGGGTAGTTACGTAGAGTTTGAAAAGTTTTATTAAATTCTCCTGAAGATCTGTCTTTGTTAAATTCATGTACCCATGTACGTCTACGTCTTTTAAGAACATTCTTCTCTAACAACAGGCAACACATAAAATCTTCATCGGAACTCATTGTATTCGTCGGTGGTCGGCCGTTAACTGAACAAAAATGTAGGTTTCACGGACGACATCGGATCAGAAAATCGGATCGGGAGAAATACGGCTCCAATGTAGATGTAGCCTTTAATCGGTCTAGTTTGATGTTTAAAGTCGGTACGGTATATGAACTCAGCTAAGCAATAAAACCTCTTGAGTAGGGTAGTCGGTGGGCCTCAAACAATAAATTATATTTTAAGTATTTTCTAAATAAAATAATTTAAACTAAATAAAAAATTAGTTTAGGTAAAGAAAAATAATTATTTTTTTTGCGACAGAACGTACCTACTTGTAGATACGTACTTTACTAAAAACAGTCCTCCTCTGCATTTGAAATTTCATCCATGCTTTCAGGCTCATCAGAATCATTATCATCATCCCTAATAATTAACGGTCTTACTTCGTTTATAACCTGTTCTGTCTCATAAGATTCAAAAATATTTTTTTCCGTGTGTTCAATGCATTTCCGCCATTCTTCTTTGCCCACTTGGCTAAGCGCCTCCTCCCATAACTTTATAACGCTAGGCTTACCGATATTTTTATAGGCATGTTTGCAACATACAATGAGAAACAAACTAAAAGCAAAAGCATAACTATACTTATTTAAACTAGAACATACCATCCTGCATTTGAGCAAATTTTAATTATTTCTTGGAAAATAGTGATTATTATATAGATTTAACCATAATGATCCCAAAATAATTAAATTCTAGGAAAAGTACCGGAGAAGATCTTTAACTTATTCACGCATAATGTTTTTCATTTGATAAATAAAAAAAAACTATGAGCGAAAAATAAGCAAGGGTACTTACATAATTCTAAGATAATTTTGTTTTGGAACCGCTGATTTCGCCCAGTAACACCCGCCCACATACAGGGTGTTCATTTGAAAACTTCCCACCACGGATTTATCGAAAACCACTGATTACAAGAAAAAACGCCGAGACACGTCGTCAAAAGATTTGCCAAAGGGGACAACTTTTTAACCAAAAACTACTTCACCCCCTTTTACCCTCTGGTCCCCGGGGTCATCCCCTTAAAAATTTTAAATGACAAGGGGTAGCAAGTAATAGCTTGTTTGAAAGGTCTTTCAAAGTGCTTTATTTTGACGTTTGATTTTTTTAAATTGGTCGATTCGTTTTCGAGAAAATTAGAAAAATCTTTATTTATCTTAATTTGTTCAGATAGAAAAAAAAGCACACGAAAATATCACTTTTTATTTCAATAAGTGTTCAAAATGTTGCCCGTTATTGGCCAAACAATGATATAGGCGATTTTCAAATTCCTGACGGACATTTTCAAAAACATGTTGTGGGAGATCATGGCAGCTTTCGGTGATGCGTTGACGAAGTTCATCCAAACTGTTAGGTTGGGGAGTGAACACAATAGTTTTCAAATGGCCCCATAGAAAAAAGTCTAATGGCGTCAAGTCAGGAGATCTAGCAGGCCATTCTATAGGCCCTCTTCGCCCTATCCATTTATCTGGAAACTCGTCGTCTAGCCATTGCCGAACCGGAAGAACATAGTGAGGAGGAGCGCCGTCTTGCTGGAAATATATTTCAGCCTCATCAAGTATAGGGTTTCCATCGTCTTCGATTTCGTTTTCAATAGTTTCAGTGATAAGCGGATTGATGGTATTTTCCAACATATCTAAATAAATGCCTCCATTTAAATTCCCATTAATAAACAAATAAATGCTAAAATGCCTGCCCATACATTAATTTTTTGGGGGTACTGAGTATGCCCTTCTATAAAAGCATGAGGATTCTCATTGCTAAATACCTGCAGTTATGCTTATTAACAAATCCATTTAGATAAAATGTGCATTCATCACTGAAGCAGATATTCTTTACATTATCATTAATCGCTGCAGTAATTTGTTCACAAAACTCAACTCGCCTATCGAAATCATCTTCGGTTAACTCTTGCAATATTTTCATTTTGAATGGATGAAATTTATGTAATTTAGTAACTGTGTGTACAGAGTCTAATGAAATACCAGTCGCATCAACAATTTTGCGTAATGAAGTATTAGGATTTATGGCAAAATGACCCAAAACTTCAACTTGAGCGGCTTCATCCAAAACTCTACGATGATTTTGTATTTGCAACAGATCCAGTTTGAGTAAATTTAGTAACAAGGTCCAAAACATACCTATGCGAAGTTATCTTTTCCGGATGTCTGGCGTTAAATGTAACGGCAGTTTGCGCTAGTGTGTAAACCATTTTGGAAGTAAAATCTGAATCAATAAATTAATTTTCACTATCCCAAGATTGCCACAAAGGTAACTGACAGCAAATTAAATTGTTTCTTTCCCTTAGCAACTATAGAAAACTAAACAGGTATAAAAACTAAACAGGTATAAGAATAAAAACAGTTCGCCCATGTTATCTGTGTTAATAAGAAGAAGGCGGTAAAAAATTTTCTAATTTTCTCGAAAACAAATCGACCGATTTTAAAAAATCAAACGCCAAAATAAAACACTTTGAAAGACCTTTCAAACAAGCTATTACTTGCTACCCCTTGTCATTTAAAATTTTTAAGGGGATGACCCCGGGGGCCAGAGGGTAAAAGGGGGTGAAGTAGTTTTTGGTTAAAAAGTTGTCCCCTTTGGCAAATCTTTTGACGTGTCTCGGCATTTTTTCTTTTAATCAGTGGCTTCCGATAAATCCGTGGTGGGAAGTTTTCAAATGAACACCCTGTATAGTGGACCAGTGGTATGTTCGTTACGATCAAGTATAATGAAGGTATTGTTAACTTAACCGTCTTACTGTTGAAAATGCGATAACATCCTTTAATGATTTAATCCGATATCGGACTTCATAAAACGAAGTAAAAATTTAGGGGAACGTCAAAGTCAAAAGTGGATTTAATATGGGAAAACTTACCCTTATTTGCGTTATCAATTAATCAAGTTTTGACACCGAAAAGTATACATTAATAAAAAAAATGTACCATTAGTCAATAAGGGATTCCAAATAAAACAATACCCTTGGATGTAAAATAAATTATTTCTGGATGTCACATCCCCAACAGACCGTTTCAACACGGGCGCGCAAAAAATATTTCAAGGGCCCATTAGACGGATTGGCAATTACGAGGGTTTTTGTCTCCCGAAAGTCGGCAAATGCCAATTTAATTAGGCTGTAACAGAAGGCGAATTTAATCAAACAATAAATTGTTCTAAAACATCGAATTCCCGAGCTAATTCAAACCGCACATGTTTTAATTGCCGCCCTTTTTTACTTAAGGGTTGACACGACAGGAGAGATATGTCCCTGGAGAACCACCGAGTTAAATAATGCCCTTTTGTTAACTAATGTCCTTTTGTTAACTTATTTCGGTGTGTTAATTTATAGCAATTTAATTATTGGTCACCGTTGGTAACTGGACACATTTCAAATGATCAAATAACATTATTTTCTCCTTTGCACAGAGTATTGTTGTAAATATCGATACATCAGTATCGTATCGGACAATATTGACGATAATCGGTATCGGCAAAATGTTCCCGATAAATATCGGCATTTTTAAAATTAACTATTATATTAATTTGTAAGTGAATAGTCGATTTTAAAAATCTTCAGCTGCTTTGGGAATAACTTCTGGAACTATTTTGTTCTTTTGGTTTAAAAATTACTAATATTTTTTAAAATATTACCGCTATTTTCTCCCATTCTATTTTTATTTGTATTGCAAAAAATAAAAATATTGCACGCAAGCGCGGATCCAGGGGGGGGGGGGGGGTCATGGGGTTTGTTCGGGTTCCCCCCCCCCACCATCAATTTAACATGAAAAATACCATATATACCAGTTTGACTAACGCGACAGGGTATTACTTTTCCATGTATGACCCCCCCCCACAACCGAAGTTCTGGATCCGCCCTTGGTTGCACGACACGACCGTTATCTGAAGGACCAATGTAGGTACAATGTACTAATACTAATTCGATTGAAGAACTGAACCAGTGCCGTAGATAGCTTTTTTAAAGGGGGGGGGGGGGAGACTGAGATGGTATTCTTCACCTAATTAGGACATTAAACAAAAACAACCAAAGCGATGCTATAAGCTCAAGCTTTACGTTTATTTCGAGACAATTTGCCGATTATATGGGGGTACTATCCCACCCCAGTACCCCCCCCCCCCCTATCTGTCATTAAACCACAATGTATCATACATCGTTGCATTCGGGAGAGAAAAGGTATCAAATTCCTATATCAGGAAAACGGGACCGTATTATTTAAAGAAAGAAAGTTCATAATGGCCCTTCGAAGACGACTCGTCGGATTAAAAAACAATTAACGCTGTTAGATAGAGCGGAAAAAGTGGCAATGCAAAAGTGCAATTTACTTTAGAATTCTAGCTCAAAAAAACCCAGGAAAACGATAAAACGATTTTTCAGAATTTCGTTTTTCCGGATATCTCCGGAACTACTCGGAATTTTAAAACTTTCTAAACGGCATATTATTAGGCACGTAAATGCGCAACTTTACCTCCATTTAACCGACTTTGTATCTCTTACGGTTTCCGAGATCCCTGTACTGGCCCTCCTTATCTTGATGAGATGTTTTAAATTTATTGTTTAGGATAACTAATAATATACAGGGTGTTTTATTCAAAAAAAAATTTAATGTAACGTCGCCCCTTGACAGTTGATTACGTTACTCACATATGAAATACACAGTCAAATAGTAAAATTTGTCGAAAATCCGGATCAGATATCACTTTTCTTTCTCGTGTAATTAAGCCGTTCGTGAACATTTGCCCCGCCCTGTATAATGAAGTGTTTAATTTATTATTTTGTACAAATTTTCTTAAGGAATGGGTAATTAAAATAATGCAAAATATTAAACTAGGCATAGTATTTTAAAATTTTGTATTCTTACTCAATTTTCCTCCCGAACATCTTTGCTTAACAACATTTTTTTCGTATCTCCTAAATAAAAAGCACGTTTTGCTCTTTTTCGCCTATTCATGCGTGGATCCGGGGACACACTGTACATATTAGAAAGAATATTTTACATAATTTCAATATAAAATTACCTAAAGCACAAATCAAAACGTCTTTAAAATCCAAATTGGTCCCCAATATATTGCCAACCTTGTATCAACAGAACGTTAAGATTGTAAAAGCTGTCCGGTTATTTTTAGAGTGCTTTATTTTTTCCGCGTGTTTTGAAAGCTCCTAAATACGGTTTGTCACGGCAATTTAACGGCCGCCAAAATGTATTAAGTGAATTAATCCCATAAAATATGTAGCGATTATATTTTAATCAACATTAAGGAATACCTAATCCGATTTCGTTAACCTATTTTTATGGAGGTATTTGCATAAAAATTTTACTTTTGAAATTAATTTTTAAAAATAACTAACCTCTGCCTAATTATGTTATAGCTACACGGAAAAAATACTATAGTACCAAAATAATATTTTTTCTATTTGGGTTTCATAATGGCTACATTATGAAATGCAAAAAAATTGAATAACTTGCCACTTTATGAAACTGAAATTTTATTTGTTTAAGAAATTAAAGTCTATGCTTGTCAGGTGGTATTAATATCCAATACCAATATGGAAAATTATTATTTCTCAGACCAGAAAATGATCCGTATACAATAAGGGCGTATTTTTGTCTACACAGTAGCACTTTAAAATACTATTTCAGATTGAATGGTACCACCAAGAAAAGGATGCCCTCTCCATTGATAGGATGCAACCACCTGCAGACTGGTTTCGAACTTATTTGTTCTCGTCAGTATAGGGTATGTGTACATATCCATCATCAGAGAGGACTTTAACTTAACGCCGTACTATCGACGGTAGTCCACAAAATAGAGCGCGCAGTCCTCTCTGATGATGGGTATGTACACCTACCCTGTACTGACGAGAACAAATAAGTTCGAAACCGGTCTGCAGGTGGTTGCATCCTATCAATGGAGAGGGCTTCCTTTCCTTGGTGGTACCATTCAATCGGAGATAGTATTTTAAAGTGCTACTGTGTAGACAAAAATAAGCCCTTATTGTATAAGGATCATCGGGTGGTCTGGGAAATAATAATTTTCCATATTGGTATTTGAAATTTTATTTTTTTTATATTGGCAGCAAGTAGGGTTCGAAATTTAGGCCTACTTCGATTTCGTTGACATTAGTTTTCTAGGCATTATGGATTCGACAAAAATTTTTTATAGAAAACTTGAAAATACTAACCTTTACCCTTGCAAATATATCATTTTTACTAGATATTTATCCGTAATACCTATACTCGGATATAACATGCTGACGGTGTCCGTCAACTAATTTCTAGTCACAGCTATAAAACAACATAACGTAAAAATAATAGAAATATCTTCCAGTTTATGCTCTATTTCTAAAGTTTTATTCATTAAAGTACTATCTTTATTTTTAATTCAATATAGTATTATACATATTACTTTATATAGTATAAGTACATATTTATAGTTACTGTAGACATTTATTGGGTATTAATTGTGATTCCTGTCAGATTCTGTGTCGACACAATATTTTGTTCAATAGTATTATTTTGTTCGATATTTTGAACTTTGTTCTGCTCGCACCATAACTCAAAGTTTTGCATATTCTTTTTAAAAGTTTTTCTAGATTATTTTCTGCAATTTCTCGTATTTCTTACTGAGTACAACTTTCTTCCTGACTCATTTTTATTAACTTTAATAATTTATTTATGTTTAATTATGACCGATGGGAACAAGCTTTGTTGTCTTCAATTGTTTCTATCATGGCATATTTGATACTTGTAACATTTTATTAAATTGTAAAAGTATTGCCAACCCAAAGAGAAAATATTAATTCAAATGGAAAAAATCTACTATATTTTTAAGTTTTTCAGACTTTAAAGATCCAAATAGAAAAAGTATTATAAAATACACGGTTCATAAGACAATTAGAGCACAAACGCGTGCTCTAAGATAATGTCTTATTAAACTTGTATCTCGATACACTATTAAATATAATTTCTTAAAAAGTGTTGTGGTCAGAATTTCTAATAAATTAAGTAAAATCAAGTAAATATTACAAGATATAGTAAATTTTAACAAACACTATAGTAAAATTATTACAGTAATTAATCCGCAATCAGGTTCACAAAGCAGCCGAAGTAGAACCCCTCCTCGGCAAGTGTAACTTTCTTCAGTTAATCACAGTCCTATTTTTATTATTTTACTCTATGCATGTTCATACGCTTTATTTACAATAAACAGTTATTACGTCAGAAGTAATTACCTCAAAACGAAACAGATTAATTGTAAAGGCGATGAAAATGTTAGATTCGTTCGTGCTTTATGTGGAAGTCATTTGAACGAGGGCCGTATACAAGATTATTCGATAGTATAGTACATTTATAATGCTTTTATCAGACCATGCGTTTATAAGGAGCAGTATCATAATAAAATATATGGCTTCTGCGTAATTACAGAACGGCATAAAAATTTTACTGCTTTTAATAAAGGGAGAGCCGCAGCGACTATATTAATACTTTACATAAGTAATAGCATGCAACCACATGGTTATCGAATTTTAACACAAGTATAGCACCCATTCCTAAGATTCCTGCTACGCAATCTTGCGGAAAATTTACAACAAATTGTGCAGTAATAACTAAGCACAATTTTTTATTAAGTTAATGGCAGGATACGCATTTCCACTGGCTTCATATATTAATTTGCTGGTCGTCAATTTTGGAGAAATATGTCTTGGCATAACCACGTTGCGGCAATCAACGAGGTAGCTTCGCAGAAACTTGGTGTACTTTTCCGAACCCATAAGTTCTATACACCTCAACAACTTGCAGTGATCCTGGCAGAAACGGAGAACGATTTACAGAGGCAAGGTAGGTAGGTAGGTAGGTGCTTGAAATAAAGCAAAAAACTGTACTTTAGAAGTCATATTTATTTGTAGACTAAAATATCAAAATGAAACAAACAGAATAAAATCATAACAAGATAAATGAAAATAAATTCTTGTTCACACCCATTTTAAAGCATTTACTTAACTAATGGGGTACAGACACGTTGTTTATAAATACTAGAAAATAACCCAAAACTAAAAATCACATCTTTTTTAGGAACAAATAACAGAAATATTGCCTAATGTCTACATATATATAAGTACTACTTTCTACTAATACTTAATAATAATATTTTAAAAAAATATGCAGATACTTCTGATGAAGAATACCTAGGTAACTTCGTTATAAAATCAAAAACGATAGCTAGGTACAATAGAAAAATACAAAATAGCTATTGTAGCAGCGATATTTTCCGAGACTTTGCTACTGCAAATTCATTAATTACATCGCTAAAATTTATACCATCAAAAATTTTTTGTTCATTGCTAATATCGCTAGCCCAGACAATCTTTCTTGAAGCATTGTCGATCTTAAATAATTTTTAATGATTTTTAACATTGAAAAAGACCGCTCGCCAGAAACTACAGATACAGGTAATGTCAGAAGACTTCTTAGTGAAATGCTTACGTTTGGAAAGGTGGAGATTAAATTGTTTTCAAATATATATTGTAAAATACTTAAAAAGGGGTCAGTATCATCAGGTAATGAAAACAACTTTAACGCTTTAATTTCATTAAACAAATCATTGGAGTCTATATCCTTATTATCCTGATCTGTCAGTCGTTCTTCAAGAACAGAACAATGTTTTAAAAGATCGCTGTCAATTAATTTGAATATGTCGCTAAAAAATCCGAAAATATTATCATACTCATTTAATAAGTCAAATCGGTTTTTTAGAGAGCTTAATGTTTGATCTATAATTTTGGGCATTGTTCATGTCTGATCGGAGACCACAAGCTAACCAGGAACCTCGACAGCCTAGTACAGCGAAGACAGGTTGGATTCTACGCTATTTTACAGATATTTTCATGGCAAATGTTGGACTGATAATCCACAGGGCGACAAATAGCGGAAATACAACCACTGCCGTCCATCCATATGTGGTTCAGATTAATACTTCCCGAAGCTCACTGTTTTGGAATTCGTTCATCTGGAGGACGTAATCCTTGTGAAACGACCTTCCTGGGGTCGTCTATCCCAACAAATATAACCTCCAACGATTTAAAGCCACCGTGAATCGCGTTATTCGCACACACACAACTCCCAGAGTGGCCAAAGAATTTTTCCTATGGTACTGGTGTAATACATATTTATGTGGTCATCACCTGCTTCAGTCATTCTGTAAATAATTAATACATTCCATTTAGGTTGGTTTTATTATAAATAGGTAATAAATCCAAAAAGATCAGCAGCTAAATTTGACAACCTCGCACGACCCCCAAATTCGGGAACTAATAGGTTTGCGGAATGTAAAGCGCGGGTAAGAAGTTTTATATTTTTGTTTTTCGAAGTTTTTTTACGATTATTATCGGGAGAATTTGGGACATCCCGCCATCAACTAGTATTAATAATATAACAGCAGATATAAGATGCCTTGAATAAATTAGAAGCTGGTTTCAATAAATTTGCTTCCTACAAAGAGACGTTAAAATAAGTTTTTGCTATATCTTCGAGGGGTTTGATTCGGATTTATTGTTATGTTCATAATGCAATGGGAAAGCTTTCTTCTTAGCTATTTTTTAAAAATATTTATGGTTGTCTGAAAAATTTGGAACATGGACTTACTACTGGAGTGATTTTTAAATTTCTTATGGAGATTTATACGGTGTTAGCGTTTTTAATTCTATTTTAAATATAATATGTGAAATGAAAGAATAATATGTGACAAGTGTGACGTATATTGATGTCACAGGAACAAAATACACATTACAGCTAAATTACCACTAAAATAATGAAAGATTCCGACAAACTTTTCAAACAACCGCGGCGCCATCGGACCCGGTCGACGATAGCCGAAGCTGCTCGGCGACCCCTGCTCGTTGCTACCAGCGTTGTCAGTCTTTTACAATTGTAATATACCCATTACCATTTTAACAATTTGTTAGATGTTCATTTCTGTTGTGGGGCTCCCTATATGAAAATTATACTCAATCGAGAGGTGGCCCTCCATATTATAGGAAAGTAACGACCTTTTTTCTTACTCTTCTTACTCTGACACCGTTTTTACTATTCTATTAGGTTTCGAACCGTCAACCTATTACTTTTGATCAAGGATTTCTGGCAACACTGGTCGCCACGTAGTGCCGTTTACCGTAGTTTTCATGGAAATTTTGAAATTTTTATTTAGTCGTGTGTTTATTAAAATAAATATCTGAATTTTCGTAAAATGAGGTGCGCTGTATTCGGTTGTGATATGGATAACCGGCAAAGAAATTTGATAGAAATTTCCGCTTTCCTAAGGATAAAAAACAAAAAATTAGAATGGATACGGTTTTATTTATTTTGTTAACA
Source organism: Barypeithes pellucidus (assembly GCA_963991005.1). Taxonomy (NCBI): domain Eukaryota; kingdom Metazoa; phylum Arthropoda; class Insecta; order Coleoptera; family Curculionidae; genus Barypeithes; species Barypeithes pellucidus. The sequence goes on from OZ022558.1 coordinate 17,457,304, forward strand.
TTTACTTCTTAAGTATTTTCCACTGAAGCTGATGAGGATATATGCCTTCGAAACATGTAAGGAAATTAAAATATTGTTTATTTAACTAGTGAAGCAGACTATGAGTGATGAGACTGTTCATAATTTCACTCCACTGAGAGATGGACTATTTAAAAAAAATAGTTTAATTTGTTTATAAGTCGTGTTTTAGCTTTAATCTTTTGTTGTATGTTCATGAAATAAATATACCTATTATTCTTTCATTTCACATACCATTAAATGCGTAAAACCTTTTAATACCTTTAAAAGAGACGCTGACGGCAATATAAATCTCCATAAGAGATTTAAAAATCACTCACCCGCTGACGTCACAAGCCACGCCTCCATCGGCGTGGAATTTTTAAAAAACCATAAATCTCAGGAAAGATTTTTCCCGCCCTCTTCGAGTCACCATGTGCTCATAAATAAATAAAACCAGAATTGTCGGTGCGGGATTTGAACCCGCGACCCTCAGATCGCCAGGCGGACACTCATACACACATACTACAAGCGATAATAAATAGCGGATTATATATAAATTAAATTGGCAGTTAATTTTTCAAAGATGTTTTAGAAAAATGTTTGAAGAATTTATTTATTTATATGGCCTCAAAGACTCGGGAACTTGTAAAAAAATTAATAAAACCAGAGATGCCGAGTGCGGGATTTGAACCCGCGACTCTCAGATCACAAGGCGTGCGCTATACCACTAGGCCACCGAGCCTATTTATCAAAAATAATAAATAGCATTCTCCATGCGCGAGTGTTTTCATGTCATGTAGACAGGAAAACTGTCTGAAGAATTTCTTTATATATTTGGCATCAAAGCTTCGGAGCACTTTTAAAAAAAATACGGTACATATCTTGGGCCGTCGGAGGCTTTTCCGGACTCGTACTCCGCATCTCGTCCTTAAAAGCCTCTTTTCGGCCCTTGATACGTAATGTACTATTAAATGCGCCCCCTCACCTTCTTTCACTATAAAATTGACGTGTCTTTCTGATTTTTAATATTATTCTTGTTGTTTTTTTTTTTGACGGGCAAGGGTCCATGGATTTCTTAGTTTATTCTACTACAGGTCGACAAGCTTATCTGTAGCTACGAAAGGAATGCGGGCAAAAAATGTTTGTGGTTAACAATGTTAAATTTTAATTTAATAATCTCTTACCTAGAGAACCCTAAAATTCCATATACGCATTTAAAATAATAAGGTATATAAGAAACCAATATTCTATTATAGTCTCCATATCATTAAACTTTCCTTCCATGCTGTTTATTTTGATATTTAAATGCAAAATAATATATTTTTTTGAATAAAGTACTTCTAATCTAAAAATATGGCAACATCGTGCGTTGTCAATGGTTACAGGTAGCTAGAGCTAATTTGATACATTATATCCCGGATAGTTGCGTCTCGTGAGATACCCGATGGCCCATCGGGCTTATTCGACGATGTCCGATATTTGATCGATGTACCCACCCAGTTGCGTAGTGATAGAAAGGGCAATAGTTATTATATTGTGTTTTATAAATAAATGTTCATTTTGACGTGTTGTAGGGTCTTATTTGAAAATTTTTTGAACTTTGTGATAATGAATGAGTATACTCCTGGTAAAACCTTCTCAGTCAGACCCGTGAAGTGATTTCATACGTTTATAGGGTCTGTGAAGAGGAATCACAAATCAAGCGAAAGCTAGAAAGGCACATTAGTACGACCAAAATTCAAAAATCATCATTAATCAATAATTAATCATGAAGCTGATTTTTCCATGTGAAAAATGTACATCTTGTAAAAAATAGTTACTTACTTTCAAACATAAAATGCAATTACTGAAGAATTTCCTATTTTTATTACATTATTTAAAGTAAGAATGGCACGCCCATGACTAGACCATGCATTGCTTCCCCCTTACCGATACGTCGGAGACACAGATCCACTTGTCACCTGTAATTACTCCATTTACCAGCAGTCATATGCTATGACATAACAAGTATCGCAGGTGTATAAATTGCATACTTTTTTTAGAAATCATTGGTTTTTTACTGAATAGTACAATTAGGAATGACCGATTCCGCTACGAATTTCCTCGCTAATGGCGTCTTGGTTATGAATAACGCAGGAATTCTCTTCCGAACAATTTACTTAGCCAAGTCAAGAAATCAACTAAAGAAAATAAGCTTAGAACATGGGAAATTATTTTATAGTATATTAAGATACAAGTTTCATAAGACATTATCTTAGAGCACGCGAAGCGGGGAGTTTTCTAAAGTACAAGTGCTCTAATTATCTTATGAACCGTGTATTTTATAATACTTCTTCTATTTGGGTCTTTAAAGTCTGAAAAACTTTAAAAAATATAGTAGATTTTTTCCATTTGAATTCATATTTTCTTTTTGGGTTGGCAATACTTTTACAATTTAATAAAATGTTACAAGTATCAAATATGCCATGATAGAAACAATTGAACACCACAAAGCTTCCCATCCGTCATAATTAAAAATAAATATATTATTAAAGTTAATAAAAATGAGTCAGGAAGAAAGTTGTACTCCTTCAGAAATACGAGAAATTGCAGAAAATAATCTAAAAAAACCTTTAAAAAGAATATACAAAACTTTGAGGGTGCGAGCAGAACAAAGTTCAAAATATTGAACAAAATAATAAATAATACTATTGAACAAGATATTGTGTCGACGCAGAATCTGACGGGAATAACAATTAATGCCCAGGAAATGTCTACGGTAACTATAAATATGTATATATGTGAAGTAATATGTATAATACTATATTGAATTAAAAATAAAATAGTACTTTATTGAATAAAACTTTAGAAATAGAGCATAAACTGGATGATATTTCTATGATTTTTAGGTTATGTTGTTTTATAGTTGTGATTAGAAATTCGTTGACGGACACCCACAGCATGATATATATTTCCGAGTATAGGTATTTCAAACAAATATCTAGTAAAAATGATCTATTTGCAAGGTTAAAGGTTAGTGCCTATTTTAAAGTTTTCTATAAAAAATTGTTGTTATGGGTCAATATATTATTTAGATCCGTACATTTTTCTTTCTCTGTCCAACTCGATCATATTTAAATGAATCTATTTCTAACTGTAAAATATGCGTAACTACCTAAAAAATATATTTTCCTCAATCGAACTCCATACGATGTTTGGAGAATCACCCTAAATGCCAAAAAGTCCACAGAGAACCCCCCCCCCTACTATACTAATTGCTCACTTCATTATGTAAAACGGTTGAAGAAGGCTATTTATATCAACAATAAAAATACGAGCACAAATTTATTTTCGGGTGTCGGTGACGTGTTCGGTCTTTAAGAAGTGTTTAAAAGAGAATTAGTGCATAAGTAAAATTAGGTGTACTAACTGCGTCTCTAATAATAAGTTCCATTCTCACTTCTTAATCACAATTATTCCAGTCGCATATAGACCCATAAATTATGGTGAGTTTTATTATTTTTATAGTAAATTTAACTAAGTTTTCCTTTCCGTGTTGGACAACTGAATTTATGTCCACCAGATTGGAAACACGAAGAACGCTTTCGGATTCTCCTATTTCTCTAAAAAATTGTACATCCTCTAAAATATGTCAACGACCAAAATTAAAAAACATAAATTCGTGTATAGTCCATGATATAACTTCTTGCTAGGGGGCACATCTAACTAGATTTTTACCTATGGATTTATTCTAACTCTTTTTTTTTGACTTACTGAGAAGTATGTGCTTATACACATACACATTTAAAAGTTTTGCATCACTCTGATTCTCGAATAAGTAATTACGTCATCGCGAAAATAGACTAAATATTAGTTCATTGATAAGTTTAAAATAAAAATCAATGAGTTTTAAAAATTTTTATTTTACCACAACATTTTAAACCTTCCAAAAAAAAAAATCAATGCAAGCTTGAAGACGACGCCGCATGCTGTGCGTAAGGTTAGCAATCCGTTCTTGTGGAATAGCCTGCCATTCCTGGGCAGCAGCGACGATAAGCTCCTGGAGAGTTCTAGGGGGATTTCTTCTAATGGGAACTGCCCTAGAGAGCATATCCCAAGCATGTTCTATCGGGTTCATGTCAGGGGATAAAGCAGGCCACTCCAAGCGATTGATTCCCTCACTTTCTAGGTATTCATCCACAGGTCTAGTGCGATGGGACCGGGCATTGTCGTCCATAAACACAAAATTGTTACCAACAGCCCCTCTCCACGTCCTAACATAAGGATGTGGAATATCCCTAATGTACCTGTCGCCAGTCATTGTGCCTTGAACGTGGACTAACTCAGTACGCCCGTCAGACATAATACCTGCCCAAAACATGGCGCTTCCTCCCGCGAATGGAGGCAAGGGGCGAGCATGGGCAAGTTGGCCGGCTCTTGTTGGTTCTCTCCAAACACGAATCCGGCGACTATCGTTTACCACACAAATCCTGGTCTCGTCGAAAAATAGGACAGAGTTCCAATATTCTTCGGGTAAGCGAAAGTGCGTTTCAGCCCACTGCAGTCGACGAACTCGGTGGTCATATTGTAGTTGTGGAACTCTTACTGGCCGCCGACATCTTAAACCGGATTCAAGAATGCGTATTCTTAGTGTAGAGACGGATACGCGAACTCGAATTGCATGCGTAACATCTCTCTGAAGTTGTGGGACTGGCATAGTACGATTTCTCCGAATTGTTAACGTAATATACCGGTTCTGCTATTCGGTAGTAACACGCCTTCTACCACTTCGTGGTCTGTCTCCACAGAATTGGTATCTAGATAGCGATTCCATATGCGAGACACGTCAGTTTGAAAAACCCCTATTCTTCCAGCAACAAATCTTTGGGAATGACCTTCCTCAACTAAAGCTACTATTCTTGCACGATCAATTTCAGATATTACTCGGCGATTCATTTTCACACACTGAACCGAAAAATTTAACTGGTCAGCGCCAACAAAATACAACACTAAAAATGTTATCTTAAATAAATGTCTTGATAATATTTTTTTTGCTACAAAAATGGTATCGTTTTAACTGATAAACAAAAATTCATTCCTGAAATTATCTTAACATGCCAAAATCAGAGTAATGCAAAACTTTTGAACCTATGTGTACTTATGAATTATGTCAAGTGTACAGGGTGTCCCAAATTCGATGCTCACCATTGGGATCTGTGGAATTATAAAAAATACATAGATTGTTAAATTGTGGTAAAGGTGCATAATTTGGAGTGTAAGTTAATGCAGGTGCGAAATTAAGAGCAGTTAGTTATCAGAGAATTTGTTAAAATTTTGAATTTAGCTTCGAAATGTGGTACTACATGACTAAGTATATAATCTTCAATTTTTCAAAACGGTAAATAACGTTTTAATTGAAGAATCATGGTTATACAGTCTTTTTTGGAAATTATTGCATGCACTGTCAATAATCTCAATTAATTTCATAGCTTAGTTTTAATGCAAAAAAACCGGGTAAGGGAAAACCGAGGGTTTCAGAAAAAATATCTAAAATCGCAACTATCTGAGGTGATTTGGCAACGCTTCGGGTGATCAAAGACAGAAGAATAAGAGAAACGTCTTGTACTCCCTCGATAATGCCGGCCAGCGTCGTGTATTGGAAGGGCGATGTTGTCTGATTGTTCAATAACACCGACTTCCGCGTGGAAATCCCAAAACCAACCAACATTTTGTCACCGTTTAGATTCCAAGAATATGAAATATTCGGCTGTTTTCCTAATTTCTCACCAGCATTAACTTAAGCTCGAAATTATGGAACTTTACCACAATTTAACCTTTCGTATTATAGTTTCCGAGATTCCAATGGTGAAGATTGAATTTGGGACACCCTGTGCATAGCAAGATGTAAAAAATACCTTATCCAATTAAAGTTATGTCCGCCATACTAAAAAATTTTGCCGGACATGACTATTCCGGTATTTTATTATTCTGTTAAATATCTTACTCTTTTACCGTCCTTCCTTTATTTCTTCGTCTTTATATTAAAGGTCGGAAATTGAATTCGTACAATTGAATAAGCAATATCTATGTTTTTGTCATGTTCGATTTAATTTACTTTATATCCGTTTTCTGCTTCCCGATTCCATATTAAATCAGATCTCACAAAGTGCATCGTGTCATAGACCTTTTCATTACATCTATCTTTCACGTAAATCTTATAATATAAATTTCCGACATTCTCAACGTTAAATGGCCTTTTCGTAAAAATGTTCCCACATAAACCTTGTTGGAAATTGTAATATTTCAAAAGAAAAAAAATAGTTTCTTAGACACGCTTTTATATAGGGTGTCCCACTTATAATTAGTGTAAATTAAAAACTCCTTTACAAAAATTGTTGTTAGGTAATGAAAGTTTATAAGCACTAATATACCGACAACAATGTGCATGAACCAGCTTTTATTCTGTAATTTGAAAAAGCATCCATAACCAATGATACGAATAATAACAACAAATAATGTCGGGCCGGCTCTGACGCGATCGATAAAACTTTACATTCGTATATAAATAAATATTTAGCTTACTTAGAAATTAAATCCAGGCTGCCGACACGAGTAAGGAATCCAGGGCACATACACCTTCAGTTCTTTTTTCTATGGGAAGAGGTTTATGCTCATCACGTGCCCTGATGATAGTGTGGGACTGCATAATAAGCTTATACCCACTAAACCCCAATCGGCCTCTTATTTCCAATCTCGGAACATAACCAGCATATCGTCGAGAGAAAAAAATTCATAGTGAAACAGAACAAATTACACTAAATCACTTTAAGAAACACGCAGACACCCACGAGTTTCAAATTAGTTTTTTTGAAGATATGCACCTATTATCAGTTTACACAAAAGCACCAAACACATAAGTACACTATCGTACGCATAGAACAACAGCACACACAGAAGATAGGATACAAATTATTTTGCAATAGAAAGTCAGAAATAATAAAAACGCTAATTTCTAATGGGCCTAAAACAATTTTTAATCCTTTAATGAAAAATGATGAAATAATGATGTTGACAACAACAGGACCTCCCCTTCAGTCTTAACATAGACGAGTCCAACCAAGGGTCGAGTGCTTTGTTGCCATTTCCGAGACAATAATTATACAGGAAAGTAATATTGCAGAAGGAAATTCCGCAATTTATGAATATAATCTTATAAAACATCGAAAGTGGCAACGCTGTATTTTTAGAAATTATATTATTTCCCAGAGCACCGGATGAAACTTTATACAATAAGGGCGTATTTTTGTCTACACAGTAGCACTTTAAAATACTAATTCAGATTGAATGGTACTTAGATGTGTTCATGAGATGCATACAAATTTACGTGAAAACTAATGTGAATTTGTGCTTTACTAATTCAGATTGAATGGTACTTAGATGTGTTCATGAGATGCATACAAATTTACGCGAAAACTAATGTGAATTTTTGCTTTTATTTTTGTGTTTTGTGAGGTTATTGTGCCGGTTTTTGTTTGGATTACCTACTTGGTGTTTTTTATAAATTAAGTTGGTTTTAAATAAGGCCGAAAAGGTAAATAAAATTGCAGTTTTTTTTTTTAAAGAGTAAAGTGGCATTTAAGTTGTTCGGTTCCGACGGGTGTCGTTCGAATTGAACAAATGAGAACATACCTGACCATTTATAACCGCCGCGGCGATTGCTTCGAGTCAGTTCAAGTTTATAAATCAGAGACTGTTTCCCAGCGAACTGAACTGAACGTAAAAGTTTATAATAATCTACCCTGAAAAATAAACAACTTCCAATCTGTCAAACGCTTATTGACTTTCTAAAGAGTGACAACACTGCTCAAAATTCATTGACGTTTTCCACCATATGTTGTTTTGTTTATCTTTCTCTCAGTGTCACCACGTGCTTAATTTTGGTTTGACGTCAGGTCATGTACAGGGCATATTAAATTAAAGCGCCATTTTTAGATATTTTTCTTCAATTTGTTTTCATCAATTTTCATTCAATTGCCAGTTTAAATATAATACATCATTTCCATAACACCCTATATACAAATCAAATTTTTACTTAGGTTAATAATTTTAGCCTTCGTGCAAGTATTCTTCTTTTTTGCGTATGGAATGTCTGTAAACTTATATTTTTCTATTGGATGTGTTTGAAAATTGAACCCTTGGAACTGAAAATCTTACTCCAATTACGAATATTTAATGGCGTAGCAATTCAAAAAACATCCACGGTGCTTTGTCAAGCCAAAACCCTTCTAATAAAAAACAGATAAACGCATAAATATGTGCCCATATTTTTCAAAACTTTCTCATCATTCGCTGCAGAAAACGCTGCTTGAACTCATAAATGTCCTTTCTCTATTGCCCAATAAATTCTGAGATATCCTAATGTAGTCCATTAAATCCGCCGGGAATATTCGGGAATGTAGGACGTGTTTGTGTTTACCCGAAAGCAGTCGAGGTTACAGAGGGACAATTCTGTTTAACGCTTTAATGCGACAAAATTTGTCAAAAATGTGGCAAGCAAAAACCTTAATTATAAAATAGTCGGGCAATTAGAAAAGAATTAATTTTTTTAAACGAACTGACACTGATTTGGACAATTTTTTTGAAATCACTCGGCTACCTACAGGTCGACAAGTGGATCTGTGTCTCCGACGTATCGGTAAGGGGGAAGCAATATTGTTTAAAACATGGTCTAGTCATGGGCGTACCATTCTTACTTTAAATAATGTAATAAAAATAGGAAATTCTTCAGTAATTGCATTTTATGTTTGAAGGTAGGTAACTATTGTTTTTATCAAGGTTGAAAAAATTACTTTTTACTAGATGTACATTTTTCAACATGGCAAAAAACAGCTACATGATTAATTGATTGATGATTATTATTCAGTTTTGGTCGTATTAATGACCCTTTCTAGCTTTCGCTCAAGTGGCAATTTAAATATGTTAATTTGTGAGTCCTATTCACCTACCCTATAAACGTATGCAAACACTTCACGGGTCTGACTGAGAAGGTTTTACCAGGAGTATACTCATACATTATCACAAAGTTCAAAAAATTTTAAAATAAGACCCTACAACACGTCAAAATGAACACTTATTTATAAAATACAATTTAACGCAATACAATAACTATTGCCCTTTCTATCACTACGCAACTGGATGGGCACATCCATCAAATATTGGACATGGCCGAACAAGCACGATGGCCCATCGGGTGTCTCAATAGACGCATGCGCTATCAACTGTCAGGGGTATAACCACTCAAATTAGCGCTAGCTACCCGTAACCAATGACAACGGACTATGTTGCCATGTTTTTAGATTAAAAGTACTTTAATCAAAAAAATATATTATTTTGCATATAAATGTCAAAATAAATAGTATGAAAAGAGGAGGTTATAATATTATTGAAACTATAATAGAATATTGGTTTCTTATACAGGGTGTTATGGAAATGACGTATTATATTTAAACCGGCAATTCCTGAGATAAAGACAAATTGAAGAAAAATACCCGTAAAAAAACTTATTGTGTTTGTGCCTGGATTTCCTCGCTGTTTAGGTATAAGGATAAATAAATAGATAAAATACAAGTAGGTAGAAAATAATTTATTTTTATAATTTTATATGGAATTTCAGTTTTACATTAAGTTTGGCAACATTGCCATTGAATCTGGGTGAAATGTTGTACAGTAGCGCGGACTGACCTGTGAGTAAGAGTGTTTATTACCCCACTTTAAACGGTCGATTTAAAAAAAAATAAAATATGTAACGCTTCTCTAGGACACCCATTTAAATATAATACGTCATTTCCATAACACCCTGTATATACCTATTACAACTCATTTTAAAGGCCTAAATGAAAATTTAAGGTTTTCTCGGTAATTAAAATTTAATATATTTGGCGTAGCCAAACTACCACACTACCAGAAAAATCAAATTACAAAGCCTGTAGATGCCGGTTTTAAAATAAAAAAGTTCTTTTTAAATACTTAAATGATACTGAATATAAAATATGTATTTAAAAAATATAGACCTTGATACTACAGTCCAACCCATCCTCCACAAGCGTTTTTTAGCCGGACTATCCGCCGTAGAGTTCGGATTTGCCTTCGTTTGACATTTTGAAATTCGGGAAAGCCCCTCGGGGGGACATCAGTTTGGAGGCGATAATAATAAATATAAAGTTAATCCTAGTGTGAAACTTCTATCCTAACATTTTCCACAGTTAAATAATTTTGTCCGATTATACTAAGCTCCAGCTCACAGTACTAGCCAAAGCGTTGTTATTGTTTGCGTTCACTTTTGGGTCATTGGAAAATGTCAGAACTTTTTAATTTGTTTGGTGTCGGAAACGGGAACTGAAATACTGAAAACACAATTAAATTTTAGTCTATTGTTTTTTGTGTGTCATCCTTTCAAATCGATTTTTTAATTAAATAATAGTTATGCGAAAAGTAGGCCAAAGTCGAATTTTTAAATTAAAAATACCTTGTATTGGCGATAAAAACATCTTATAATGAATGACTACGAGTAGCATTTTCTTGCAAATTAATATAAATTGGGTTGAAACATTACTGCCATTTCTCGATGAGCAATTTTAAGACCTTCTTTATTTATAATAAGTTAAAACTAAAATGTAATGTTTTTAACATTTAATGATGTATTTTATGAAACGTATATGAGTCAGTCAAATTATCTTCTTATTTCTTGTTTTTTTTTCCATATGATCAAACACAAGCATAATAGGAAAAATCCTTTAAGATTCTCTGGGAATGGTGCGTATGCGAATAAAGCGATTCACGTTGGGTTTGAATCGTTGGAGGTTATATTCATTGAAAAACGACCTCGGGAAGGTCGTTCCATAAAGATGAAGTTCTCCAGATGAAATAAGTTTTAAATAATGAAGTTCAAGCAGTGCTAAGCTTAACCACATATGGATGGGCGGCAGTATCTTATCGCCGCTATGGGCGGAATTAAGAGCGCAAGATCAGCCGAGCACTTTCGAAATATCTGTAAAAGAGAGTCAAGTCCCCAACCTGTCTTCGATGTTGTAGGCTGCCGAGGTTCTTCGTCAGCTCGTGGTCTCCAATCAGACGAATGGTCCTCCTTTCGATGGAATCCAGTAGCCGAAGAGTATGTTTGGGTGCAGAGCTCCAGACATGAGAGCAGTACTCTAGCGATGGTCCAATCTGGGCCTTCTATTCTATCAAAAGGTGCTGAGGTGTGTACAACTTTTTGGTTCGGAAGAGTACACCAAGTTTCTGAGAAGCTATCATGGCGAGGCGATTGCTACAACGTGATTATGCCAAGATATATATCGTCCCAGATTGACGCCCAGTAAATTAATAGATGAAGCCAGTGGGATTGAGTGTCCTGCCAAAAAAAATTTCACTGGTTAGTTAGGAAAAATACTGCAATCAAAATGTCGATTAGTTCGATTTAAGACAGCGTTCCATGCATACGATTTCTGACGATATGATGATCCGACGGTGCCCTGATTGGTGTAAACTTTTTGTGCCAAATTCCGTCCGAATATTTTGTAACAATCGACACGATGAGCTTTATTTTAACTTTCATCCGACGTCGTATGTTTCTTAATCTCACCTTTTTCTAAACCAAAAATTAAGAATTAATGATTATATTTACTATTTTGGGCATTATTATCAGCTACTAATGCACCAAATTAAAAATAATTTTAAGGTTAGGTAGTGACCACATATATATTATATTATATACGAGTGACACTCTCTTCTTTTTTTACAAGCGAAATTCGGTTCCGAATCCTGAAATACTTTATACCTGGTATTGATCCACGACTTTTGCAAAAAAGCACTTGTGTCCTTTCATCTTAAACAAAACAAGCCACATATGGCGACGAATCACAACAAACAAATAATGTCGGGCCGGCTCTGACGCGATCGATAAAATTTCCACCCTACTGCGCAAACTCAATAGGCCCGCGCCATCTCCCATAGCGGGGACACTTTTTGTATTTTGTTACGTTCGTATTGGCAATATACTGTTTATATATACCTATGTGATCGGCAGCATAGTCTAATTTGTTGCTCGCATTCCTTCCGATGTCCAGAAACGGCTGGGCATACAATAGTTATTAGGAGATTTATCCTGCAAAAAGAACCGTACGGTGTGTTGCCGTGCGTGCACTTAGCATTAATGTAGGTTTGGTTGCAAAAATGGCGAATCGTAATTTAAAATCGTTTATTTTCTGAACAGAATTTTGATTTTTGTCCCTTAAAACTAGCCGTGCCGTAAAAGCCATACATTTCAATATGAATCTTACCACCATCATTTTAAAATTAACTAAAATAGAGTATCCCCTTTACCTAACAATCCCAACTATTAGCCAACTTCTATTACGGCAATGTTGGTAGTTAGGCCTCCAATTTCTATGTGAATAACATTGCCCTTTAATAACGCCTTACTCGAAAATGGCCAATGTCCCTTTATGTTTAGGCGACCTATTGTGTACAGTCCGTTAAAATATAGTTCTTAACCTCTGCCTAGACAGGGTCCCCCCCATTGGTCATTTCATATGCGTTCCAGGAATAAGAATGACCGAATTGTACGCCTGTTTTCTCAAGCAAAACAATTTCATGATAATTTATCACGTGACCCCTGCAACGGTCTCCCTTCACAGGCCCTGGCGGACTCCAAAAATTGGATTTTTCCATTAATTTATCACCGTTCTTGTGGAAAGCCCGCAATTGTTTTTCTTTAACTTTTTCTTTTTAATTCGGTTGTATTTCTTCCATTACTAGGGGGCTGTCGTTCTGCTCCTGAATGAATCAATTCAGTTTTAAAAATAAAGGAGATTCGGTGTTTGAGCTAAAAGAGGTTTGTCAGTGCCCTAAAAGTGAATAATTAGAGAAGAGGAAAAAAATGTTTTTTGAAGAAGAGATACACTATTATCAGAATTTGACGATAGTGATCCGGACGAGGCGGTTAGATTTTGTATCTGCGTTGTTGAAATAATAACAATTGGTAAATTTTACACCATTTGTATTGAGCGAGAGCACCTTAAACGTTTATAACTAATACATTGGTGATTTCAAGGGGACCAGCTTACCGCGACGACGTGTCACATTCGCACAGTTTCTAGCGCCATTGTTCTTCTCTCAGTCTTCGGTGCATATCGAGTAGAGGGAAGAGATGTGGGAGGAAGTTCCATCGCGCATCATCGTGGTAGCTAGCGACGGGGGTCGGCGCACGCGCAGGTGTTTTGCGATATTTCACTACATAGGGCAGGCTTTCTCTAGGACACCCAAGTAGTCAGCCATTTAAATTAAAGAACCATTTTGATAATACCTTCTATATAAATAAATAGAAGGTTCAAACATCAAAAGCATAAGGAACGTAAATGTTACGTATTATTATTGGCAATTTATTATAATACCCTTAAAATAAAATTTTAATACTTTTTCGGGAATAATTTTTCTATTCAGTACTTTTTGGCCGTATTTTATTACCACTTCTTTAACTTTTTTACCATTACACATAATGGGATTCCTGTCCTATCCAATCCCTATATTTTATTGTAATTTCCTATAAAATAGTAATATTAATTACATTTTTTATTAGTAATCTGTGCCAAAATAATATTGTAAAGATAATTTCAAAAAAAGTATAGTTAGAATTTCTAATAAATTTAGTAAACTCAAGTACAGTGAAACCTTTCTTAGGCGAACATCTACTGTCTAAATGTGTCCGCCTAATAGAGATGTCCGCCCATGGGAAATTTGTTATTAGATAATACGTAAATGCACAATTATTACTATGTATATGTAATATGTACAAATAAACATAACATACCAAAAATACGCTAGTTTTAGTTAGGATGTAGTACTAAAAAAATCTAATAACGTAGCTTGACGTGTTGCGTTTTAAACTTGCAATCTAGACAATGTAATTTTAAGTCTGATAACAATTCCATTGCTGTAGAGTCACCTCTATTCTTTGCATACTCTTATAATTCCTTTAGCATTCTAATGGCTTGTTGATAATTGGTGACATTTGTTTGATTACTGCATTCAACTTCTTCATCAGAGTCGTCAGATAGTGATGTGATTTCAGTTTGGACTACATAATCGGTAGGAATGGGGTCATCTTCTAATAGCACATTGCTATCAATGTTAATGAACTCGCCCAAATCATTGTTATCAAATTACAAACTTCCACAACATCAATATTCTCTTTCAGACTCAAAACGCGACATTTTAACCTTACAACTCACAAATAAACGGCGGACTGCTGTCGGGGAATCACACATACTTTCATTTGGCGAAGTCCTTTCGCGTTGCCACGCATACGCGATTGGGTGCCGGTCTGTCTTCAGAAAGTTTTTGCACCGTACTTATTCATCTCCCAAATACAAAATTTTTTGTCCGTTTAAAGGAGGTTGATTTTTATGGAATTTCATATAGGTACCTAGTTCCGGAAAAATGTCCGCTTAATAGAGATGTCCGCTTATTAGAGGTGTCTGTTATTAGAGGTTCTACTGTACCTACTAAAATATATAGTAAATTATTATAGTAAATACTTTATTGTACGATTTCGTATAAAATATTGTAATAATTACAATTTTTATTATTGATCCGTACCAAAATATCATTGTAAACATAATTTACAAAAAACTATAATTAGGATTTCTAATAAATTTAGTAAAATCAAGTAAAATATATTGTAAATTTTACAACGAATCTAAATGAAAGTTATTTATTTATAACTCCAGTAGGTAAATATTTTAAAATGTATGGTACATTTTACTGACGACTATTATTGTACTTTCAGTATTTTTTATTGTAAAAATGACCAAGTTTAAATAGGGAGTTGTAAAAATGTTTTTTTACAAGAATGAATGAAAAGCTTAAATCAGATACAACGGATCAATTAGAACTCGTTCTTCGTAAGGAGAACAGGTGGGGGAACTTAAAGGAAGCATCCTATCGATCACCGAAGTCAAGCGACGTTGGGCACGGTTAGTACTTGGAAATACCATGTGTCGAAATTTTTAAAAAGATTTTATTAAGTTTTACAAAATATTTTAGTAAATTTTGCAAAAGGTTTTATTAAAGTTTACAAAATATTTTAGTAAATTTTACAAAAGATTTTAGTAAATTTATAAATAAATATAAAAGGTATATTTTTGTAATTTTTACTATGCAATTTTGCTATAATTTTATGGCAGTTCTTAATAAAAGTTATTCCAGCCACATATAGAGCCATAAATTATGGTTAGGTTTACTATTGTTATAGTAAATTTAACTAAGTTTTTAATTCCGATTACTAATATTCTTATTTTTGAGAAAAGTAATTTTCACCTCTTCTTAAGATTTTTTCAGATTTATTGGCCAAAATTGAATTCCATGACTTTAATAACCCTGCTTGCTAGAGAAGATATTTCTCCGAATGAAATTCAAGTAGATTGTACAGCCTAAGCGTAAATGATGGAACTAGTACAAACAAAACATTTATTTATGAGACGCACTATATAAACACATAAGTTTGTTGGGCTACCGGATTGGAGCCACAAATTTCCCCTAGGAAGGATGTCACATAAATTTTGTTGGAAGCTGCTAATATGCATTTTGGGTTAAATCTATAAACATGCATACGTCGCAGTAGGGGGGACACAAGATTTATTTCCAAAATGTGAAATAATAAAATACGTTTCAACAAAATTAATTTAACAAGTAATTTTGGCTCGTGCATGAGAAGTCCATGTTTGTCCATCCTTGCCCATTATTTCGCCGAGTCATAGGTTCGCATAGCAGTCGGAAGTAGTTACAAACAGTTCGTACAGGAAAATGTATCGATTGTCAACTGACTTGCAACCATCAGAATAATCCGTGTATTGGTACGGAACTGTGGGTTTATGCATAAAGGCAGATATTTGACACATGTTGCTGTTATTACTTCATATTCTCCATAGTTTAAATAAACTTCGTTTGTGTAATTTTATGTCATACTAGTACATTATTGTGTTTTTATACCATAGATACCATCTACATAATGGATTACTTTATGCCCGTGCGGGCATAAAGTACATATTATGGCCCGCGCTGGCACTAAGACGCAAAAAACAGTTTTCGATTAACTTATTCTTTATTAACATTTGGTTGTATTAACATAGAACTTCTGGAAGGTTCCGCTGATAGCTAAATTTCCTGCAGCAAAGGTTGACTTATGATTCATTGTCTGGGTCTCTAGTTTCTGTAAGAAAATGCGAGATCCAGATGGTACGCCTGTCAACATCCTTGAAACCTCATTTTTGGAGGATATGCTATCCTTGAGCAATTGTGGTACTCTTCCATCCGCCATGGCGCTTCAGCGTAGTCCTACTTGCTCCAGCTTCTGCTAAAAGAGTTGCCGACGTCAATGACCAGTGTACTTTTCGTTACCTTTTCAGCCTTTTTTTCAATTTCGTCGGGAATTTCAAAACCTTGTTCCCTTTTTGATTTTTGACTTCGACACATTTAACATTTGAATACTTATCTCCCCAGCAACAAAAACGCAGGCTATAATAATTTCAAGGTAATGTCGCAGGTAAAAAAAAATTGGTAAATCAAATTAAATTTTAAACAAATATTTATTATTTAAAACGAACTGGTATGACTTAAAAGTTTGTATGCACCACGGGTACTAATAGATATATACCCTCGGGCGACTTACGAACCCTCTGGCCAGAGGCCCTCGGCTTAGTAACATTTCCTTAGTACTTGACTGTTTTTCAACGCCATCATAGCGAACTAGGATTATTAACTGAACTTAAAATCTGCAGCAAAATGGCCATATAAAAATATTAAATTGGCAATATTTCGAAAACTACAATTTTTCGGAATATACAACCTCATACAACCTTACCCTTATTTTTAATGGTAAATCGAAAATAATTATAAAATTTAGGGGTTTCCATTTGAAAATGTAGATTTTTTGCTCAATTTTTTTGAACACCTTATATTAATGGCTATCAAAATATTATAAAAATCTATTTGAGCTGGTTATTTTCAAAGGAAAATCCAACCCAAATTCCTTCCTTATATAAAAAATTATTAATTATTTTAAGGTCTGCAAACGTCATTTTTGACATAAGAACTTAAATATGTCAAACACGGTTAGGCTTAGGTATAGGACATGATACATGAAATCTGCCTAGAATCTTGCGTATAATCCAAAAATGTAATATTATATAGGGTGTTTCATTTAAAATTAGCAAGTTGACGCCGACTTCCGGTATAACCGGAAGTGACGCCATATTGAAAATATTTTAGCCCAGTTGCCCCCATCAACAGTAGCTTAATGTCCACCCTGTATAACGTTATACTTTACACGACCATTTTTTTTGTTTTAGGTAAGCAAGTTATTGAAATAGAGTACTAAATTCACACGAGCATGGGTACGCAGTATGATGGTAAGTTCTGTATTTTACTTACTTCACTTCTGTAAATAGTAGGAAGCACACTAGCTGTCAACTATGTAAGTTGAATATACACACAATGTTAATGAAACACACAGTAAACCAAGCACACTGTAAGCAAATCGCACGAGATTAAAGGCTACTTTAACTAATAACTCTGATTGCAGGTACTGTCAAATATGCCATGGATGGTATTTATTTAGTGCTTATGAACTGGGATTTCGATGAATCCTTGTTTAAAATTATAATATGAAAATAAATTATTTTTAAATTCAATTCCTTAATTAAAGTATGAAATTTTGAAATTAATGAGGTTAGGAATAAATTTGGAACTGCGAACCTCAAAGCAAATTGCTAAATCATTTCATTAGTCTAAAAAGAATAACCGATTAACAAATTTACATCAGATAATACGAAATTTTGCAAATGTTATATGAAAATCGAAAAATTTTTATCACAAATGAATAACTTGGTAAAGTCATTTCGGTATAACAAATGGGAATACATAACATGGCATAAATCATCAAGACAAACCGAAGCAGCTTAGGGAAGGCATTCATTTCATGATAAATATGTTAGATGAATCAAAAATAATGAATTTCTCTGATGCCTTGGTAAAAGCTTTAGAAAAGCCCCGTAAAAACTTTTCTACAGAATGTCCCAAATAATCCAATAACTTACAACTTTCGTTTTATTTATACTGGCAAACCTTTATTTTACAAACAGGGTGTTACTTTATGACATGTAATTATTTTAAAGGCTGGATCTGTGTTAAGTCGAACTGTCGATATACACATATGCTCTGTTTTCGATATACACGGTGTTTTTATTTTAATAAAGTGCCAAACACTAGAAAAAAAGGAAGCGTGCATAAAAAAGAATTCAAACGTTTCCTTAACAGATAATAATGCTAACTTGATTTTATTTAAACTTTTCTTGCTTAATAATAAACATTTCCATAAAACATAACACGAAGTTGTGCCATAATTATTTTATTATCAAGTTATTTAGTTCCAAACGACCAGTTTTAAGAGGGAGATAAAAGAGCCCTTTTGTTTAAAATTGAATCAATAATATAGTAGGTAATTGTTGAAAATATCGACTTGAGAGAGAAACCTTTTTCTGGTTTGGTTATAGTTTTATGTCATAATAGTATACAGTGGCATAATTGATGACAAAACCACGAAACTCTCATAGTTCAGGTAATACAGCAAACAGCAGCAGAAATTGACCTAAATATTGACACTAATTTTCATTTTGTTAATGTTAAAATTTGATTTGCTGATGTTTGTACCAGAACTATGAGAGTTTCGTGGTTTTGCCATCACGTTTAGTTAAATAGCGTAAGATTGGCTCATCAAAATGTATTCAAACTCGGCACCAGGGTTTACCATGTCGGCCTCTTCAAGACGTTACAATGCAGTTTTCCTATAAAATGTGCAGGGGAACCAATATTCAGTCACCTCAAAAATTTGATTGGGGTTCCTATGTTCAACTCAACGATGCCCCACCCTGTATACCAAAATTTAGTGTAAAATTTCAAAGTGTTTTCAATATTTTTGATGAAAACCATTAAAAAAAAATAGGGTATCCTTAATGACGTGCTAATATTCCAGGGTGTTATTCCTTATGTAATTTTATAAAGAAAAGTTCATATGAATATAATATGTCCGCAACGGCTTAAATTTTTTGCTACAGGGTGATGAATTTTTATTTTTTAAATAGTTATTTTTTAATATCTCCGAAAGTACTTTAGATATTATTTTCAATTTTGGTATGTGTTAATAGTATATAGAATCACAAATTTTAGTTTGAAAAGTTATTCAATCGTTCCACCAGTGGCGTCCCTGCAAACATGTCCTCTGATATATTTTACAAGAAGGATGGTCCGCCACTGACATTTTTCCATGAGGATATTTTTTCTGATTAGCCTGGTCAATTCTACATGAAAACGGTCTCTTGAGTTTTTCTCGTTCTTGATTAAAACCACTTTCATATTTAAACTCATTATTATTAACATTGATAAAATAATTAATAATAAATTTTGTTTTATAAAAATTGTCGGAATTGGCCACCTTCACTTAAAAGACATGCTTTCTCCTGTCTTTGCATCGAATTGCCCATTCCAACAATTTTTATAAAACAAAATTTATCATTAATTATTTTATCAATGTTAATAATAATGAGTTCCAATATGAATTTAGTGGTTTTAATTAAGAACTGACGAGAAAAACTCATGGACCGTTTACATGTATAATTGACCAGGCTAATCAAAAAAAATATCCACATGGAAAAATGTCAGTGGCGTACCATCTTCCTTGTAAAATATATCAGAGGACATGTTTGTAGGGACGCCACTGGTGGAACAATTGACCAACTTTTCTAACTAACATTTGTGGTTCTATATCCTATTAACACATACCAACATTGAAAATAATATCTAAAGTACTTTCGGAGATATTAACAAATAACCATTTAAAAAATAAAAATTCAACACCTTGAGCCAAAAATTTAAGCCGTTGCGGACATATGAACTTTCCTTTATAAAATGACCTAAGGAATCATACCCTGAAATATTAGCACGTCATTAAGGAACACCCTGTATAGAAAACAACGCTTTTAGGACATATACAGGTCGACAACTTTAACTGTAGCTACAAAAGGAATGCGGGCAAGAAAATTTCTTGGGATAACAATGTTGTCACATATATTAAATTTTAATTTAATAACATGTTACCAAGTAAACCCTAAAATTAAATTTACCCATTTAAAGTAAATTGTCATAAGTATATAAGAAACTAATATTCTATTATAGTTTCAATGTTCTTAAAACTTTCTTTTCATACTATTTATTTTAATATTTAAATGCAAAATAAAATATTTTTTCATTAAAGTACTTCTAATCTAAAAATAGGGCAACATGGTACAATATCAACGGTAACCATGGGTAACTGGTGGCTAGAGCTAATTTGATATGTTATATCCCAGACAGAGGATGACGTCACGCGCCTGGTGACCTATAGTGCCAGCGTGCTTGTTCGGCGATGTCCAATATGCTTCATCCAGTTGCGTAGTGATAGGGTTTGTTTTAAAACTGTGATAATGAATGAATATACCCTGGTAAAATCCTTCATAGTCAAACCCGCGAAGTGATTGCCAATGTGTACAGGGTGTGTGAAGAGGAATCACAAATTAATACATTTAAATTGCCACTTAAGCGAAAGCTAGAAAGGCTCTCAATGTATACGGGAGTAAGCGTGGGTGCAGTAAAAAGCATGCACAAAGAAGATACTGAAAGGAAGAAAATAACCCGAATCAATTGTTGTAATCTCCTGTCAAAAAAGGGACCGTCTCTCTGCTGTCGAAAAAATCGAAGGCTTCGACTTTGGCATTGTTAGGAGAACAATACAAAAGTTTTATTGGGAACTAAAAGTATTTCCAACCTTAAAAAAGTTGCTACAACAGCTGAGAAGTGACATAAACTTTCCATTTTCCCGTGAAACTTTGAGGTGCATGTTGAAATCAAATGGATTTTATTGGCGAAAATGCCAAAATAAGCGAGGTATATTAATGAAAAGGCCTAATATATTGCACTGATGATACAAATATATTCATGCTATGAAAAAATATATATTATTACATTATTAAGATAATAATAGCACGCCCATGACTCGGCCATGTTTTAAAAGATATTGCTTCCCCTTTACCGATACCGCGTAGCTATAGACTCGCTTGTCGAACTGTACGTATATGAACTTTTCGACTTAAAATTGATACATAAATCACCTATTAAAATAAGTACATATCATTAAGCAACACCCTGTATATGAATAGATATTTTCTGTTTTGTTCCTATAATATGGTTGTTGCGACACATTGTAATTATTTTTATTTTTATTTATAAATGGAGAACTTGCAGAATTATTGAAATAAAAACAAGAGCCTCCTTTATTTTACAACTATGGGTAAGTGGATTAAATTATAACAATTTGTTTGGGACGCCCTGTGCATACTAGATATTTTAAGGCCTAGAAATTGTTGTTGTTACAAGAGCTAACTGCTTTATAAACATGTGTTCATAATTTGGAATTAGATTTATTTTTATACCCACTATCTGTTATAGTCTGCAGTTCATGTGTTCTCTTTGGATTAAGAGCTTTTGGTGTTATTAATTACTTACCACATTATTTTGATTTGAGTTATGGCTTGTTACTATTTATATGTTAATGCATTATTAGGTTTTTAAGCTGAAAGATTAATTGTTATGTTGGATAACAATCATTGTTGTACCATGCGAACAAAAATTATTATAATCGAGAGGGCTCTGGATTGAATAACGTAGGGCTTGGTTTAAGTATGGTTGTCTAGCTTTCTTAAGGACCGCTCTCTGCAAGTGACGATTGACGGATTTCTCTCAGATACCTTCACCATCAATGCCGGTGTTCCTCAAGGGCCCATATTGTCTTCCACCCTCTTCTTACTCTACATTCTAGTGAGAATTAAAAATCCGATATTTAGCTTTGCTGACGATAGCACACTTATCTCATATTTCTCTTTGAATGCACGTATCACGCCTTAACAAAGACCTGGAAGAAATTTTGGCTGGGGGTGACAGGAACCAAGTCGAATTTAACGCTGAAAAAACCCAGGCAGCAATTTTCTCTAAAAAGATTAACATTACAGAACCGGATATAGTTATGGCAGGATTATTCCACTAGGTTCATCTATTAATTTGCTGGGCGTCAGTCTGGGAGGAAATATGTATTGGCATAACCACGTTGTGGCAATCGCCAAGATAGAAACTTGGTCTACTGTGCCGAACCAAAAAGTTGTACACTCCTCAAAAACTTTTAACACTATACAAAGCCTAGATTCGACCATCACTAGAGTACCGCTCTCATGCCTGGAGCTCTGCACCCAAACATACTCTTCGGCTACTGGATTCTATCGAAAGGAGGGCCATTCGTCTGATCGGAGACCACGAGCTGACGAAGAACCTGGACAGCCTAGAACATCGAAGATAGGTTGGGGATTTGACTCTCTTTTACAAATATTTTCATTGAAAGTGCTCGGCTGACCTTGCCCTCTTAATTCCGCCCAGAGCGGCGAATAGCAGAAATATACGACGAACCACTGCCGCCCATCCATATGTGGTTAAGCTTAGTACTACTCGATCTTCATTATTTAAGAATTCTCCCATCTGGAGGACTTCATCCTTATGGAACGACCTTCCCGAGGTCGTTTTTCCCAACGAATATAACCTCCAACGATACGTGAATCGCTTTATTCGCACACGCACCACTCCCAGAGTGCCTTAAAGGATTTTTCCTATAGAGCTTGTGTTTGAGTATAAAAAGTAAGTAAATCATTATTATACAGCGACTGTGGTAGAAAATGAGAAACTTTTCATCCCTTACTTTATCGAAAAAGTCGCTCTTGCTAGAAGTGTTGCTTGGTTGAAAACCTCCTTAGCCATAGTCGAATATCGGCATTATTATACAGAGTAGCCAAAAACTGTGAAATTGATCTAACTAACTAGCAAATTAAATTTTGGCATCGACAAAAGGAAAATTAGTGTCAGTGACAATATTTTTATTATTCGTTATATGTCATATACAGTGTGTCGACGTAAGTTGGCGGCATATGGGAAACTTTTTTATTATTAATTTTACGAAAAAAAATTATCCTTCATAAAATGTTCTGCATGGTCCAAAACCTAAAATGCATCCATCAGATGTTAAATTTTTTCAGTCGTATACGAGGTTTGTCAAAAATGTGATTTTTGCTCTAGAGTAAAGCACCTTTATTTTTGACAATATCGAAAATTGTTATAAAGAAAAGATCTTTAGAATTAAAAATAGCTTTCAAATATTCAACATGGTTTATTTACATTCAAAAAATATTTTTTCCTATATTTTCTCTGCGATTACGTTGGAATCTTGGATGCACTGGCATTTTTTAAAACTGATATTTAAAGTAGGCTTTGCGAACTGTCTAAATATCGAAAATTCGAAAAAACGTCAACAATCGTATTTCAAAAAGTTCCACGGTATAAACATTTTTTTTAGGCAGTCTAACAGTGTTTTTCATAGTTTTTAGAGATCCATATTGTACAGTTTTATGTTTGACAGACGTATTTGTTTAAGAAAAGTTAGACATGCCACCAACATTAAGTCTGGAAGAGAAAATTGAGATTGTGCTAATAGTGGGTGATAAGTATAAAACATTTCGAGAAGCAGCAGATATTCTTAATTTCCGACATCCAGATAAAAATATTCACAATGAAACTGTAAGAAAAATATTTAATACATTTAAGAGACTTGTGGAGATGTACATAATAAATTTAGCAAAAAACGCCAAAGCATGGTAGAAAATAATGACATTGCGTTGCAAGTAATGCTCTCTGCAACTGAGCATCCTAAATATCCTTTGCGAAAAAGGGCATCTTCATTGCCAAAGGATATAAAAAACATACAGTTTCAAAGATTCTAAAAAAATACAAATATCACCCTTACAAACCTCAAAAATTCATAGACCAGGAGATAATGATAGACGATTTAAATTCTGTTGTGACATACAATGAATCTTAGTAGATAACCCATTTATGTCAAGGTGTATTACTTTTTCGGATAAAGCAACATTCTCATCAAATAGGACAGTTTCTAGCCAAAACTGTCTGTCATTGGTGGAGTGATACAAATCCACATTTTACGTTGAAAACTTGGCACCAATATTCGTTCAAAACAAACGTGTGGTGCGGAATGTATAAAAATCAAATAATTGGACATTTTTTTTCGAGAAACCTTGAATGCGGATCGTTATTTGTGCTTTTTAAACAATAAAATAAATGATTTTCTTGACAACCTTCCCTTACTTGAACGTCAGCAGATATGGTTCCGGTAGGATGGTGCCCCGTGTCACAGCAGATTAGATGTACGTGAATACATTGAAAATATTTTCAATGGAAGAGTTTTTCATCGTTTTTCGTAAATTCCTTGGCCTTCGCGGTCTCCAGATTTAACCCCACTCGATTTTTTCTGGTTCTTGTGGGGTTACTTAAAGCAAAAGGTTTACCTTCAAAGGCCAAGATGTTGACTATTTAGAGAGAATAATTGCAGAAGCGGTTCGTAATATAACTCTCCATATGGTTAGCAATGTCTTAAGAGAATTTTGTAATAGAACTGTTACATGTATGAACAGAAATGGAGGATATGTGGGGGCATTAGTAAATTGAAGATAGAGATTGCTCATTAGTATTTATTGTAACAAAGTTAATTATACGTACAACTTGTTATACATTTAAATGCAACGTTAGAACGTTACAAACTAGTGATTAAGCAACTTAAAGGTGATCAGTGTTCAATAAAAATTAAGAGATAATTGTTTTTAAACGTTTATTTAGAATTGTTTTATCAAATTTATAATTATTAAATGTAATGCATTAATGCGCAAACTTAAATTTCCAACGTAATCGCAGAGAAAGTGTAGGAAAAAATATTTTTTTAATGTAAATAAACAATGTTGAATATTTGAAAGCTATTTTTAATTCTGAACATCTTTTCTTCATAACAATTTTCGATATTGTCAAAAATAAAGGTCTAGAGCAAAAATCACATTTGTTGACAAACCTCGTATACGAGTGAAAAAAATTAACATCTGATGGTTGCATTTTAGGTAAAATTAATAATAGAAAAGTGTCCCATATGCCGCCAACTTACGTAGACACACTGTATTAATTATTTGCTGGTAGATGCTGTATTATCTGAACTATGAGAGTTTCGTGGTTTTGCCATTACGCTTAATTGAATAGCTTAGGATTGGCTCATCAAAATGTCTTCAAACTCGGCACATGGGTTTACTTTGTCGGCCTCTTCATGAAGTTATAATGCAGTTTTTCTATAAAATGTACAGGGGAGGCAATATTCAGCCACTTCCAAATAAGATCAGTAGATATCTAAAAAACACTTGGTATAATAGAGTTTACGTTTGCCAGCTGGTAAACACCAAGTGGAGACACTACTGCCAGTGCCGTCAAGTATAACATATTATGTGTATTATCGTAAAGGCCTAACGGTGCACAGGCGCTTTTGCACCCTTCCGTCAAGGGTGCAGGCGGTCGACACCGCGTGTCGCTCAGAGGGTGTTTTGACGCAAGGGTGGTTGCATCGTTCGCAATTTGCCGGCAAATTATCGCACGATAGTGAAAGTTGTTTTGTATTGCGCATTAAACGTGACGGCTGACCGTAGGGGAAACTTTTTTTGGCTATGATTAGAAACTTTATTATTTTTTAATCTGCGGGGTGAAAAATTTTAAAGACCGAAACGTCGCCTCGTATAGAGTTTTTTTTTATTTGTGCGGCTTTTGTGATTGCTTGTTGATAAAGTGGAATGACCTTTGACTGTATTTTTGCACATTTTTTGCGGTAATTGCCGCTGCGAACTGTTTATCGAAGAAAATATATTTTTGACGGAGGATCTGGCGTTACTCATGAATGGGAGCCAACTTTACCAAGACTTCTAGTCGTGTAACTCCAAAAGTAAGTTTTGTTTTTACTATTGAAAAAAAATAAATAAACATTTTAAAATAATAACATTTAATGTGATACTTACCTTATGTCATACTTACCAACTGTGATATTTACATTATAGAAAATATAAAACATACTTACCTTAAGAGCGTCCACGGGCATTTACTATGTGATACTTACCATCTGTGATATTTAATTAAAACTACACTTACCTAAATGAAACTCTACGAGCAACCCTAGTAGTTGATGCTCGTTCTGGGTGGGTTTTTAGTGAGGTAAAAATCCCACACTGTTTGGCGCCCACTAACCTGCATGCCAAGCGCCTTTTGAAGCTTTTCCCATCTAGCACACAAAAAAAATATATCATTTAATATGTTAAATAATATAACTATTAGAAGCCAATGATTTTATTGATTTCAAAGAGCGGTCATGTCTCCTACCCCCAAAAGGCTTGACATCATTATTTAGAAGATAGCACATTTAAAATTATTTATTGTTTAGGTTGTGCCATGATGATTTTTTTTTTAAATAGAATAAGCCATTTTTGTAGTAAGTGGCATTACTGAAAAGGACCCCGCAGTTTTTAAATGGAAATTGGGTTTCACTCAAATTTACTAAAAAGTATTGCATCATACGAACTGTATTATCCTGATAAAATGTCTCCATGGGCGCAATGAAAAATAATGACAGGATTTCGAGATACGAGCCATGCAAGGTGGTGATGTTTCAAGTCCAAAAGTCGTATCTGACCGGTACGTATTACGAATAATGATCAGTATATTCACGTATATTCTCATAAACATCGTACATATAAATATAGATAGATATCTGCCCTCTTCATGTATATGCACACATACACGAGATTTTCGGATTCAACGCCACCCGAGAATGAGAATATACGTGAATATATTGATCATTATTCGTAATACGTACCGGTCAGATACGACTTTTGGACTCGAAACATCACCACCTTGCATGGCTCGTATCTCGAAATCCTGTCATTATTTTTCATTGCGCCCATGGAGACATTTTATCAGGATAATACAATTCGTATGATGCAATAGTTTTTAGTAAATTTGAGTGAAACCCAATTTCCATTTAAAAACTGCGGGGTCCTTTCTCCATTATAGGCTTATAGTTGCTATTGACTATAGCTATGTCTATTTTTCGTGATAAGAACCGTAAAAATGTATTTTGAATACAGTGGTACCTCGAGATACGAGTGCCTTAACATACGAGTTCTTTGAGATACGAGCTGTCGAGCGAGCGAAGTTTTGTTTTGAAATACGAGCGATATTTGAGATACGAGGAACAGTTAGCTTCGAAACACCATGAAAAAGTTGCAGCTGGTCGTGCATCGGAGCTATTTAATGACACTTGCCTAACTCATTTCCGCAGCATTCGGAAAGGGAGGAAGGAACAAACCTCCTTGGAAGAGACAAGCAGTGACTAAAATTAAGCATACAGTAGCATTTACGTTGTGTGTAAGTTATTATGTTTTTATAC
Organism: Barypeithes pellucidus; assembly: GCA_963991005.1. Lineage (NCBI taxonomy): Eukaryota > Metazoa > Arthropoda > Insecta > Coleoptera > Curculionidae > Barypeithes > Barypeithes pellucidus. The sequence continues at coordinate 17,484,788 of OZ022558.1, forward strand.
AATATTTGTCATTTATAAATACATTTTTCTTATTCAAAAACACGTAACAAAAACAATTGGGGGTAGCATTTTTGGTGTTGGAAATGGATTAATGGCATTTCAATTAATTTCAATGGGGAAAATTGCTTTGAGATACGAGCAAATTGACATACGAGCAAGGTTATGGAACGAATTAAACTCGTATCTCAAGGTATCACTGTATTAGGAAAAAATTCGATCTATTTTATATTCTGAAAATTTCGAGAAAAACTTCAACTATGATTTGTTTAATGTAACATTTCGTTATTTCGTTCTCGATTAGATCCAACATCAATTTAATTTTTTTAAATATGGACCAGCATTTTTAATAGTTTGTTAAGTCTTGAATATTGCACACTTAATAGTTTTTGACGTTTAATTGTGATTTTTAAACAATCATTAATGTAAAGTTAATTTTTACGTAAATACGGCATGAGAATTTAAATAGTTATAACTTGTTACAGGGACATTATGAAGATGCATGCAATGTGATAATAAATTAAATCAGTTTTAGATGGTATTTTTATTTATTTTAGTTCGAAAACGTCGATTTCTATGATAGCTTGTATACCTGTAGTGGCTATTTTATGATAAATTTAATAATTATCGGCAAATAACACATTTACGCATTATCCCTAAATAATAGTAAAGTTTTGCTCAAAACAAAATAAACATATATCGTAGTCAGTGGCGGCTCGTGACCTATGATACATTCACAAGTATGGTGAAATTATTTTTAAAATTTTATTTTTGTGTAACGACCGAACAATTACTTCTAGGCGTTTTAAATGTAGAAAGAAAAAAAGTAATAAGAAAATACGTTAGGTAGAACATATTTTTATTTATTTTTTAATTTTACTCAAGGAAATACAACTTTTGGACAATAAGAAAGGGTTTCTTAGTGTGTATAGTGCTTAAACGTAAAGTCCGTTCTTCGGTTCTTAAATGTAGAAAATTCATCAATAACAGCCTCATTAATGTTTGGAATACCCTCTATAGTTTTTTTTCCATATATTTCATTTTTAAACTTTCTAATAAAATCCCTCAATTTACCCTTTGTGGTCTGCGTTAAATTAATTTCGGGTTTAGGTCTTCCCGCATTCTTCACTTCAATTTTTGGCACCAAACTCAAAGAGCTAAAGTTATTTCTTAAATAGTCCACCGTCTATTACTATTACTATTCATTTTAACTTAATAAATATATAATATTAAAATATTAAAACATACACGCTCGAATTTCTAACTAGATGCACGAACAGACAACGGCGCGGCGCACACTAAAATTGTGCGCCTTTCCCGTGTTAAATCGCCATAGCCCCGCTGTCTCCCGCCACCTGTTACTACAGAGAAACTGCATTATGGCCCGCCTACTTAATCGCACATGCGAGCAAGTCTCGTCATTAACCTCGATTGAGGCACGGTTGCCAGATCGAGAGCCTATACAGTTTGATTGACGGTACGATAAAATACTAGGTAGGGTCGGACTTTATACGATAAATAACATTCAATGAATATAAATTAATTTTTTTTTATTCGTTTTGAGGGTGCATGTGCTCCTGTGGAAGAACCGCCACTGATCGTAGTTAATATACATACATTTACATGCGTTGCGTCTAAAACTATTAGTTTTGATACCTAGTTGTATTTAAGACTTAAAAATTTAAAATGCAGAGCCGTATTTAAAAAAATATAGCTGATGATGGTTCTAAAAACCGGAACGTTGCCCTAATATTTTTAACACATAAAGGTATAGAGCAGAATAATTTGCGTTAACGATATTATGATCATTTTTTGTTTCGGTTAAAATGCGTCGAGGAAAGTAAAGAAAAATAACTCATCTTAAAATTTTTTTCAAAAATTTTGAAAATTGAAATATTTAGATTGGATAAATTTGCAATAGTTTCATCGATGGTCCATATTCTTTCTCGATAGAAATATCGCGATTGGTCAAATTTGCTTAGTTCAAAACTTGATAATAACCGAGATGCAGGGTGTCGTAGTGAAATTATTATTTTCTAATTTACTATTTACCTTACTTTTAAACCAATATTTTTGCATAAAATTTTTTGATTGGGGCGAGAAATTGGAATTTGTTAATAATTTTGATAAGATTGATTGCAGAGTGCGTTCGCTGCGGCACTTCGGAACCATAAAGGCCACTTTTTTGCGCTTTAGTGTATTTATGTTTTTATTAAAAATATAAATTTTGTCATCATTTTTAACCAAAAATGGTGTTGTCAATGTCGCTTCTTGCAACTGTTTTCGAGAATTTTGCATTTATACACTGAAAAATTTGAGCTGTTTTGTATTTGTTGTTTATCAATTGAATCCGACATTTTCCCAATGGTCCGGCAGCCCGTTACCAAAATGTCCTGTTATCACGCCTTCATCCAGTCAATGACTAATCGCACCTCCATAAACCTAGCAGAACAAGGTGCTCAAAATCGAAAATTTTTGTATGGAAAATTAGGTGCTCTTTAGGTGCTAATTAGGTGCCAACTTTAAAATTTAGGTGCTCTAATGCTTTTTGAAAAAATTATATTTTTGTGTTGTCCTGCTAGATTAACGTTAAGCTAGCAGAACATCACTGTTAAATAAGCTAATTAAGAACAATATGTCGTATTAAAATTAGGTGCTTTCTTGGTGCTTAACGAATATCTAACAGAAAATTTAATTTGTTAAGTTATTTAAAAAATACCGCCATGTTCTGCAGCCAATAATATCTAATTTTTCCGAAATTAGGTGCTATTTAGGTGCTTTAACATTATTATACTTCTATATCAAAAAAAAAAATCCAAAGCTAGAAAAATCACATAAAAAAATTTTCCTTGATAAAACAGTAATTGTTTCAAAGAATCTTCATGAAACTTGTAGCACTGTCTATACGATTTAGGTGCTCCCGAAAAATAAAATTTTATCAAAAAAATAGCAGTGGCGGAGAAGATTACTATTATAAAAAAATCGTTTTTTCTTAATAAATCACTCATTTTTTGAAGAAATTGCTTGAAACTAGTAGAATTGTCTATACGATTTAGGTGCTCCTGAAAAATGTAATTTTGCAAAAAATAAATATTTCCAGGGTCGGAGAGGCGGATCACACCTTTATTTATCAATTTTTCCTTAATAAAATATTACTGTTTTATCAAGGAAAATTTTTTTATTTATAATATTTCGATTTTTCTAGCTTTGGAAATTTTTTTTTTGATATAGAAGTATAAAAATGTTAAAGCACCTAAATAGCACCTAATTTCGGGAAAATTAGATATTATTGGTTAATCCCTAAAATAAAAGTGTTCTGCTAGCGCGGCGTCAACTTACCAGAACATAGCGTTATTTTTTAAATAACTTAACAAATTAAATTTTCTTTTAGATATTCGTTAAGCACCTAATTTTAATACGACATCTTGTTCTTAATTAGCTTATTTAACAGTGATGTTCTGCTAGCTTAACGTTAATCTAGCAGGACAATACAAAAATATAATTTTTTCAAAAAGCATGACAGCACCTAAATTTTAAAATTGGCACCTAATTAGCACCTAAAGAGCACCTAATTTTCCATACAAAAATTTTCGATTTTGAGCGCCTTGTTCTGCTAGGTTTATGGAGGTACTAATCGCTAGATTATTAAAAAATAAGAAAGGTTTACTCGAGCGAGAAAGTTCGGCAACGCTGCGCGAACAAACCCGGTCAGAGTGATTTCAGTCCGTAAGGAAGCAGATCGTCTTTTTGTTATTACGCCTTGTCCGTTCTTGATGAAATCATATTAAAAATATAAAGAAAAAACGTGAATTCATCGATAACGATTTCTGCTTGAAAACGGACGAGGCGCGATAACTCGAACAGCGTTAAAAATATGACATACCTAAGATCCAATACTGCGCTTGCGCGTCGATGAAAATGTCCGCTCTCATTTTTTTCCGGTCACGAATAACGAAAACTAACATCCGACAAGTAAAACGGACGAGGCGTGATAAGTTGAATTCTCCGCTGTAAACAATTTTCGATTTTTCTCAGACCAAAACTATTCACTCCACGGAAAATGTCAGTTACTATTTTCATCTCCTCAAAAACATCACTCACACAGGGCAGAGAGTGACATTTCAAAATTGGTTCAAAGAAATCTGAGTTTACGAGAACTACCTGCAATCATAGCTTTTGAATAAATTGTATGGTACTTTAGTTCAACGTAATGAACAATTATCATACAGTCTCAGACCTTTAAGAGCAAACTCATTTAATCGAGTATTCTTTATGATATTTTTTCTCTACCTAAAAACAGAGGGAATGAAATTCGATACGCCCTTATTAGTATGCGATACATCAGGTCCCCATTATGTAGGATTGTAACAAAAAGGTGTTTTCTGTTTATTTTTCCTGTGTATCTAGGAAGTAATAACAATAGAGCGGATGCTGGTCAACAATCCACCGCATTAACTAGCCTTATGATCCGTAAAAATCTATTTCATTCATATGTCATCCCACAACGTTCTGTATGGGTAGGTTATTTCTATATATCTAAAAAAATGGGCCTGCGTGATGCGTGACAAATATCAATTCCAAAAAAAGTCAAGAAAAACATATACCTTTAGGGGCAATGAAACCACTGCAACATGGCTTTATTATCGAAACCCAAACATAAAGTAAACAAAATAAAAATATTGCGAGCTTTTGGCATCATGATTTCGTATATAAACACGCATCAAAGTTATATAAAATGGGGTTAAAAGTCGTTAACATCATTTGTTTACATACAACTTCTAAAACGTTCCCAAAAACGTAATGTTAAAAAAAACAGTTTTTACACGGAACGTTATATTTACTATAAAATTAGTAAAACTGGCCATAATTTATGGCTCTGTATGTGATATTATAGCAAAATTTTAACCTACATTTTTAGTAAAAATATTTTTGTAAAGTTTACTAAAATATTTTGTTAAATTTCATAAAATCGTTTGCAAAGTTTACTAAAATCTTTTCACATATCGTATTCCAAAGTACTAACCGTGCTGAACGTCGCTTGACTTCAGTGATCGATGTATTTCCTGTTAAGTTCTCCTAATATTTGTTACGAAGATCGAAATCCGAGTGATCCGTTGCATCTAATTTAAACCTTATTTAACATCATTTTTACAAAAAATAGATTGTACAATAATAGTCGTCACTAAAATGTACCATATACGGGGTGTCCGATAATTAATGGTACATGGAAAAACCACAGACTCCTTACATAAAAATATTAGGATTTAATTATACTTACCTATATCCGAAAGTTGATATTAACTGAGATACAGGGTGTTAAAGTTAAAACTTCATTTTTATTTTTCTCTAATAACTTTGAGAGAAACCAACGGTTTTTCACAAAATTTGGCAATTATGGTTTTTTAGGACGCGAAATTGATTTTTTTATGAAATTTTAATGTACGATGTCTGCGGCATTATTTGCACATTTATTAGGTCATAACTTTTTTGTTTTTGTGCCTCAGTGTATTTAAGTTTTTAATGAAAATAATACTTTTCTCATATTTATTATGTACAAAGGTATATCAAGTTCAGGTCGCCCAGAGTTACCGTTTCGGAGATATTTCCATTTAAATTGTTTAGTGCGTTAGCTTATGCAAGCAAATAATATTTTGTTACTTCTTACCAATTAACTTTTACATGATAATTAACGTTCTAGTAATGGTAATTGGGAATAATGAATACAACAATTGGATTGTTCTTTAACTTACTTTAATTAAAATAACTTTGACCCTAGAAAATATCGTGTCGAAGGAAAACAACAGCAATGAAAACACAAACTTCCGATAAACTCAAAAATGAACCATTTTCTGACAAAGCTATCTTACAATAATCAACAGACAAATAACAACATGGATGTCTCATAGCAACTGCATCTCTAAATTTCATTTGTTTTCTCATAGGTTGCTTTAAGAAAGAAATTTTGTTTATAAATTAATAATAATTGGGCAGGGTACACTAAACAATGTAAACGTAAATATCTCCGAAACGGTAACTCTGGGCAACCTGAACTCAGTATACCTTATTTTCGTAATAAATATGAGAAAAGTATTATTTTCATTAAAAACTTAAATACACTAAGGCACAAAAAAGTTATGACCTAATAAACGTGCCAATATTGCCGCAGACAGCGCCAATGGGTAAAATTTCACAAAAAAAAATCAATTTCTCGTTCTAAAAAAAACATAATTTTCAAATTTTGTAAGGAAACGTTAGTTTCTCTCAAAGTTATTAGAGAAAAACGGAAATGAAGTTTTAACTTTAACACCCTGTATCACAGTTAATATCAACTTTCGGATATAGGTAAGTATAATTAAATCCTAATATTTTTACATAAGGAGTCTATGGTTTTGCCATATACCATTAATTAACGGACACCCTATATTTAAATATATTTAACTACTCTGCTACTCTACTAATTTTAGAACAATTAATTAAATATTAAAGAAGTTGTGCAATTTTTAGATGGAATGTCTTAAAATTTACTTTTACGACTTACTAGGTTCTTGTATTGCACGGCAGTACTGGAGTTATAAATAAATTATTTTCACTATTATTTGTTTTATAATTTAAAATATATTTTGGTAATTACTTGATTTGACTAAATTTATTAGAAATCCTAATTGTAGTTTCTTGTAAATCATGTTTACAATATTATTTTGGTAATTATTACTTACTATTAAAAAATATAATTAAAATCTTTTTTTCGTGTACAAGCACTCTAATCAGATTTTTAATAGTATATTATTAACCAAGATTTGGAAAACTTCTAAACGCGCGTAACGCCTTATCGTGATTAAAATCGACGATCGGGCGATAATAGGCTCGTACGCAGAGCGCAACCAGTTGCAAAATGCCGTTCTGCATATGTTCAGTAGTGGACGAAACCGTCAACTGTCAAATCTGAGAATTGACTTCTTAACTTAACCTACCAGTATTCTTATTCTTGCCTATTTCTGCTTTATTTAGAGCTAGCTAGTCTTTTGGAATGGATATTTAAAGAATAATAGACGGTAAGTTTAGCCAAAACATGCCAAAACTAAAGAAACAACAAGTCAAAAGTAAATAAACAGCCTATCGAGCAAATGCGCAGAATCCAAACCAACAATTCCGTTGATATAATTTTTTGTTTCCACTACTAAGCCTAATTTTCAAAATCTTGCCCTAGTTATTAATTTATTAATTTTACTCACTGGTATTGTTGGCTCTATTAATTATTTCAGTCAAGTTACCTATGATTTGAAGATTCACAGAATATTGTTCTTTTGTTTATTCTGTCGCATTATCATAATTTGCAGTAATCATCTGGCCTGCTTTCAAAAGCCTGACAGTTGGTTTTGCCAGATGCATCTATTATTGACCATGGTAAATAAATTAGTATTAGTATTAATTAGTCCTGCAGCCGATGAGTTGAACTGGTTGATGGTCGCCACGTAAACACATAGGGTTTGAAAACAAGTTGTCCAGTTTGTTCCTGGAACAGTTCACAGATACTGATCTAACCACTTCGCAGGAGAGGCTGTTCCGCTCACAGACCACTCGATTAGTGAGAGAGTTGTTCCTCGGTAAGTTATTATTGCACCTTTCTGTTTGTAGCTTCTACGAGTGTGCTCTCAGGTTGGTGTTTCTGTTTGCGTGGAACAGGTCCATACCACTCGATTAGTAAGAAAGTTCTTCCTCGTTAAGTTATTATTGCACCTTTATGTTTGTAGCTTCTGTGAGTGTCCTCTCAGGTTGGTGTTTCTATTCAAACCCGAACAGGTCCATGGCCACTGAATAGTGGTTTCATAAAATCTTCAAAGTTTCTATCAGGTCACCTCTCTTCCTTCTGTTAGTAAGTAAGGCGAGCGTCTTCATAGAGCAGGAGATTACCAGGAAGTTTAGCTGCGCGTCGCTGCATTCTCTCCAACAGATCCATGTCCTTTCGAAGATAGGGAGCCCATACGACATTAGCATGCTCCAAGATGAGTCTGATATAGGTTTTATAACCGCAAGAACCCAGCCTTTTACTCTAAAAAACTAATTTATTATTAGTATAGTAGTCTTTAGTATATTCCTACTATTTTTAAGTTGAATACAATGTGTTTCAACTGTTATACTATTTGCCATGGTGACATTAGACTAACCCCTCTACATAAAGAGACGTAACATTCTTGGTAGCCGTCTCGATGATCATTCTCTGTCAAATGTGTTATAAGATGACTGTGACGAACTAAAGCATTTCATTGCAGCAGAAAAAAACAGCAAACCACATTCCACGAGCAACAAAGAGACCGGAACGATTGGGGTGGAAAAGAACAAGAAGTGGTTTCGTGCCAGTGCCAACCACTTTAAACCTTGTACCGGACTCGATACGCCGGTACATTTCTTGTAAAAGTAAAAAAGAGTGCTAACGCAATTGTTATAAATAAATTATTTTCACTATTATTTGTGTTAAAATTTAAAATATATTTTGTGCTAACGCAATTGTGGATAAAAGAAAGTAGGTTTCCATTGTTTCCCAGTCGGTACATCGTGCTAAGGGCTGTGTGATAACGTCAAGCTCCCGGAAGATATCATTAACATAGATGAAGAAGACGCCGAAGAAAGACCGAGGTCTGGCTGAAGAAAGACGCTTATACGATACGACATAACTTGTCTGATTTCACAATCTATTTCGTAATCATTCGTCCCTCCTTGAGATATGATAACAAGGAGTTGCTTTCTCACCATTTTCCGGTCCGGTCCGACACTGATGATAGAACAACCCGAACTTGTGCCATGGAATTTAAACTTTTTTGTGACTGAATTTATACAATTTCTTACTTTATTATCCTTTTATATCCCCAAAATCAACTTCGAAAATAAATTTAAATTAAATTCCAGTTTTTCAATTTTCACTTGCGAAGCAATCGCTATCCTGGAATCTATCAATTTTTGTATTACCTCAGTGCACAATAAATTCCTTATCCTATCGGATTCTATGTCGGTTTTGAAAGCACTAAAAAACCTGAATAGCTGGGATTATCGCAAGTGTCCAATACTTTTCAATATAAAACAGGCACTAAATAAGATTAATCAATACAATAAAGTGGTGGAATTCATGTGGTTCAAGGCCCACACAGGTCTAGCATACAACGAAGCTGTGGATAAACTTGCGAAAGACGCCATACTCCATGGTACACCTAAGGACTATCCTATGAACTTATCAGACTCCTATCTTATTTCCAAAAATGAAAGCCTAGTACAATGGCAAGATAGATGGGATAGATATAGAATAAACCAAAAAACAAGACTGTCACTGATTCATCCAATTATCCCTAGGACTTTCTGTCATTCCAACCGTAAGTTTTGCTGACGATAGCACACTTTTCTCATCTTTCTCTTTGAATGCGCAAACATCGGCTGCCGACGCACATCTTCGCAGACAGCATGAAGTATCACGCCTCAACAAAGACCTGGAAGAAATTTTGGCTTGGGGTGACAGTAACCAAGTCGAATTTAACGCTAAAAAAACCCAGGCAGCAGTTTTCTCTAAAAAGGTTAACATTACAGAACCGGAAATAGTCATGGCCGGACACGCAATCCCACTGGCTTCATCTATTAATTTGCTGGGTGTCAATCTGGGAGGAAATATGTCTTGGCATAACCACGTTGTGGCAATCGCCAAGATAGCTTCTCAGAAGCTTGGCGTACTCTTCCGAACCAGAAAGTTGTATACACCTCAACAACTTTTGACACTATACAAAGCCCAGATTCGACCATCACTAGAATACTGCTCTCATGTCTGGAGCTCTGCACCCAAACATACTCTTCGGCTACTGGATTCCATCGAAAGGAGGGCTATTCGTCTGATCGGAGACCACGAGCTGACGAAGAACCTCGACAGCCTAGAACATCGAAGACAGGTTGGGGATTTGACTCTCTTTTACAGATATTTTCATGGAAGGTGCTCGGCTGACCTTGCCCTCTTAATTCCGCCCAGAGCGACGAATAGCAGAAATACACGACGAACCACTGCCGCCCATCCGTATGTGGTTAAGCTTAGTACTCCTCGAACTTCATTATTTAAAAATTCTTTCATCTGGAGGACTTCATCCTTGTGGAACGACCTTCCCGAGGTCGTTTTTCCCAACGAATATAACCTCCAACGATTCAAATCCAACGTGAATCGCTTTCTGCGCACACGCACGACTCCCAGAGTGCCCTAAAGGATTTTTCCTATAGTGCTTGTGTTTGATCATAAAAAAAAAAAAAAGAAGGTATATAACAACCTTAATAAGAATGAAATTTTGCCATGCTGTTTTATGTGATCTGGACCACATATTTTTCGTATGCACCCAATACTCCAACAATATATATAATGCTTTAATAAAAGATTGCCATTTATCGGCTCCTCTTAACATATTGCATGTCTTATCGAAATTGAATGATGCCAATATACAGAAGACCATAATGTCCTTTCTACATCAAAATGACATAAAATTATGATTCTTAAAATATTTTAGATATCCTTATTTCCCTTTGTTATGTGTTTTCCCCGGGCCCTCCTGTTTGTCTATATAATGCTCTGATCGGTCCAGAGCGAGAAGATTAGCGACTGGCCGAATGGCAGACCCAAAAAAAAAAACATTATATAATTTTTGAAGAAATGTTCTTGTTGCGTTACATATACGATCTAAATAAGGTATATGCAGAAAACTAGGAATAATTCATAATAAGATTAAGTTACAGGGTTGTTGCTGAGACAGCCGAAATACGCCAATTTTTAACTATCCCTCGAGCCCGAACGGTTCGTCGGAGAAAAACTTTCATAATGAAATTTTTATATATTTTCATTTTGGATATGAAAGTTATTTACGAAAAGTTGTTAGTTTCCGAGTTATAACCAAAAAACCACCAAAAAAATATGAAGTCAAATTTTTTTTGGGATTTTTTTCAATGTTTCGTCGCGAAATCTTGTTAGCAAACCTCAAATTCGAATTCAGCACTCCAAAAAACATGTATAATGGAAAAATCAAAACTACCCCAAAACTTTCCTGGTAAAAACACAATTTAATTGAAGTATAAAGGGCTTTTTTCTATTAGGTAAACAAGCGGAATTGTCAATAAATTGCTAAGTTTTTTTAATTAACAAGCCAACCACCAATATCACCCGTTGCAATTACACCAAGTGAAGTTTATTTTAATTAATTTACTTTTTTTATAAAATTAATTTTTACTCTGTCAAATAAATTTTGAAAAAAGTCCTTTTATCTTGATTAGGACCGTTGCCGCTACTCTTGCTTCTTCTCATTTAAGGGAATATCGCGCGATTTGAAGTCTATTGTGACGACGACAGCCCCCGTAGGAAAAGGCCATCCTGTCTGACGTTCAACAGGAAAACGGCACAAAGGAGCCTCGCAGGAGTCTTATTCTAATTATATGAATTATTCAAGATAAATTTACATTGCGGAGAGAAGCCAATGTCAATTTCAGAAGATATAGTGTTTATCTTTCGCGGTTCTGCTGCTGGTTTCGTTTTCCTTATTTCGAGATTTATTTACCCTTTGTAAGTAGAGTCGAGTGTCGGTGTCAGGAGGGTTGTTCTCTAAGCCGTGGATTTATTGTCATAAAAATTAATTGTCCCGTAGGATTGTTCCGCGACTTATTTACTCGGAGCCGGGTGAAATCAAGCCATGCGACGCACCCACGCAATAAGGCATATTAAAAGCAAATGACAAGGTTAATTTCAATAAATTAAAAAAACAATGAACCTTTGGTTATGCTGCCTATCTGCCATTTTGACAGTACAGTACTGTCATTAATTCTGTCAAAAAGTAGCTTACCTTCCCCTAAAAGCCACACGAACGTTTTGTGAAAAAAAAATAGCGCGTCAAAAGTTATTAAGCCGTTTCCAGATTATACAGGGTGTTATGGAAATGACTTATCATATTTAAACCGGCAAATCCTGAGATGAAAATAAATTGAAGAAAAATAACCTTAAATGGCGCTTTCAATTATTGTACGAAATATACACTTTATATGAAAAATGAAAATTTACGTGTCCGCTACTGAGGACGTTCGCAATCAATATTTTATTTAGGCGGTGTTGTCATATATTGTAACACAGAATTGTAAACGGACGTGTTCAGTTTTTGACAACAAGACGTCTTTGACCCGCGTTAGCACTTCTTTTTCAAACTTAAAAATAAAATACTACAATTTTAAGCTACATATCTCTTACCTTCGATCTTATAGTCCATTTTATAATTAAATTCCATAAAAAAATGGAACACAAAAAGTATGTTTTGCAAGAGAACCAACAATAGGTAATATCACACAAATTGGAAATCACATCACAATATTTCTTATTATGAATTATTTTATAACAGAAAAGAAATCTTGTAATGCTACTACTAACAAAACGTTTAAAATTCGTATACATCAAGCACGTGGAACCCTCAACACGTCATTCCAACCCCGAGTCTCGAACCATACTGAAGCAGTAACGATAGTCTCGCGCGGTAGCAAGGGCGAAACATGCGGTGTGATCTGACAACACTGTTAATATACTCTAGTGACCCACATTGTTGCTAACTGAATCCAGATGGTACGGCGCGACAGTATGTGGCTAAGGGGGGGGTTTTACCTTAGTATTTAGATATTTGATTAAAAAAAAAGTATGTCATTTCCATAACACCCACTGTATAATTACATAAATCACGTTTACTTACCCTTTACGGACATTATATCCTTCAAAGTGGCACCATCTGCCATCTATTCAAATATAGCTGTTTGAAAAGTATTTTTTAACACGCGTGTGGTATAAGATACTTTCTAGCCAAATTAGCTGTCCTTTTTTTACTTATTTTTATCTATGGTCATAGGAATTAAACAACAACTGCAATATACTACTTTCCTCCACGATGAGTATGCGTTTAAAATTTTTTTTTCATCTTTATACATGAAACTTTTTATTTTTTTATACTAACAACGCACAATTATTTTTGCAACCCACGAATATAAACAAAAACTTGTACTTTCCCTATATAAAGAGAGTTCCCAGTCACACGTGAATTTAATTTGCACCTCCCCCAAAAAAAGACCCCCGCTTATAATTTATGTATGTCTTTCCATCAGCTTAAAGCTCTCATAATAGGTTTCCTTTGTGTGTATGTAAGAGTTTTGCAGGCGTCAAATTTGAAGCGTAAAATGGAAACTTTCAGAAAACTTCTAAATTTTTAATAATGCCCATGTTTGCTAAAGCTGTTCGAGACCAATTATTGACTCACAATAGGTTTCTTTTCAGAAAAACTCACAAGAGCTTAACAAACTCAATAAATACGGGATAATGGAGAAGTGAGAGTAAATTTTTAGGCTTTCCAAGGATTATATGGCCCGAGGATAAGTTAACTTTCGAATGGAGAAATGGGGAACTTTAAATTGGACCTGCAGACAAAAGCTTTAAGACGTAAATGAATGTAATTGTTGGAAGAAACAACGCTATTAGGAGTTTTGGGGTCGGGTCCCCGTATCCGCAAAACCAATAGAGTTTAGGCACAGTTACGAACTCGAATTATTTGTTTAATTTTCTACTTGTTTACATTTAGTTGAGGAGGATTATTTGATGACATTCTTTAACAAATTTAGGGCTGCAATTCGCTTACCTTTCTTGTCAACTTTAATTGCGTTAGTTTAAGTGTTTGCTTTACCTCTTAACTTTAATGCAATTAATTGAATCAAGCTGGATGTAGCTGAAATAATAATGTGATAATCTTGCTCTATTATCAACTACGACTTCTTGCGATCAATTGTTTAAAAACGACCAATTTAAGTTCATAGAACAAAATCTTCATTAAAGCCATAAGACTGTAATTTAGAAGTATGTGATCCAACTTAGAGAAATCTAATAGAACTAGCTTGGACATCGTCATGACAGTCATGATGTCGCAACTGACGCTAATGATAGGGCTGTATTGAACGGAAACCATATTGATTGTCCTGAAGGAGATGTTTTTTGAACTAATTTTTCCAATATTTATGAAATTGCAGGCACTATACTCTTCAATCCGAAAAGACTTGAGAAATACTAGATGGAAGGTCATCATATAAATCGTGACCATATAAAAGTCAGATATTGTAGCTAACGGACATGTAATATATGTATTAAAATGTTCATCAAAGCTGTGATTTTCGATTTGGAAAGTCACAGAACTGATCAGGTCTAAACAACTGGATTTAAACAAGTAACTCTTCGACTTACTGTTTAGAAGTGGAATTGTATGTTATCCTAAAGATTCTAGTACATTATCTCGAGCTAAGATTAAATAACTTCAAATAAGACAATACAGTAATCCTTATCCTGGGTGGAATGAACAGTAACTGTATCTTATTTAATTCTATCTAGGTATTCTATTGAAATGTATAGTCAGGACTTATCTATAATATAACAATTAAGGAACTGAATACGCAGTTTGACGCCTTTTCAGTCAGATCTAGATTAGTGCTTTAACTAATTAAATGACACGTGCGATTGGGTAACTTCTTCATAATTTAATCCATTCTTTGAATGCCCTCCTGCTGTGGCGGTTTTTGGCCTTCTATGTCCCATGCTGTCGTCTAAAGCCTTCAGGCCGGCGTTTACTCATTAAATCTGAACAAGAGCACAGACCGCCAATGAAAAAGATAAGGAAAAACCCTTACAAAAAGAAATATGGACGTAGACAAACTACTACCTGGCATAGTCTGTAAGTTGGCCACGCATATACTTTTCAAACACCTGTATTTGAACACATGACAGATGTATACACCAAAGCAAAAATTCAACAATTAACTTTTAATTAATAATTAACTAATTTCGTGTCCACCAACCTTGAATTTACTCTAATCGTAGATTTTTATTAACCATTTTGCCTGGAATTTGCCTAGCTAATACTCAACTGGGAAATATCCAATTATTTTGAAAATTTAAAAGAACCTAGTTTTTTTAGAAGGTTTCGTCTAACTATCTGTGTGGCAGAGCTCCTGGAGGTCGTATGTCGGCAAGACTCCTTTGAAAAGCGGTAGGAACGTATTTAGTTCAATTTAAACTTTATTCTATTTCCTTATCCCTGATAGAGGCAGAAAGAGCTTTCTATGGTTTGATCATAAAAAAATACTGTTATTAATTTCACACAACATTGTAGTAAACAAGTAAACCACTGCCGCAACACTGAAGAAGAAACCGATGAGAGAGAGAGAGGTTGTTTTTTGACATTTTCTTCACTTCATGCGTGGTCAACCTCAAATTTATAACCTCTTATAACTGAAAAACCCTATAGAATTGTGACGTGATGCGCTGTTGTCGTCAAAATGTGTGAGAAACATGGCATTAATCTTTTTGAATTACTTAATTTTCCAATGCCGGATAAAAAATGAATATTCGGAAAATTAACCGTTATTTTCGGGAATTAGTTAAACGCAAATAAAGAAGAAATTGGAGGATACGGGCATTAGCGGAACATCTCTATTACCTCAATCTGCTATTAACTCTAATTTAACATGTCGTTATGAGATTCTTTCTAGAGGGTGTCCGGTAATTAATGGTACATGAAAAAACCACAGACTCCTAACGTAAAAATATTAGGATTTAATTATACTTACCTATTTGAAAGTTGATATTAACTGATATACAGGGTGTTAGAGTTAAAGCTTTATTTTGTTTTTCTCTTATATCTTTGAGAAACCAAGGTTTTTTTACAAATTTTGGCAATTATGGTTTTTTTAGGACGAAAAATTGATTCCATAGGGCGCGGACCAGATTTTCTTTTCTTGTTCCGTAGTTCGGGTGCCTTTTGGAATTCCGTTTAGGACGAAAGATCCCTGTTTCGCCTAATCGGTCGTAAATATTTTTGGAGATCTTAAAATCACATCTACATCTTCGATGTAGATAGAGTTCCGAATATCGTCTCTGGACATCTCATCCATTAAAATTTTCCTGCGCGTATACACACAACATATCCCGCATTTCTGCGTTTGAAAACAAATTATGTCTCGGCTGTGTTACTTAATTTACGATAAACTCAAAATTGAAACATTTTCTCACACAGCTATCTTACAATAATCAACAAACAAATAACAACATGGAGGTTTCATAGCAACTGCATCTCTAAATTTCATTTGTTTTCTCATAGGTTACTTTAAGAAAAAAAAAATATTTGCAAATTAGCAGTAATTGAGCAGGGTGCACTAAACAATTCAAATGCAAATATCTCCGAAACGGTAACTCTGGGCCATCTGAACTTAGTATACTTTTTTTAAGTAATAAATATGAGAAAAGTATTATTTTCATAAAAAACTTAAATACACTGAGGCACCAAAAAGTTATGACCTAATAATTGTGTGAAAAATGCCGCAGACAGCGCCCCCTACATTGTACATTAAGATTTCACAAAGAAATCAATTTATCGTTCTAAAAAAACTATAATTGCCAAATTTTGTAAAAAAACGTCGGTTTCTCTCAAAGTTTGTGGTTTTTCCATGTACCATTAATTAGCGAACACCCTGTATATGTTTCTGTTACTTAAAAATGTTCAAGGATTGTTTGTTTTGTTGTTTTACTATCGCACTGTTTTATGGGTTTCATTGCTCCTAAGTCTAATGTGGTGTCGCGCATCTACAGCAATAAAATATTTTTAACCGAACGAAATACCTTTCAAAAGTTTACTCGTTTTTTATACACGTTTTATCGCTGCCAAAATCTTTTGCTGCAGCACTTCTCGTGCCACTAAAATTATTTCTTGCTAGGCAACTTCTAAAATACTACGTCCTCGGTCGGCAACTAACTTTTATAACCATTTACTGCTGGGAAACGATTTCTTTATTTTATTTCTTGCTGCGCGACGATATCGCAGCCGCCAGCCAAAAACTTTTATTATCGTCTGGGTCGCGATTGTCACAAATTTTATTGCCGCGCTCAGTGTTGCCAGCAGCGTGTTTTTTTTTCGTCATAAATGGGATTGAAATTTCGTAACAGATTAAGGTTCTCCGTAATAAATTTTTCTAAAGTTGACGGAACAATGTAATTTTCAATTTTTTATGGGTGTCTATTGTATATTATGTTTTTCCTAATGAAAGTGATCTCTCCCTCAGCCATTTTCTGTTGTCCACTCCTGAACATAGGCCTCTTTCATATTTCTCCATGCCGTTCTGTCTTGTGCCATCTGAAACCACCTATTTCCTGCTAGTTGTTTAATATCATCAAGTCATCTTCTTTGTGGTCTTCCCACGCTACGTTTTGTCTGTCTTGGTCGCCAGTGTGTCAGCTTAGACGTCCATCTTGATGGGTCTTGTCGAGCCACGTGTCCCACCCATTGCCATTTCAATTCAGCGATGCATGTTATTATATCCACGACTTTGATTCTTGGGCCGAATTTCTCCATTCCTCTTTTTGTCTCTAAGACTGATGTTAAGCATCGTCCGTTCCATCGCTCTCTGCATTACCCTTAACTGATTGGCGGTCTTTTTTGTTAGTACCATTGTTTCCAGACAATATGTCGCTACTGGTAAGATGCAGGTGTCAAAAACTCTCCTCTTAAGGTTTATAGGGATGTCACCACTCTTGAATATGTAATTCATTTTCCCAGAAGCTATCCAAGTTAGTCTTATTCTTCTTGTTATCTCCACTGTTTGGTTTTCCTTGCCTATCTTTATTGTATGTCCCAAATAAACATACTCTTCTACGTTTTCCAATTTCGTATCATCTATATGTTTTGTAGTATTGCTAACGATTTTCGTCTTTGAAATATTCATTTTTAAACCGACATTTTTCGAGGCATCATTAAGTTGTTTTAACATATCTCTTAGTTCCTGTATGCTATTGCTTATTAGGACGATATCATCGGTAAATCGGAGATGGTTTAAGTAGGACCCATTTATGTTTATGTCCGTAGTTTCCCAATGCACTAATTTAAATATATTCTCCAGCGCTTAGGTGAATAATTTTGGAGATATGGTGTCGCCCTGACGTACTCCCCTATTTATTTCGATTTTGTCGGTTTTTTTAACATGAATAGTGGCATTTTTGTATATATTTTTCAGTAGATTTGTATATCGAGAATCTATTCTTGCATCGTCCATTGCTTGGGTGAACGCCTACGTCTCAATTGAATCGAACGCTCTATGAGAATCTATAAATGCCAAGTGGAGAGGTACGTTATATTCGGTCGTTTTTTCTATTAATGTTCTTATGGATTGTAGGTGGTCGATGGTGCTGAACCCCTTGCGAAATCCCGCTTGCTCCACTGGTTGATATGCATCGAATTTGTTGGTCAGTCTATTGGTGATAATCTTTTTGAGGAGTTTATACAGATGTGATAGTAGGCCGATTGACCGATAATTTTCTATGTTGAGTGTGGCAGCCGGCTGACCCCGTAGCGAATGAGTAACCGGGGAGTGATTCAAGCGATGACGTAATGCGGGCAGGAGGAAAAAGAACTGTTTTGATAGTTAGTTGTTTATGGATTATTGAAGTAAATAGATTGTATTGCGAGTGAATAAAGAGTACTGAGATTAAGTGTTGTTTCTGTGTGATGTTAGGTCAGCACAACTGGCGACGAGGATTTATTACTTTTAAGCTTACTGTAAGTACTCACAGAATTATATAAAACATGTTAATAAATGTTTATTTCTGGTTGCCAACCAACACCAATATAATAAAGCTAAGATAGTAACGATATTTAACAGTTGAATCTGCAAAAGGCGGATCAATACAAATCTGGCTAAAAAGGAAAGTAATAGGTTATTGTTACTTCCTTACGGCGCAGAGAACGTGAGGTTGTGAGCCACAGGGAATATGTAGGCCATATATAAAAGATAAAGCGTGAGCCACAGAGATTGTGAGCCATGAAATGAAATGCGTGAGCCATAGGAAATTGTGAGCCATGAAAAGAATAATCATTTATATAGTACAGTGGTTAGATTTTAAACTATAAACCCACGGTGCCCAAGAAATCATAAACGGTGTCAAGCAATTTAGAAAGAAAACATTCCCGCAATGTCCGACTCAGGAATACGACCCTTTTTATGTCAAAACATAGATTAGGCGTTGCTACGAAGTGAATGGGAGAAATGGTTGAGATCATTAGAGTTATACCTAGCAGCGGAAGATGTTGAGGATTGTGTCAAAAAGAGGAACAAACTGTTACACTTAGGGGGACCGCAACTACAGGAAGTCGCTTACAACATACCTGGGGCAATTGAGACTTTTGATTCAAAACAAAAAAACGACATTTTCAGTGTTTTAGTACAAAAATTGACTACTTATTTTTCTCCTAAACAAAACTCGACATTCGAGAGGCATATGTTCCGAAATCTTAAACCCGCACAGGAAGAGAGTTTTAAAACATTTGTTGTGAAAGTACGGCAGCAAGCTGCCAAATGTTCATTTGGAAATACTGCTCAAGAAGCCGCGGAAATTTGCATGAAGGACAAAATCATTGATACCTGGGCGCCAGTCGAATTGAAGAAGAAGCTTTTGGAGAAAGAACACACACTGGATGAAATAATACAGATTTGTCAAGTTCAGGAACAGATAGGTAACCAGTCAAAGGCCATGGATTCCGCAATACCAGGGCCTAGTAGACAATTTGAACCGGTGAACAGACTGTCCATGTCGGGACAAGATAGAAGACATCGAAACAAATGTACAAGGCGTGGAAAGTTTGGACACCCGAACTACTCTCAGTCATGCCCAGCCAGAGGATCGAAATGCAATAAATGTGGGATCAAAGGCCACTTTGCACTCACCTGCAGGACACCAGCAGAAAAACACGAATCAAAACCGACCAATGGATATAGTAAGCGTAGGCGAGTAAACTTTATAGATGCGGAAGAAGATGCCGATCCTCAAAATCCTGATGATGATGAAATCAAAAATTTTGACTGTTTTAGAATAAAGAACAGTGGTTTACAGACACAACAAAATACGCGTGATGATATGATCAAGTGCAATGTTGGTGGTGTTACCATTACCTTTCTTATTGACTCTGGTTCTAAAGCAAACATAATATGTGGAGCTGATTGGACTCAACTAGTGAATAAGAAGGCGATAATATGGAACGTAGACGATCAAGTTGGCGACATATTGAAACCATACGCAACAGGAAGCTCCATTGTCGTGAAAAATAAATTCCAAGCTACCGTAAACCTACCAGGCTCGCCAGAAACGATTGCTTCATTCTATGTGGTGGAAAAAGGAGACATTTCTTTGCTGGGAAAACACGTGGCAATTAAACTAGGTGTGTTAAGACTGGGACCCAATGTTTATCAGATAACCGCTCCTTCGATTTTTCCCAAAATCAAAAACGTCGTCGTAAAACTTACCATCGATCCGTCGGTAAAGCCAGTACAACAACCTGTTAGACGGGTACCAATAGCCGTCGAGACAAAAGTAGAACAAAAACTGGAGGAAGCACTCAATTCGGGAATCATCGAAAGAGTAACAGAACCAAACTCCTGGATCTCACCTATGGTTATTATATTTAAGCAAAATGGAGATATCCGAATATGCATTGATATGCGCCGTGCTAATGAGGCTATCCTCAGAGAAAATTATCCCTTACCAACATTTGACAGTTTAATGGCAAAATTAAGAAATGCTAAGTATTTTTCCAGATTAGACCTCAAAAATGCCTACCACCAATTAGAACTAGATGTAGAGAGTCGTCCAATAACAACTTTTATTACACACAAAGGCATGTTTCGCTATACAAGGTTAATGTTTGGAGTAAACTCGGCTCCTGAAATATTTCAACGGGTGTTTGAAGGACTTTTGTCCTCTTGGGAAAATTGTTTAAATTACATTGATGACATAATTATTTTTGGACTCACCGAAGAAGAACACGATAGATGTCTTAAACAGGTGCTGGATCTCTGCGATTCAACCAATGTTCTTTTAAATAACGAAAAGTGCAGTATGAAAAGTCAGCAGCTGGAATTTTTAGGGCATAAGTTATCAAGCAAAGGGATTGACGTGGACGATAAGAAGATAAAAACCATACTGGATTTTCGATCACCAGTCACCAAAGAGGAATTACGAAGTTTTTTTGGGCTTGTTACGTATGTGGGCAAGTTCATTCCCGATCTGGGTACTCTAACGGACTCGTTGAGGCAGCTCATAAAAATGGAGTCAAAGTTTGCGTGGAATGATGTGCTCCAGAATAACTTTATAAAACTTAAAAACGCTCTGTCCAAGCTACCAACACTATGCTACTTCGATCCAGAACGTCGAACGAGGCTCATTGCAGATGCCAGCCCAGTGGCATTAGGAGCTGTGTTGATACAATTTCCTGGGGATACACCAAAAGTAGTTTCATTCGCAAGCAAAAGTCTATCAGATATTGAGCGGCGATACTCACAAACCGAAAAGGAGAGCTTAGCACTCGTATGGGCAGTAGAACGTATCTATTTTTACTTGGCTGGGTTGGAATTCGAACTCGTAACTGATCATAAACCACTCGAAGCAATATTCAAACCAACTTCAAGGCCACCTGCAAGGATTGAAAGATGGGTGTTAAGACTACAGGCCTTTAAATTCAAAGTTATATACCAGTCGGGAAAACTCAATATAGCTGATTCCGTATCGAGATTGTGCAAACTAGATAACGAATCGTCATTCGACAGGGAGGAAGAACAACACATATACACCGTCGTTGAACAACATACACCAAGAGCCATGAGTATCTCACCGAGCTTTTCGCAAGATTGGGCATCCCTAAGTCAATACGATCAGACAACGGAAGACAGTTTGTAAGCGAGCAATTTAAAAAGTTTTGCAGTGAAAACAACATACAATTAATAAACACACCACCCTATTGGCCCCAGGCAAATGGTTTAGTGGAAAATATGAATCGATCCTTGGTGAAAAGGTTACAAATATCTCATGCAAACAAATTAGACTATAAATCTGAACTACAAAAGTTCATTTTAATGTACAATGTAACCCCACAAGGGACAACTGGAAAATCCCCGTCGGAACTGCTATTCAACAGGAATATACGAAATAAAATCCCATCGATATCCGATCTGGTGACTGAAAGAGTCGACGAAGAAGCATTAGATAACGATATACTGAACAAGCAAAAGGGTAAAGAAAAAGAAGACAGAACCAGAAGAGCTATGGAATCTCACATTATGCAAGGAGACAAAGTCTTTGTAGAGAACATGGTGATTCCTCATAAGCTTACATCCAGATATAACGAAAAAGAATACGAGGTCATCAATATCCAAGGAAACGAGGCGACACTAATGAGAGACGGTAGGATACTGAAGCGTCACGTGGCGCACCTGAAGAAAGTTCCAGATCAGTCACAAAATATTCCCAACATGTTATCTTCAATTCAAAACGACCCATCCATAAATCCATCAGCTGCAAACAAGGACGAGTTAGGACAATTCGAGGGAGAAGGGGAACCAGGAGCACCACTGAGACGGCCACTAGGAACAACAACGCACCTGCGGGAAGATGACGGCTCATCCAGAGAAAAGAATCCTACAATGGTTGTGCATCTTAAGCTGAAAAGGAAGGACGGAGTGTGGCAGCCGGCTGACCCCGTAGCGAATGAGTAACCGGGGAGTGATTCAAGCGATGACGTAATGCGGGCAGGAGGAAAAAGAACTGTTTTGATAGTTAGTTGTTTATGGATTATTGAAGTAAATAGATTGTATTGCGAGTGAATAAAGAGTACTGAGATTAAGTGTTGTTTCTGTGTGATGTTAGGTCAGCACATTACCACTGTCCCGTTTCTTGCATTTTGCCACTCGTCTGGAATTTTTCCCTCTTGCAGACATTTATTAAAAAGGATTTGTATAGATTTTTGTCTTCACCTGGGCTCTTTCTGTTCTTCATTTTCTTAAGAGCGGCCTGTACTTCTTACTTAGATATCTCTGGAATGTCTTCGGAACCTACGTTGCATATAATCGCTTGAGGGATGAAAGTGATGATTGTATATATTTTTCCTTAGTGGGCCCTGAACGATTACATTTTTTTTTTCTAGAAGTCCAATATTAAACGTAAGGACTATCGATAGTATAGAAGTAGCGAATAATTACAAAACGTTATAGATTCATGAGCGGCGTAATACCGTAATAAATCATCGTGTTACGTAACAGATCTGTTACGAACGTAATGACGTTGGCCGTGCTAGAGTCACGCGACGCTGCCACTTCCGCTACTATTATTATTGGTTGAAATCAAGAGTCGAGTACAAATTTTACTATCAGGGTATCAACCGTTCAATAGCGCTGTACTGTGGATAACATAACTTGTTGGAACTGCGATAAACGATTAGGGAGGCGATACTTGCTGAGCGAGAGAATAATTTCATTTATTACATTACATACCAAATAATGAAATCATTCTCTCCGCTTCGCACACGTTATAGATTCATGAGCGGCGTAATACCGTAATAAATCATCGTGTTACGTAACAGATCTGTTACGAACGTAATGACGCTGGACGTGCTAGAGTCACGCGACGCTGCCACTTCCACTGCTGTTATTATTGGTTGAAATCAAGAGTCGAGTACAAATTTTACTATCAGGGTATCAACCGTTCAATAGCGCTGTACTGTGGATAACATAACTTGTTGGAACTGCGATAAACGATTATTGAGGAGATACTTGCTGAGCGAGAGAATAATTTCATTTATTACATTACATACCAAATAATGAAATCATTCTCTCCGCTTCGCTAGTATCACAGCTCCAACGTAAACGGACGCTTAGCTGCGACCGATCTACATACAGTTGTTAAGTGAAAACAGACTTGTATGGCGTGACAGCACGTGGGAGTAATATAATGTTAGATCCCTTTTTTCTAATCACGGACCATCTGCTAAAATGTGGTATTTTCAATGCAACTAGGCAACACACAAGTTTGTGACCGTGATGTCGCAGCCGGCAGCTAAAAACGTTCCTGCTTCTTTCGACGGTGACACTGATCGATGCCTCGGGAAATTGAGATTTTACGACAGGAGACGTTTTAAACTAGTGTCGTTTCTGCAATGAAACAGTGCCTATTATTAGAAATTATGACGACCTATTATCAGGAGGCAATGTAATATTTATACAGGGTTGCCCAGAAGTCCGATAATTGGCAATACTTAGTAGATACACAAAATTTACACTTAAACTACAACATTCACTATGTAAAATCTGTTGGTCTACAAAAAACTCTTTTTTATGAGGGACTTCGCCGTTTTAATGCGCTTCCCGATGTGATAAGGAGCTCACCTAGTTTGACTGTATTTTGTAGAAAACTTTTTGTGTATTTGCGAGGACAGAGCTTATGTTAGCATTTTGTATTTGTAAACAATGTATGTAAATATGTATTTATTTTGTTCTTTTTACTAGCCAAGTGCTAAATAAAGTATATATAAATAAAAAAATATAAAGTATATATAAAAATAAAAACGCTGATTACAATAGGCATCACAGGAAATTTGTCGATTCCAAACTATTATTCCTTCTTCGCATTTCTTTTAGAATGGAAGATATTGAAAATAACCGACTGCTTCACTGGTAGTGAACTCTGTGAAAAATATTCAGCAATCATTTAATATGCTGCATCCACTATCTTATTTCGCAACTGATCCATATCTTCGATTGACTCTTTGTAAACTATTCAGTAACAATTCACATGTCCCTTATCCGAGCTAAAGGAACATTTTCTAAAAGTTCTGGAAGGTCATTTTGCAGGAAGGCTTGACACTTTCACACAATTTTATTAGAAAACAATATAAACGCAATAAATAAAACGTTCATACACGTTCTAAAATCAGCTGAAATCAAGGTTGCCATTTACCAGACTTCGAAATTTGCGCGGCAAAATTTAAAACTAATTTTAAAAAATATGAATTTTGTACTGCAACAGAGAAAGAAAATAATAGGGAAAAGTAATATTATAAAATGAAATTACTGAGCGTATGAATTTAACCTTATAAAATAGCCATAGCTCTTTGTCGACAAGCTGGATTTCGTCGAGAGTCGAACGTAGCTAGTTGAAATGAGGCACAGCTAGCTGAGATAGGACGGAATCGGAGAGAGTCTATTAGTATTTGGTAGTTTGGCAACACCGTTCCGAAGTTGACAGGTTGATTCACCCCGGCACAACGAAATGTCAAATCAAACAAGCACAACAAACAAAGCATAGCTGAAATGTTTATTTGTTTATTATTACAGTGGTTTTTAAATGCTGTAAATTTAATATGTGTGTCGAAAACAAAAGTGCCCACAAATTTTTACGGGTTTGTTCGTTATGTTCCGTGTGTGAATTTCATGCGTGTTTATTGTAAGGTTACGTGCGCCGGTATACTAAAACATATTATTTTGTGTATAAATATTTTTTTATAGAAATTATGGGACTAGTTTTTAATTAGCAAGGGAATAGAACATGTGTTTTAGAGAAAATTCCATTTTTTTTTTTCTAAATGAAGCCGAATCAAACATAAGGTTGACATAACAAACAAAAATAAAACAAAATAATTTTTTTTCTTATACAATTTTTCTCTAGCTAGAATTATTGAGTTTTCATATATTTTTTTCTGTGTAATGTGACAAAAGTGCATAGAAAATATCTACGCGAGAATTATACATTTGGTTAAAAGTAAGAGAGCATGGGGCCTAAATAAAATTCCTTTTTTTTAAAGAAGTTCGTTTCAATCAAAAGATTATTGAGCTTCTAAAGAGTTTACTCTGGAGATATGACAACGCTGGTCACAATTCACTGGCGTCTTTGAACATCTGTAGTTTGTTTATTTCTTCCGACATAGCCTCAGTGTGTTTATTTTTGGTGTGACATTAGGTCATGTACATATTAAATTAAAGCGCCATTTTTGAATATTTTTCTTCAATTTGTTTTCATCTCAGGAATTGCCGGTTTAAATATAATACGTTATTTCCATAACACCCTGTATTCTTCTATAATTCTGTTATAAAAATGTTTCTCTACTGTGCCACCAGAGGCCACTTTACCTGAAATTCAAATTTAACTCCTATTTATTTATTTTTTTTTGTTTTCACAGTAGTGTGAAGTTTTTCTAATAAAAAAAATATTGCGTTTTCGACTTTTTGTTATATAAGTAACTTAGTGCCTTTATTTTAACATGTGGAATCATCTCTCTCCACACCCTGTATTTCTGCTGTACAATAAAAATTTAGACGCCATCAATCTAAGCCATCGCTTAATCGAAGATAACCCCGTAAAGTATAAAGAAAGTTTATTTTAAAATCCCTATTAAAAATACCTGATCCCGTGGCATGCATAATATCTAAAAAGTTTGCCGAACTTTTCCAATTTAGATTTATCGGCCATAGTGGCACATGGTACATAACTTTGTTGTGGTTAGGTTGAAAGCGAAAAACAAGAAATAAATGACAGACGAACCTCGGAGAGTAATAAATCAAAGTTTGGAGACAAAACTGAGCCCCTCGAGCAAAAAAAAATACATGACAGCGCATCTTGAATATATTAGGGGAAAACGTATGTAAATGTTGACAAGGTTGTTATATAGAAATTCAAGCTTGAAAAATGTATTATAATAAAATATAAAAGATGAAACATTATTGGGTAATTTACAAAATATTTTATTAATAATAACATGATTGAAACACTAAAATTACGTGTTCCAATTTTTTTAATGAAGCGAATTAATAACGATAACCAAGTCGATTTAAACGCTAAAAAACCCAGGCAGCAGTTTTCTCTAAAAAGATTAACATTACAGAACCGGATATAGTCATGGCAGGACACGCAATTCCACTGGCTTCATCTATTAATTTTCTGTGCATCAATCTGGGAGGAAATATGCTTGTGTGTGTGTTGCTTCACAGAAACTTGGTGTACTCTTCCGAACCAAAAAAGTTGTACACACCTCAACAACTTTTGACACTATACAAAGCCCAGAGTCGACCATCGCTAGAGTACTGCTGGCATGTCTGGTGCCCTACACCCAGGCGCGGAACTACTATGCAGCAAGACCTTGCAATGCAGGGGGGGCAGGCGTCCAGGGGCCCTCGGCCCAAAGTGGCCTCCCGTTACGGAATGCGAGGCCCTTCACCACTTCAAAAAGTGTATTTTTCTTACGCAACACTAATTTATTATGATTTTATACTATCATCAAGACAAGGAGTTCCTACACATCTGTTGATCGCCTTAGATTTTAAGAACCTTTACAATTTTTTTTGTAATAAAAAAGCATAGATACTTATTCGTTTTCCAAATAAGTTAAGTTTTTGTCTTGTTTGCGTTGAATAAGTTAGTGTCGCGGAAGCCAAGTGCTGAGCTCCGCTGAAAGTGGAGCGCCAGGCCCAGACCCACCAGGCCTAGCAGGAAAATAGGTCCTGGATAATGTTTATAGTAACAAGGAATTAACAACTACAACGTTTTAAAGTTTTTATAACACCGTAGGTATTTTTAATTGAATGCAAACTTCCTATTCCTAAAAAAATAATTCAAGGAAATTGAATTTAAAATATAAAATATCCCTAGCGCAACGAAATAGGTGCTCCGGAGCGACAGCAAACTAGTCTAAATACAGCACTTGTTATTTATAAATAAAAAAAATGTATACATATTTGGCGATACGGCGGTGCTTGTGAGTCTAAATTATGAAAGAAAAAACTTTTTTTGCGACTTGTTTAAAGTAACTTCTACTTTTAACCTGCCCTGTATGATATTCTAATTATTCGATCTTATTATGTATTTTTAAATTAATGTTACGATAATTTGTAAATATTTCCTGGAAATTTGGTTTAAAAGTAATTTTAAACAATAAAGTTATTCAGAAAAGAATAGTGTGGTCACTTTTTAAATCATTTTATAGGGGGCGCCAATAAATAATTTTGCGGAGGGGCTCAAATTTTGAAGTTCCGCCACTGCCTGCACCCAAACATACTCTTCGGCTACTGGATTTCATCGAAAGGAGAGCCATTCGTCTGACAAATAGCCTCGACAGCTTGGAACATCGTAGACAGGTTGGGGAATTGACTCTCTTTTACAAATATTTCCATGGAAAATGATCGGCTGACTTTGCCCTCTTAATTCCGCCCAGAGCGGCGAATAGCAGAAATACACGACGAACCACTGCCGCCCATCCATATGTGGTTAAGCTTAGTACTCCTCGAACTTCATTATTTAAGAATTCTTTCATCTGGAAGACGTGATCTTTATGAACCGACCTTCCCGAGGTCGTGTTTCCCATCTCGAGTATAACCTCCAACGATTCCAAACCAACGTGAATCGCTTTATGCGCGCACGCACCACTCCCAGAGTGCCTTAAAGGATTTTCGTATAGTGCTTGTTTTTGATCATAAGAAAAAATACAAGAGTCTGACAAACCTAAACCAAGAAAAAATAAAGTTTTTTATTAAACGTCAACTAGAGATCGGCCGATACTGTATAATCGGCAAGGATTGCCGATAAATATCGGCATCTTTAAGATTAACCCTTGTATTATTAACTTGTAAGTAAACAGCCATTTTTAAGAATCTCCAGCGGCTTTGGGAATAACTTATTAATCTAGTAATTGTGAACTATTTCGTTCTTCGGGTTTGTTCGTTTTAGTTTTCGGTTTAAAAAAATACAGATATATTTTTAGTATTATAGCTATTTTCTCTCATCCTACTTTTACTCGTATTGCAAAAAATGGAAATATTGCATGACACGGTCGTTATATGATGGAGCAATGTAGGTAGGTACAATGTACTAATACTAATTTGACTGAAGAACTGAGTCAGTGGCAATCAGTGCCGTAGGTAGCTCTTTTTTCTAGGAGGGTATTGGGATGGCCTTCTTCACCTTATTAGAACATTAAACAAAAGCAACCAAACCGGTGCCTAAAGGTGTGATTTCAGATAACTTCTCTTGGATTTTTTTTAAAGATAATATTGTAATACGGACAAGTCTGGCATTATTTGTTTTTATAGTTCCCGTAAACTCAAGATTTAGGTCTATTTCGAGGAAAATTTCTCATTCTGGGGGAGTACTGCCCTCCTCCCCTTATTTACGGCGGTGAGTAAAATGGACTATCAGCGCTGGCTCGAGCGATCGGGGTTTGTTACCGAGATTTGTTCACTTCACGTTCGCTTTTGATGCGAGTAGTTAACTTAAAGATGCTTTATTTTGCTTTATTTATTGACAGTTTTTTCTTATATCAACGGTATTATATCGGTATCGGCAACTAAAATATCAGTATCGGCCGATTATTCGGTATAGGCAAAAAATCCATATCGGCCAATCAATAATGTCAACAATTCGTTTCCAATTTTAGTAGTTTGGTGCCTAAGTTCGAAACAAAACAAATTGTTTTACTCCGGTATATTACTATCTAAACAAGAACGTTTATGATTACAATTTTTAAAAAATAAAGAATTTTCTCAATGAAATTATCCACGAGTCGATGAAAAGATCATAAATATCGGTTTAAAAAAAATAATAATAGCCCAACTGAGGTAAATTTCTGGAGAATATAAATATTATCGAGAATTTCCAAATTTTCAGAAATATGCGCGAATTTATGTTTTTTATTGTGTTTTTTTTAATAATAATAATAATAATCCACTTATACTGCCGTGCTAAGCCTTATGGCGGTAACAACCATATAACTCATATGTAGTTACCGCCTTTTGGCCTAGCACGACAGTATAGGGCAGGCCGTTTAGGGAACCGATTCATTCAAATAAATTCTTATTGGGAAGTTTGTGTGCACCTCTTTTCTTTTAAAAAAATGTATTTCCTTATAAAAGCCACCTCCTCTGGTTACCAAAAAACAAAAAATTAAATAAAATTGTAAAATTTTAAAACTGTTGTTAATTACTTTTTCGATAAAAGTCATTCAATTACATCAAGAGGGTTACCGTAAAAACGATTATATTATATTCTTTTTCTATTTGGGTTTCATAATGGCTACATTATGAAATGCAAAAAAAATTTAATAACTTGCCACTATGAAACCGAAATTTTATTTTTTTCATGTTGGCAGCAAGTAGGGTTCGAATTTTAAGGCTTACTTCGATTTTATTGAAATTAGTTTTCTTGCCATTATAAAAAAAAAATTTATAGAAAATTTTAAAATACTAACCTTTAACCTTGCAAATAGATCATTTTTACTATATATTTATTTGCAATACCTCTACTCGGAAATAGTATATAACATACTGACGGTGTCCGTCAACTAATTTCTAGTCACAACTATAAAACAACATAACCTAAAAATAATAGAAATATCTTCCAGTTTATGCTCTATTTCTAAAGTTTTATTCAATAAAGTACTATTTTTAATTCAATATAGTATTATACATATTACTTTATATATACATATTTATAGTTACTGTAGACATTTCTTGGGCATTAATTGTTATTCCTGTCAGATTCTGTGTCGACGCAATATTTTGTTCAATATTATTTATTATTTTGTTCAATAGTTTGAACTGTGTTCTGCTCGCACCATAACATAAAAGTTTTGCATATTCTTTTTAAAAGTTTTTCTAGATTATTTTCTGCAATTTCTCGTATTTCTGACGGAGTACAATTTTCTTCCTGTCTCATTTTTATTAACTTTAATAATATATTTATTTTTAATTATGACGGATGGGAAGAAGCTTTGTTGTGTTCAATTATTTATTATTTTGTTCAATAGCTTGAACTTTGTTCTGCTCGCACTATACATAAAAGTTTTGCATATTCTTTTTAAAAGTTTTTCTAGATTATTTTCTGCAATTTCTCGTATTTCTGACGGAGTACTACTTTCTTCCTGTTTCATTCTTGTTAACTTTAATAATATATTTATTTTTAATTATGACGGATGGGAAGACGCTTTCTCGTGTTCAATTGTTTCTATCATGGCATATTTGATACTTGTAACATTTTATTAAATTGTAAAAGTATTGCCAATCCAAAAAGAAAATATTAATTCAAATGGAAAAAATCTACTATACTTTTTAAGGTTTTTCAGACCTTAAAGACCCAAATAGAAAAAGTATTATAAAATACACGGTTCTTAAGACAATTAGAGCACTTGTACTTTAGAAAACTCCCCGCTTCGCGGGTCGTTTTCGGAATTAAACGCGAGCTCTAAGATAATGTCTTATGAAACTTGTATCTTAATATACTATTATTCTATTCTATTCTATTATATTATATTCTTTGAGCAAATCCCATGTCGTCGGTCTACTAATATGCAAAATGCCCAAATTTACCAAATTAACGATTTTTGCGGAATCTGGTAGACAGTGGCCGAAGCTATTCTTAGTTTATCAAAATTGCCACTAGATATCGCTAAAAATTTCATATGAAATCTGTATAGTCCCACAAATTTAAAAAAACATGAATTGCATAAGACCTATGAGTCAACATATCGTCAAATGCGGTCTCGTGTATATGAAACAGCTTCGCTTAGTTTTCAAAGTGAATTATGTGAGTGTGAAGTGGTGTTTTATAAAAGTTTGTTAAAAATAACGAAAAGGTAAGCCTATAAGTGACTTCATAGTTATATTAAATCATTAATTAATACAAAATTGCTCCAAAAACCGCGTTTATATTTTGAATAGAGTTGCGCAATTTTCATATCATTTTATTTTGCCGAATATTCCGAGTATGCATATTTCAAAACATTTTATCTCTTATTCAGAAGTTTTTTTTTTATTAGTTAGATATCACAACATTGTTACTAGTTTAAATTTGGTAAAATAAATGTGATTAAAATAAGCTTCTCTTCCATGAAATTTGTACAACTTCAAGTCGATTTAAATTAGAGAAAAAATTTGAATTAGATAAGTTGCAAGCAAGCCTCGAGCATTGGTTTTATATTTTTTCTATTTGGGTTTCATAATGGCCACATTATGAAATGCAAAGAAAGTTTAATAACCTGCCACTTTATGAAACCGAAATTTTATTTCTTTTATGTTGGCAGCAAGTAGGGTTCGAATTTTAGGCTTACTTTGATTTCGTTGGCATTATGGATTCGACAAAAAATTTTTATAGAGAACTTTAACATACTAACCTTTAACCTTGCAAATAGATCATTTTTACTAGATATTTATCTGAAATACCTATACTCGGAAATATAGCTGACGGTGTCCGTCAACTAATTTCTAGTCACAACTATAAAACAACATAACTTAAAAATAATAAATAATAAAACTAATAAATAATAAATAATAACACAAATGGTCGCTGTAAGCGATATTAACGGTTCGTCGCTTTGTTGACGTATTTTAATAAATAAACGAATTTAAAACGAATATTTGCAAAAATTGCTAGATATCGAAAATAACCGAATATTTCCAATGCTCCCAGTACAATATTCGCTTTGGAATAAGGGGTGCCAATCCCTGGATACCGAAATCCCGGGATTAAGCCCTCAAATCCCGGGATAAATTATATAAAAGATTCTTTAAAGATTAACTTGTTTTTTAAATATTTATTTTAAATTAACAATTTTATTATAAATTATATTTTATTAATAAATTCATGACTTGTCAACATGTTTCGGTAGCTCCTTATCCAAATATACAATTTACAAAATAATATACTTTTTTAGCGCCGATTTTCACAGATCACTAAAAATGAGAATTAATTAACGTCGAGCCATTTTTTCCGAGCTTTTAATAGTGCATTATAAAGGGAGTAAAAGAGATACTTTACTCACGTGGTTTATATACTATTTTATGCACTTGACAAAATTGAGGCCTAAAATAATTTTTTAAAAAATTAAATCATTTAACAGTCAACAAAATTACTTTTGAGAGATTACATTTTTATCTCTTAGGGAATGAATGCTTTTAATGATTTTTTTTGGGATTGGTTCCGGGATTAGATAGTCTTTATCCCGAAAATCCCGGGATTGGAACGAGGCTTCGGGACTGGTACCTGGCACCCTACTTTGGACACTACTAAATAGTTTTTAGCGATGGCTTCAGTTCATCACATTAGCTCTTTTGTGTCTATGGGTTGGATAAAATAAACTAACCAGCGCCTTCGTTTTCATTCTTTATTAACTCCATGCCGATATAGAGCTTTGATATAATAGACCTTTTTCCGCACCTTCTAAAATTTTTAATAAAAATGCAAAAGAGGCACGCCACGCTTATAAACAGCCAATTTTCGTTTCCGCATATTTTTCGAATATTGTTCTTAATTCAATGGATACGCCAGAAGAGATAGGAACGACGTAGTTTGCGTAACTTTTGGCTCTTTGCCACTCAAAACGGGTTAAATTTATTCAGCAAAGCCAGTGGCGTAGGTATTTAACATTGAACTGTTTATGAAGAACTGCATAGTTTTGCGTATACAGTAAAGAATAGCCATCTGTAGTTTTATAAAACGTCATATTTAGCATGCATGCATGAGTTTTCTGATGGACAAGCGCTATAATTGCGTTATAAAACATTTTCTTTATACTGTTTTTCTATTTTACGTATTTTTTAATAAAAAAATCCATATTTAGAAAACATACAGGGTGTTCCTTAATGACGTGCTAATATTTCAGGGTGTGATTCCTTAGGTCATTTTATGAAAAAAAGTTTATATGAACATATGTCCGTAACGGCTTAAATTTTTTGCTACAGGGTGTTGAATTTTTATTTTTTAAATGGTTATTTTTTAATATTTCCGAAAATACTTTAGATATTATTTTCAATTTTGGTATGTGTTAATAGGATATAGAACCACAAATTTCAAAAATTATTTAATTGTTCCACCAGTGGCGGCCTTGCAAACGTGTCCTTTGATATTTTTTTACAAAAAAGATGGTACGCCACTGACATTTTTCCATGTGGATATTTTTCTGATTTAGCCTGGTCAATTCTACATGAAAACGGTCTCTTGAGTTTTTCTCGCCAGACGCTCTGTTCTTGATTAAATCCACTAAATTCATATTGAAACTCATTATTATTAACATTGATAAAATAATTAATGATAAATTTTGTTTTATAAAAATTGTTGGAGTGGGCAATTCGATGCGAAGACGGGCGGAAGCATGCCTTTTAAGTGAAGGTGGCCATTTCCAACAATTTTTATAAAACAAAATTTATCATTAATTATTTTATCAATGTTAATAATAATGAGTTTCAATATGAATCTAGTGGTTTTAATCAAGAACGGTGCATCTGACGTGACAAACTCAAGAGACCGTTTTCATGTATAATTGACCAGGATAATCAGAAAAAATATCCACATGGAAAAATGTCAGTGGCGTACCATCTTTTTTGTAAAAAATATCAGAGGACATGTTTGCAGGGACGCCACTGGTAGAACAATTGAATAATTTTTCTAACTAAACTTTGTGGTTCTATATCCTATTAACACATACCAAAATTGAAAATAATATCTAAAGTACTTTCGGAGATATTAAAAAATATCCATTTAAAAAATAAAAATTCAAGGCCCTGTAGAAAAAAATTTAAGCCGTTGCGGACATATATTCATATGAACTTTTCTTTATAAAATTACCTAAGGAATCACACCCTGAAATATTAGCACGTCATTAAGGAACACCCTCTATATGCCATATAAATTTTGTAAATTTTACTATCAAATTATGATTTTATCAAAGTAGCCTTTGATGAATTATTCGTGTCTGCCATTTTGTCGCGAAAATTAAATAATTAAACAATATGAACCAAGATGATTTTAACTCCTTCTGAGTTAAGGGAAATTGTAAAGCTTTAAATTGATATATTCGTAACATATTATAGTGCTGTGTTCAGCTTAAAAAAAAAGTAAATTTGACAGGTATGAGCAGTGGCGGTTCTTGGTGTTGCCAGGCCCCGGGCGTTACGCTAATTTTTTTAAAAAATTTAAAAAAAAGTCGTCAACGGTAACAAAAAAAAAACTCTAAGCAAATTCTGCCACTGGCCCCGGTAAGCCTTTTGGATATCACCAGAAAAGTATTAATTTGAACCGCTTTCGTTCTCCAATGTGTCAAATATGGATTTTTACTTCTATATATTTCTTAATACTACGTTATTGAGTAACTCGGCAAATTCAGCAAACCCTTAAAATATAAATCTTTCTTATACTATACTTTTAGCGAAAAATGAAGAATCCTCTCGAAATAAGTTTAAAATCAATGAACCAAGAGGGTAAATGTCTATATCGATTTGGTCGCCCTTTGTTCTTGTTGGTAATGTTCTGTTTTATGTGTGCAACAGTCAATATACTTCGAATCCCGAAGCATTAAATTTAAGATGGGTTTCCTTCAGTAATAATATACTAGTTTTTGATAAATATGAGAGAGTAAATCTACGCACGTATATAATGGATTTTTTTTACATCGAACAAACCCGATATTATTTACATAGATATTATTTTGAATTGTGGTTAGTATTAATAGGATTTAAAACCACATATTTTAGTTAGAAAAATTATCCTAACGATCCACCAGTGCAAACAGTCCACTGATATTTAAAAAAAAATAGGATATTCCTAATTTATCAACTAGTCCTAATATTGTATCGTTTCTGAATCAATCATGTATTTTTCAATTAGAACAACTAAACTTACCAGTCATTACAATAAATTTTAATACAACGTTATGCCTAGTGTTAACAAATCAACCTAGTCAAACATAAAGATGATTAAAAATGATCATTTCCCCAATATTTAAATTCAGGTATATGGGGCAACGTTGGAGCCGCGATTTCTTTTTGCTTTTTTTTTATGTTCAAATACAAGCACTATAGGAAAAATCCTTTAGGGCATTCTGGTAGTGCTGCGTGTGCGCAAAAAAAGATTCACGTTGGTTTTGAATCGTTGGAGGTTATATTCGTTGGGAAAAACGACTTCGGGAAGGTCGTTCCATGAGGATGACCTCCTCCAGATGAAATAGTTCTTAAATAATAAAGTTCGATGAGATTGGCGGCAGTGGTTCGTCGTGTATTTCTGCCATTCGCCGCTCTGGACGAAATTAAGAGGGCAAGGTCAGCCGAGCACTTTCCATGAAAATATCTGTAAAAAAGAGTCAAATCCCCAACCGGTCTTCGAGGTTCTAGGCTGTCGAAGCTCTTCGTCAGCTCGTGGTCTCCGATCAGACGAATGGCCCTCCTTTCGATGGAATCCAGTAGCCGAAGAGTATGTTTGGGTGTAGAGCTCCAGACATGAAAGCAGTACTCTAGTGATGGTCGAATCTGGGCTTTGTATAGTATCAAAAGTTGGTTCGGAAGAGTACACTAAGCTTCTGAGAAGCAATCTTGGCGATTGCCACAAAGTGAATATGCCAAGACATATTTCCTCCAAGATTGACGACCAGCAAATTAATAAATGAAGCCAGTGGGATTGCGTGTCCTGCCATGATTATATCCGGTTCTGTAATGTTAACCTTTTTAGAGAAAACTGCTGCCTGGGTTTTCTTAGCGTTAAATTCGACTTGGTTATTGTCACCCCAAGCCAAAATTTCTTTGTTGAGAAAGATGAGACGAGCTATCGTCAGCAAAATTAAATATCGGATTTTTAATTTCCACTAGTTAGTAGAATAAAATGAGGGTAGGAGACAATAGGGAACCTTAAGGAACACCGGCATTGATGGTGAAGGTGTCTGATAGAAACCCGTCAATCGCCACTTGCAGAGAGCTGTCCTTAAGAAAGCTAGACAACCATGCCACCATAAGGGGCGAAACCATACAATATTTTTCCAAACATTTCATTATACGAACGAGAAATAATTATGTCTAAATTGACAGAAATGTAAACAAATTCAAGATAATTTATTATACCGACTCTATAGGTCCCATGAAACATATCATTAAATGACTAAATGTGTTACGTTAAATTTCGCTACCTACACTAAAACACAAACTTCATTAGTATAATTTTATCTCTTATGTAGTGCCGCTCTTCGCGATTAAAACACACAGAAATTTTTCTCTATAATGGCGTGAAACGCGGGGGTTAAAGTTTTGTTCTGTTTATTATACCGGCGTGGCGTTTTGCTTATATTTTTTTGTTTCAATTACCTGGCGAATCAGACTATAATTAGAAATAAACATTTGAAGAGTCGAGCAAAATAAATCGTGACAAAATTTACAACTTATGTAAAGAAGAGCACACTGATAATTAAATAATAATACCAGTCGGAAAGACATTTGAGAAAAAAACTATACTTTCGAATTTTCAAGAAGAATCCAACTGCGGAATCATCACGCTATATTTATTTATTTATTTTCCACTTAATAAATTATTGTTTGAGCACGTCTATAGTAAGACGCTTTCTAGCATGGTTTTTTTCTCTCCTCGCTCGTCATATGTTCAAATAAAACTGGGCAAACAATAAAGATCTGATACAGTCCGAAACGTGAGCATTTTTTGTTGTTTTAAGAATTGGTTTATTTTCTGTAAATCAGCTTCAATCAGTATAGTTCTGTTTAATTACTGTCCATGAATCGGATGACATTACATAACAATACACTTTTAATTTTTAATTAATTAAAAATAATTTTGTAAATTTTTCTATCAATTTAGTTTTTTTTTTTGTTCAATTCAGGTTTTTGTACTAGACAATAGTGTACTATGTACCATCGTGCAGATAAAAACTAGGGCAGCAAAATCTCAAAACTGGGAACGGAAATACATACGAGTATATCATAGACTATAAAAGGTGCTCGGCAACTGTAAAGGTAAAAAGACCTAACTTTTAGAAAGTAACCCAGGTTACACAATTTAAGTTTTGTATTTTCTGATACGAGGTGGCATCAAAATATGTTACTTGTTTTATAAAATTGAGCGGAATTTTAGATGGAGGAACTAAATCTATTACGCATTTTTTATTAAGAAAAACTCAAATGCTTTATTTAAAGTAGGTATTTTTTATGTCGACACAAAATGAAAATAAAATTGAATAATAAAATAAATTTAACAGAAAGTAAAAAAATATGCAAACACAAAATTTGTCGTATAGCAACAAATTTTTTTAAATATGTAGTCATAGAACATTCCTGTTTATTACTTCTTGATAATTAGTATTCTTCTATTTGCATCTTTAGCAAACATTCTAGGGGAACCTGAAACTGCTCCTAATAAGAGATCGATGCCTAGCTATTTTTTATTTTGCCAACAATACGGTATTTCTGTTTACTCCCAGTTCGCCTACAATATCCCTAATAAAAGCACCATCTCGCAGTCTTTTTCGGGGGGGTTAATTGGGGCATATTAAAAAAAATGTGCTTGACAAGTTAATGATAAAGTGACAATCTATGTTGACATGTAAAATTTGTATATGACATTTTACTGGTACCAGACTCTACAGTAAATAATTCCTAATAGTCAAGGAGAAAATAAGAAATTTTGCTGTCCTAGATTTTTATCGGGACGATGGTACATACATATATCGATTAGGATGCCTTTGCGAGTATTGCCTGCAGTAGTCAATATACGAATACCTCGAATATTCAGATATTAAATTCTCTCTACAGTTTCGCATCACAACATATTCGGTTACAATAAAGGTAAATGTGAATCAAAGGAAGGGTTCGTATATTAAATAACTAAAATTAATAGGGTTTCATACGACTTTGTGAACGGGTTTAAATCGATAAGGACCAGGGGATAGGTAATCGATTTCGTCGTCGTTTATTGTCGTCACTAATGTCTGACTTATGTCTGTAGTGGATACCAAATACACTACGCCAATTAATTATCGAATATTCACGTCCTAATTAATAAGCTGTTATTTCGTTAATAATGAACCAGTTTTAATAATTTTTATTTTAACTGATAGAAAATGAATTCTAGAGTTTATGGCCTGATACGTTTAATTATACGGGGTAGCGCATAAAAGCTAGATGCATGTAAATTTCTTAAAATTTAAATTTGACATATCTTATATAAAAATTGAATTTAATTAATTTTTTAAACTAAGCTAGTTAGATATATAGGATGTTATGGAAATAACTTATTATATTTATACCGGCAAATCCTGAGATGAAAATAAATTGAAGAAAAATAACCATAACAGGCGCTTTGAATTATTAAGCCAAATAATATACACTTTAGATGAAATCTCAAAATTTACGTGGCCGCTACTGAGGACCTTCGCAATCAATAGTTTATTGAGGCAGTTTCAAGGTTCAAAAGAGGTTAGCGCATTATGGGCGGTGTTGTCATATTGCAACAAAGAATTGTAAATGCACGTGTTCAGTTTTTGGCAACAAGACGTCTTTGACGCGCGTTATCACTTCTTTTTCAAACTTTTTAGGAAAATAAAACTACAATTTTTAAGTACATACTCTCTTACCTTCAATCTTATTTTAAAATAATCCATTTTATAATTAAATTCCATCAAAAAATAAAACACAAACGTATTTTTTTGCAACAGAATCAACAGTAGATAATATCACATCACATCATGTATTATTAGGAATTATTTCACAACAGAAAAAAAATCGGGTAATACTACAACTAACAAAACGTTTAAAATTCGCATAAATACGTCGAGCACGTGGAACCCTCGACAGCGTCATTTCATGCCCAAGTCTCGAAACATACTGAAGCAACAATAAGGCGAGACACGCGGTGTGATCTGACATCACTGTTAGTATACTCTAGTGACCCACATTGTTGCTAAGTGAATTCAGATGGAACGGCGCGACAGTATGTGGGTAAAAAGGGTTTTTACCTTAATATTTAGATATTCGATTCGAAAAAAAAAGTATGTAGAGTTTCTCTAGGACACCCAAGGAGTCACCCATTTAAATATAATAAATCATTTCCATAACACCCTGTATATCACAATCTGGGTTAGATACTAGCTCAAAAGAATCGCCATGCTACTCGAGGTAATAAAAGAAATTACCATTCCTTCTAAACACGTTATATTGTCAAAGAAAGTTAATTTTATTATATTTTTTTGTATTTTCAATATATTTACCTTTCGCATATTTTACAAGGGGAAAATATTAAATTAATAAGATTTCATCCCCTTTATCAACAGTTGTCACCATGCCAGCGACACAAAAGGCTCATAAGCGAAGTGCAGAACGCATCGAACCGAGACATTCTTTAAAATTTTCCTTTGATTAAAAAGGGCACAAAGGGAAAGTGAGTGATTGACAGAAATATCTTACAAAGATTAAAAGATTGCATTGATTTTGATTGTCATATTAATACTTTTTCCCATAAAAATAACACAAACAATGTTGTGCAGCGTCAACTAATTAATTACTTAAAAATATTATTAAAGATATACAAAATATTCTGGAAATTTATTTTACGCGACGAACTTGATATTATGTACATTTTTCCTTCTCTTTTCGAGATTTTTTCGCTAAAGATAAGCAGAAATAGTCTTTCGATATACATGGTGTCCCAGATAACACTTATCTTCGATACAAATAAGTACTATATTTAAAATATTTTCGTTTTTATTGTGGTATTTAGTGAAACATTTATTTACAATCATGCATAGTTCTACAGTTTCAAATAAGTTAGAAGAAGATGGCTTTAAAAAATGGCAATTCGTTGTAATAAGGTACATGTTTAGATAATTTCGATTGAACATTACAACAATGTAAAGAAATAATCCATAATTTTGCAATATTTACTTAAAAAATAGAATTTACTGCTCCACTGCTTTACCTAAAAAAATATAACCTCGTTATTCTCACTTACCGACGAAATATTAATCCGGGTTTGTTCGATTAGTCGAATTTCTTACACACCACGCACTGACGAACCATTGTAGATGGCTAATAAATAGCTTTAAATAGTTTAGTTCGAAAAACACTAAAAATTAATCCAAAAACACAATAGGCCACAAGCAATCACAATAACAGCAGCGATAAACTGGTAACAACACCGCCAGCGATAATGAATGAAATTAGTAGCAGTATACTGCAGGGTCATTTTTACACTAGCAGGTAAAAATGAGCACTGTGATTTCCTTAAAACATTGCAATTTGATGTTCTTGGGATATACAGGCTGTCCCAGAATATGAGGGCAATCTCCCGGGTTCAGATAGAACATTTAAAAATGAAAGAAGTTCATATAAATTTTTGAACAAAAATATTTTTTTTCGAAAACAGTTCATTTTATCGACATTGATCAAGAGTACCTTTTTTCAGCTTAAGGTTTAGAGTATCCAAAAAAAAAATATTATTGTCGTTCTTTCATCATACAGGGTGTAAAATAAGCAGTAGGAAGAATAATTTATATTAACTTCTCGTGTTATTTTTAAGTGTTCTATCTGAACCCGGGAGATTGCCTACATATTCTGGGGTATATAAATTTTACGAGTAGAAAATATTAAAAATACACACATATTTAGTACAATATTTTTACTTAATAGGTGCGCACACATGAGAAATGCATTCAATATAATTAATATTTTACTTTTCGGTTTCAAACGCAGGCGGTAGATTCAGGACTCTCAGTACAGACTTGGCATCATTGATTACTGTTTAAACCTTTGTATGATTTTGACAGCATAAAAACAATTCTGTCTATTTATTAATTAAATGTTTTTGGCTGTGTCCTATCAATTATTTCATCTCTAAATCAGGCAATATTTATACTCTCTTCGGCAAATCTCAAGGGATTCCGCATAAACGCAAATTAAGGGCTATACGCCGCCTGGCATTTATTACATAGGGCCAAAACCTAATTATCGTGAAGGTGTATGTGAGTTGCCTTGCCGGTATTAAATTCGGTTTAAACCGAGCAACGCATGTATGGCTGCGGCCCGAAGCCGTTTTGTCAAAAAGGGGCTACTCTTTAACTGGTGACTGAGTTGTGACAGTCACAATTTGGCACATTGCCAAGTTGTGCTGAAAATATCGCGACGCTCCGGTGGGATTCGATCTGGGTCAGTCCTTTTCAAAACATTTAATTAATAAATATACAGAATTGTGTTTATTCTCTCAGAATCATACAAAGTTGACTTATTATATTTAAACCGGCAAATCCTGAAATGAAAATAAATTGAAGAAAAATAACTATAAATGGCGCTTTGAATTATTAAGCGAAATATACACTTTATATGAAATCTCAAATTTTACGTGGCCGCTCCTGAAGACCTTCGCAATCTGTAGTTTATTGAGGCAGTCTCGTGGTTCAAAAGAGGCTAGCGCATTATAGGCGGTGTTGTCATAACACAGAACACGTGTTCAGTTTTTGACAACAGGACGTCTTTGACACGCGTTATCACTTCTTTTTCAAACTTTCTGGAAAAAAAATACAATTTTAAGGTACATACTTTCATACCTTCGATCTTATTTTAAAATAGTCCGTTTTATAATTAAATTCTATAAAAAATAAAATACAAAGAGTATGTTTTTCAACAGCTGTACAGTAGATAATATCACACAAATTTGAAATCACATCACAACATTTATTATTATGAATTAATTCACAACAGAAAAAAAACAGCTACAACTAACAAAACGTTTAAAATTCATATACGTCAAGCACGTGGAACCCTGGACAGCGTCACTCCACTTCCGAGTCTCGAAACATACTGAAATAACGATAGTGGCGCGCGGCCGGTATCCAAGCAAGGGCGAGGCACGCGGTATGATCTGACAACACGGTTAGTATACTCTAATGACCCACATTGTAGCTAAGTGAATCCAGATGGAACAACGCGACAGTATGTGGGTAAAAAGGGTTTTTACCTTAGTATTTAGATATTCGATTTAAAAAAAAAGTATGTAGACTTTCTCTAGGACACCCAAGGAGTCACCCATTTAAATATAATAAGTCATTTCCATAACACCCTGTATATCCCAAGAACATCAAATTGCAATGTTTTAAGGAAATCACAGTGGCAACGCGGTATGCTCATTTTTACCTGCTAGTGTGAAAATGACCTCGAAGTTTACTATTTTCATTCATTTTCGCCGGCGGTATTGTTACCGGTTTATCGCTGCTGCTTTTGTGATTATTTGTGATCTATTGTGTTTTTGCATTAATTTTTAGTGTTTTTTCGAATTAAAACTATTTAGAGCTATTTATTAGCCATCTGCAATGGTTCGTTAATACGTGGTGTGTAAGAAATTCGACTATTCTAACTCCGGATTAATATTTCGTCGGTAAGTGAGAATAATGAGCTTATGTCTTTTTTAGGTAAATCAGTGGTTTATATAATTCTATATTTTAAGTTAATATTGCAAAAATATGGATTATTTCTTTACATTATCTGAATTTCTGTAAAAATACCTACAACTATTACCTATTTATGACTAATGTTAGAAATTATCGAAACGTGTACCTGATTACAGCGTTGTCATTTTTTAAAGCCATCTTCTTCTAACTTATTTGAAACTGTAGAACTCTGCACGATTGTAAATAAAAGGTGTTTTATGAATGGAATGTTTTGTCTCCCCTTTTAAATTATATGTTTATGGTCCT
Organism: Barypeithes pellucidus; assembly: GCA_963991005.1. Classification (NCBI taxonomy): domain Eukaryota; kingdom Metazoa; phylum Arthropoda; class Insecta; order Coleoptera; family Curculionidae; genus Barypeithes; species Barypeithes pellucidus. The sequence goes on from OZ022558.1 coordinate 17,528,158, forward strand.
ATTATAGTATTTTTCGGTATATTTTGGTTACACCAGTGGTCTCCAACCGCCGGTCTGCATAAATGGTTCAGCGGTCCGCGAAAATATTTTTTTAACATACCCAGACGAATACATTGATGGACATAGGTAACGACTCACTATAATTTTAAGTACTTTTTCAACTTTAGATCCGCTTAATGAATTTTGATAAACATTTCACTGGCGGGTACCTCCCTATTTAGCTACATTTTGCTGTAACAAAAAATTAATTTTTCCTTTTATTTAATTCAATATACGGGATAAAATAAAAAGTGATATTTTTTAATAAAAGTTCATTCCGACACGGGATTTTTCAGGTATATCGAAGTAGTTACATACTCATGCGAGAAAAGGTTAGCCTGTTTTCTACATGATCCTTCTTTATTTGTCTTTTTATCTTTAATATTTTTAAAGTTATACCACTTTTTCCAGAACATTACATTTGATGTATACTACTCATACGTAAGTATACATGATGCGATAACTTACAATTTTGTCGAGTCACAGAAAAAATAAATAACTGCATCTCAACCATGGGCTCGAAATCGAAATCAAGTGCTGGGACCAACAACTCTTTGAATGATGCATGATTATTATGTAATTTTGTTGTTAGTTTATAGGTTATATTGTTTGGGATATTGTTAAATAGTATCTTTATTAATAAACTATCTATGGTCTTTGACGCGACAAAAATGTAAGTTCTTGCATGCAAGTTTGATATTTTATAACTTTTTTATTTTTTATGCGATTTTCATGATTTTCTTATCAGTTTGTTGATCAATTTATTGTGTTTTTCCTTAATTATTTGATAAAGTAACATTTTTTCATTAGGCAATATTATACAGGAGTAAATCAAACTGTTGTTTTTTTTATCTTAATTTCAAAATACCCTGTAGGAAAATCGAGGAGGATAATTTTATTTACATACTGTTTCTTATAATCTTTGATGTATTCTAAACATTTCGATTTTTGATTCATTCTATTAGCTCATTTCTGCTGCGAGCTACAAAATTTTAAATGAAATGCTGATTTGAAGCCCATTTTCATTAAGAAAAACAAACACTAGGTATATCATAAAGTTAATTAACAAAAACAATTTTAATATCGTATATTTCCTCTTCTCGCAGCAATGACAGCTTGCAGTCTTCGTGATATCGAACGAATAAGGTTACTTTTCCTTTCTTGAGGGATATCCTGATATTCTTCGGTCAGCGCCAGTCGTAAGTCTTGCAAGGTTTATGGTTGTACAGGACGACGACAAACGAAAGTTGATCCCAAAGATGTTCGATTGAGTTGAGATCCGGGCTACATGTCATTCCAATCTTGGAAATCCAACTTCATCCAGCATTGCGTTCCCTACATGTGCAAGCAACGTGAGGTCTAGCATTATCATGCATTAATGTAAATTGGTTCCCAATGAAAGGAGCAAATGGAACAACAACTTCTTGGAGGATTTCCTCAATGTGACAGTGGGCGATTAGAACACAACAGAAATGAGATAATGGAATGAATCAAGAAACGAAATGTTTACAATACATCAAAGATGACAAGGAAACAGTATGTAAATAAAATTATCCACCTCAATTTTCCTACAGGGTGTTTTAATATTACGACAAAAAACAACAGTTTGATTTACTCCATTTTTCGATTAGGCTATATTAGCCTAATCGAAAAATGTTACTTTATACAATAATTAAGCAAAAAAAAATTGATCTACAAACTAATAGCAAAATCATGAAAATCGCATAAAAAATAAAAAAGTTATAAAATATCAAACTTGACCAAAATTTCAAGGTGGCGGAATTTTGTGCTGAATAACCAGAATTTACCAAAAACCCAAAAATGATCAGAAATTGGTGGTTTTCACCAATCACCAGATTAATTACCATTAAATTACCTGATATAGTAAAATTTCACCAGACTTGGCAACAGTTAAACTGCGGAGCCTGTCAACATAGCGTGGTTCGTATCATTGCAGTGAAATTTCTGACTGTCGTGTTTTAGACGACAATCTCTTTAAGGGCTTAAGCGACGATTAAAGAGGACAGCGCGCAAATTTAATCAAAAAACAGATTGGGATTTCGCCGTATAATTTAGTCGTTGTATAATTAAATTACCTGTTTTTGCTGGCTCAAAAACCGTTTTTCAGAAAACACCTAACCTGGACAAAAGATTAGCGAACCGGTGCGCGAGGGTCGGTTTTGGCTTTTATTTTTTGGTGCATTTAAAATAATCCCGTTTAAAGCCGGAGTTTATTCTTTATGGTTATGGTATACAGAACGGTGAGTTCTCGTTGCCCAATAGCGATCTGTCTGTGTTACGGCCTTTCTATAGCTAATTGACATGGGCGTCGATTTTTTTCTATTTTTTTCAAATTTGGTTAATTATTTGTCAAGTCGTAAAGTAAATTCGACATTCGCGGCGGTGCATGGTGGGATAGTGTCTTCGAAAATATTTTCTCTTAATCGAAGCGAAGCCAAATGAAGAACAAATCTAATATAGCGGATCCGAAGCTGCTATACAGGGTGTCCGCTAATTAATGGGACATGGAAAAACCACAGATTCCTTACGTAAAAATATTAGGATTTAATTATACTTACCTATATCCGAAAGTTGATATTAACTGAGATACAGGGTGTTAAAGTTAAAACTTCATTTTTATTTTTCTCTAATAACTTTGAGAGAAACCAACGGTTTTTTACAAAAGTTGGCAATTATGGTTTTTTAGGACGAAAAACTGATTTTTTGGTGAAATTTTAATGTACAATGTAGTACCTCTGTCTGCGGTATTTTTTGCACATTTATTAGGGCATAACTTTTTTGTGCCTCAGTGTATTTAAGTAAATAATACTTTTCTCATATTTATTACGTAAAAAGGGTATACTAATTTCAGGTCGCCCAGGGTTACCGTTTCGGAGATATTTGCATTTAAATTGTTTAGTGCACCCTGCCCAATTACTATTAGTCTGCAAACAAATTTTTTTTCTCAAAGTAAACTATGAGAAAAGAAATTAAATTTAGAGATTCAGTTGCTATGGAACAGAAAATGTTTCATTTTTGAGTTTATCGTAAGTTTGTGTTTTCATTGCTGTTGGTTTCTTTCGACACTATATTTTCTAGGGCAGATGTTATTTTAATTAAAGTAAGTTAAAGAACAATCCAATTGTTGTATTTATTATTCCCAATTACCATTACTAGAACATTAATTATCATGTAAAAGTTAATTGGTAAGAAGTAACAAAACATTATTTGCTTGCCTGAGCTAACGCACGAAACAATTTAAATTTAAATATCTCCGAAACGGTAACTCTGGGCGACCTGAAATTAGTATACCCCTTTTTACATAATAAATATAAGAAAAATATTATTTTTATTAAAACTTAAATACACTGAGGCACAAAAAGTTATGACCTAATAAATGTGCAAAAAATGCCGCAGACAGCGCCCCGCCCCCTACGTTGTACATTAAAATTTCACCAAAAAATCAGTTTCTCGTCCTAAAAAAACCATAATTGCCAACTTTTGTAAAAAACCGTTGGTTTCTGTCAAAGTTATTAGAGAAAAACAAAAATGAAGTTTTAACTTTAACTTAATCTCAGTTAATATCAACTTTCGGATATAGGTAAGCATAATTAAATCCTAAAATTTTTACGTAAGGAGTCTGTGTTTTTTCCATGTCCCATTAATTAGCGGACACCCTGCATAAACAAATTTATAAAGATATTTTAGTCACCGTTATTAATTAAATTAAATCTAGATTTTCGGACATCAGTGAAATATATTTTTCCGATTTATTGACCAAACATAATTTTTAATCCTATTCAAAATTGTTTCCGCAAGAACTATTTGACAGTTTATTGAAGCAATATAAACTGTTCGATTCTGTTCAACTGAAAAATGAACTTAACAACCCATTACTTCCGTCTCAGTCGAGAGAAGCTTTTTTTGGTGTAATGTGAATCGAAACTTATGCGGGAAATACAAAATGTATCTGGCCCGAACACGATACGCCAATAAAAAATATGGGGTTCCATTTGGAAATCTTAACGTACCCCCATCCGCGCTCGGGGGTTGAGGGGGGGGGGGGGGCGTGCAAACTATCCCTCTTTCAAAACCAAACAACTTTTTCCCAAGACATTTTCCGCTGCAATGCGATGCACCAGAGTTATTCCGGGGTACCGACCTTTTTTCAACACCCTATATATATAGGTCGTAAAACCGGGATCGTTTTAAAAATCCTGAAAAATCTTCAGAAAATTGAAAACTCTCCTCGAAAAAGAAATTTCTTTTGTTCGACTGTTAGTGACTTTTAAGTAAAAAATATCGCGCTTTTTAAATTAAGTATAACGGAAATTTGTCAAAATTTCTGTCAAGTTATCTGAATTTTCACCTTATCGCATCGGTATTTCTAGTATTTACTATAAATTATTGAACATTTAGCTATGTATTTTGGATTTGTACGTGGGGCGTGGTCCATGAAAAATGTCGCCTGGAATAACCAGCAGGATTTATCGAAATTCTTAAGATCCCAAAGATCTGGTGAAAAGAAACGGGGGATTATGATTTCATATCATTTTGAAATAAAGAAAACAAGAGCGAATAAAAATTTGATTTGGTCTTAACATGAGTGTATTTTATATCAATCACATGTTTTTCTTTGAAAGCTTTTCATTAATATACACGGTGTTCCCTAACCTCTCTGAAAAAATGAAGGAGGTGAATCCTTGCCTTATTTTAAGACGAAAATGTGGTATAAAAGTTTTTCGCATGTCACTTCGTTTTCGAAATAAAGGGTGTTAAAAAAAATATTTCATTTTTCATATTATTAATTAATGCCAAACGATATTCTAGTGATTTTTGTTAAACATAAAGGATTAGAGCACTTTACTTTGGGTCAATTTTAAATTTTACAATTAATCCATTTGCGGGGATTTGTAGAAGGAGAGAAAGTACCTTAATTTTTTTAGTTATTTTCGTATTTTTATCGTCAAATTATACGAGTAGGCTTTGCTTCGTTCCATGGCAACCACATTTGTTTTCTCCATGACATTTGTTCATTATTCAAAGTTTTTATATCATACGCATTATCAAATCATTGATGGCATTAATCAATAAAATGAAAAATACAATATATTTTTTTAACACCTTGCATTTCGAAAACGAAGTGACATGAGAAAAACTTTTATACCACATTTTCGGTTTAAAATATGGTGAGGATTCACCTCCTTCATTTTTTCAGAGAGGTTAGGAAACACCCTGTAAATTCAAAGAAACGGATATATCGTCAAATAAAAGCCGTATCTTTTAATTTAATCATCTGTTTGCTTGTCAGGTGGTAATAATATTATAATAAAATATATATTATACAGGGTGTCAATTTAAAAACCCCCCATCCCCCCCCTCCTCCCCTCGCTTCCAGTAAATGATATTAAAAATCGGAAAGACACGGTCAATTTCATTGTGAAGCAGGACCTAATTTATTGTTTTTTCAGTAATAGTTTCCAAGATATCGCGTTCCAAAAATGGATTTAAGCTGGTAAATTTTTAGGCAGTGACTTTGCCCATGGTACAGAATTAGAAAGGATGTCCCCCGGCGTGACTATCTATGGACCTTTAATCATTCGGGTTTGTTCGGGTTTGTTGTGTTTGGTGTGCTAAAAAAGGAGACACCATAATAATAACCTAAAACTTATAAATCTCAGTTGTAATTACGTCCATTTTTGGGGACAAGGAAAATTATCCTTACACACTTAAAGTGAAAATTAAGGATAGACCCTCCGAAATAAAATATAATATACCCCTTCTTAATAATGGTATACAAACTTTCTCAATAAGACTTAATTTTTTGCTTGTTGCCCTAAACTATACAAGTTGATTATTAAAAAATTGCAGTTAAGATTATAAATTCGCGAAAATTCACAGCATTTCTAAACTATCGACAATGTTGCCTTAATGTCTTTGTCAAACAATTTACATGCATCCGTTTACTTTTATTTTCTTAAAATCCAGTATACAAAATAGAAAATACAACACTAACAGAAACTTTCCGTGGATTCGATTTAGTTTCCAGATGAGACGAGCCAAACAGATTGCAAAAGAGAAAACTTTCAAACTTCACGAATTGTCTGAATACCTTAAGATAATTCCGAAAAGTATTCTTTTCCGCATTTTAAATTGGCAACAATTTCCATTGAGGCCATTAGTCATCCCGAGATGAGTGGTAAAAGTTAGTAACTTGTTTTTGAATAAAATATAAGAAACTCTCGGGGATAGCGGGTATGGTAGAATATATGAAAAATAGATAACTTAGAACTTACCTGCACAGAAATTTATAGTCTTTAGGTTATTATTTAAAAAAACATTATTGTGTTTACTGTTCTTTTAGTAGAATGATTAGTAGGTCCGTGTATAGTCACTCCGGGTGATACCCCTTCCAATTATTTCCCAGAGGCGAAGTCAGTACATTTTTCGGACGCAAATTCTTGGAACTCATACTCAAAAATTACTAAATTATGGTGTTATTGAAGATTGATTTGAACGGCCTTTAAAATGATGTCTCACGCCCCATGCCATATGCTATGGACTAAAATTGTTTGAATAATCAGTAATATAGCTTGACATTGGTTGCATGATTCGTAATTGTCCAAATTTTATTTATACATAATAAAATATTAACTTAGTGTTTGCTGGTAACTTCAAAATATAAAAAGTCACCTTCTCGTCTTGGCATTTTCACTGAAATAAGCTAGTGGCGCCCACTTAGAACCAGGATTTTGAACTTTGTTTCCCGTACACCATTATTTGAAACAGTTATATGCCTTGTCATGTCTCGCGCGGCTTTTAGTTGGCAGAAGATCTTCTTCTACTATTTTTGCTGCTTCTCGAATTTCTGGTAGAGTAGCAGCAAAATCAAATTCCTCATCTGATCGCATTTTTCTGTTGTTAAAATAATATATTGTTTAGTTAGTGACATGGAAACAATATTCACAATAGTATATTATAGTACAAGTTTTATAAAGCATGATATTTTAGCACGCGTCCATGTTAGGAAACGAGCCGCTTGCAGCGAGTTTTCTGAGTGGACAAGTGCTATAATAGCTTTATAAAACATGTACTTTATATTAATTTTTCTATTTTATGTATTTTTTAATAAAAAAACACATAATTAAAACTAATAAATGCCAAAAAAATTTTGTAAATTTATATGTTTAAATTTTATGTTGGCAATAGTCAAATTATTTATCAAGTGAGCTTTGATAAATTAGACGTGTCGCGAATGTTGAAAGCTTTCTTTAAATTAATCAATAATGGATCAAGAAGATATTATTAATTTAACTCCTCCTGAGTTAAGGGAAATTGCAAATAATACATTGGATCAACTTTTACCAAAAAAGTCCAAGAAAGTATACGAGAAAGACTACAAGACCTTCACAACCTGGTGTACTGCGAAGGGTGTTTCTAGAAGTAGTGAAAATGTTCTAATCGCTTATTTTGAGAAGGAAAGTAAAACTAAGAAGTCGTCGACTCTGTGGTCCTTATAGTCAAAATTAAGAGCTTGCATTAACATTTATGAAAACACAGATATAAGAAATTATGCAAGATTTCAAGCCTTTTTAAAATGGCAATCTGCGAGCTACAAGCCCAAAAAATCTTCCATTTTAGATTTAGAGGATTTCAATAAGTTTATAACTGAGGCTGAAAATTGGATTGACTTAGGTTTAAAGGTAAAAAAATTGTACAGTACCTACCTATACATTAATTTTTTACAACCAGTTCTTATTAAAATTGGATTATTGGATCCGCAAATAAGGATTAATCCTGAACAAAACGTTTCAAACACACAAACTATGCCCGAGTTTAAAATTAACGCTGCAGATACAAGTACGATCACAATAAATGTTTATGACAACTGCACTTTTAATAATAAATAAGTATAATTAGTGTAGAGTGTATTTATTCGCTTTAAATTGATATCTTTGTAAGAGAATATATTACGTGTTGATCTAAACTTGTGATTGTGAGGTTAGTTTAGGAATTGTTTATTATGCAACCAAACATACACAGCAGTACCACCAACCGTTTAAAATGAAAAAAACGGTATCGAAAAAAGCTTATTACGATACTGAAAACGGTATCGAAAAAGCTTTCATATGAAACCAAAATAGAAAAAATGATATTTGCCATCTTGATATGTATTATTACCTACGTTATTTTACCACCTGCGGTTATTTGAAATTTCTGTCTAATTTTTCAATGGAAAAGTCAAAATGACATTTATCTTTTATTAATAATTTTAATTCAAAATTATAAGAAGTGGATGTTAGATGTGGTTGTAAGTAAAATAGTATACAAACCTCGGTGAAAAGTTTCATTACTGTCTCGAGATTTAGTTAACTACCGACTCTCTGGACAGGAATGAAACACTCGGTACGTAATATACTATTACCCATTTGATTTGACCCTTTTATCCAACGAATACTTATAACCAGGAAGAAGACAAACTGCCGTGTTAAATAATCGAAGCAGGCATGGTACGGCGACATCCATTATGCCTGGTGCGCACGTGCTTTTCAAATGTCACTTTTGTCCAAATTTTTATTACTGTCAATATTTTAAAGTGACATTTAAGCAAAAAAAACATCAAAACCCTTTAATTTGATTTACTAAGTAGAGAAAATCAAATATTAGGATTTTGACATAGGTTTTCAGCTGTAAAATTGTCCTTACATACTTTTATATTATTATTGAACTAGTAACAAAACTAGAAATAAAGATTGAAGGTTGTAATTAGTTTTATTAAAAAATAAGAAATAAATCATAATTTACATAAAATATTTTACCATCTTCAACTTCAAACAAATCAAGGTAAATACAATACTATATGTATAGCTACTAACCAAGTAAAACCGGCCGTGTGAGCCCGGCTTGACACGACGTGTAGTATACGCCAGTAACAAATATTGTCTGCGCCCCGTCCCTTAATACAAAGTAAAACATTATATGCACCATATATCATTATGATTATGGGCTTCCAATTTGTTTGTTTCGTAGTATACTCCTGGCAACATTAGTGATCGAAGTCCTCTTTAACGTTCAGTCATTATGGGATTCTCAATTAAACTATGAAAAGAAAGAATTATTATAATAATATATTACCGGACTTATCAAAATTCTGACTACGGGTTAATATAACTAAGCTGTAAATATTATGTTGTAGCTTTTGACTTGTAGATGGTAAAATTCTTTAAAAATGTGTATTGTTGCGTGACAAGTTTTAGACATAATGGGACAATTTTATAATGTAAAATAACAATAACGAATAAAAATTAGTAAAAAATATTTCAATCATAAATTACTTACCTGCAACAAAACGAAAAGGTCCGTTTTCGTGAAAAGAATAGAAAATTAAAAATTATTTTAGAATTTATTGACGCTTCCTCCACCATTTTCAATCACATTATAAATCATATGTTACTTGATTTTATTTCATTCCAGACGAAGGATGTTCGGTTGTGAAATAATTTAAGAACGTGTGCTGCTCGCATTCTATGTCTGTCTCTGTCAGCATCAACCTTCCCCGCTTCATTAAAGGGAGACAAATATATCCTAGATCAAATCGAACAAACCCGAACAAATACACTCACGTTTTTGACTTTCAGATATAGTTACGTAAGTCTGATATTGACACAGAACGATTGACACAAAAGGATAAACGTATGGAGTAACCTGCCTGGCTGTGACGTCACTTGCACGGCCTACTTATATGCTTCGATCCCCGCCATAAGCGGTCTCACCGGGCTGCTTTTACCCTTTGCATTTGCTCCATTTTTTTAATACCTTATTTAATGTCCACCCTCGATAATAGCTCACGCCCGTTGGCTGTATCTATACGGGACCATCTACTTGTATGTGTACCTTACATCCCTTACACGCGAGACTGTTTAAATATTGAAAACCACCATTGCAGTAAAGACTAAAGGGGTTGTTCAACAGTTAGTCATAAAATATACAGAGCTCTTTATAGGGATGGGAATCTAATACTGGAACCGATCAGTGGAGCTAATGATAAAAAATGTAAAATATAGATACTTAATTGATAATAAATAGTCTTCACAATTTTACATTCGAATCTCGATATTTTGTATAATACCGAACAGTTGTTACGCTTGTGCCTCATCTCTTCCAAGATAGAAATCCTTCTGACATTCGCTAGATAGACGACGATCCCATGTCTAGGATCAGTAAATGTTGATCCGGGTAAGCGTATTGGCATCTACCTGCTAAATCATCACAGCGATAGGCAACTAAGCATTGATGCCGGCGGAACAAAATTAAGGATGATATGAATATTTAATTATAATTATACCTGACGAAATATTATAAATAAACCATCAAATAATTCTAATGAAATCTCTACGTTTTATTAAACTAAATAGTTTAGGGTACTAATATTCAATTTAAAAATCAAAAATAGTAAGTGCAAGTAAATCAGGATGAAAACGTAGCAATCCCTCAATAACCAGCAAATTTGTTATCCGCATTATTTTCATAAAGACAGATTCGCGAGGCTCACAATATGCATATCCATACTACTATACCCAGCAATGAATAAGGAAATAGTTTCATATCCTACTCGATACTGAAACAGATATCGTATCGGTGTGGAACTGATCCACAACATTTTTTGACTCGCCCAACCCTATAGCGCTTTACATTTTATGCGTAAAGGGTTGCGGATTATGCAGGGGAAGTTTCGGGTATTAGCTCCGTTTTTTGTTTCCGGTCAGGAGAGTTTGCGGGAAATGATGTTCTCCATCGGATTAAATTAAGTGATGGGTTATGTTAAATACATATAAGCAGGATTTAATGAAAACCCGGCTAGATTATACTTTAATGGTGGATTGTGATCGCTTATTTAAGTGATAGTTAATTAAATTGGTAAAACTTATTGTCATTTAACATTTTAAGAGCTATAAACAATCGTCTTAGTCGACGTAATGGCGTCGTTGCCACATGTTCCTTTTTGCTTATTAGAATTATTTTAACGTTCTTGTATCTTGCATCGTATTAAACAGAGAAAAAGGAAATGGGTCACTGATCTTCCTATATGTATACCTAAGGCAGTGGCGGTTCTTCCACAGGAGCACATGCGCACGTGCACTCCCAAAACGAATAAAAAATATTAATTAATTAATTTATATTCATTGAATATTATTTATCTTATAGTAAGTTCGACCCTCCCTAATATTTTATCGTACCGTCAACCAAACTGTATAATATAGGCTCTCGATCCGGCAACCGTGCCTCGGTCGAGGGTAATGACGATTATGACGAGACTTGCTCGCATGTGCGATTAAGTAGGCGGGGCATAATGCAGTTTTTCTATAATAACAGGTGGGAGACAGCGGGGGATAGCGGGGCTATGGCGATGTCGTGCATCTAGTTAGAAATTCGAGCGTGTATGTTTTAATAATATTTTAATATATATATTTATTAAGTTAAAATGAATAGTTTGACGGTGGACTATTTAAAAAATAACTTTAGCTCTTTGAGTTTGGAGCAAAAAATTGAAGTGAAGAATTCGGGAAGACCTAAAAGGTAAATCTAGGGACTTTATTAGAAAGTTTAAAAATTAAATATATGAAAGAAAAAATTTATAGACGGTATTCCAAACTTTAATGAGGCTATTATTGATCAATTTTCTACAATTAAGAACCGAAGAACGGACTTTACGTTTAAGCACTATACGCTTTCTTATTTTCCAAAAGTTGTATTTCCTTGTGTAAAATTAAAAAATAAATAAATATATGTTTTACCTAACGCATTTTCTTATTACTTTTTTTCTTTCTGTTTGGTCGTTACACAAAAATAAAATTTAAAAAATAATTTCACGAGCCGCCACTGGTATAAGGGTATTATGTAGATTGTTTATTTTATATTAATTAACAAGTCTTTGAGTGTCCTAGAGTCACATTCCGTGTGTGTTTTTTTCAAGTCAACCGTCTGAAAAATTGGGTACAGACCCCCGCGATCATACTACATGTTCCCGCTCGAGAAAAGTGCTGCTAATGCGGGTTTGTTTACACATTCAACAATGACGTACACGGTTTTTAATGGAAAAGTCATAATATGGCGATTTTCTCGCTTTTCGCGCCATTTATGAATATTTTTCTGGAATTTATTTTCATATCAGGATTTTCAGGTTTAAATATAGTAAAAAACATTTCGATAACACTCTAATGTTACTAGATTAAAAACTAAAGTCATTTTATTTGCATAATAAAAAAGTACAAGAACTTAAGGACAAAATTATGAAAATTCGAAAAATATTTTTCATAAGTATCTAATTTAGGTCCATTCATGTAGGTATTGTACATAATAATTCAAACACAACGGTATTTAAGGAGATTAAATGTTAAAGTAATAGATTCTAATTGCCTGCCCATACATTAATTTTTTGGGGGTACTGCGTATGCCCTTCTACAAAAGCATGAGGATTTTCATTGCTCCAATACCTGCAGTTATGATAATTAACAAATCCATTTAGATAAAATGTGCATTCATCACTGAAGCAGATATTCTTTACATGAATGGTATTATCATTAATCGCTGCAGTCATTTGTTCACAAAACTCAACTCGCCTATCGAAATCATCTTCGGTTAACTCTTGCAATATTTTCATTTTGAATGGATGAAATTTATGTAATTTAGTAACTGTGTGTACAGAGCCTAATGAAATACCAGTCGCATCAACAATTTTGCGTTATGAAGTATTAGGATTTATGGCAAAATGACCCAAAACTTCAACTTGAGCGGCTTCATCCAAAACTCTACGATGATTACGTTTTTTATTTGCAACAGATCCAGTTTGAGTAAATTTAGTAACAAGGTCCAAAACATACCTATGCGAAGTTATCTTTTCCAGATGTCTGGCGTTAAATGTAACGGCAGTTTGCCGAGCACATTGATTTTGGGCACCATAAATTAGAATCATTTCCACTCTTTCACTTGTCACAAAGGTAACTGACAGCAAATTAAATTGTTTCTTTCCCTTAGCAACTATAAAAATCTAAACATAAATAGGTATAAAAAACTAAACAGGTATAAGAATAAAAACAGTTCGCGTATGTTATCAGTGTTGATAAAAAGAAGAAAACGAATCGACCGATTTTAAAAAATCAAACGTCAAAATAAAGCACTTTGAAAGACCTTTCAAACAAGCTATTACTTGCTACCCCTTGCCATTTAAAATTTTTAAGGGGATGACCCCGGGGGCCAAAAGGTAAAAGGGGGTGAAGTAGTTTTTGGTTAAAAAGTTGTCCCCTTTACACGGCAAGTCTTTTGACGTGTCTCGGCGTTTTTTCTTTTAATCAGTGGTTTACGATAAATCCGTGGTGGAAGTTTTCAAATGAACACCCTGTATATTACTAATTTATATGTTTATTATGTGGTTATAACAACTTCTAACATACTGAATATAACCTCCGGTAACGTGAATAAATCGATAATCTGAACGAACGTTGTTTTTTTCGGTTCACACTATCGAGTGTCTACTGTATAATAATTGTTTTAAAAGCGACGAATAACAAAATCAAATTTTAAAATGCCAAAGCTTTTGTAGGAAACTCTTTCCAAATTGAACTGAGAATGGCTTTCACATTCGGCTGAATATATAAAGCAATTATAATATACATTTGACGTTTGTAGGAAATTGAAAATTGAAACTGAAAACGCTTTGATACATTATTTGTACCCGTTAGAGCCAGAAATTAAAAATTTAATTTCGTGTTATCACAATGTTTGTCAGTGTGGTGTTTGACTTTGTGTTTTATATATTTTTACTACGTATATTTCAAATTGAAAGCAAATATTAATTTATGGTCATGAATGAGATTTATCGAATATGTTTAATTGTAATTTTAAAATAGACCCATAGAGAAATGTTTTTAAATTAAAATGTTTATTATTTGGTTATAAACTGGTTTTAAAAAATTTGAAATCCCATTAACAATATTTTTATTTATAATTTATTTAAATAAGTAAACAAATGGGATCTTAGAGTACATATTGCTTGTTGTTGGTCAGTTCTTAGAGTACATATTGCTTGTTGTTGGTCAGTTTAGTGATAAGTGATAAATAAGGGTAACAGCCGTATTAGAGTCGGCAATAAAAATTTCCAATGCAATGGCAATAATAATTGCACGAATTCATGCGCAGTAAACCGTTCTCGATCAGCTGGCGCATTGCCAACAGTCAGAACTGCAGTGGGTAGTGTCGAAATCCCTAAAATACTCCCAGAATTAGAGATGGGCAAACCTCGTTTTGATTAGCAGTTAAAGCAGCTACTTACGCAGTTCAAAAAAGTTGCTACGAATTAGCAGTACATATGCTTAATAAAGAATGTTAACTACTCATTTAAGTACCAGTTAGTTTAAATAGCCATCAGCTGTTCATAGGTGCTTCGACCAACTAGTAAAAACATTTTAAAATAACAGAATAATCCATCTGTACCCAGACTTGCACCGGCAATTGCAATGAAAATGGCGCTTGTCCCATTTCTGGCAATGCGAGACAGCTGATCGAGAACGATCGGTATTGCGCATGAATCCGTGCAATTTTAATTGCCATAAGAATATAATTGCCGACTGTAATACGGATTCCATTATCGCATTGCGCCGGCAATGCGAGCAGTGTTGGGCCAGCTGATCGAGAACGGTTTAGTGCCCATGAATACGTGCAATTATAATTGCCATTGCTGGCGCAAGAGACAAAAATTGCCGACTCTAATACGGCTTTAAATAATCTTCGTTTCGTATAATTTAAGCCCTTTGGCATGATTATTAATAATTTTCGAATGGTAATTGGCAACTTCATACTTTTATTTTCTATAAGTCAAGCTTATTTTGGGAAACCTGTTCAGGCTTGTTCGGGTTTTTTCGCTATCGCTTATATAGCTACGCCCTTAATAAGTCATTTCGTGACATTTGGTGAAGATGCCGCTCTTGGCATCTGCTCATTCGTAACAATACATAATCTTAGACTTTACAGTAATTTAATATAGTTTTCTTCTGTTTTAGGTAAGTTCCATTTATCATCGCTTAGCTACTAGAATCGTAAGTGATATATTAACTTCTATCTTCCCGTGAGTTGGTGATATAGCACCTATTATTATTTATAATTTTTTGTTGAATATACGGTTAGTATTGTGAGAATTTAACATTAAAACCCGAATTACGGACCGTACTTACTTTGGGGGATGTCGTTGTGCGTGATGTTAATGAAAATGAGAAAGTCAGTTTACTACGTACACTTAACTATATTTACATACATTACAAATATTTACAACCGACTAAAAACGGGGTTCGTCATCGTCTCTCAGAGTGTCGCGCGTACCGTTGGCTAGCTGAGATCGACTCACTACCATTTAATGTTTTGCCTTTTTGTCCAAAAAGGCGTCGGCAATAATAATCTTCTAAGAAATGCCTTAGTCTAGAGGCCTGCTTATTTGCCTGAACCGAATTGTTTAGTTTTATTATATTTATCCGTGGTCGAAGGGTTCAGCCCCAACGGACCGTCAAAATGCAAAGCAGATGTTTTATTGCCTTTTCTCGTACACGTACACTGCATTGATTAAGATACCCACAAGATACTTGTTAATCCTTATTTTTTGTGTGTATGTCCGCTACATCTATGATCGTATTTATTAATTTTAAAACACAATTTGGGTTCTATATTTCCTTCAACAGTATTTGTCAGCAAACTGCCAAATTGTTATCGTAATTTTAATAAGTGACGTTTGAAAAAAGGCTACAGGGTGTTATGGAAACGACTTATTATATTTAAATGGGTCACTAGAGTAAAGTACAGTGATGCCAACACACCGCGTGTCTCGCCCTTGCTTGGATAACCGCCGCGCGCGTATTTATATGTTTAACCTTCAGTATCGCTGCTTCAGTATGTTACGATACTCGGTGTTGGTTTGAACGACGTTGCCGAGGGTTCCACGTGCTTGATGTATACGAATTTTAAACATTTTGTTAGTTGTAACATTATACGATTTTTTTTGTATCTAGTTATATAATTCATAATAATAAATTATGTGATGTGATTTCAAATTTGTGTGTTATTATCTACTATTGGTTCTGTTGCAAAACATACTTTTTCTATTTGGGTTTCATAATGGCTACGTTATGAAATACAAAAAAATTGAATAACTTGTCACTTTATGAAACTGAAATTTCATTTTTTTCATGTTGCAACAAGTAGGGTTCGAATATTAGGCCTACTTCGATTTCGTTGAAATTAGTTTTCTAGGCATTATGGATTCGATAGAATTTTTTTACTTTAAAATACTAACCTTTAACCTTTTTTAAAGTTTTTCTATAGATTATTTTCTGCAATTTCTCGTATTTCCGAGAGTACAACTTTCTTCCTGACTCATTTTTATTAACTTTAATAATATATTTATTTTTAATTATGACGGACCCACTTTGACTTCCCTCAAAGAGCGGCTGATTAAAGACGAAACAAATATCTCTTGTAGCCTTTCAAGCCTTAGGAAAATATTGCGTAAAATGGGTTCTAAATAGCGAAGCATTGATAAAAGACAAACATTAATGAAATCTCAACGTTTACGGGAATGGAGACTTAAATATTTAACAGCTGTTAAACAATTTAGAGAAGAAAATCGTCCAGTTATTTACCTTGGCGAAACATGGTTCGATACCCATGACACTCCAAGAAAAGGTTGGGATGATTCTTCCAAAAAATGTCAAACCAGCATGTACTTAAGGTGGAAAATTCTGACAATTGTATGATTACAAATGTTCAACCCTTAATTATAAGTTTAGGCTTAGATGAAGATAGTGATAGTGATACAGAGTTAAATTTTGAATAAATTATCAATAGTTCCTTAGAATTTAATTAATTTTTATTGTACTTGTTATCCTAATAGTTATACTTTTAAATTATATTATTTTCAATTATCATTAATTGTTATCATTATTTTACATTTATTATAGGTACCTAAAACTAAAAATACCTATCTATTGATTTTAAATTATAAAAATAAATCATGTGGTGTGGTATACATTTTCAAGCCGGCCCTGATCCCATTTATTGAGCTTTGAAGAGGTTGAGGCGTATACAATAGGATTTAATCAGGTAGTTTATTTATGGCAGTAAGAGTCAACGGTATAATTCTGCAACAACTATAGCTTAATATACTGTTTTGTGTTTTTATTGAATTTAATTATAAAACGGATTATTTAAAAATAAGGTGGAAGGTAAGAGAGTGTGTACCTTAAAATTGTAGATTCTTTCACTAAAAAGTTTTAAAAAGAAGTAACAACGCGCCTTGTCGTCAAAAACTGAACCCGTGCGTTTACAATTATCGCCTGATAATAAAATATTCTTACGCCTCTTTATTTTGAAGAATAATTTTTATGACGACCGGCTGTGAAATAAAAATATACATCAATATTCAAGGGGTTAAAATCCTCTTTCGCCCGATTTGTCTCAAACTAGAGACAGTGACACATTGTGGTAGGCCACGGAATTGAATTTATCAATCAAGGGGGTTTGGGACGTGACCCAGGCAGCTCGAATACGCGACGTGATCGGCATGTGGCAAGGCGGTTCTCTTTACCGGAATTTCGGAGCTTTTTGTCGACTTAATGGGACAAAATTGTCACCTAAGTGCCCGATTGGATTTATAAACCTGTCTAGACGGACATATGATTATTAATAGTGGCAACCCCTTTTAGTAGACGTACGGTTGATTATTGATTGGTACATGCTGACCACAAACCTTAGGCGTTTATGAAAAGATAATAAAATATGGAAAGTACAATAACTATAATTGCATTGCATTGTATTACAATTTACAATGTATTTCTCTGACTTCAGCCGGAAATGGTGCTTGATATCTAAATTTAATTTAGGTAATTTTTTCGCAACCTTTTCGAAAGCTTATATTATACAGGGTGTTATGGAAATGACTTATTATATTTAAACCGGCAAATCCTGAGATGAAAATAAATTGAAGAAAAATACCCATAAATGGCGCTTTGAATTATTAAGCGAAATATACACTTTATATGAAATCTCAAAATTTACGTGGCCGCTCTGAGGACCTTCGCAATCAATAGTTTAGTGAGGCAGTCTCGAGGTTCAAAAGAGGTTAGCGCATTATAGGCGATGTTGTCATATTGCAACACAGAATTCTAAACGCACTTGTTCAGTTTTTTACAACAAGATGTCTTTCAAACTTTTTAGAAAAAGAACTCAAATTTTAAGGTACATACTCTCTTATTATTTTAAAATAATCCGTTTTATAATTAAATTCCATAAAAAAATAAAACACAAAAGTTTTTTTTTTGCAACAGAATCAACAATAGATAATATCGCACAAATTTGAAATCACATCACGTCATGTATTATTATGAATTATTTTACAACAGAAAAAAATCGGGTAATGCTACAACTAACAAAACGTTTAAAATTCGTATAAGTACGTCAAGTAGGTGGAACCCTCGGCAGTGTCATTACATCCCCGAGTCTGGAAACATACTGAAGCAACGATAGTGGCTCGCGGCTGGTATCCAAGCAAGGGCGAGACACTGTGTGTTATCTGACATCACTGTTGACCCACATTGTTGCTATGTGAATCCAGATGGAACGGCGCGACAGTATGTGGGTAAAAGGGTATTTACCTTAGTATTTAGATATTCGATTTAAAAAAAAGTATGTAAGGACACTCAAGGAGTCACCCATTTAAATATTAGTCATTTCCATAACACCCTGTATAATTTTTTTTAATTTCGATTTTTTAAAATTGCGGTCTTGTACAGGGTGTCCCACTTTCGACACTTACTGGGGTTATGAGCGTCATTATCAAAGATAGAATGTTGCGGTTTCACTTTAGTATCCCACTTTTTAACAAAATGAAAGATTTCGGTGTCAAATTTGTCATGGCTCTTTTAGTTTTTAATCGACAGGGTGATTTTGAAAATCTTCGCTTTCTAGACACCTCTCGCATTTCCGTTAAGCGTTAACTTATCAAAAATTTAAAAATGATCTTGTAAGAGATTTTCACGTGACGTCCAGTGGTGTAGCCCGTTTTTTCCTAAAAAGTTTCGTGCTTGAGATATTAACAAAACTACAATTTTTTTAAATGAGACCCTATCTTATTATATTTTAAATCCCTTTTTGCTTTACAAAAATGTAAAATTCTTTATATTTATATAAAAATGTGGCCATGTTTTATATAATCCAATTTAATATTTAAAATAGCCGTCAAAATTTTGAATTTGTTGCTAATAATTTGACCATGGCCTACTGTTATAACTAACGTAAATTATTAAAAATATCTCATTTTTAGGTTCTTTTTGAATATAAATGTAAATAACTATACATTTTTGTAAAGCCCAAAGTGTGTTCAATTAAGTAAAAAAATAATATAGAGTCCCTTTTTTTATAAATAAATTGTTACTTTTATTCTCAAATATCTCAAAAAATAAGCATTTTATAGAAAAACTGGTTACACCACTGAAATTTAGGTAAATATCTCTAACAAGATCAAGTTTGACACCGGAACCGTTCGTTTTATGTTAAGAGCTGCGTTTAATCACAGGTTGCCAAACAGGCACTATTTTATGTGAACGTTTAGCCAAATATACTTAGTTTTTTCTAATCTAAAACTGGATTCGTAAAGTTAAAGGATTGGAAAACGCTATGAGAAATTGCGTTTAAAAATATAATGTTATAAGAATAATAATAACAATTTCAAATATGAACAATTTTCAAATTTTTGTCACAGATCTTCCTGAAACTTGTTCATACCCCAATCGACATGTCAGACAATCTAAATATCAATAAATTAACTAAAAAACTTTATTATTAACGGCTAAAACTTCAGGAAAAGAAATATTGATCAGCTGATGACTCTCGTCTCTTTCTAACCTCGCGGCATATTTTTTACTTAAATTGATGCAACATCGATGGCTCTGATTGCTAATTTGGGATTGTTTGGGACCCTCATCTTAAATAGTGGTACACTAAAGTGTACATATTTGTGTGAGCATATTTAAAGCATATTTAAAATTACAAAGTTAACCCCAACAACTTCCCCCCTCCCCTCCTCCCCTCGACCCCTAACAAAAGAGACAGATAGAGTGGTAAATGGAATAATGTGTTTAATTACTCCACCAAAATTTTATAAAATATTTTATTATACAGGGTGTTATGGAAAGGTCGTATTATATTTAAATGAGTGACTCCTTGAGTATCCTAGAGAAACGCTACATATTTTTTTTTTAAATCGACGGTGTTAAAAGTGGGGTAACAAACACTCTTACTCACAGGTCAGTCCGCGCTACTGTACAACATTTCACCCAGACCCAATGGCAATGTTGCCAAACTTAATGTAAAACTGAAATTCCATATAAAATTATAAAAATAAATTATTTTCTACCTACTGAAACCAACGTGAATCGCTTTTTGCGCACACGCACCACTCCCAGAGTGCCCTAAAGGATTTTTCCTATAGTGCTTGTGTTTGATCATAAAAAAAAAACTTACTACTACTACTCTACCTATTTATCCTTATACCTAAAGAGCGAGGAAATCCAGGCACAAACACAATCAGTTTTTTTTCTCTTTCATGGGAACACTCCTGGAAACACTTTATGTACATACAGTAATAGTGAAACAGAACCGATAGTTAGCTTTTGAAAGTACAATAATACAGATTAGAAGAAACGCGTCAATAAAAATAATATTCAAAGATTATTTATGGACGGGCAAGATACACGCGTAAACCGAAAAAACAGAGCGGATTTCTGACAGTGTGTTGGTGATCGACGAGACACAGCGTATCCGGCCGCTGGTTGGTCTTCAACTAACAGACCGCAAGCGTGCGGCGCTACACGCCGCTATATGAAACTACTTCGCTCAGCCGATGTAAGGTGTCAAGAGGTCATTGGCATTTGACCTAGTGACGTACATGCCTATTTAAAATTTATTTAATACTACTCCATATGTTTTTCAGGTTGTTTAAAACATAGTCCGTCGTAAATGTTATTCAATTAATTGTTCAAAAAGGTATTACAGAATGGAAAAGTGTTTAAATTATTTTATTTTGTCTAAAGTGTTTAAGGTGTACATATGACAACACCGGCCAGAATTCCTTGATTGCTTACATGTATCGCAGTGCCACACAGGTTCTTTTTCTGGTTTGACGTCAGGTCACTTTTACCGCTGAATGAATCGGAAGCGCCATTTATGGCTATTTTCCTTTAATTTGTCTTTATCTCAGGAATTGCCGGTTTAAATATAATACGTCATTTCCATAACACCCTGTATTCAATTTCTGACTTTTCTCTAAAATAAAATAATAGGACTTAAATCGTCTCCGTCCTCACAACGAATCCATTAGATATCGTCCTTTATGTCCCTTTTAGCTGCAGACGATCCAAAAAGAAAATTAAACGTACAGAATTGCCGAAATCTCCAACTTAAACGGGAGAAATCGCACTATTGGCGAACAAGGACAAAAAAACGTTCGATAGGAAGAGATTTATTGGGGGATATTGCCGGATACGTTTTTATAGACACTTTATTCCTAAATAAAAGGGATGTTACGGTTCGCCGACATTACATCCCTTTATCCTTTTAAAATCCCTGCAATTCAGCGCACCTGCTAACTCCCTTACAAATGTGTCGCGTGGAATTATCTTTTTGTCCCAAAAAACCATCCATATTCCGGAATAACGTCCTTTTCCACTGCACGTATTACCGATAAATTTGTTATGGAAGTCTATGAGTCTTTTATTAAGGGTTCTGTTGTAAAATCTGTTTTATTTAACGCTTCGGGGTTATCCCGTGTTTGCTAACAGATTTTTCTGTTAATAAATCCAACCAAACGTGGCAGAAAATTGTATTACTTGTGTGGATTAATAGTACGGCAGCCTGTTACCAAAATGTCCTGTTATCACGCCTTCATCTAGTCAATGACTAATCGCTAGATTAATAAAAAAATAAGAAAGTTTTACTCGAACGAAAAAGTTTGGCAACGCTGCGCTTACCCGTCAGAGTGATTTCAGCCCGTAAGAAAGCAAATCGTCTATTTGTTACTACACCTTGTCGGTTCTTGATGAAATCATATTAAAAATATAAAAAAAAACGTGAATTCATCGACAATGGACGTTTTGAGTGTTGCAAAAATTCCATAGTTTAAATAAAAGATGTAAAGAAAAGGAAGGGGGTATCGAAAAGTTACAGCGCCCCGGTCAATTTTTTTTTTAATTGTTGATAACACTAAAAATAGTAAATCGAGACGAACGGACATTTTCCGTGTTGCGCAGCTGCAGGAAGGGCAGAGGAATCGGATCTCGTATCTGTATAATTCATGATCGCGGTACACGGGGCGCGCATGGGACGGCTTGCTGTGTGGCTTGGTTGTCTATAACAACTCAGCATCAGCTATGTCCCCATATTGCATTATTATTGATACACGTGCTGTGTTGACTCAAAACGTTTTTGCTAAAAAATGCGTGTGTAAAAATGTCAGTTCATATTTTCCCCCCATTTTCCGAGACACAATACACGATTGCTGCTTGAAAACGGACGAGGCGCGATAACTCGAACAGCGTTAAAAAATAACATACCTAGGATCCAACACTGCGGTTGCGGGTCGATGAAAATGTCCGTTCTTATTTTTTTCCGGTCACGAATAACGAAAAATAACATCCGACAAGTAAAACGGACGAGGCGTGATAAGTTGAATTCTCCGTTGTTAACAAATTTCGATTTTTCTCAAACCAAAACTATTCACCGCACGGAAAATGTCAGTTACTATTTTCCTCAAAAACATCACTTTGAGTCAAAAAATAAAAAGAACGGACGAGGCGCGATAACTATTACCACCACTTTTTTTACATATAAAGATTTCGCAACGTTGCCAATGTCCGTTCTTGTTAATTGCCTTCTCAAGTCCTTATTAAATCACCAAAAAATTCAAAAAAGTTTACGTCGGGATCAGTCTGAAATCCTGGTAACGGACTGCCGTACTATAAGGCAACTTTAAGATTTTTTAATTTAAAAAATAATTGTCAATTATACACGGAAAAAATATTTTTTGTACGGTTTCCTATAAAATATAATAGAATTAAATTTTTTATTAATAATCCGTACCAAAATAATATTGTAGATACACATTATTTCGTTACCATAATTACATAAGGTCGTATGTGAATTTTTTTGTTTTGAGATATTAACATCATCGTATGTAAAATTTGTCTCTTTTATAATACAACCGAAAGTTCTAAATGATTTTTAACGGAAATATCTAAGAATAGCAAATATTCAAAAGACGTATGTGTCAAAATGGATTTTACAATACCAAAAGAGCTCGTATGTACGGCCAGTTGAAGGTAATATCCTATAATTAGGCACAAATTAATAATGTGAGCATCAATTAAAGACGCATGTGCATTCATATTACTCTTGCGCCTATATAATTTGAATAAATTATTGACATAAAGTCGTATATAATCACTTACAACCTTGTCAAAATAATTCTTAAAGCTTATTAATATAGGTTTATTCCAGGCCCTGCAAAGTAATTATTGAAATCAATGCTAAAATAAACTTCCATTTTTACATTAAAAATATTATACAGGGTGTCTCTAAAAGGTCTGTACAAAATCTTAGCACATATTGCTGAGTCCAAAATAAGGCTATTTAAAGCAACTTACCTTAGTCCGAAGCTGCTCCGTTTCCGAGATACAGGGTTGAAATAAAATTGTTAATTAAAATTAAATTTGAAAAAATATATATTCAAATTCTTCCTGCAAAACTTGCTGTAACGAACCCAAGTGAACCATTTTTTCCTGCCGAAAATTTACTAACAACGGAATGATTTATTCAAAATAATTTAAATATTCCGGTGCGGTATCGTACACTAAAAACCGAAATATCTAAAAAACGACTTACTCTAGCACATTTTCACAAGAGTACCTTTTTGTTTCAAAATGTTCAGAAAATTATTTCCTTCACAAGAAGAGGAAGAACCTGCATTGATAAAAAAATTATGGCCATTCTAAACCATAAGAAGAGCATTGTGAAGCGCCCTCTAATGGCCACAGTGAAAATGTATCCGTATTCGGGTTTCGCATCCCAAAAAATTTCCAGGTACCAAGTTTTAAAGTAATTATTCATTGTTCATTAATTTAAAAAAATTCGATTTTTATTTTTGAACTTTACTCGGAAACGGAGCAATTTTGGACCAAGGTAAGTTGCTTTAAATCGCCTTATTTTGGCCTCAGCAATATGTGCTCAGATTTTGTACAGACCTTTTAGAGACACCCCTGTATATGCTCTCTATTTACAACCATGTAATGTTGATATTTCAGATTTTTTAAAAGTGTGAAAGAACCTATTTATAACTTTGACACTTATCTAAGTGAAAAGTGACATTTACCCGGGTGGAAAATGATCACTTTTCACCTTCATTGAATTTCCAAAATGACTTGACAATTTTTTTTTATTTATGGATGGAGGCGACGCTTTTGGTTATACAGGGGTCAGATCGTTAGATGTCGCTGTGAGTTTTATACCGTCATAGACATTCTTTCTGGGTACTTCGTTCCCAAGATCGTTCACCTTTCGTCGGACTCTAGCCTTACTGACGAGCCGTGATACGGCGAAATGCGTCTAAGGATGAGTCTGACGAAATGAGAACGGCAAAAATTATACAACGTGTCCAAGATAAGGAGGGCCAGTACAGGGATCTCGGAAACCGTAAGAGATGCGAAGTCCGTTAAATGAAGGTAAAGTTGCGCATTTACGTGCCTAAAAATATGCCGTTTAGAAAGTTTAAAAATTCCGAGTAGTTCCGGAGATATCCGGAAAAAAACGAAATTTTTTTGTTTCAAACGCCTACATTTCTTTTAAATCCCGAATCAACAAAAGTTTGAAATAATGTTTCTGTATTTTGTTCACTTATTTGTGGTTTATTATTAAATTATTTGTTATTTATTGAACTAGTCCAACATAAGTAAAAAATTTAGAGCTTACTTATGAGATATTATTTATAAAATTGGGAGAACTACACGACCGTATCCCAAAATTTCCTGATGTTGTTCAAAAAACCCTCGAAACGTCATTAAACCACACTATGTCATACATTGTTGCATTCGGAAGAAAAAAAGCTGTCAAATTCCAAAACCAGAAAAACAAGACCGGATTTAAAAAAAGAAAGTTGATATTGACCCTTCGAAGACGACTCGTCGGATTACAAAACAATTAACGCTGTTAGATAGAGCGGAAAAAGTGGCAATGTAAAAGTGCAATTTACTTTAGAATTCCATCTCAAAAAAAAAAACCAGGAAAACAATAGAACGATTTTTCAGAATTTCGTTTTTTCCCGGATATCTCCGGAACTACTCGGAATTTTAAAACTTTCTAAACGGCATATTATTAGGCACGTGAATGCGCAACTTTACCTCCATTTAACCGACTTCGTATCTCTTACGGTTTCCGAGATCACTGTACTGGCCCTCCTTATCTTGGACACGTTGTATATTTGTGGTTGAGACAGTTCCTACTAATATTTATATTTTATTGAACAACACACTGATCGTTAGCTCTAATATTATCAAATTGCCTGATCTAATGAAGAGTATTGCAACTTGAACGCGATTTTAACTACATCTTGGCATAATACCGGTCACATACGTTTTAATCTAACATGATTTATATAACCGTATATTACCCGAACTATCTAATTTCATATATATTACCTTATAGTCATAAGAGAGGCTTAAAATAAATTAATGGTGTGCATTTGCATGCCAACCTGCAACGCCATCAATTCAATAAATAACAAAAACTCCAATAAATTGGCGTTTACTCCATTCGGCCCGTCAGAATTTATAGCTGCAATAAATTTTTATGTACCCGATTAAATTATTTTGTTATCGCTAATTAATCGTGTGGACAATTTTATCATTTAAATCACTTTTTGTTTTGTTCATATTTACACCATATATTACAATATACCCAATAAAGCATTATTATTATTATTATTAAAATTATGAATGCATATGTGTGAATCTCTAATAAATCGACCCAAAAATAGTTTTATTGAAAATTACACTCATACATTAAGCTAGAGGTGTTGTTTTCGATTGATTACATCGAAAACAATCCCTCTAGCTATCGAAAACAACTCGCCAAGTTTTTATTGTTTATTGACAAAGATAATGACACTTTTTGACGTTTAAAAAAATAAATCGATTTTCCAGCTACAAACTCAAATATTAAATATTATTACAATTGCGTTATTAATAATTACTAATTTTTTTAGTTCTTTATTTAAAAGTTGTAATATAAAGTTGTTTTAACCATTATGCGAGTAATTTTCTCCCTAAATTACACTCGTGCATAAAAATTCTCAGATAATTTTGCATTTAAGCGTATTTCCTTTGAAAAACAACATTCGTTCATTTTCAAATTTTGTAAAATATGAAAATGAACTCTTGTTGTTTTTAGGCAATACGCTTTCATGCAAAATTATCGAAAATTTTTAGGCACTAGTGTAATTACCTCGGAAAATTTTGCACTAACATCCTTCAGCCAATCACGGGCTTGCTTTTTGTTTCGTTACCACGGCAACTAAGAAAATTTCCGGAAATTTTTCTCCTCCTCGAAGCAGCAGGAAGTGATTACAGGGGAAATTTTTTGACGTTTGTGTATAGAATGACATTTTGCTTGACTGAACCTGATTTTTTAATTATTTTATATTTCTGATTATTCTAAACCTTTTACTAAACATTATTATATAAATTAGAAACAAATAAAAACAGCAAATTATCGTTATTTATTATAGTTTACAAGTACCTAATTATTTTCGATTACAACGTCTAAATGTTCTTGAAATTCTTTGGCCACTTCTTCTTTTTTTTTAATGGAGAACATAGTCATCAAAATTTATAAATTTTATATGTTTGATGAAATAAATGTAAATTTTGCTCTACTGCCGTCCACGAAGGAGTCTGTATTTGGTGGAAACCACTAGGAGACAATATTTAATTATATTAAACAAATTAGACGAATAGACGTCTGACCCACATTCTTCTAATAAATACGTTAGAAACTTTAAATTCCGATGATACATTTTAATTTCACTCAATTCTTTACAAAACTTACACGGTGGGTACTTCTCAAACCGTTCCATTTTTTAATTTAACTACTGTCAGTAGTTAACGCTACGGACGACAGCGTTTAACATGGATTCCATGGCCTCTGTATGGATGACTACAATACGCTTTAAAACTATCTGTATAAAATAACTTTATATGGTAAAAAACTTATTTTCTACCGACTTTAGTAAGTTAAATAAATGTGTCAATAACAATTTCAGGCAAAGTTGGTAAATAAGATATTATTGCTCTTCGAACTAACAACTACACACTATTGTATTTATAAGTCAACAGATCTTAAAATGAGACCACAACTTTCTTTAAATAATATGTTTCACCAACTATAGTATATCAAATATAAATAAAAATACAAATTTGAACTATTTTTAATTTGTTAATAACAATTGCATGCAACTAAAGCTGATCAATAGGAAATTATTGCTCTTCGAGCTAATAACTAACGCAATCCTCATTTTTTCTACTTTCAAATTAATAATTTAGTGCGAAATTTTCTTACCGAATCTCCCTCGTTCTTGAATTAATATACGAAAGTTTTTATTCTACACGTAATTCAATTACTAGGGAGATTATAAATGAAAAATAGTAGATATTTGGATTGTTTTTTGTGGTATTCAGGTTAGGACATTGGTGCAATTGGTAAGAACCACATTTTTTGAAAATTCTTAATATTCTATATTAATGAAGTTGGAAGAAAAACTTTCCTAAAATAATTATAGTGCTAATAAGTTAGTCTTCGAAAATGGGGCAACATGAATGGGGAGGAGGAATTCTGGTTTGATAAACCGACACCAACATAATTAAATTCGTTTCACATCCTAAAACCATCTTTACAGGCAGAAACTGTAATTTTTCAAAAACTATCGAAAAAGCGTAAAATAATTAAAAACACTTCTTCTTCCAGGTGTTTCATCTCTTAATCTCTCCGCGCAATGTGGGGGATTTATTTGCATCGAAAATGTGATTGGAACAGTATTAGCAAAGTTATGACTGGCTTTATGAATGTATTGCTTTGTCTGTTAGGTCCATCTTCCGTCTAAGATTATCTCAGATGTCATATGTCAATTCTATTAATTTTACATGCTATTATGTCAGAATTTATTTTTTAAATCTAAAACTTAATTGTTACATTCAATTCAATTTACATCAAAGCTCAGTAATCAACTTTCCTCTTGTTAAACAAACATCGTTCGTCGTTGTAATCAGTAACTCTCCTCTTCCTGCCAATCAGCAGGACTGTTGAATTCAGTCCTGGATCTGACGTTTAACTGATAGTGTTTGCTGATTTACATTTTCCAATGATGTTTGCGTTGCAATTTTTACACTCTCCGCAGTAATTAATTGAATTTTCAATGAATAGACACTCCTGCCAGTTTGTATGGATTCCCTAATGAAGACCTACTATTATATAGATTGGTATTTTTGACGATTTGGCAAGCTGTGTCTGGTCTTGTATTGGTTTATTTAATTCTTGTTAAATCCTGCAAAAGAAAATCGCTACGCAAGCCGTTATTTTCGTTATTCGGTACTCTTTCTTCTTATTGTGTGTGTTTTCCTGTGGAAAACTGTTTGCACAATACAACGTGTCCAAGATAAGGAGGGCCAATACAGGGATCTCGGAAACCGTAAGAGATACGAAGTCGGTTAAATGGAGGTAAAGTTGCGCATTTACGTGCCGAATAAACATCGTTTTATTGTTTTCCTGGGTTTTTTTGAGAACGAATTCTAAAGTAAATTGCGCTTTTGCATTGCCACTTTTTCCGCTCTATCTAACAGCGTTAATTGTTTTGTAATCCGACGAGTCGTCTTCGAAGGGCCTTTATCAACTTTCTTTTTTTAAATACGGTCCTGTTTTCCTGATATTGGAATTTCATATCTTTTCCTCTCCCGAATGCAACGATGTATGACATATTGTGGTTTAATGACGTTTCGAGGGTTTTTTGAACAACATCAGGAAATTTTTGGTTACGGTCCTGTATTTCTCCTAATTTTATAAATAATATCTCATAAGTAAGCTCTAAATTTTTTACTTATGTTGGACTAGTTCAATAAATAACAAACAATTTAATAATAAACCACAAATAAGTGAACAAAAATCATACCAAAACAGTAAAAAGGCGAACAACGAAAAAAGTAAGGAACTACATAATCAGATGTTCAAAATGATTTCCGTTATTCTCTAAGCACAAATAACATCTTCTAACTGCCACATAACAGTTTTTTTGAGATAAAATAAAACATGCGATAGAATATCAAACTTTTCAGCATTTGTAAAATTATGTTCCATATTTTCTGCAAAATAGAAAATCTCTTAAAACGCTCTTAAACGATCACAATGGGAATGTCAAGTGAAACAAATCACGCGTCTCCATCTTAATTTTTTTGTTTCAAACGCCTACTTTTCTTTTAAATCACGAATCACTTATCACACAATCACTTATTTGTGGTTTATTATTAAATTATTTGTTATTTATTGAACTCGTCCAACATAAGTAAGAATTTAGAGCTTACTTATGGGATATTATTTATAAAATTAGGAGAAATACAGGACCTTATCCCAAAATTTCCTGATGTTGTTCAAAAACCCTCGAAACGTCATTAAACCACAATGTGTCACACATCGTTGCATTCGGAAGAAAAAAAGCTATGAAATTCCAATATCAGAAAAACAGGACCGTATTTAAAAAAATAAAGTCGATAACGGCCCTTCGAAGACGACTCGTCGGATAACAAAACAATTAACGCTGTTAGATAGAGCGGAAAAAGTGGCAATGTAAAAGTGCAATTTACTTTAGAATTCGATCTCAAAAAAACCCAGGAAAACAATAAAACGATTTTTCAGAATTTCGTTTTTTTCCGGATATCTCCGGAACTACTCAGAATTTTAAAACTTTCTAAGCGGCATATTATTAGGCACGTACATAATTGCGCAACTTTACCTCCATTTAACCGACTTCGTATCTCTTACGGTTTCCGATATCCCTGTACTGGCCCTCCTTATCTTGGACACTTTGTATACCTAAAAGTGAGGACAATAAGTGAACTGCTTCGTTTGAAATAAATGGTAGGTGTATAATTTTTTTTTAAATGGTCGATTTAAATGAAATGATTTAAATTGGACGAACACTGTGGGAAATATAAATCGAGTTATTTCCTTGCTTTGCGCTCTTCCTGTTCAACTAATCCTAATCTATTAAATAGGGTGCTATAGTTACAACACTAATTGAATAACTTTTATTTGCCTGTTACCTGTCTGGCAATATTGTGGCAGGTGCTCAGACTAACCGATCCAATTTTAAGCCTGTTAATGTGCAAATAACAATAAGCCCGTATCTGAGTAATCTGAATATTAGCACCTGGATTATAACGTGTGGAGGTGTTTCTTTGATGCCCGCTTTTGATCTTAATCTGGCTAACCTACTACGCGTTAGAACAATAATTGAGGAGTTGCAATAATCGGTTTTAATATTGTGGCCTAAAATATTCAAACATATTATATTGAAGATTACTATGAGAGAAAGTTATTAATACAGTGTTTAGCTAAAAACATTTATTTCTTTATTAACTTAGACGAGGCTGTAACAAACAGAATCTTACTTAGCCGAAGGAATCCATAATGAAGTAAGGAATATTATTTCCGCTCTCAGAAATAGTGTCCACAATTAGGACCGGCAAATGGAAACTCTGGAGGCCCAAAATTAAGAAGATTGCCTAAAGTCCCTAAAAAAGGATCATCAACTTACTTGAACAACATGCCAGAATCTTAAAACAGTAGCTCGGAGCGACATTAACATGGTACACGATTTTTGATTAAAAGAGATGAAAAAATTGATGTTTTCAATAAAAACATAAATACACTAAAGCGCAAAAGTTGCACTTGTTTCTATAGACCAGGAGTGCCACAACCCGAGCGCCCTTTATAAACACCATCAAAATTTTTAACAAATTTTAATTTCTCTCCCCAAAATCACAAAATTGTATGCAAAAATAGTGGTTAAAAAGTGAGTTATTAGGAAATTATAACATAAAATTTTCACTTTGACACCCTATATTTCGATTATTATCAACTTTTCAACTAAAGCGCCGTCTACACGTAAGGTTTTACCTGACGTTTTAGGTTTTCAAGTAAGACTGTTAGGCAAAACGATTATAATACAATACAGACAATATGGACCCTTGAGGAACACCGGCATTGATGGTGAAGATGTCTGAGAGAAATCCGTCAACCGCCACTTGCAGAGAGCGGTCCTTAAGAAAACTAGACAACCATGAACAGAATCGAGCGGGCACACCATAGGATCGTAGTTTACTTAGAAGTCCCTCATGCCAAATACGATTAAAGGCTTTAGAAATATCCAGTGCAACAGCCCGAGACTCCCCATGATGTTTCATTGCGTTGTTCCAAAGATGGATTACATAGGCTAGAAGATCTCCAGTTGATCTGGACTTCCGAAAACCATATTGATGATCGCTGATAATGTTGAAGCCTTCCAGGTACTTTAGAAGATGTTGGTTAATCTTTCTTCATTACTTTTGATATAACTGAAAGCAATGCGACTGGTCGATAGTTGTTAGGCAGGGTTCTCTTACCTTTCTTTGGTATAGGCTGGACTCGCGCCGTCTTCCAGCACGATGGAAATATTTCTTGTTTGTAGGATAAGTTAAAAGGTCTACAAAATACTGATGTTAGTTCATCGGTGCATCTCTTGAGAACTATAACAGGAACTTCGTCTGCACCAGAAGCTTTCTTGACGTCGATCCCTTTCAGGATTCGTTTGACGGGACGCTGACGGAACACGATTTCGGTCATTTCGGAATGAACTGCAGGAATATTGGGTGGTGTTCTTCCCTGGAAATATACATTGGAATGGGAAGAAAATAGTTCAACAAGGAAGTTTGCTTTGTCTCCGGCTGTGGATGCTATTGTACCATCGGAGCGTGTTAGTGATGGAATAGTTGATTTGATAAAATTTTGGCTGACGGCCTTAGCGACTGACCAAAAGGACCTTGATCCGTTTGGACTGTCAAGAAGTTTGTTTTTGATCTTCACGTTATGGACTTCTTTGCTTTGATCTATTGTTAGCTTACATTGGTTTCGAGCGGTAATAAAGATGGTACGATTCTCAGTGGTTGGGTTTTACCCCCAGGTAAGCCACATTTTTTGATCTGACAACACGCTCACAATCCTTAATAAACCAGGGCTTGCCGTTGGAAGGGCGTTTCGGAGAGGATCAATGCTTCCATGCTAGTTAGAATGACATCGGAGACCTCCCCAGCACAGATGGATGGATCATCAGAAGAGAAGCATACGCTAATCCAAAGAAAAGTGCGAAAATGGTCTTTCAGGTCTTCCCACTTGACCGTTGGTTCTTCTACGAGTTGAGTTAGACCAGAATTGATCGCAAAGGATTCGGCCTCACGGCCTTGTTCATCGTTCGGATTTGGGTATTTAAGAAAGTTGACATTGTGGACGTTAAAGTCGCCAAAGATAGCAATCTCGGCATTCGGATGGTTGGTTTGCAAGGAGTCGATTGTGTTGGCTAGTGATGAGAAAAGGGCTTTTAATGGGTATCACTTGGAGGAAGGTAAAGGCAGCACATAAAGTTCTCGTTGGCAGCAGAGATCATCTCGAACAAAAAGACATACCCCAAAGTTGCGTCGAAATCGGAAATTAAAATTGTATCCAGGGTTGATATGTTTTATTTGAACAAGCAAAACGTCAGGTAAAACCTTATGTGTAGGCAGCACTTAAGGAAAGTTTGGCCAAATCACAGTATTTTTACCCAAAGCATCTGCAGGTTTACTGTATACTATTAATTGTATGTATAACTTTTGAAATATGACATTTGTTAAATCGTTGTGGACAAAATAATAACGCTTGACACTTTTTAACAGTTTCCATTCAATAATTTTTGTTACGGAAAAATATCCTAACGTACTCTTGCTTATTGTTTCACATAGTAGGCCCAACGAGTAATTGTTTGCTGTGATACTCACGGTTTGTTTGACACATCGTTAATCGATTGATTAGCAAACAACAAACTCAACGATTGCTGCCCGCACCGATGCTGTATATGAGCCCCATTGTGCTGTCATCCCGCGTCGTTTTTTACCCCTTCCGCATTATTTCTGCGAATATGCGGTATCTATATCATATCAGCCTATAATACTGTTCGGAATTGTCAATTCCATGTCAGAATTTCTATACAGTTGATTGTTATGCCCGCGCCTCCAAACATTGTTCTGGATTCAGCGTTGGTGGAAAATGGAAACAATAATTGAACCGGTTTTGATTTATGGGGTGGATTGTCTGTTTCACCGCCGAACTTTTTAATTTCATGTTGTATCGTACATACTTGTTCAGGTTGGTTTGTTTGTTTGTTTGTTTGACTTTAAAAAATTCGATTTTAAATTAAATACATTTTTTTTTAATTATGCCTTTCCTGTAATTTTTAAATCGAGGTACATTAAATCGTATATAACTAAGAATACTTTTTTTCATAAAATGCACTGAACTTTTTTAGTCTAACATAAAAAAGTTCAAAATTCAAAATAAGTTAGGTGTACTTTTACTCCTCTACCCCCTTTTACCAAAATTTCCAATTTTCATAATATTTAGTTTTGATAGTGAACACTAGAATTCGGACCATGGATAGGAAAATACATGTAGAATCATCCAAATTATTTATAAATCTGAAGGATGCCTACAATAACTGTGTGTGAGTAATTTACTTCTAACATCTATTATTTTTGAGGGAAATACCTTTTTTTATGTGTTCGGGTTTTTTATACTGCGTGACCCCATCGAAAATGTTCCGCAAGGCATTACAGGCTGGGAAAGAACTTTTGGACAAATTCCAAAAACACCTCAAGTTTGTTTTTCAGGGGGACATCTTTTGATGCAAGAAGTATAGCAAAATCTTCAACTCCCTAAGTGGGGGTGTCATTCCCCAAATTTTTTTAATGGGACTGGAGGTCACGTAATACCTCATTAAAAACGGCTTTTAATTCCCTATACAGCTTATGTTTTGAAAATCGATCCACTCGTTTAGAAAATGTTGAACTTTGAAATATCAACAAGACGTATGACGAAATATTCAAAAATCGATTTAATTTTACTAATAATAAATTAAATCGATTTTTGAATTTTTAATCATACGTTTTGTTGATATTTCACCCGGGTGGAAAGAAAATAATTTTTTTAATTTTTTTTATAATAAAACCTAATGACATTTATAAGAAATAAAAAATTAACATGGTTTTTGTTTTACTTATTTACATTAAATATTGCATTGGTATTATTGTAGGCAATCACTGATATGTTAAAACCTTGCTGCAAATCTTTTGCAAAGGTTTAGTTCATGATTATTTGAACTTAAAGTAGCGTTAGTAAAA
Organism: Barypeithes pellucidus; assembly: GCA_963991005.1. Taxonomy (NCBI): domain Eukaryota; kingdom Metazoa; phylum Arthropoda; class Insecta; order Coleoptera; family Curculionidae; genus Barypeithes; species Barypeithes pellucidus. The sequence goes on from OZ022558.1 coordinate 17,562,792, forward strand.
TTTGAACTTGGCTTTGAAATCAAATTTGCCGTATTAACTTGAGTAGAGACAGAACTATCTATGTATCCCTCAGCTACTGTACTAGATTTCCAGCCTCCTAACCGCTTAATTTGCATGAGGTCGGCACCGTTATTTGCGAGCAAAGTAGCCGCTGTTCTTCTGAAACAGTGGCCAGTGGAAACCTTAAATATTCAGCTTCAGGAAGGCTGCAATTTTTTTGGAAACTGACTTAAGTAGCAGCAAAATCAAATTCCTCATCTGATAGCATTTTTCTGTTGTTAAAATAATATATTGTTTAGTGACATGGAAACCATATTAAAAAAATGATATTTGCAATCTTTATGGGTATTATTAAGTTATTTTACCACCTGCGGTGATTTGAAAGTCAGAATAACATTTATCTTTTATTAATAATTTTAATTCAAAATAATAGAAGTTGATGTTAGAAGTGGTTGTAAATAAAATAGTATACAAACCTCGGTGAAAAGTTTCTTTACTGTCTCGAGATTTAGTTAACTACCGACTCTCTCGACAGGAATGAAACACTTTCCACCTCGGTACGTAATATACTATTATTCGGTAGATTTTAAAATATGCACCGTCATGACACATTTCTCCACGCTGAGGTAATAATATATTAAAAAATATCTAGTATGCACTACATAATAATATGATTGACGGAAGTCAAATTTTATAAAAATCATAGAAAAATTAATTTTGGTCTGATGGATTGTGGATGGTTATCCGGTCAGTGATACATGAGATATATTACCTTAACTATCCTTAAAATTACCCCCATCCAGGCGTCAATAAAGTTAGCCGGTTAATACCCATTCGAACGTCGATTAAATATTATTAGGCCCAATTATGAGCCAATAACAAAGTCATCTAATTAATTGACTAAGTTAGGGACTAATTTGACAATAACACGATAGTCTGCTACTGACAAATCAATCATTTACTTTAGTCGGATATATTAATTTTTAACTTTAACTCAAGCACAATATTTTCTCAAAATTGTATGTGGGATACATTTTACGGTCGATTTAAAAAAAGTATATAGGCTTCTCTAGAACACCCAAGGTTGGTTGGTTGGTTAAAGGCAGGGGTCGGTTTAAAGGCCCGAACTTCTGTCACTGCATCCTTTCGGCTTATTGTGTACCCCGATCTTGTTAGAAGATGTGTGTTCCTTCTATGAGGTCCAGTAACCTTCTACCAAGCTTGTCATGTTGGAGGTTATCACCACGTTGTATGTTCCCGAAGATATTTTGTCTTCTACGAGACAGTGCTACGCAGCGGTATATTATGTGTGAGGCGGTTTCATCCTCTTCGCCGCAGAGTCTGCATTCAATGGATCCGTTGTTTATACCTATCCGTTGTTTATACCTATCCGTTGAAGGTGTTTTGGCAAGTGGCATTGGCCTGTTGGCAGACCCATCACTTGTTTCAAGTGGGGTCGCGTCAGGGTTAGCATCCCATTCGATAGTATTTTCGATGGTTTGCGTGTATTTGACCAGGTAACCCTTGCCATCGAGATAGGTGTTGTTTTTCGACCATCTATCTAATGTTGTTTTTGTTGCGTGTTTTGATATTCCAAAGGCCGGTTCGGGGCCCCTGAGACTTTGAGCGGATCCGGCTCTCGCTAGTTCATCCTCTTTTTCATTTCCTAATATCCCAGAGTGACCAAGGACCTACAAGAGTTCTACCTTGTCCCCCCTGGCCGCCAGTACTTTTAGGTATGGCACTCCAGTGTAAGTTGTACCACCACACCCAAGGAGTCAGCCATTTAAATATAATAAACCATTTCCATAACACCCTGTACGTAAAATCTAAAAACTTTTAAATTCGAGACTGAAATTTGAACCGCCCAGAGAATTCCCCATAGAAATTGAATATCATTATCTCTTAATTTAAATCAAATATCGGATGTTTTCCGAAGAAATTGTCGGAATTTTCTTAACTTCCGGGAAACTTTGAGCGAAATAAATTTTAATCTTAGCAGGTATCCACCGAAAAACTTTGAGAGTATTAGAAAATCCTGGGGATAAGAAGTTCCTAAATTTATATGATAAAGAACGAATTGAGACTTTGCGGGAAGTTTAATCAATTCTTAATGGAAAAATATTCAATAAATATTTTTCTTGATTCTTAACCTATATTTATAATCAATCAACTTTGAACTTATAATTTAGAAACGGAAAAATATTGTGGAAGAAGCAATGCAACAGTTTTAATGTATGTATGTAAGTAACCAATTTGTCCCAGTAAAAATTTTACAGAAAATCTATTATAGATAATCATTCTCATTAATAATTATGAAGTTTAAGCAAAAAATATAATAATTCATTTTCATTAATTTAGAGTTACCTAATCCACCACATTTCTTCCACGTTTTTCAGCTTCGACCCACAAAATATCTTTGATAAAGCTCAGGTAATAAATTTATTGTGGAAATACATTTAAGAAATAAAAAGTCTATGCCTTTCAGGTGGTATTAATATCAAATACCAATATGGAAAATTATTATTTCCCAGACCACCCGATGATCCTTATACAATAAGGGCGTATTTTTGTCTACACAGTAGCACTTTAAATTACTATTTCAGATTGAATGGTACTACCAAGAAAAGGAAGCCCTCTCCATTGATAGGGCAGACCGGTTTCGAACTCATTTATTCTCGTCAGTACAGACCTATCATCAGAGAGGACTTTAACTTAACGCTGTATCTCGACTACCGATGATAATACTGCGTTAAGTTAAAGTCCTCTCTGATGATAGGTATGTACACCTACCCTGTACTGACGAGAACAAATTAGTTCGAAACCAGCCTGCAGGTGGTTGCATCCTATCAATGGAGAGGGCTTACTTTTCTTGATAGTACCATTCAATCTGAAATAGTATTTTAAAGGGCTACTGTGTAGACAAAAATACGCCCTTATTGTATAACTAGTAATTTTCTATATTGGTATTTAATTTATTGTGGACCTTTCTTGTATCCATAATACTAAGCGACCAAAAAACGATTACCCGACATCTGAAGCCGTTCACAATAAATAATTAATGCTGGTACTAATAAAACTGTAATAAAAATTGCCACAATGTCTTAAGTTATGAACAAACTCGAGGAAGCAAGTTTATGGATAAGAACGAATAATATATTTAAAGATAACTTGATTATCTATTAACTAAATATATTCTGCCGTGCGATATAGACAATGAATGAAGAAAATGTATCCATCACATTTCGATTATATCCATGTTACGTCGCGAAATACTCTTTAAATTGTAAAATATATCCAATAAATCTGCTTAAATAAACATCGCAACTACAATTTATTCAATGCTGCCTTCTCTTGAATCTATCGAAAACATTAAGTCTCAACCTAACCCGCGAAGAAAAATCACTCTACATCCAAAACCGGTTCTATTTTGCTTTGTTTTATCTTATTTATGTTCAGCGGTGAAATAAGAAGCTGGAAGTTAAAAACGCTTCGTCCATAGTAATTTTGAAGCCCGCCGAACAAACCAATTATCAGCAAACGTGTCACAATCGTTGTTTCACAGTTTTGTTTTATAAACTTATCATATTTACCCAGACTTTTCCTAATAATAACTGATTTCGACAGGCAGATATTTTTCTCAACAAAATTTGTTAATAAATTAAAGTGTAAAATTATTCTTGCACAATTTTTAATATGACGGTTCACATTTTATAACGCTGTTTCACAACTTATTAATATATGATCCCTATATTCTCTAGGAAATTATGCAATTATCATAAAGTTAATGTTAATAATAACAATTGTTACTGATATGATTCACATTTTATAAGACACCCACAACTTATTAATATATGATGCTCCTTTTCTATAATGCAAATTAAAACTAATATAAATTAACTGCGTAAGGTGTCTTATTTAACTTGTATTTCCTATCGATAGGATATACTGTATACTTAATGAACGAAGTTATTTTTATCTGGTAATTGATAATTTATATTCCAGTTCTAGATTTTAATTCTAGTCATGTTAGGTAGGGAAACGCAATTTAAATTGCAAAATATCTTCAATAAATATTCTTAAGAAAACAGCAAACAACTACAATTTATTCAATGCTGCCTTTTCTTGCATCTATTCCAAGCACTAAGTCTCAACCTAAGCCGCGAAGAAAAATCACCCAACATCCGAAACCGCCCCTATTTCGCTCTGTTTTATTTTGTTTGAGTTCAGAGGTGAAATAAGAAATATGAAGTTAAAAGCGCTACATCTATAGTAATTTTAAACCGGCCCTAAATCTACGTCCCTTTTAGAATAAATAAAAAAAATGCTGATCTTAATACAGCTGTAAGTAAAGTTGCTACATGTTATCGATATGTTCGATTACGGTTTTCGGTTTTAGTTTAAAATAGCTTGTTAGGTAAGTGTGATACAATAAAATAATTATTTTTGAAATTATTCGATAAACAAAAATTCAACTATGCTGAAATCTACTGCGAATTAAAAAAAAATTGCCAACATGCAAGAAGAGTTTTAATTATTACTATTAAATTATTCCATATACCGAATCAAAATAATTAGCATATTCCTGATTTCTTTAAAGCAGGTGCATTAATAAAAACTTATGTTGTAAATCATTGCTGCATCATCGGAACTCCCAAAAACCAGTAAACAGCATCTTTAGGAGTTTGTTCGAAAAAAAAAAGAAATTATACATATAGCAGAAATTACTTTAAATGGAAAGATATAATTTAAAAAAAATAATGTCGTTAACAAATAAATTATAACAGACATTCACAACTTTTGAAAACAATTGAATAAAGAATAACAAATGCTTGTTTTTGTCAAATTAAAAACGTTTCATTTTGCATAAGTCAATTTTTAGTGTAAAGTAACTAATTAATATATTTACACTAAAACATTTACTTCACGTTCGTTAAAATTATACTTCTTGGTTGCCTTTTCTATTAGAAACAAGAAAATTGTTCAATTACGGCCTTTGCATGAATTGCAAAATTGATATATACAACGTGTCCAAGATAAGGAGGGCCAGTACCGGGATCTCGGAAACCGTAAGAGATACGAAGTCGGTTAAATGGAGGTAAAGTTGCGCATTTACTTGCCTAATAATATGCCGTTTAGAAAGTTTTAAAATTCCGAGTAGTTCCGGAGATATTCGGAAAAAAACGAAATTCTGAAAAATCGTTTTATTGTTTTCCAGGTTTTTTTTTAGATCGAATTCTAAAGTAAATTGCATATTTACATTGCCACTTTTTCCGCTCTATCTAACAGCGTTAATTGTTTTGTAATCCGACGAGTCGCCTTCGAAGGGCAATTATCAACTTTCTTTTTTTAAATACGGTCCTGTTTTCCTGATATTGGAATTTGAGAGCTTTTTTCTTCCGAATGCAACGATGTATGACACATTGTGGTTTAATGACGTTTCGATGTTTTTTTGAACAACATCAGGCAATTTTGGGATACGGTCCTGTACTTCTCCTAATTTTATAAATAATATGTCATAAGTAAGCTCTAAATTTGTACTTATGTTGGACTAGTTGAATAAATAACAAATAATTTAATAATAAACCACAAGTAAGTGAACAAAATACAGAAACATTTTTCAAAACGGGATTTAAACGAAAAGTAGGCGCTTGAACTAAAAAAATTAAGATGGTGACGCGTGATTTGTTTCACTTGACATTTCCATTGTGATCGTGTAAGAGCGTTTTAAGAGGTTTTCTATTCTTCAGACAATATGGAACATAAATTTGCAAATGCTGAAACGTTTGATATTCTATTGCATGTTTTATTTTACCTCAAAAAAACTGTTATGTGGCAGTTACAAGATGTTATTTGTGCTTAGAGAATAACGGAAATCATTTTGAACACCTGATTATGTAGTTCCTTACTTTTTCGTTGTTCGTTTTATTACTGTTTTGGAATGATTTTTGTTTACTTATTTGTGATTTATTATTAAATTATTTGTTATTTATTGAACTAGTACAACATAAGTAAAAATTTAGAGCTTACTTATGAGATATTATGTATAAAATTAGGAGAAATACAGGCCCGTATCCCAAAATTTCCTGATGTTGTTCAAAAACGCTCGAAACGTCATTAAACCACAATGTGTCATACATCGTTGGATTCGGGAGAAAAAAGCTCTCAAATTCCAATATCAGAAAACAGGACCGTATTTAAAAAAAGAAAGTTGATAATGGCCCTTCGAAGACGACTCGTCGGATTACAAAACAATTAATGCTGTTAGATAGAGCGGAAAAGGTGGCAATGCAAAAGTTTACTTTAGAATTCGATCTCAAAAAACCCAGGAAAACAATAAAACGATTTTTCAGAATTTCGTTTTTTTCCGGATATCTCCGGAACTACTCGGAATTTTAAAACTTTCTAAACGGCATAATTATTATTAGGCACGTAAATGCGCACCTTTACCTTCATTTAACCGACTTCATATCTCTTACGATTTCCGAGATCCCTATACTGGCCCTCCTTATCTTGGACACGTTGTATATATTTTTAATTTTCCGTCAAGCCCCTCAAAGACGAACGCCACTGTTTAAGGGTTTTTTGGGTTTCCGATGATGCAGAAAAGATTCCAACATCGGTTTTTGTTGAAATGTAACAATAAAAAAAAAATTCACATATGCTGGTTTAATTCTGCTGTATACAGGGTGTTTCTTAATAACATGTTAATATTTAAGAAGGATATTCTTGGGTCCATTTTCATAAAAAACTTTATATGAGCATATGTTCTAAACGTCTTAACTTTTGAGATATAGGGTGTTAAAGATTTTCAAAAAATCTCCTACTTTATTAATACCTGTGATATTGCTCTAGATATTCTTGTGAAATTTGGTACACACTTTGTACTCATGGAGAGGCATTTTATGATGTATAACATGTTTTGTTATTCCGACCAGTGGCGTCCGTGCTTGAATAGCCCTCGGTATTTTTGAAGGAAATAATGGTACGTCACTTCTTTTTTTTAAATAAAAATTATTTTATGAAATTTTCATTCCTTGCGGAGGAAATGTCGTCTCTTGATTTTTGTCGTTTGACGTACCGTTTTCGTATAAAAAAATTAAATTCATTTATTTGCACTCCATTATGACATTAGGTATTAACAAAGATTAAAAAGGATCTAGTAGGTAAGAAGCAGATTTTGTTTTGTAAACATAAACAGTTTTGACAGTTGTCTACCTAGTCTAATTGTTACGTATTTAAGTCATTAACTTTAACAAATTATTAAGAAAAAATTAATATCTTTAACACGCTGTATCTTAAAGCGTTTAGGACATATGTTCATATGAAGTTTTTTTTTTTCTGAAAATGGACCCATGAATAACCTACGTAAATATTAGCACGCTCTGAAGAAATACCCTGTATATTAGAATTCATTACCCATTAGGAATAATATTTTAACACATTTCTATATTGTGTTTAGCCTTTAATAATCGTGTAAAATAAGCAGTTGTAACCTTTCTCAAATTTAATGAACAAAATCATACGTAATAAAAAATCTTACATCTTCACAACAATGTTTAACATCTTTTAACCCAAAATATAGGGCAATAATCTCATAAAAAATGTCCACCACGCACAACCCCTGATTGCTACATAAATATTTCGCAAGAAAAACTTAACTGGCTCGATAAAACCATATCATAAATAACAGGTAATAGCTTTCCACAAAGGAGGCGAGAAGCGACGTATTTCGTAAATAAAACGGAACCAGAGGAAGAAACAGGTAGCCTTTTTTTCTCAAATGGGCTATTATGTATTCCAGTAAGGAAGTGACCCTGCAACCGGAAGCGGAAAGATATCAATAATATCGGGCAACCTGTAGGAACAATTTAAAAACTGAAATTTTAAATTGTGTGGCCTCTAGGTCATTTAAGTAATATTTGGAATTTTTATTAAATATTTTGGGAATTACACAACGACCTTCACTATACATTTTGTTAGTATTCGGGGTTGATAATCAAATCAAAATATGCTTTATTGTCTTAAGAAAATTGTTCTTGTTAACAAAGCTATATAAAAAAAACTATTTAGAAAACATGAATTAAAACAGAAAAAGTATATGAAAAATACAAATATATACAAATGAAATTTATCAACAATTGGTAAAACAATTAGACAATACATATAGAATAAAATAACTCTGCCAAATCAAAACCACATAATATACTAAATTAAAATACAGAATTAAAACAAGTCAGGAATACAATAAGCAAAAATTAAACAGGAAGAGAAAAGACGCGTTGCGACTATAAATCATCATTCTAAATTGCTGAAGAGTATAGTATGGTCTAGTGATTAGTTTCCTCTTCAATTTTTAGAAATAATACTAACCTAACAAAAATTATATACTATACTACATATAAATTAATATAAACACAAATATACAGATTAAAACTAACAACAAAATAACTATAGCCAAAAATAATTAAAATGTCAGAAAAATAACTCTGGTCAATAGTTTAGAAATACTTAGTAAAACAAATATGTAAAAATTAACACAAAAACATAGTAAAAAACACATTAAATCTTTTAACAAACTAGTGACTGAAGGGTATCATTATAAAACTCCTGGAGAGAGTAGTATGGTCTGGTAATTAAATGTTTTTTTAAGTTTCGTTTGAAAATCTTGCTGTCCAGTACTGTTCGAAAAGTTAGCGGAATGTGGTTATACTCGTATATTTTGATACTCTCAAATATTAGAGAATGCTTTGTCAGAGTTGTTTTCGGAGTTGGAAAAGGTAGATCATCATAATATCGTAAAAATCATCATTAAAACAAAAATCAAAAATAATGATTCAACAAATCTTGAAATGGGTTATTAATATTTGAAAAGCGGAAAGAAGATATTGATCCAGTGATTTTAAAAAAGTATCAGATATATTAAAAGAATTGCTGTAGATTTTTTTACAGTTACTAAAGGCCAATTTCTATAGCACTTGCTACAATACAACAAGATGGTGCATGTTTATCTGGAGCAGCTCAAACATGGAAAGAATTAATTGTTGCTTTTGACAACGCTGAAGAGAGCAGAAGTTTGCATCAATTTCAACTATTTAAAAAAATAGTTGTACAAGCTCTTACACTCTTTTACTTTTTGGCATATATATTGGATCCCACAATAAACAAAGAGGAATATCCACTACTGGCTGAAAAAAGCGAGATACTCTAGATTTTGTTTCCGAATATTTTCCAGACATAGAATTATCACCATTGCTAAAGAAGCCAGGTAGGACCCTTTCCACGAAACTATTATTTCGGATGAAATAATCGAGAAAGAACAGCAGTACAGTGGTGGAGATCCCAAAGACATTCTCCAGAAATTATGCAATCTATAGTAAGTTATGTTTTGTGCCACTGCATCCTTCTGCTGATATAAGAAAGGATATTTTCTTCCTATGGACTGGTTCAGTCAGATCTCAGATACAGACTAGGCAATGAAAAAGTAGCTAAAGTAGTATTTATTTTTAAGCATTATAACACTTGAGTATTGTTAAAGTTCACCAATATTTACTTGTCTAAGTATTTTCACTCAGGTTAGTACTCTATTTTTTTGTATTATTAAAATAGTTTTATTATTGTGTAATGGTGCTAAATTTCCTTTATCGTACTTATAATAATAGTATATTAAGATACAAGTTTCATACGACATTATCTTAGAGCACGCGTTTAATTTAGAAAACTACCCGCGAAGCACGGAGTTTTCTAAAGTACAAGTGCTCTAATTGTCTTATGAACCGTGTGTTTTATAATGCTTTTTCTATTTGGGTCTTTAAAGTCTGAAAAACTTTAAAAAATATAGTAGATTTTTTTCTTTTTGCGTTGGCAATACTTTTACAATTTAACAAAATGTTACAAGTATCAAATATGCCATGATAGAAATAATTGAACACAACAAAGCTTCTTCCCATGCGTCATAATTAAAAATAAATATATTATTGAAGTTAATAAGAATGAGTCAGGAAGAAAGTTGTACTCCGTCAGAAATACGAGAAATTGCAGAACATAATCTAGAAAAACTTTTGAAAAGAATATGCAAAACTTTGAGTTATGGTGCGAGCAGAACAAAGTTCAAAATATTGAACAAAATAATAAATAATACTATTGAACAAAATATTGTGAAAATAAAATTTCAGTTTCATAAAGTGGCAAGTTATTAAATTTTTTTGCATTTCATAATGTAGCCATTATGAAACCCAAATAGAAATACATCATTATAAAAATTCGTCAACAATTTCTTTTTGTAACCAAAACGATTTCAAATTTTCTTTCTATGAATAAATATATTTATCTTGTATCATTTTATTTATTTTTTAATTTTAATCATGATTTGCTAAAATCATGCTTCCACAAAATCGTTTTCATCACGATTTTGATCAATTTATTTATCATCTCAACCCTGTTACTATTTATTTTGCGGAATAGCTAGAAAATATTTGTATTAATTAATTAATATACTAGTTGTCCTTAGTGGCTCAACTATTTGTACTTCTAGGGGAAATAAAGCGAATAATTGCGAATTTTCGAGAAAATAACCGAATATTTCCAATATTTACGTGTATGCTTCAGAAACGTTTTACAAGGAATTAATTTTATTATGGGAACATGTATATTCCAGCCCATAGCTTTTAGTCGAAATCCTTCTTAATGCCAAAATCAATTTTTCAAATCCCCAATTTTCTTCATGCCCAAAATATACGCAAACATCCTGGGGGGGTTAAAGTAGCTTATAAAGCTCGTAAAGCCAATTAAAGATTGCAACTTTTCTCCCTAACTTTGGGGTGCAAGGTGTATCACCCTGCGGCCGTGCCCTGCATGATAAGCCGAAACTTTTTCTATGATACAGTGGAATTATAGTCGACTTAGGGATCTAAGGGGGTGCGGGAATCACACCCCTCATTCCTTTGTTATTGGAAGGGGGATTGATATACCTTGGGCAACATTCTATTTTTGTATTAAAATTGAGTTATGAAATGCATTTGTGTATATAAACAGTCAAAGAGTGTCGGGGGTTGAAAGCAATATGAACTTAGGGCCAATGAAACTCCCAGTCTTCTCCAGAATTCTTCAAAGGGGACGCTACAAGCTACAGTTTAACCTGGGAATGAACGAGCGTACGTCTTCACCTGTAACAATATGGATCAAATCGGGATTATACAGGGTGAGTTTTTTAAAATGTTACAAGGCGATATCTCGCAAAAGGTTTAAATTATTTTCTTGAAATTTTAATGAGGTAATAGTGAGATGGGGGGACATATTTAAACATATTTTTGTTATCTACCCCCTTTCCCCATTTTGAGGGGTGGGGGGTAACTTTGAAATTTTAAATGGGAATATGTACTTTTGTTTATTAAATTCGGATCTACGTAAAAAACTACGTATTTGTACAAAAAAAATTTTTGGTTAGCTCCACTGGTTACCGAATTATAATTAATTTATTATTAAATTTCTATTTGATTTAAAAAATAACTAAATTTAAAATAAATCAAGTTCACTTATTTCAAAATTATTATTCGTTTACATGGAAATGCGTTGTTTTGACTTCAGTCAGTTGAGAATTTTTACATATCAACGATTATTTCTCAGCTTGGTCAATTGAACATGGAAGCGAATTTTAGTGTGCAAGTTGATATGTTGTTAATGTTGGGGGAGTGCAGAAGAAACTACAGACAAGCTTCACTAAGGTGGGCGGAAAGGTTTGCTAACAACCTGAAATCTCACATGGCATTTAAAAGGCTGGAAACTAGATGTCGCACTACTGGCAGCCTGAAGTCAAAACCACGATTTCGGAAGCGAACTAAAACAGATGCAGATAGGGCAGTTGGAGTTTTAGGAATGGTAGCTATTAACCCGCATGTAGGTTCCAGACGGCTTGCTGCAGATGCTGGAATAAGCCAAAAATCGGTTGTGACCATATTGCATATGTACAAATTTCATTCATACCACATTACACTCCACCAAGAGCTTTATGGGCAAGACTTTGAAAATCGCGTTACATTTTGCAATTGGGTAACAGGGCAAATGCAAGGAAATAACAGGTTTCTAAAGAATGTTCTTTTTTCTGATGAAGCTAGTTTCCAGAATTGTGGCCAGGTAGGATTTTAAGTTATCCCTTGTCGGTAGAAATTAATTTTTTTTTATTGTTTGTTTTCTTAAAGGTAAATAGACACAATATGCACTACTGGGCATCGGAAAATCCCCACTGGATGAGAACTGTGGCAAATCAACATCCTTGGTCAGTTAATTTCTGGTGTGGTATAATTGGAGATAGGGTTATTGGTCCGCATTTCTTTGAACGCCATTTAAATGGAGAAATGTATACAGATTTTTTAAGGAACGAATTACCACTATTATTAAACCAAAACATAAATCCTGACATGTGGTTTCAACAGGATGGAGCTCCACCGCATTATGCAATGCACGTAATCATTTAAACGAATTGTTTGAAAACAGGTGGATTGGTCGAGCTGGTCCGGTCAATTGGCCTGCTAGGTCTCCGGATTTGACCCCTCTTGACTTTTTCTTCTGGGGATTTATAAAAGACAAAGTGATGGCGACTGCACCGACAACTATAGACAATATGAAAGACCGAATCCGGTTTGCCTGCTTATTAGTGACACCTGAAATGTTAGAGCGGGTACGAAATTCGTTTAAAAAAAGAGTGAGAAAGTGTTTTGAAGTTGAAGGGAGACATTTCGAACATCTTCTGAAACATGACAGGCGATAAAGGGTAACTAATATTTTTTAAATTTTTATAACCTAATTAATTATAATTCGGTAACCAGTGGAGCTAACCAAAAATTTTTTTGTACAAATACGTAGTTTTTTACGTAGATCCGAATTTAATAAACAAAAGTACATATTCCCATTTAAAATTTCAAAGTACCCCCCCCCCCCCCCCCCAAAATGGGGAAAGGGGGTAGATAACAAAAATATGTTTAAATATGTCCCCCCATCTCACTATTACCTCATTAAAATTTGAAGAATATATTTTAAACCGTTTGCGAAATATCGCTTTGTAACACTTTAAAAACTCACCCTGTATAGATGAAATTAGACAAAACCAAGTCACGTTTATGAATATTATTGCGATTTTCAAACACGAACACCCTGTATAATAAACCATTTCCATAACACCCTGTAGAGAGCTAACAATATCAAGTCCCCTGCTTTTGTCAACCTTTTCCTATGCTCATCCAAAATCTCCAACAAATAATTACCCACCTTTTCTTAAAACGTTGTAACGATAAAGACCTATTTTATTTGTCTTGGGTCCAACAGAAGTCCCTTAATAGACTCTTCTACGGCCATTACAGGAACCGTGTCCTTTTCCTTTTAATCTCGGAAATACTAATGGAAAGTTATTACTAGAATTGCCTTTAGCTGGTTGTTGCCTTATAGCGTAGTAAAGAGGAAAAAATGTGTCTTGATTTATAGTAGAAACAACGTCATTTTTAGTTTTAGTTCATTTTTGTTGGTTAACTTTTTTTTTAATGTTAACAAAAAATTTCGATCTGGTGATTGAGGTGGTGTTTTAATGAGTTGTGGGTAGTTATAAACCAACCAACTATGGGCCCGATCTGTCGTATGCTTCGTCTTGACAAAAGCGGTTACTGTCATTAATACCCAATTTTTTCAGCACTAGCAGCTAGATGCTGTCTTAATATATCAAAATACATATTCTGGTTCATATTCCGTCCAATTAAATGTATGTAGCCGGCTCCAACAGACGACATGCAGCCCCATAACATCACTCTACCACCACCGTAGCTTCCATATTTCTGTATTTCAGTTCTTCGTTTGGTTTCCTTCACACTGAAATTTGTCAATCGGACCCAAACAGATTTATTTTGGTACTTATCAGCAAAACTGAACTCCAGTCAAGTCTAAATACACATAGATTCAAACGTTTTGCATCACTCGGATTTTTGGCATGTTAAGATAATTTCAGGAATGTTATGTTTATCAGTTAAAACGATACCATTTTTTGTAGCAAAAAAAATATTATCGAGACATTTGTTTAAGATAACATTTTCAGTGTTGTATTTTGTTGGTGCTGGCTGAATCGCCGAGTATTATCTGAAATTGATCTTGCACGAATAGTAGCTTTAGTTGAGGAAGGTCATTTCCAAAGATTTTTTGCTGAAAGAATAGGGGTTTTTCAAAGTGATGTACCTCGCATATGGAATCGCTATCTAGAGACCAATACTATGCGAGATAGACCACGAAGTGGTAGAAGGCGTGTTACTAACGAACAGGAGAACAGCTATATTACGTTAACAATTCGGAGAAATCATATTATGCCAGTTCCACAACTTCAGACAGATGTTACGCATGCAATGCAAATGATAAGAAGACGCATTCTTGAATCCGGTTTAAGATGTCGGCGGCCAGTAAGAGTTCCCCAACTACAATATGACCACCGAGTTCGTCGACTGCAGTTGGCTGAAACGCTCGTTCGCTTACCCGAAGAATTTTGGAATTCTGTCCTATTTTCCGACGAGACCAGGATTTGTCTGATAAACGATAATCGCCGGATTCATGTTTGGACAGAACCAACAAGAGCCGCTCAACTTGCCCATGCTCGCCCCTTGCCTCCATTCGCGGGAGGAAGTGCCATGTTTTGGGCAGGTATTATGTCTGACGCGGGCGTACTGAGTTAGTCCACGTTAAAGGCACAATGACTGGCGATAGGTACATCAGGGATATTCTACATTCTTATGTTAGGAAGTGGAGGGGGGCTGTTGGTAACAATTTGGTGTTTAGGGACGACAATGCCCGGCCCCATCGTACTAGAGCTGTGTGTGAATACCAAAAAAGTGAGGGAATCAATCGCTTGGAGCGGCCTGCTTTGTCCCCTGACATGAACCCAATAGAACATGCTTGGGATTGCTCTCTAGGGCAGTTCGCGTTAGAAGAAATCCCCCTAGAACTCTCCAGGAGCTTGTCGTCGCTGCTATCGAGGAATTGCAGGCTATTCCATAAGAACGGATTGCTAACCTTACGCACAGCATGCGGCGTCGTCTTCAAGCTTGGATTGAAGCCAGAGGAGGAAATACACTTTATTAGAAGCTATATTTTTTAAATTTTACAAATTATACAATATAAATAAATTTTACTTCTGTTAAGTTTTTTTTTTGGAAGGTTCAAAATGTCGTGGTAAAATTAAAAATTTTAAAACTCATTGATTTTTTATCAATGAACTAATATTTAGTCTATTTGCGATGACGTAATTACTTATTCGAGAATCAGAGTGATGCAAAACTTTTGAATCTATGTGTATTTGTGAACATGCTCCCGAGCAAACGGTAACCTTTTGCGCGTTTGGGTAATAAAGGGCTTATTTCTTTCTGTTCGGTCATTTAAATTATTTTATCGTAATACGCATCGAATGGTTTCGGGGTTACACCTTTTCCGAAACTTACCACCTCATCTCGTAGTTTTGGAGCACTTTTTTTGGATTCGGTATTGGCGATTTCTCTAACAATCCATCTTCCTTCTGGATCATTAAAAATCTTATTTGGAGCCACTTTCAATTTATTTTCCACTCTATTTTCGTTACTATATCGTTCAATTATATGCCGTACACTGGATGGACATTTATTTACCATTTTGGCTATATTTCGTTGGCGATACCCTTTTCTGAACAATTCTAATTCTACGACCCATTGCTAAATAATTTAGTATCACTATTAACGAAATGCTTATGTAACGCATTTAAATAGCGAATGTGAACCACAAAGTAAATGTTATTACGGTTACAAAATGTTAATGTTGTAAATAAAATCGTATACAAACCTCGGTAGGAAATTTCATGCCTGTCTCGAGATATTCTAGTTAACTGAACCGCGACAGCAATAATACACATAGCTTCAAAAGTTCTTCATCAGTATTAGTTCATTGATAAGATTAAAATAAAAATCCATGAGTTTTAAAATTTTTTATTTTACCACAACATTTTAAACCTTCCAAACAAAAAACTTAACAAAAGTAAAATTTATGTATATTGTATAATTCGTGAAATTTAAACAAATATAGTTTCGAATAAAGTGTATTTCCTCCTTTGGCCTCAATGCAAGCTTGAAGACGACGCCACATGCTGTTCGTAAGGTTAGCAATCCGTTCTTGTGGAATAGCCTGCCATTCCTCAGTAGCAGCGACGACAAGCTCCTGGAGAGTTCTTCTAACGCGAACTGCCCTAGAGAGCATATCCCAAGCATGTTCTATCGGGTTCATGTCAGGGGAAAAAGCAGGCCACTCCAAGCGATTGATTTCCTCATTTTCTAGGTATTCGTCCACAGCTCTAGTATGATGGGGCCGGGTATTGTCGTCCATAAACACAACATTGTTACCAACAGCCCTTCTCCACGTCCTAACATAAGGATGTAGAATATCCCTAATGTACCTATCGCCAGTCATGTGCCTTGAACGTGGACAAACTCAGTACGCCCGTCAGACATAATAAGTGCCCAAAACATGGCGCTTCCTCCCGCGAATGGAGCAAGGGGCGAGCATGGGCAAGTTGGGCGGCTCTTGTGGGTTCTCTCCAAACACGAATCCGGCGACTCTCGTTTACCACATAAATCCTGGTCTCGTCGGAAAATAGGACAGAATTCCAAAATTCTTGGGGTAAGCGAACGTGCGTTTCAGCTCACTGCAGTCGACGAACTGGGTGGTCATATTGTAGTTGGGGAACTCTTACTGGCCGCCGACATCTTAAACCCGATTCAAGAATGCTTCTTCTTAGTGTAGAGACGGATATTCGAACTGCAATTGCACGCGTAACATCTCTCTGAAGTTGTGGGACTGGCATAGTACGATTTCTCCGAATTCTTAACGTAATATAGCGGTTCTGTTGTTCGTTAGTAATACACCTTCTACCACTTCGTGGTCTGTCTCGCACAGAATTGGTCTCTAGCTAGCGATTCCATATGCAAGATACATCACTTTAAAAAACCCGTATTCTTTCAGCAACAAATCTTTGGGAATGACCTTCCTCAACTAAAGCTGCTATTCTTGCACGATCAATTTCAGATATTACTCGGCGATTCATTTTTACACACTGAAACGAAAAATTTAACTGGCCAGCGCCAACAAAATACAACACTGAAAATGTTATCTTAAACAAATGTCTTGATAATATTTTATTTGCTACAAAAAATGGTTATCGTTTTAACTGATAAACATAAACAAACATTTAGAAAAAAAGTTCATTCCTGAAATTATCTTAACATGCCAAAATCAGAGTGATGCAAAACTTTTGAATCTATGT
The DNA here is from genome assembly GCA_963991005.1 of Barypeithes pellucidus. Taxonomy (NCBI): domain Eukaryota; kingdom Metazoa; phylum Arthropoda; class Insecta; order Coleoptera; family Curculionidae; genus Barypeithes; species Barypeithes pellucidus. The sequence goes on from OZ022558.1 coordinate 17,580,103, forward strand.
GTATTGTTAATAAAAACGGTTCTTCCCTTATAAACTACTGTAATTAAAAATATATCTTCTAACATCTCTAGATGTAAATAATAAATTCATACAGGCTAGGTGAATGTCCTTAGTTGGTTGAATATTATCGTTACATTGTCCTTGTCCTATTAAAAAGCAACAAGACAATTTAAAACAATTTGCTAAAGTCGTAAATTAAAGTTGAGTGTAGATTTAATAATGTAAAAGCATTGAGTATATAGTCGGCCTCCTAAATCTGCAAATAAAAAGCGGCGATTCGCGATTCGAGACCGTAAATTTTCCTAGAAATAAATAACGCCCGACGACATTTACTCTTGTAATCTCGCGTAGTGTGGTCTCGATGACCGGCGTCAACGGCGGATATTGCATCCCCCAGACAACCCTCTTTTTTCGGCCAGTGGTGGAGCACCTTGTTACATTAATAGCTCAATTATATGAATAGGTAACAATCCTCATCAAGATATTTCACTATTTAAAAATTGTCCCGAAATTAAGGGGCAATACTTTACCACCATATTCTCCGGCTAAAAATAATAGAATTTTGTCATATGGGCATAAGTGCAGAAATGCATGCTAAGGGGGCTACGGCCCTTAGAATGGGGAACCCTGAAGAGGTTTTTTTCCAAATATTTTCGAAACCGTTTATAATAACATTTTGAAATTAGGTATGGTGTATAAACCTTTGACGCTAAATCAGTTCTTATATTCGGAATTTAGAAATTTTAATAATAGGCATCACATACTGGGGTGGTTAAGGGTTAAAATAATCCCACTTTTTTCATTAGTCATTATTTTTTTAAATTTCTTAAAAATTATAAAATATCAAAGTATGTTACGTAAAAATGGTGTTCTTAGTATAGGACTTACAGTTTTTGAGTAAAATCGTTTTGAAAAAAAAAATTACGTTCATAAAAGAGTTCATTAAAAAATAATAATCATAGGGAAATTTATAAATAGACGGCCATGGATTAAAATTGATATTTGTTTCTTTTGGCACTTCTGTATCAGATATTGTGTGCTGCTATTATTGTTATAAAATTAGACTTAATAGATACGGAAATGCGAAACTTTTCAAACCACGAGCTTGCTGATATACATTTTGTATACGGATATTGTAATGGACATTCCTTCGCTGCGGTACAGGAGCCAGCGAGATCGCCGAGATCCACTGGATTATTATTTTTGGGGCCATATGTGTAACATAGTTTATGCAACGGAGGTGGAACAAACCCGAACCAACCCGTGAGGATCTGCTTCAGCGAATTTTTCAAGCTGGAAATGAAATAAGAAGAAATCGTTTTCAAATTCTTCGGACATCTCACAACATTTGCCGTAGAGCTAGACTCTGTATCAGAGTGGCGAGACTTGACTAGGTAATTATTTAATAAAAATAAAATTAGTAACTTCGTTTCAATTTTTTAATTTTATTAAAGAACTCTCTCTTTTTATGAACGTAATTTTTTTTTCAAAACGATTTTACTCAAAAACTCCTACTTACTCAAAAAGTCATTTATACGTAAAATACTTTAATATTTCATAATTTTTAAGAAAATTAAAAAAGAATGACTAATTTAAAAAGTGGGATTATTTTAACCCTTAACCACCCCAGTATGTGACGCCTATGATTAAAATTCTGAAATTCCGAATACATGAACTGATTTAGCGTCAAAAGTTTATACACCATACCTAATTTCAAAATTTTATTATGAACGGTTTCGAAAATATTTAGAAGAAAACGTCTTCAGGGTTCCCCATTCTAAGGACCGTAGCCCCCTTAGCATGCATTTCTGCACTTATGCCCATATGACAGAATTCTATTATTTTTTGTATTGCCCCTTAATTTCGGGACACCCTGTATACAGGGTGTCCGCGCTAATTAATGGTACATGGGAAAACCACAAACTTCTAAAGTAAAAATATTAGGATTTAATTGATCCGAAAGCTGATATTAACTGAGATACAGGGTGTTAAAGTTAAAACTTCATTTTTGTTCTTCTCCAATAAGTTTCAGAGAAACCAAGGTTTTTTTACAAAATTTGGCAATTATGGTTTTTTTTTGGACGAGAAATTGATTTTTTTTTGAACTTTTAATATACAATGCTGTCTGCGGTATTTCTCGCACATTTATTAGGTCATAACTTTTTTGTGCCTCAGTGTATTTAAGTTTTTAATCAAAACAATACTTTTCTCATATTTATTACGTAAAAAAGGTCAGGTCGCCCAGAGTTACCGTTTCGGAGATATTTGCATGTAAATTGTTTAGTGCACCCTGCCCATCGCTGAAATGGTATAAGAATAGATAATACCACGCCAGCCGTACAAAAAGATGTTCTCTGTCCACTCTAAGCTTTAGTTACGTAACTTTATATCATAATAGTCTATACCAAAATTTAGCGTCATAGCCGAAACTGTTTTCTAGATTTTTTGATAAAAACCAAGAAGAAATAGAAACTTTAACACCCTGTATATCAAAAACAAATCATTTCAGGACATTCGTGACTAATACTTTTCGGCTTAAAATTGATCCCAAAAATCACCCATTAAAATAAGTTCACTTCATTAAGTAGCACCTACATTAGATTACACGCCACTGCGTTTATTAGTGCATCAATCCTTAGGTCCAGGCTTTCTAAGTGTCGAGCACAGCCGCCGGTCGTTATCGTACGCGTAATACTTGTCGCAATATATGGCGTAAATTAGCACTAGCAGGAACGTTGGTTGAAGCAAAAAAGGCCTTTGCAATTTAATTGCTTTACCTTTGATATATGGAAAAGTTCTGGGAAAAGGCAGTAATTCTCCGGTAATATAAGGCATCGTGTGGTGGTTAAATTGGATTATTTTTTAAATTTTGTTCTCTAATTATAGCGGTCTTTTGACGTAATGTAATTAATCGTTAGAATTTAAAATACACTACCCCAATTAATTATCGAATATTCAAAAATGCATGTCCAAATTAATAAGCTGTTATTTCGTTAATAATGAACCGATTTTAATAAGTTTTGTTTTAACTGATATAAAACACATTCTAGAGTTGAGGGCAGAGTAGTTTACGTTCTGATAAGTCTAATTGTACGGGGTAGCACAAAAAAATCTAGATTCATATAAAATGAAAATTTGATACATAAATGCTGACATAAAAATTAATTTATATTTAATTAAACCAATTAGAATTATATCTACTCAATGTAGGTAATAAATAGTACATTGTTCACCGAGTAGGAAATGCCTAACATTCCTGGACGCCTGTGAAGATTGCTAGCAACACAGACTCCAGGAATGTGGCTTTTCCTACGAGGTAAACATACTATTTTTCCGAAAATCGTTTAAAAATCGACAGATATTGATTAATTTTGAAAAAATCGCGAATAATTTTATTCACAAATAAATGGTGGCTTGAAATTCGTAATAACATTGGTTGCGTTACTATGGAAACGTATTAATGTTGAATTGCCAAACTTGATGCATATAAATTTAATTGTGGGTGTTTACGAAAGCAAAACAGTATAAAATGTAAGTGATGATGAATTTTCCTTTTCTGCGACTCGTCCAGAGCTGGTTGAGGCAGCTGACTGCTTCATTAGAATTATTGCCAAAGAAATAAAGAGAAAAGTACGAATATGTATATAACCTGTTACGGACTATCGCAAGAGTAAAAACACGAGTTCTTTCTCGGAAAATGTTGTAATGGCATACTAGTTCTATTAATGTTCCTCCAATTTTCAATAATTGTGCTAACTGTCAAAAAACTGTGAATATAACAAACTCATTTCAAAATGTATTCTGCAATGCATTTAGGTTTTCAAAATATAAATTAATTCCTTATGAACAACGTGTTTCCAATCATTTATGTAGAACACTAAAAACTGTAGAAATAATATTTCTCCTACATTAAATGCATCTGTAGTAGAATTAATTAAAAACGAAGTAAGAAAAATTTCTGCAGACAGCTGGAAAAACTGTGTACAGCATGTACTTAAGGTGGAAAATTCTTACAATTGTATGATTACAAATGTTCAACCTTAATTATAAGTTTAGGCTTAGATGAAGATAGTAATAGTGATACAGAGTTAAATTTTGAATAAATTATCAATAGTTTCTTAGAATTTAATTAATTTTTATTGTACTTGTTATCCTAATAGTTATACTTTTAAATTATATTATTTTCAATTATCATTAATTGTTATCATTATTTTACATTTATTATAGGTACCTAAAACTAAAAATACCTATCTATTTATTTTAAATTATAAAAATAAATCATGTGGTGTGGTATACATTTTCAAGCCGGCCCTGATCCCATTTATTGAGCTTTGAAGAAGTTGAGGCGTATACAATAGGGTTTAATCAGGTAGTTTATTTATGGCAGTAAGAATCAACGGTATAATTCTGCAACAACTATACTAACACTTTTCGTCTTGTCAATGTCAATATTTAATTTGCTGCGTATGCTATATTACCTGAACTTTGAGAGTTTCGTGGTTAAGCAAATATTAAATTAACCCACAAATCGTATATTGTTTTTGAAAAGGTTGTTTTTTGCTTTCCGTTTTGAAAATAGATTTGTGAAATAAGTTTATAATATATGAAATTGACGATTTTGACCCTCGAAAGTAATCTCCCTCGGCAAACGAAAACAAATTCGTGGTAAAATCTTTTGATCGGTACTGTAACCAACATATCACCGTAAAAGACAGCATACGGGTATTTTTTATTGGTTAAGTAACGGGAGACGATACTAATATCCTTGGGGGAAGTTTACTACATCGTATCTCGGGCTTTGGGGGAAATTGATATCTGTTATCTTGGCGTCAAGTCTTGGAATTGTATTAAACGGTGCAGTGGGGAAAGAATACAGGCGACTCACCACCGGCCGTGGACAATTCTGGCGATTATAGTCTGTCGTAAAAAGCACAAATATAAGCTTTTACTTGTATTTCATTACAGGGGATAGTTATACTTATGTTGAAATGATGAGATAGAAAAGAGAGAAACCCGAAAATTAAAACAATACCTTCAAAATTTATTTTCAACAGCGATATAAAATAATCTCACTTTTAAACGAAAAATATTTTTAATATAAAATTTTGAATTTGTTCCTAATAACGTAAATTATCAAAAATATCGCATTTTTAAGGTTATTTTTGAACAAAAACAACATTTTTGTAAAGGCGAAAGTATGCTTAATTAATTTAAAAAATAATATGTAGGGACTGTTGCGTTAGGGGATGTTTACTTACCAGGACTCGAAGCATCATAGGGCTGATTTTATTGTCAACTCAAGGTATTAAGATTCCTTGCGGTAGTGTAGTCCGCTACATATTATTTTCTCTTGATATTTGATACCTACTTAGTTTCATAAGGTCATGTAGGTATGTTCTGTAGGCGCTTAACATTGGCACCGCTAGATGTCGCCACGACATACATCCTGCTAGCTTCTGAATAGATTATTAGTCCAGCAATTTATTAATTTGTCATTTCTATTTAATAATATTTTTAGTTTATACCAGGTGAGCTGTTTGGCAATAGTGCTATTTACTATTTCATTAAAATACGGTAGACATTCGATAGTGTGAACATCGCCTAACGGAAACCTCGCATAGTATGAACAAGATGTAAATTATATAAGACCACCGTATACCGTGAACAAACTAAACATTCGCTAATGGAAACAAAGTTATTGGCCCTAGAAATGTACATTATGTGGCAGTCGTTGTTCCGCGGTGCTGTAAATACCCGCTATATGCGGTACTTCCCCGCCGCGGGCGCTGTGTTAGCTAGAAATGCATACGTTTAGTGCAAGTTGTTCGATGTTAATGCGTATTTGGGTCACGTCATTTCGGTACATTTTGGTGAAATGTCGCTTAAAAAACCAAAGTGTCTTACTCTTTATGGAAAATCGCTAATGATCCAAGGATTAAATGAAGGGCAAAGTGTTTCGTATTTAGCAAAAAAATATGGTGTTGCAAATCCACAATTTGTGAAATAAAGCAAAAAAAGGAACTGATTGTGGGCCCAGGTAAAAGACAAACATTTAAAAAGTCTGGGAATTTTCCAGAATGGAAAAAAAATTATATAAGTGGTTCCTGGAGCAAAGAAGTAAACATTTTATTTTAAGTGGGGATATGATCAAACAAAAAGCAAAGCAAATCCATGTACAAATTAAAGAAAATGATAAGCAATTATGCAAAAAATTAAAAATTCTCGAAAACAAACAATAATTTCTGACTTTTTTATTAAAAAATAATTCTTTATCCATTTTTGTAAACTTGTTACTGTTTGTTTTAATGATTACTAATTTATCTGTTTATTATGTTGGTTATAACAAGTTCTAACCTATTAAATATAACCTCCGTTAACGTGAATAAATCGATAATGTGAACGGACCTTGTTTTTTCGGTTCACACTATCGAGTGTCTACTGTACAGGGTGTGCCATTTTCGACAGTTTTATCAGAAATTGTTAGTGCTATAAAAAAAAGTAATGTAGGTGTCATGTGCTCTTTTTTGGTCAAACTTAAAATGTATAATCAAAATTAGAAAATTTTTCGCTGCCTTAAGAGATATGGGGGAAAATCAAAAAATTGACAATTTTAAAATTATCTTATATTTTCTTAGTTAAAAGAGATACAGAAAAATGTTTTATACAGAAGTTTCTTTATAATGATTGTTGATGTCAACATAGTTGTTTTTAGGATTTTAACTTTTGTTTCATGGCATACTGTGGTTTAAAGTAATAAAGTTTAAATAAATCGCCTAGGAAACCAATATTATCCATGGTGTGTTATATATGTGAAAAGAGAATTTAAAATAGTATATTTTTATATTAAAATATACAGGGTGTTCCATTTTTAAAAAAAATGAAGTTAGGTCCGATAACTTTTTTACCTGACTCTGTATACTTATTCTGAAAACGGCAGATTATTCAACAATCAATATAAATAAACTTCTATATAAAACATTTTTCTGTATCTATTTTAACTAAGAAAATATAAGGTAATTTTGAAATTGTAAATTTTTTAATTTTCCCCATATCTCTAAGCAAGCGAAAATTTTCAAATTTTGATTTTGCTATTTTAAGTTTGACCCAAAAACAGCACATGACACCTACATTACTTTTTTGATAGCACTAACAATTACGGAGATACCCTATAAAAGTGTAAAAAATGGGACACCCTGTACTGTGATTGTCAATGTAGAACATCCGACAATCCCATACTTACATAAACTCGGTGAACCCGAAAAGATTTCTGCTATAAATCTAGCCTACACGTCCAAAAGTTCTTGTGAGCTGGCGCACCTGTTTAAGTGGGAAGAAATGTAAATCTACTAACCCGATTAACACTTGATATTTACTATCTTATAGTGTGGAAACAGTTGTGTTCTCAGGCTTTATGATGTTTATCTTTTATGTTTCTTGCTAAAGTTCTTGTGAGATTTACGAGTAACTGAGGGATAATTAACCTAAAATAGGGAATACATTAATCTAATAACATTATGCTAATCGCAATCTTTGCACAAAGTTTTGCGTATGTGCAAAAAATATATCGTACGAATACAGTGAAACCTCCCTTAGGCGGACACCTACGGCACTGTCTAAATGTGACCGCCTAATAGAGGTGTCGGCCCATGGGAAATTTGTTATTAGGTAAAATGTAAATGCAAAATTATTACTATGTATATGTATGTACAAATAAACATAACATAACAAAAATATACTAGTTTTAGTTAGAATGTAGTACTAAAAAAATCTAATAACGTAGTTTGACGTGTTTGCGTTTTATACTTGCAATCTAGAAAATGTAATTCCAAGTCTAATAACAATTCCATTGCTGTAGAGTCACTCTGTTCTTTGTATACTCTTATAATTCCTTTACCATACTAATTAATGGCTTGTTGATAATTGGTGACATTTGTTTGATTACTGCATTTAACTTCTTCATCAGAGTCGTCAGATAGTGATGTGGTTTCAGTTTGGACTACATAATCGGTAGGAATGGGGTCACTATCATCTTCTAATAGCACATTGCTATCAATGTTAATGAACTCGCCCAAATCATTGTTATCAAATTACAAAGTTCCACAACATCAATATTCTCTTTCAGACTCAAAACGCGACATTTTTGTGCCATTGTTTGCGATTACAACTCACAAATAAACGGCGGAATGCTGTCGGGGAATCACACGTGCTTTCCGAAGTCCTGCTACGCCTACGCGATTGGTTGCCGGTGTGTCTTCAGAGAGTTTTTGCACCAATCTTATTCGTCTCCCAAATACTTTTAAAAATTTTTTGTCCGTTTAAAGGAGGGTTTTCGCACTCTTTGTATGAAAACAGTGTGTCCGCCTCCGCCCAAGAGAGTTTGATTTTCACGGAATTTCGTATACCTAGCTAGTTCCGGACTATGAAAAAATGTCCACTTAATAAAGATGTTCGCTTATTAGAGGCGTCCGATATGAGAGGGTTCACTGTATATGCTAGTAACATACCGGGTGATGCATCGTTGAGCTGAACATCGGATATCCCATGTCATTTTTGAGGTGGCTGAATATTTACTCCCCTGTACATTTTATAGAATAACTGCATTATAATTCTTGAAGAGACCAACATGGTAAACCCACGTGCCAAGGTTTAATACGTTTTGGTGAGCCAATCTATACGTGATGACAAAACCAGGAAACTCTCAGGGTTAGGTAAAACTTCAAACACCAGCAAATTAAATTTTGACATTGACAAGAAGAAAATTACTGTCAGTGACAATATTTTCACTTGTGGTTATGTTTAGCTTTACGTCAATTTTTGGCAATAGCGTCACTGAAATTATTTGCTCGTATTTGCTGTATTACAAAAAACTTTAAATTAGGGTATTATTGGAAAGTTATCTAAGCGACCTTTAAAATGATGTGCCACTTCCCATTTAAGGTTTTAAGAGCAATATTTACTCCTCCCAGGGAGGGTAACCAGCGACGGCTGCAAGTACAGGGTGTCCCATTTTCGATACTGTTATAGGGTCTCCGTAATTGTTAGTGCTATCAAAAAGGTAATGTAGGTGTCATGTGCTCTCTTTGGGTCAAACTTAAAATGGTAAAATCAAAATTTGAAAATTTTCACTCGTTTAAGAGATACGGGGGAGAATCAAAAATTGACAATTTCAAAATTACCCTATCTTTTCTTAGTTAAAACAGATACAGAAAAATGTTTTATACAGAAGTTTCTTTATATTGATTGATGAATAATCTGCCGTTTTCAGAATTAGTATACGGGGTCAGGTAAAAAAGTCATCGGACCTAACCTATTTTTTTTTAAATTGAACACTCTATACAGGGTCCGCAAACGAAGCGTGGACGGAAGATTAAATCGTTATCGAAGAACTTATCAATAATACTGAAACAGCTTGAGATATTGGATTAAAAGCGGCATGTTTTAAAAATATTTTACAATATACAGGGTGGCCCAAAAAAGTGTGACAGCATAAAGTTATATTTTTTTAAATGGGACACCCAGTATTTTATTGCATATTTAGGTTCGTATTACTATCGTTTATAAGTGCCTCAAATTTTATTTAATTTGGTTTTGTAGTTTCGGAGAAATAAATTATAAACTAAAAAAAAAAGTTTTGCAGTCCTGAATAAAAAAATCAAAAATAACAATCCAGAACTATTTTTTTAACCTCGGCATTGAGTGAAATTTATGACAAGAGGTCTAGAGATACTATGAATGTAATTGCGTTTATTTATTTTATACAGGGTGTTCATAATAAGCTTTCAAAAACCCCACATTTTAAAATAATTTTTCTCAAGTTTTTCAAATGGAACACCCTGTATATTATTTGGCTATTTGACGTAGAATTCATAGACAATTTTTTTTTGCAATACAAGCATATAAGTTATATCCAGCCGTTTTCGAAATAATTATAAATATCATAAATTATGTTGTTTAAATAGAGTTCTTATTGGGAAATTTTGTTATAGGCGACTAGACTAATAATTGTAAACTAAAGTAAATGTTCAAAATAGCTTCCTTTTACTTAATTTAATGATTTTCCTCTACTGCCAACAGAACTCTTAATTCATTTTCTTCATTAATAACGGGTTTATTGATTATTATCCTTTTTGTGTACGCAGTGCTTCCTGTTGCTACAAATTTTTGCAACAACTTCTCTAAGGTTTTTGTCTCGGCTTTCTTTCAATATTTGGATATCTTTCAGCATAAACTCGGCTCGCGAGGAGGCAATTTCTTGCACATTCATCCAGTATAAAAATCATATTTACCATTTCTAAAATTTGACATTTTGTGTAAGTTTTCGACGACTGAACAAATGTAAATAATTTTATTTAACTGTCTTAGTGACAATCTAAACAAAAAGAAATTATGGCAACTCGATTAAGGATAAAATATAAAATTAAATAATAAAAGTAGCAAAAATGTATGCTTTTAGAATTTATATCGAAATAACTAAAATACGGTAAACTCTAAGAGTAAAAGGAAGCTATTTTGAACTTTTACTTTAGTTTACAATTATTAGTCTAGTCGCCTATAACAAAATTTCCCAATAAGAACTCTATTTAAACAACATAATTTATGATATTTATAATTATTTCGAAAACGGCTGGATATAACTTATATGCTTGTATTACAAAAAAAAATTGTCTATGAATTCTACGTCAAATAGCCAAATAATATACAGGGTGTTCCATTTGAAAAACTTGAGAAAAATTATTTTAAAATGTAGGGTTTTTGAAAGCTTATTATGAACACCCTGTATACAATAAATAAACGCAATTACATTCATGTATCTCTAGACCTCTTTTCATAAATTTCACTCAATGCCGAGGTTAAAAAAATAGTTCTGGATTGTTTTTTTTGATTTTTTTATTCAGGACTGCAAAACTTTTTTTTTTAGTTTTTAATTTATTTCTCCGAAACTACAAAACCATATTAAATAAAATTTGAGGCACTTATAAACGATAGTAATACGAACCTAAATATGCAATAAAATATTGGGTGTCCCATTTAAAAAAATATAACTTTATGCTGTCACACATTTTTGGGCCACCCTGTATAATGTAAAATATTTTTAAAACATGCCGCTTTTAATCCAATATCTCAAGCTGTTTCAGTATTGTTGATAAGTTCTTCGATAACGATTTAATCTTCCGTCCACGCTTCGTTTGCGGACCCTGTATATTTTAATCTAAAAAGATATTATTTTAAATTCTCCTTTCAAATATGTAACACACCATGGATGATATTGGTTTCCTAGGCGATTTATTTAAGCTTTATTACTTTAAACCACAGTAGACCATGAAACAAAAGCTAATATCTTAGAAACAACTATGTTGACTATTAACATTTAACGTAAATTTCATTTTTACATATTGACTGTGAACATTTTGAAAAATTTGATATGATATCAGTTTATATGGAAAGTGGAAGAAATGAAGAAATGGCGCAAAATATATATTTTGTTCGCTATCCGGAAAGACGGTAACCATTTAAGGAGATATTCCGAACATTTGCGATGATTGTCGTTATTTTTTACCTTAATCTGAATGTTTTATTTCGTTTCAAAGTAATAACGTTTAAATAAATCGCCTAGGAAACCAATATCATCCATGGTGTATTATATATTTGAAAGGAGAATTTAAAATAGTATCTTTTTAGATTAAAATATACTGGGTGTTCCATTTAAAAAAATGAGGTTAGGTCCGACACTTTTTACCTGACCCCGTATACTTATTCTGAAAACGGCAGATTATTCAACAATCAATATAAATAAACTTATGTATAAAACATTTTTCTGTATCTCCTTTAACTAAGGAAATATAGGGTAATTTTGAAATTATCAATTTTTTGATTTTCCCCCGTATCTCTTAAACGAGCGAAAATTTTCAAATTTTGATTTTACCACTTTAAGTTTGACCCAAAAAGAGCACATGACACCTACATTACTTTCTGATAGCACTAACAATTACGGAGATATCCTATAAAAGGGTTGAAAATGGGACACTCTTTAAAAGCCCCTCTTTACAATAAAATTGAGGTCTCTCCAATTTTAAATATTATTTACTGGAAGCGAGATATTAAGGGTTGTAAGTTTTTACGTTAACACCCTGTATATTGTTTTCCTTATACGCAATCAATTTATTGTAAATCAATATCTTGTAAGACTTGTCTTGTATTCTGCCGACAATCTACCTAATGCATTTCGTCACCTATTATTTATATCGTAACTACATGTACGCCGTGCAGTGTCGTGCCGTGTAACGTTTGATTTCTAATATCCTGCAAACACTTCCTGCTAATGGGGCCTTAATTTCCGCCTCGGGCCAAATAACAATCTTCTGTTTATTGATTGTCGAGACAATAAGGTTACTCTAACTTCGGTTGTTATAGATACGACGGGGGTTCATTCAATTTACCTTTTGAGAAAGTCGGCGGGAGAGATTTAGCTGATTTCAGGTTTCAAGCTTGTGCTTTGATGTAAAATAGTTTTAGCTTGAAATGAGAGAGGGGTCTACAATTCGAATGGGCTATCGTCATTTGGTAAAAGTCTTCAGGAAAGCAATGAAATTTTCAATAGATATTCAGGAGTGACTACAGTTTTGTAATAATATTATTATTGATCATATAATACAGGGTGTTATGGAAATGACGTATTATATTTAAATGGGTGACTCCTGGGATGTCCTAGAGAAGCGCTACATATTTTATTTTTTTTTAAATCGACCGTTTTAAAAGTGGAGTAATAAACACTCTTACTCACAGGTCAGTCTACGTTACTGTACAACATTTCACCCAGAGCCAATGGCAATGTTGCCAAACTTAAGGTAAAACTGAAATTCCATATAAAATTATAAAAATAAATTATTTTCTACCTACTTGTATTTATCCTTATACCTAAAGAGCGAGGAAATCCATACACAAACACAATCAGTTTTTTTCTTTTTCATGGGAACACTCCTCTGGAAACACTTTATGTACACACAGTAATAGTGAAACAGAACCGATAGTTAGCTTTTGAAAATACAATAATACAGATTATACTACAGATTAATAGATTGTATTACACGCGAGAAATTTGACGTCCAGAAGAAACTCGTCAATAAAAACAATATTCAAAGATTATTTATGGACGGGCAAGATACATGCGTAAACCGAAAAAACAGAGCAGATCGCTGAGTGTGTGTTGGTGATCGAATAGACACAACGTATCCGGCCGCTGTTTGGTATTGAACAAACAGACGCACGCGTTCGGCGCTATATGAAACTACTTCGCTCAGCCGATGTAAGGCCTCAAGAGGTCAGTGGCATTTGACCTAGTGTACGTGGCTATTACTATGCTATATGTTTTTTCGGCTTGTTTAAAATATAGTCCGTCGTAAATGTTGTTCAATTAATTGGACAAAAAGGTATTACAGAATGGAAAAGTGTTTAAATTATTTTATTTTGTCTAAAGAGTTTAAGGTGTACATATGACAACACCGGCCAGAATTTCTTGATTGTTTACATGTATCGCAGTGCCACACAGGTGTTTTTCTGGTAACAAAATATACATTTTGCGACATTTCTTCGTAACTGATATTTAATAAATTTTTCAAAATGTTGATAGGTCATTTTTGCAAATGAATATGTAAAAATGAAATTGACGTTAAATGTTAAAACGTAGTTGTTCCTTGATATTAGCTTTTGTTTCATGGTCTACTGAGGTTTAAAATAATAAAGTTTAAATAAATCGCATAGGAAACCAATATCATCCATGGTGTGTTATATATTTGAAAGAACATTTTAAAATAGTATCTTTTTAGATTAAAATATACAGGGTGTTCCATTTATAAAAATGACGTTAGGTCCGATAACTTTTTTACCTAACCCCGTATACGTATTCTGAAAAGGGCAGATTATTCAATAATCAATATAACGAAACTTATGTATAAAACATTTTTCTGTATCTCTTTTAACTAAGAAAATATAGGGTAATTTTGAAATTGTCGAATTTTTGATTTTCCCCCGTTTCTCTTAAGCGAACGAAAATTTTCAAATTTTGATTTTACCATTTTAAGTTTGACCCAAAAAGAGCACATGACATCTACATTACTTTTTTGATAGCACTATCAATTACGGAGAACCCTATAGAAGTGTCGAAAAGGGACACCCTGTACATTATATCACATAACACAAAATATCTTTTCAGATTTGCGATTTTTGTTTTAATATTTTTTAATTATTCCGCTTTCTTTACAAAGATCTAGAAATTATCTCCCCCCCCCCCCCCCCCCCCCCCATGCTACAATACAACAGGTTTATACAAAATTCCCTTGTGTGGTTTCATTAACCAAATATGCTAAACTAGCAATTCTTGTCCGACAAAACGGTCCTATTTTAACATTTTTCTGCATTAACTCTTAACAAATTTTAAATAGTACCTAATTGCCAATCGAATTTCATGTTCTTTAATTAGTAATCTACAGTTAAATAAACAGTAATTGTTGCGTCATTATTCAATCAAGCGGAATGCTTTATCGGCTGGAAAAAGATATATTTAACCTTATAAAGGTTGTGATTTAATTTAGAGCTGGGCAAGTTATTCCTCTCAGATAAATCTTTAAAACATCATTATAATGAAACGTATAGACATGTATGTCGCTTAAGGAGCGTTCTATCCTGCCAGCAGGACTTAACAGAATCTTGATCCCATAACACACCCTCAAAGTTTTTTGGCCACGGACCTTCAGATTCTAGAATTTTGTGTGGGGTCCCCAGCCGCTAGCTCAATCAGAATTAATTCTAAAACAGGATACCATGCCTAATTAATTACTTTTAGTTAAAAATAATTCGAATGTTATTGTTTTTAGCAAATCAAAATGCATTAATAAGCTGATGAGTAATGTTTGCAGCAAATGTTCTTAGGCGCCTTTTATGCACTCGTTTTGTGTCGCGCGATAAAGATCGCGGCGTTTTCTTCTAAATGTGCGTTTTTATGTTGGACTGGCACATTAAGAACAATATCTTTAGAAAACGCCGCGATTTACTGCTTTCTACTTCCAGACAGCTACTTTATGTTGGGCTTGATTTGAAGAAAGCTGCAGCCGTATATATCTAGTTCGGCATTGTTGTTTGTTGTTGTGTGACATTTTATGAGGCGCAGAACTACTATGCAGCAAGACCATGCAACGCAAGGGGGCCCAGGCGTCCAGGGGGCCCTCGGCCCAAAGTGGCCTCCCGTTACGGAATGCGAGGTCCTTCGCCACTTCAAAAAGTGTATTTTTCTTACGCAACACTAATTTATTATGATTTAGTATTATCATCAAGAAAAGGAGTTCCTACACATCTGTCGATCGCCTTAGATTTTAAGAACAATTTTTCTTGTAATAAAAAGGCATAGGTACCTATTCGTTTTGCAAATAAGTTAAGTTTTTGTCTTGTTTGTGTTGAATAAGTTAGTGTGGGGCCCCAGGCCCAGACCCACCGGGCCTAGCAGGAAAATAGGTCCTGGATAATGTTTATAGTAACAAGGAATTAACAACTACAACGTTTTAAAGTTTTTATGACGCCGTAGGTATTTCTAATTGAATGCAAACTTCCTATTCCTAAAAAAATAATTTAAGGAAATTGAATTTAAAATATAAAATCTCCCTAACGAAATAGGTGCTCCGGAGTGACAGCAAACTGGTCTAAATACAGCACTTGTTATTTATAAATAATATTTTTTATACTTATTTGGCGGTATGGCAAGTTTTCAAAGAATTATTTCTTAACTGAGAATTATTACCATCAAAAGAATAATCTACAAACAAAATTAATTGAAAAGTTGGTCAATGGTTCAATTTAGGGAAAATACATTTACAGAAATGCATTGAACAATTTTTCGAATAATTTTTTTTGTAGATTATTATTATTAGTAAGCTGAAATACATTCCTTTTATTTAAATATCATTTATGTTTCATTTTGTACAATAAATTGTTTCCATGGCTAACTGATGACTAAACATTGTGATATTCAGTTATTAACTGCTTAGAAACATTTGGTCACAAAATTAGTTATAAATGGTTAATCGAGTGAAATATCAAAAAATCTCTTAACATATTTTTTGGTCAGAATATAAGAAGATTTAATACAAGGGTAGATCCATTGTGAGTCTAAATTATTTGAGGAAAGAAAAAACTTTTTTTGCGACTTGTTTATAGTAACTTCTAATTTTAACCTGCCCTGTATATTCTACTTATTCGATCTTATTATGTATTTTAAAATTAATTTTACGAGAACTTACACTATTGTAAATATTTCCTGGAAATTTGGTTTAAAAGTAATTTTAAACAATAAAGTTATTCAGAAAAGAATAGTGTGGTCACTTTTTAAATCATTTTATATGGGGCCCAATTT
The DNA here is from genome assembly GCA_963991005.1 of Barypeithes pellucidus. Classification (NCBI taxonomy): domain Eukaryota; kingdom Metazoa; phylum Arthropoda; class Insecta; order Coleoptera; family Curculionidae; genus Barypeithes; species Barypeithes pellucidus. Next base: position 17,596,502 of record OZ022558.1, read on the forward strand.
GGGGGGGACATTTTTACACACGCATTTTTTAGCAAACCCGTTTTCAGTCAACACAGCACGTGTATCAATAATAATGCAATATGGGGACATAGCTGATGCTGAGTTGTTATAGACAACCAAGCCACACAGCAAGCCGCCCATGCCCGCGCCGTGTACCGCGATCATGAATTATACAGATACGAGATTGGACTCCTCTACCCTCCCCGCAGCTGCGCAACACGAAAAATGTCCGTTCAACTCGATTTACTATTTTTTAGAGTGTTATCAACAATTTAAAAAAAAATGACCCGGGCGCTGTAACTTTTTAAACCCTTTTCTTTACATATTTTATTTAAACTACACTCACAACGTCCGGTGTCGATGAATTCACGTTTTTTTTTATATTTTTAATATGATTTCTTCAAGAACGGACAAGATATAGTAACAAAAAGACGATCTGCTTTCTTACGAACTGAAATCACTCTGATGGCTAAGCGCAGCATTGCCGAACTTTTTCTAGCGATTAATCATTGACTAGATGAAGGCGTGATAACAGGACATTTTGGTAACGGGCTGCCCTACTAAAACGTCGCCCGAACAAACATCTAAATAAAACCCAACCAAATCAAAGTATAGAAGCGTGTAGAAATTTCAATGTCATTGAATTCCGAAACGTTTACATTGTTGAACAGCAGTGCCATAGCACAACTCTACCTTTTGTTCCTTTTATACATCTATCCTCTTTCATAAGTCTGTTTCGCTAACACACCATTAATTAAAAGATGAGACGCTTTAGTTTAGTCGAACGACTGCGTTATTTGTCAGCTGTGACAAAGTAGTTTATGTTTTCTTAAGTTTCGTTGTTTAAGTAGAAGCGTTCATGTGTGTAATTGTTGTTTTTATACGATAAGGATCGAATGAACGATGAAAAATGCAGTTTTTTAGTTGCAAATGTCAAAAGTTTTCTAGTTATTCATCGCAGAATTTATCGGTATGTTTTGTATTAAGGGCTATACAGAAGATACGGTCCTCGAGGTAGTTTCGTTTTATCTGAATCATCAACTGTTGGACATGTATAAAATAGTATATTAAGATACGAGTACAAGTTTCATAAGACACTATTTTACAGCATGTGTTTAAATTAGGAAACCACCCGCGAAGCGGGGAGTTTTTTTAAGTACAAGTGCTCTAATTGTCTTATAAACCGTGTATTTTATAATACTTTTTCTATTTGGGTCTTTAAAGTCTGAAAAACTTTAAAAAATATAGTAGATTTTTCCATTTTAATTAATATTTTCTTTTTGGGTTGGCAATACTTTTACAATTTCATAAAATGTTACAAGTATCAAATATTCCATGATAGAAACAATTGAACACAACAATGCTTCTTCCCATCCGTCATAATTAAAAATAAATATAATAGTAAAGTTAATAAAAATGAGTAAGGAAGAAAGTTGTACTCCGTCAGAAATACGAGAAATTGCAGAAAATAACCTAGAAAAACTTTAAAAAAGAATATGCAAAACTTTGAGTTATGGTGCGAGCAGAACAAAGTTCAAAATATTGAACAAAATAATAAATAATACTATTCAACAAAATATTCTGTCGACACAGAATCTGACAGGAATAACAATTAATGCCCAGGAAATGTCTACAGTAACTATAAATATGTATATATAAAGTAATATGTATATATTGAATTAAATATAAAAATGGTACTTTATTGAATAAAACTTTAGAAATAGAGCATAAACTGGAAGATATTTCTATTTTTTTAAGTTATGTTGTTTTATAGTTGTGACTAGAAGTTAGTTGACTGGCACCGTCAGCTATATTTCCGATTATAGGTATTTCAGATAAATATCTAGTAAAAATGATCTATTTACAAGGTTAAAGGTTAGTATGTTAATCTATAAAAAATGTTTGTCGAATCCATAATGCCAAGAAAACTAATTTCAACGAAATCAAAGTAAGCCTAAAATTCGAACGCTACTTGCTGCCAACATAAAAAAAATAACATTTCAGTTTCATAAAGTGCAGGTTATTCAATTTTTTTGCATTAATGTATAATGTAACCATTATGAAACCCAAATAGAAAAATACATTTTAAGTTTATATTCATACAGGGTGTTTCTTAATAACATGCTAATATTTAAGGATGTTATTCTTGGGTCCATTTTCAGAAAAAACTTCATATGAATATATATCCTAAACGTCTTAACTTTTGAGATTCAGGGTGTTTAAAATTTCACCATGTGGACCATGTTTTTTTAATTATTTGTTAATTGTGTGTATTGTGTTAATGACTTAAATATGTGACAACTAGACTGGGTAGATAGTAAAACAGATAGATAGTAAATGACAAAAAATCAAGAGACGACATTTGCTCAGCAAGGAATGTGAATTTCAAAAATAATTTTTATTTAAAAAAAGAAGGGACGTACCATTATTTTCTTCAAAAATACCCAGGGCAATACCTGCACGAGCGCCACTGGTCGGAATAAAAAAAACATGTTATACATCATAAAATGCCTCTTAATGAATTGAAAGCATGTGCCAAATTTCACAAAAATAGCTAGAGCAATATCACAGATATAAAATAATGTATAAAAAAGAGATTTTTTTGAAAATCTTTAATGGCCTTTATCTCAAAAGTTAAGACGTTTAGGACATATGTTCTTATGAAGTATTTTCCTGAAAATGGACCCAAGAATAACCTCCTTAAATATTAGCATGTTATTAAGAAACACCCTGTATACACAACACACACACTATTGTTATTCGTCGTTCACTTGGAATTTAAAAGTTCTTGTTAAATAAATGACCAACAAGCATTTATTTTTTGTATAAAGCTTGTAAGAATATACTTGCAAATATTTTTAGCTCCAAGCGGTATATATTTTCGCTGGCACCATTAAACGAGATCTATAATGGTATATTTTCACAAATGTTGTCCTTCTGTTACAGAGGGAATCAGCTCAGAGGGATGCTGACCGCGAACGGAGGCTGCGTGTTGACAGCGAGACGCGGGCTAAACAGGCCCTGCAGGAGGCAGCGCGTTGTCGGTCACGACTCAAGTTACTCACCCAGGAGTTTGCTAGGTAAGAAGAATTTATTGTATGAATATCTACAAAACGTTATTTTCTATTATTATTATTATTATTATTATTGTTATTATTCGGTACGAGTTCTATCTAACCACACATAATTTATTTTAATTTGTCTCACTATTAGGACACCCTGTACAGGGTGCTTTCAAAATATACGGGGTCAGGTAAAAAGTTATCGGACCTAACCTCATTTTTTTTAAATGGAACACCCTGTATATTTTAATCGAAAAAGATACTACTTTAAATTATCCTATCAAATACAGCGTTACCCAGAAGTCCGGAATAAAATTAATATAGCCTTAACCTGTAACTTTTGGGGAAAACGCTCGGACCCGTCAATTTAGTTGCATATATGCTCACATTTTGACGTTATTCGTTTGTTTTTTTTATAGACATTTGTCAAAGATATCGGCATCGATCTTTTTTTTAAATATAAACATACAGCTTGTGATACATCATTTGAAAGTTAATATCTCGTACAGTATGCTCATAAATTTTAGCGCGATTCTGTCAAGCTATTTCAAAATGGCGACTGTTAAAAGTTTTTAAAAAATCTCTATTTAAATAAGCGGAAATTATAAATCATTGATGTTTTTTTACCTTTCAAGGTAAGACATCTTCTGAACGCGACACAATGAAGATTTCTTACCTTGAAAGGTAAAAAAACCATCAATGATTTTTAATTTCCGCTTATTTAAATAGAGATTTTTTAAAAACTTTTAACAGTCGCCATTTTGAAATAGCTTGACAGAATCGCGCTAAAATTTATTACTGTACGAGATATTAACTTTCAAATGATGTATCACAAGCTGTATGTTTCTATTTAAAAAAAAGATCGATGTCGTCATATCTTTGAGAAATGTCTATAAAACAAAAACGAATAACGTCAAAATGTGAGCATATATAAAACTAAATTGACGTGTCCGAGCGTTTTCCCCAAAAGTTACAGGTTAAGGCTATATTACTTCTGGGCCACCCAGTATAGAACACACCATGGATGATATTGGTTTCCTAGGCGATTTATTAAACTTTATGAATTTAAACCACAGTAGACCATGAAACGAAAGCTAACCTAGAAACAATTATGTTGACTATTAACATTTAAAGTCCGTTTTGTTGCAGTTGATAGCTCATATCGAGGGTTGAAGCCATAAAACAACCGTAAACCATAGGCGTTGCCAATAGTAATTACCTTATTTAATAAGAAAATTGGCCTCTGTCCATTGTTAAGTAGGATTAGGGTTAAAGTAGGTACAACAGGGGTAATTAATTTACCTATTTTTGCCTGCTTTAGGATGTTATTACGCCATTTGATGTGCGTTTGTCAAACTATGTATTTAGTTGTATTTAGATACTGCATTATCTCAAAGTTGAATTATTTCCTATACTTGTAACAATGGCTTCAAGTTTTTCGCCAACGTGTCTTCGTCAAATTAGCAAGAGTGCATATTCTCTCCGAGAAAAGACATTAATATTAAACGTGCATGATGCTCTAGTGTACCAGAAACCTGCAAGTGATGTTCGTAGCATCATTGCAGAGTGTGCCAATATGGTAGGAGTTGGAGAGGCTACTATATATAGGTTCTTGCGTGAAAGAAAATCTAAGAACCTCAGTGAGCCAAAACCACTCCCAGGAAAGAAACCGTTAGAAATTGACAATTTCATTAAAAATGGTATTAGAAGAAAAGTACATAGTTTTTATTTTGCCAAGGAAATACCAACTATAGACAAAATTTTACAAGCCATTAACTACGACGAGGACTTACCACAGCTATCACGAACGAAACTATGGAAAATACTTCATGATATGAACTTTCGATGGGAGAAGCAAAACAGAAAATCTTTTCTTATTGATAGAGCAGATATTATTTGCTGGAGACGTCAATACTTAAGGTCCATCCGAAAATACCGCAGCGAAGGCAAAAACATTTTCTATTTGGATGAAACTTGGCTGAACGAAGGGCACACCGTATCTAAAGTTTGGCAAGATAAAAATGTCCTAAGTTCTCGACAAGCTGTCATGGAAGGCTGGTCAACAGGACTTAGACCACCATCTGGAAAGGGACGCAGACTTATTATAACTCATATAGGAAGTTCAAATGGCTTTTTGGATCAAGGATTATTACAATTCCAGTCGAATTCTACTAAAGACTATCATGAAGAAATGACTGCTGATGTTTTCGAGGAATATTTTAAGCAAATGATAGAATACATTCCCGCTAATTCTGTAATAGTGATGGATAATGCCAGCTATCACTCTAGGCTAAAAGAGAATCTTCCCACAACTTCATGGAAAAAGGCGGAAATCGTAAACTGGTTACAACGAAAGGAATTGAGTTACGATAATACCATGGTAAAAAAAGAACTTTTGGATATTGTTAGGCTACATAAATCACAGTATAAAAAGTATGTTATTGACGAGATGGCAAGAGATCGAGGTATTATAGTGCTCCGTTTACCACCTTACCATTGTGAGCTAAATCCTATCGAATTAATATGGGCTCAAGTAAAAGGATATGTTGCTAGAAATAACAAAACTTTTAAAATGCAAGAAGTGCGACACCTCTTGCTTCATTCTTTAGCAAATGTGTCATCAGAAAATTGGCAAAACGCCATAAAACATGCTATAGTAGAGGAACAAAAAATGTGGGAACTTGACAACGTAATTGACACAACTATGGAAATTGAGCCTTTAGTAATAAGCGTAGGACATGATGACTCTTCAGATTCTTCTGAGGACCATTTTATCGAGTTATAATTATTGAAATTGTCAATATTTTTTGATCTGTAAATAAATTAGTTTTCTTGTAAATAAATTCATAAAATCATAAAATCTATTACATTTAAATAAAATAATAAGCGGTTACATTAAAAACCCAACTCTCCGACCATGATGGGCCGTTTTAATCATTATCCTTTCATTTCATTTTATGGCTCTATTGTTACTTTATCTGTTACCCGGTGGAATAGGTCAAAATTTCTTCATCTTTATGCTAGATGTACGTAAAAAGACCATTTTATAGGTAAAATATTTTAGGCCACCGGGCCGGGCCCTTGTTTTGAATCTTTAATGAGGGTATCGAGCTATCAACGGCAACGAAACAGACTTTAGCGTCAATTTCATTTTTACATATTCATTTGCGAAAATCAAAATTTGGAAAAATTAGATATGATATCAGTTTATATTGAAAGTGGAGAAAACGAAGAAATGGCGCAAAGTTTATATTTTGTTCGCTTTCCGGAAAGACGGTAACCATTTAAGGACATATTCGGAACATTTGCGATGATTCCCGTTATTTTTTACCTTAATCTGAATCTTTTATTTCGTTTCAAAGCAATAAAGTTTAAATAAATCGCATAAGAAACCAATATCATCCATGGTGTGTTATATATTTGAAAAGAGAATTTTAATTGCTATCTTTTATATTAAAATATACCGAGTGTTCAATTTAAAAAAAATGTTTTACCTGACCCCGTATACTTATTCTGAAAACGGCAAAAAAAATAAAACATTTTTCTGTATCTTTTAACAAAGAAAATATAGGGTCATTTTGAAATTGTCAATTTTTTGATTTTCCCCCGTATCTCTTAAGCGAGCGAAAATGTTCAAATTTTGATTTTATCATTTTAAGTTTGACCCAAATAGAGTACATGACACCTACATTACTTTTTTTTTACAGCACTAACAGTTACGGAGATAATATAAAAGTGTCAAAATTTGGGACACCCTGTACATTTATATATAAACTGCAAAATTACAGCTCCTTAATAGGCTCCCGGTGATCATCTGATAATATTGCGTTTTCCGTCTTTAGCTCGAGGCTACGTCTCATCCTCCGTATCGTAAATTGTTGACTGATTGTTTTATTCCCCCTTAATTCGAAACTATGTAAATTTAATAAGACAACTTATACAGCAGCATGTAGGGTGGCTCATTGGTGGCGGGCTTTATAACGAAAATAACTGAAATTAATTTTCGACGCTCTCGCTAACCCATCTTCTGCTACCGTCATTTCCATCACCTGTCAAATATACTTTTTCGACCAATCAAATTCACATGTGATTATACTGATAAAATTTGAATGATAAAACTGTCTCATTGGCCCACAACCTTTTTAAAACGCGTATATTACCATCGAATAAAGACTAGTTTACGGGACAACCACGTTTTTTTATATTATGATGACGTCTATGGCCCAATATGAGAAAAAATACAATATTTAAATTGTACTGTTAACTTCCATGCATGCATCTGTCTTCACTAGTCGGTTGGCAGAGGCTTTTATGTCTCTACCACAACATTGTTGCGTCTTTATGTTTACCTTGTTACTTTATATACCCGGTTCTCGTATAATGTATCAGTATACTTGGAGAGATGATTCTATACAGAGTGTTCATTTAAAAACTTCCCACCACGGATTTATCGAAAACCACTGATTAAAAGAACAAAACGCCGAGACACGTCAAAAGATTTGCCAAAGGGGACAACTTTTTAACCAAAACCTACTTGACCCCCTTTTACCCTCTGGCCCCCGGGGTCATCCCCTTAAAAATTTTAAACGACAAGGGGTAGCAAGTAATAGCTTGTTTGAAAGGTCTTTCAAAGTGCTTTATTTTGACGTTTGATTTTTTTAAATCAGTCGATTCGTTTTCGAGAAAATTAGAAAAAATTTTACCGCCTTCTTTTTATCAACACAGATAACATGGGCGAACTGTTTTTATTCTTATACCTGTTTAGTTTTTAATAGTTGCTAAGGGAAAGAAACAATTTAATTTGCTGTCAGTTACCTTTGTGACAATCTTGGGATAGTGAAAATTAATTTATTGATTCAGATTTTACTTCCAAAATGGTTTACACACTAACGGAAAGAGTGGAAATGATTCTAATTTATGATGCCCAAAATCAATGTGCTCGGCAAACTGCCGTTACATTTAACCCCAGACGTCCGGAAAAGATAACTTCGCATAGGTATGTTTTGGACCTTGTTCTAAATTTACTCAAACTGGATCTGTTGCAAATAAAAAACGTAATCATCGTAAGTTTTGGATGAAGCCGCTCAAGTTGAAGTTTTGGGTCATTTTGCCATAAATCCTAATACGTCATTACGCAAAATTGTTGATGCGACTGGTATTTCATTAGGCTCTGTACACACAGTTACTAAATTACATAAATTTCATCCATTCGAAATGAAAATATTGCAAGAGTTAACCGAAGATGATTTCGATAGGCGAGTTGAGTTTTGTGAACAAATGACTGCAGCGATTAATGATAATACCATTCATGTAAAGAATATCTGCTTCAGTGATGAATGCACATTTTATCTAAATGGATTTGTTAATAAGCATAACTGCAGGTATGGGAGCAATGAAAATCCTCATGCTTTTGTAGAAGGGGATACTCAGTACCCCCAAAAAATTAATGTATGGGCAGGCATTTTAGGAAACAAAGTGATTGGGCCATTGTTTATTAATGGGAATTTAAATGGAGGCATTTATTTAGATATGTTGGAAAATACCATCAATCCGCTTATCACTGAAACCATTGAAAACCAAATCGAAGACGATGGAAACCCTATACTTGATGAAGCTGAAATATATTTCCAGCAAGACGGCGCTCCTCCTCACTATGTTCTTCCGGTTCGGCAATGGCTAGACGACGAGTTTCCAGATAAATCGATAGGGCGAAGAGGGCCTATAGAATGGCCTGCTAGATCTCCTGACTTGACGCCATTATACTTTTTTCTATGGGGCCATTTGAAAACTATTGTGTTCACTCCCCAACCTAACAGTTTGGATGAACTTCGTCAACGCATCACCGAAAGCTGCCATGATCTCCCACAACATCTTTTTGAAAATGTCCGTCAGGAATTTGAAAATCGCCTATATCATTGTTTGGCCAATAACGGGCAACATTTTGAACACTTATTGAAATAAAAAGTGATATTTTCGTGTGCTTTGTTTTTCTATCTGAATAAAGATTTTTCTAATTTTCTCGAAAACGAATCGGACCGATTTTAAAAAATCAAACGTCAAAATAAAACACTTCGAAATACCTTTCAAACAAGCTATTACTTGCTACCCCTTGTCATTTAACATTTTTAAGGGGATGACCCCGGGGGCCAGAGGGTAAAAGGGGGTGAAGTAGTTTTTGGTTAAAAAGTTGTCCCCTTTGGCAAATCTTTTGACGTGTCTCGGCGTTTTTTCTTTTAATCAGTGGTTTTCGATAAATCCGTGGTGGGAAGTTTTCAAATGAACACCCTGTATGTTAAAATAAAGGTAGTAATTGATATAATAAAAAGTCGAAATCTCACGAGGTACTTTTCTAGTTACAGTCTATGAAAGTTCAATTCTTTTTCTTATCTTTCACATATTACGGTTAGTTTTAGTTAGTTAGTTTGTAATCATGATATTTGGCTTAACGATTTCTATCATTTTGTTATTAAAATGTTTCTTTACTCTGCCACTAGAGCCCACTTTTTTCGATGTTGTACCATAAGCAAACAGTTTTAGTAATAATTCAACCTGCTTGATTAAAGGGCTTGAGACACTTTGAATTTCGTTGAAGCACATTAAAAAGCTTGACATTTTTCAAGCTACATTACCAATGACTTTTATAATGTGATTCAATTACCAATATACCAATTATATATTTTAAAAGGCACTTGAAGACTAGTGGTCGCAAGCCCTCGAATGGTTTGAAGCGTAGAAAGGGATTGTAAGGGGCTCTGATAATAGGAGACACTATTTACTGGTCCTGTATACTTATTAATCATGCCAATTAAGTTAAAATTGCATCTTTTCCTTAAAATTACTAGCTCTCTTCTTCTAAAGAAAAACTAAATCTTACTGTTACCATAATATTAATAATTTTCAAATTGACTATTCATTGTTTCCATTCTTCGTCAAAAGTTCCACAAATAATGGATTTGTAATATTTATCTTTCAAAGTATTATATGGGAAGTATCCGTTGATTCCACAAATCTCCTGATGTAAACACTGCTTACATAATGCACTATCTTTCAATTTATTATGAAACGCTCGCTTGTCGAAATTGCTTCGTTTCCTATGCGATTTACGCCCTCAGCAGGAACGATGATTGAACTGGTGTTTGCCGAGCGGCACGGAGCTCCGGTTTCGTCGACTATTCTATAAATTATTTAGTCGAATGTTTTGGCATCTTAAGATTGCATTCCCTATTTGACTGATGGGGGCCTAATGTTTTATTATCTTCCTGCCAAAATATATATTATCATTTTTTTTTCAACTGGCTGGCATGTTTGTTTCAATGCATTAACCAGATTTTCATTTGGTTATTGATATTCGATGAGTGAATTTCTTAACCACAGAAGTGAAACGCTGCTAAAGAAATATCTTAGATATCAATACAAAGTATTGGCCGGGAAATTTTTAAATGATTATTTTATCGGGATTCTTGCCAAGCGCTTACGCATTCAAAGTATTTGGAATTTTATTGGCTTATACTTATTGCTTCATGTGATTTACGACGGTTGATGAGCAATATATCAATCGCGATCTTTCCTTGTTTTACGAGCTGTGCGGAGTTCTGGTTTTGCTGACAGTTCTATGAATTATTTAGCCCAATGGCTTGCATCTGAAGATTGCATTCTTTGTTTGACTGATGGGGAGCCCAACATGTTCCTGAGGCAGTTTCCAACAAGCTATGTGTTAATCAGCTGCGAGGGCTAATGATGCATATGAGCAATGAATTTCATCGTGAGAAACCTGATTTGGAATAATAAGAATTACGTATTATGTGTATAATATGTGTTTACAGGAATTAAATCCACATTATTTGTGGTTGTAGTGACTTTTCCTCTTTGCACAATAATATAAATCCTTAAGAGACAAACATTCTACCTAAGACAAAGAGTAATTTTATAATTCAAGAAGAAGCACTCAATTATAGTTTTTATACACTCACCGGCACAAAATTCCGCCACCCTGAAATTTTGGTCAAGTTTGATATTTTATAACTTTTTTATTTTTTATGCGATTTTCATGATTTTGTCTTCAATTTGTAGATCCGTTTATTGTGTTTTTCCTTAATTAGTTTATAAAGTAACATTTTTCGATTAGGCTGTATTATACAGGAGTAAATCAAACTGTTGTTTTTTGTCTTAATTTCAAAACACCCTGTAGGAAAATGGAGGTGAATAATTTTATTTACATACTGTTTCTTGTAATCTTTGACGTATTCTAGACATTTCGATTTTTGATTCATTCCATTATCTCATTTCTGCTGCGGGCTGCAAAATTTGAAATGAAACGCTGATTTGAAGCCTATTTTTATTCAGAAAAACAAACACTAGGTATATCATAAAGTTAATTAACAAAAACAATTTTAATATCGTGTATTTCGTCCTTTCACAGCAATGACAGCTTGCAATCTTCGTGGCATAGAATGAATAAGGTTACTTATCCCTTCTTGAGGGATAGCCTGATAATCTTCGATCAGTGCCAGTCGTAAGTCTTGCAAGGTTTGTGGTTGTACAGGAAGACGACGAACGGCGCTTTTAAGTTGATACCAAAGATCTTCGATTGGGTTGAGATCCGGGCTACATGCGGACCAAGAGTGGACTCTTGGAAGTCCAACTTCATCCAGATATTCGCTCACTACATGTGCAACGTGAGGTCTAGCATTATCACACATTATTGTAAATTGGTACCCAATGAAAGTAGCAAATGGAACAACAACTTCTTGGAGAATTTCCTCAATGTAACGGTGGGCGATTAGAGCTAAACAAATACAAGATTGTGTGCTTCGGTCGAAATACCCATGACATGCATTTTCTAAAAATCACATCGTTTCTTTGAAAGTTTTACAGCTCGCAGCCGAAATGAGATAATGGAATGAATCAAAAAACGAAATGTTTAGATTACATCAAAGATTACCAGAAACAGTATGTAAATAGAATTATCCACCTTAATTTTCCCACAGGGTGTTTTGAAATTACGACAAAAACAACAGTTTTATTTACTCCTGTATAATATAGCCTAATCGAAAAATGTTATTTTATAAAATAATTAAGGAAAAACACAATAAATTCATCTACAAACTGATAATAAAATCATGAAAATCGCATAAAAAATAAAAAAGTTATAACATATCAAACTTGACCAAAATTTCAGGATGGCGGTGTAGATTTCTGTACTTTTTACAAAAAGAGCTTTCAATTTTAATTGTCTTCAAAGTTTGTCCTCATTCAGACAATAATTGGGAGGGAATTAAATGATTCTCCATTGGCGACATCATTTTTTTATATAAAATACATGGTTCTATCAACAGAAGCTCATGTTAGCCCATTCGGTTAACGTTTAGCGGGTCGAATCCTTCTGCAACCTTGAAGGTGAAAATGTAGTTTTTTAAAAATCTCGATTTTCTTATATTTAATATTTAAATGCAGGGTGTTATAGAAATGACGTATTATATTTAAACCGGCAAATCCTGAGATGAAAATGAATTGAAGAAAAGTACCCATAAATGGCGCTTTCAATTAATAACCGGATTATGTCACCTTATGTTAAATCAGACAAACACATGTGGGGTACTGGCGTAATATGTAAACAATCAACACTGAGGTCTGCAGGGTCAAAAGACGTCAGCTCATTTCGGACGGTGTTGTCATATCTACACGGCAAACTCTTTAGAAAAAAATTATAATTTTAACAATTTTTAATTCTATCATTTATGAACAAATATGATTCCAGAAAACCGACGGCGAAAGATGTTTCGCAAAACAAATAATGGTAATATCACACACAAATTTCAAATTCGTTACAAGCAAAGGAAAGTAAATAGGTCAAACGTCATTGACCTTTTAAATAATAATTATCCAAACTCTTTAAAAAAAATTCAATTTTATTTAAGACCCGTGCTTTCTTACCTTAACTTATTTAAATACAATTGTTAGTTTCATAATTTCACACAAACCACACAGAATCTAAGTTTTAGGAAAAAAACTCTCACATAACGTCAAACATAGCAGCTATTCACATGGAAAGAATACACGCGAACGCTGATTTAATTTTGGTCCTTTTTTCTCGCGTAGATTTATTTGTTCAACTAATTTAAAACATACACATTTTAAATACACACAATGCAATCCTTCAATTTAAAAATTACGTTTTATCTACGAACCATAAAACAGTTAACCTACGAACGAACAAAATACATACCTTCAAAACTCGGAATAGAGATGGGCAATATTTGACAGTTTGATATTTCACGAGATTCTTCTCTATTACTTGCCTATTTACTCCGAGATCTCTTGCAAGGCGTTTAATTGATATGGCGTTAATGGAATTTCAACCATATCGTGCTACTTGCAAGTGTCAGTAATAGAAGAACAGCGTTAGGGTGCGGTCGCTTCTGTTGATAACCATTTACACTCTCGGCTATCCGCTTTGTTTTCAGAAGGTACGCGTATAATAGTTGTAATGATTTTCGGGCTACGCGTCCAAACTTTGTATATTATTTGACATTGTTTTAATAGACGAACCTAAGTTGCTCAGTTAAAACGAGTAGTTTGTTTTAGACGTTTGACTTGACAGAAAAATGGAATGTCGCCGACGAATAAGTCAAATTTCGTCGCGTCGCGTGTAATAAAATGTAATGATCTGATCTGAGTATATTTTTAAAAAACTTGTGTCTGGAGGTATAAAGATAAATACAAGTAGATAGATAAATAATTTATTTTTATTATTTTATATGGAATTTCAGTTTTGCATTCAGTTTGGCAACATTGCACGTAAAACCTGTTTCCTGATATGCCATCACAGGGTGATATGACGAACATACCCGAACAAAAGCCGGATGAGGTGTGGGTTTATGGGCTGGACCCCACTTTTAAAACGGTCAATTTGAAAAAAAAATATGTAGCGTTTCTCTAGGGCACCCAAGGAGCCACCCATTTAAATATAATACGTCATTTGGATAATACCCTGTATAGAAATAGGTCTCTAGCTTTAATACTTTATGCGCCTTTACTAAAATGTCTAGGTTGCAGAAAGATTTGACTGAATAATTAACTAACCAGACAAATTTGATGCGAACACACTCTTGTCGCCAAAGGCCAGAAATGGCTCTTGGTGACCTCAACACCAATCATAAGCATGTACGAGTGCCTAACGGCACTAGCACAATACCGCGGGGAGTTTAATCGGTCGGTGTCTCTCCTTCTGAGAGATAGGTCTCTCCTTCAGAGGGACAGGATTCTCCCTCAGAGAAACAGAGCCATCCTGACACTACTTTGCACTCTGGATGCATCGTGTCTTTAAGCAGATTCTCCTCTCATGCCCAAAAAAAAAACCAAAAAAACATCAATGACAGAGTCTTCCAGTAAGCTGAATTCTTAATTTACTAACCCGGCAAGTTTAATAGTACCGAAGACAATAAATTGTTTAGTTAATTATTGTTTTAAATCTTCATGCAATCCCACATTAACGTTCTATCATGTTTATGAAAGTTTAAATAAAAATTATACAACAAGATAACAAATATGTGAATTCCACCTATAAAATGCCTTGCAGGTTCATAAAAGCTTCCCCAACGATTGTTTTCTCTTTACCTTAAAAACAGAAAATAGCAAAATTATACGCAGCTTTATGATTTCAACTTTCTTAAGCAAAGATTGATTATTTTTCTTGTGTCTCGACGTGTAGAATAAGGGTGATAACAAGCTCACTATGTAAATATACAAGACGAAAGTTAGGCCTATTTATACGGAGCGTGTTTGAGAGATTATACTTTAGGGATGATGGCATATACAGGGAAGTATTTCTGATTTTGAGACGACAGCGATTTATCATCGGCCTAGCTTGTTAGCGAGTGTTTCTTCTATATTTGTATCTTCTTAGAAACGTGCATGTTGATCAATACAGTTTGTTTCCTACGGGGCATTAAAATTACTCTGGATACCATACAGGGTGAGTCGGGAGGAGCGTAATTACAAACAAACCCGAACAAATCCAAACAAAGTTTCTACCACTTGAACATTGTGTTCTAATAAATTGACCACACGAAACGAAAGACTTAGTTAACTTTACTATAAAAATAGTAATGCTAACCATAATTTATGGCTCTAACAAACCCGAACAAAAATTTTTAGTAAAAATTACCAAAATATGTGTCTAAATGTGTCCGCCTAATAGAGGTGTCCGCCCATGAGAAATTTGTTATTAGGTAATATGTAAATGCAAAATTATTACTATGTATATGTACAAATAAACATAACATAACAAAAATACATTAGTTTTAGGATTTAGGATGTGGTACTAAAAAAATCTAATAACAATTGCAATCTAGAAAACGTAATTCCAAGTCTGATGACAATTCCATTGCTGTAGAGTCACCTCTATTATTTACATACTCTTGTAACTCCTTTACCATACTAATGGCTTGTTGATAATTGGTGACATTTGTTTGATTACTGCATTCAACTTCTTCATCAGAGTCGTCAGATAGTGATGTGGTTTCAGTTTGTTCGGGGTTGTTGTAGGAATGGGGTCACTATCATCTTCTAATAGCACATTGCTATCAATGTTAATAGACTCGCCCAAATCATTGTTATCAAATTACAAACCACAACATTACTATTCTCTTTCAGACTCAAAACGCGACATTTTTGTGCCATTGTTTACGATTTTAACCTTACAACTCACAAATAAACGGAGGACTGCTGTCGGGAAATCACACATACTTTCATTCGGCGAAGTCCTTTCGCGCTGCCACAAATACGCGATTGGTTGCCGGTCTGTCTTCAGAGAGTTTTTGCACCGTACTTATTCGTCTACTTTAAATATTTTTTTGTCCGTTTAAAGGAGGGTTTTCGCACTTCTTGTATGAAAACAGCCTGTCCGCATCTGCCCAAAGGAGAGTCCGCCCAAGAGAGGTTGATTTTCATGGAATTTCATATACCTAGTTCCGGACTATAAAAATATGTCCGCTTAATAGAGGTGTCCGCTTATTAGAGGTGTCCGCTTATTAGAGGTGTCCGTTAGAAGAGGTATCACTGTACCATTTATGTTTTTGTGAAAGTTACTAAAATATTTTGTAAAATTTACTAAAATATTTTGTAAAATTTACTAAAATATTTGGTAAAAATTTCGTGACGCGATGTTTCCAAGCGGTCACCCATCCAAGTACTAACCGTGCCCAACGTCGCTTGACTTCTCTGATCGATATATTGCTTTCTCTTACCATCTCCACCGTTCACCTTGGTAATTGCGAGTTCTAATTGATCCGTTGCATTTGATTTAAGCTTTTCATTCTTGTAAAAAGACATTTTACAACACTTTATTTATTTTTACAATAAAAAAAATACTTAAAGTACAATAGTAGCCATCAGTAAAATGTACCATACATCGAAGAATCTACTGGAGTTTTAAATAAATTATTTTCACTTAAATTCGTTGTGAAATTTACAATCTATTTTAGTTGATTTTGCTAAATTTATTAGAAATCATAACTATTGTTTTTTGTAACTTACAGTGAAACCTCTCATAACGGACATCTCTATTAAGCGGACGTTTTTTCATAGTCCGGAACTAGGTATATGAAATTCCATGAAAATCAACCTCTCTTGTGCGGACTCTTCTTTGGGCGGATGCGGACAGGCTGTTTTCATACAAAGAGTGCGAAAACCCTCCTTTAAACGGACAAAAAATGTTTTTAAGTATTTGGGAGACGAATAAGTACGGTGCAAAAACTCTCTGAAGACAGACCGGCAACCAATCGCGTATGCGTGGCAGCGCGAAAGGACTTCGCCGAATGAAAGTATGTGTGATTCCCCAACAGCAGTCCTCCGTTTATTTGTGAGTAAACAATGGCACAAAAATGTCACGTTTTGAGCCTGAAAGTGGAAGTTTGTAATTTGATGATTTGGGCTTTGGGACTGAAACCACATCACTATCTGACGACTTTGATGAAGAAGTTGAATGCAGTAATCAAACAAATGTCACCAATTATCAACAAGCCATTAGTATTATTAGTATGGTAAAGGAATTATGAGAGTATGCAAAGAATAGAGGTGACTCTACAGAAATGGAATTGTTATCAGACTAGGAATTACATTTTCTAGATTGCAAGTATAAAACGCAAACACGTCAAACTATTGTTTTTTTATTTGTACATACATATACATAGTAACAATTTTGCATTTACATATTACCTAATAACAAATTTCCCAGAGGCGGACACCTCTATTAGACGGACACATTTAGATGGTCCCATAGGCGTCCCCCTAAGAGAGGTTTCACTGTATATTTACAATATTATTTTGGTATGGATTAATAATGAAAATTGTAATTAATACAATATTTTATAGGAAATCGTACAATAAAATCTTTACTATAATAATTTTACTATAGTCTGTTTTCCGTGCATGGTCTAGAAAAGAAACGTTAATTGTTAAAAGTATCGCATTTGAGGTTATTTTTGAATGTAAATATACATTTTTGTAAAGCTCAAAGGATGCTTCATTAATTTAAGAAATAATATATATGGTTATTTTATATGGGTTGGGAAATATATAGGGTATCCCATTTAAATTTTTTTATGAAATGAAACTTTTTAGCCTCTGAACTTTATATAAAGTTTTCTAACAAGATCAGTTTACCTTTTTGATAGCTTAACGCGTAGCGGAAATACGAGGGGTGACTAAAATTTGGCACCGGAATCTTTCCTTTCCTTAAAAAGTAGGACAGGAAATCGCAACATTATATCTTTGATAATAACTCTAATACCCCCAGAAAACGTCGACACCCTGTACGTATCGTTAAGTAGCACCCTGTATACAAACTATAACCGGGCATCAGATACAAAAAGGGTTTTTTAGAGTCCATAGCCGGAATCCGCTACTGTATTTGTGTACATAAATTGAAGTAACTCCGCTGGTGGCACGGATAAGATAACTAGATTAGCGCGCTGCCGACTTGAATTGTTACGTTTATTTTGTGTAGCGATGAGAGCGAACGCGTTAAACTAGATAGAAATTTGGGCAAATCGGGTAAACAGCCACTGTGTCATGATGACGAAAGGGGGGTATAAGTGAAACGAGGCCGGATTCGTGAGATCTGCCTGGAGCGAGAATATGTAAATGGGGCTTAATTTTGGGGGGAATTGTTTCATACTGAATTTCTAAAGGGAAATGACAAAAGTTGGGATTATATTGATGACAGGAGTATTAACATAGCTCTAAAACAATAAAAGCTACCTAATAATGATGTAAAATAATATTTTGGTTGAATATTCTGCTTTAATATTTAGTGAAAGGGAGTTTACCTCAAATGAGGTTTGGGCTTTCAATTTATCATGCGTGAGATTTACGTAGGTACATTATAAGAACACTTTTTTATGATCAAACACAAACACTATAGGAAAAATCCTTTAGGGCACTCTGGGAGTGGTGCGTATGCACAAGAAACGATTCACGTTGGTTTTGAATCGTTGGAGGTTATATTCGTTGGGAAAAACGACCTCGGGAAGATCGTTCCATAAGGATGAAGTCCTCCAGATGAAAGAATTCTTAAATAATGAAGTTCAAGGAGTACTAAGCATAACCACATAAAATTTTATTTTTGTGTAACGACCAAACAATTACTTTCTAGGCATTTTAAATGTAGAAAGAAAAAAAGTAATAAGAAAATGCGTTAGGTAAAACATATTTTTATTTATTTTTTAATTTTACTCAAGGAAATACAACTTTTGGAAATTAAGAAAGGTTTTCTTAGTGTGTATAGCTGTCGGATCTTAACGTCGTCGCATGCAACCCTCGTCACAATATTTATACAGTCCACTACTAATACTACTAAAGCCATCTACGAGCTATCGAGAAAACCGAATGATGTCCAATACTACTACCGCCATCTACGAGTTATCAAGAAAACCGAATGATGTCTAATACCACTGCGCCATCTACGGCTACGTCCTTAGGCGCAACCAAGACGAGAACAATAGTTAACTGACGAGAACGAATGGAGCCACGAGACTGACAAGTTGGCATTCTTCATATTTTCAGTGTTTTTTAGTTTAATTCCTTAAATAAAATGGTCTAAAATCATATCGAGTATCATTTATCGAAATACACAACATTTATCGACCCTACACAATAGTGCTTAAACGTAAAGTCCATTCTTCGGTTCTTAATTGTAGAAAATTGATCAATAACAGCCTCATTAAGTTTGGAATACCCTCTATAATTTTTTTCCATATATTTAATTTTTAAACTTTCTAATAAAGTCCCTAGATTTACCCCTGCGTTAAATTAATTTTGGGTTTAGGTGTTCCCGCATTCTTCACTTCAATTTTTTGCTCCAAACTCAAAGAGCTAAAGTTGTTTCTTAAATAGTTCACCGTCAACTATTCATTTTAACTTAATAAATATATAATATTAAAATATTAAAACATACACGCTTGAATTTCTAGCTAGATGCACGAACAGACAACAAAAACTCTGCGCCTTTTCCATGTTAAATCGCCATAGCCCCGCTATCGCCCGCTGCCACCCGTCATCTGTTACTACAGAGAAACTGCACTACTTAATCGCACGTGCGAGCAAGTCTCGTCATTTACCTCGACCGAGGCACGGTTGCCGGATCTTTACAGTTTGGTTTGACGGGATGATAAAATATTAGGGAGGGTCTGACTTTTTTGGTTTGACGGTACGATAAAATATTAGGGAGGGTCGGACTTTATACGATAAATAATATGCAATGAATATAAATTAATATTTTTTATTCGTTTTGTTTTGGGGGTGCACGTGCGCATGTGCTCTTGTGGAAGAACCGCCACTGACTAAGTTATGCAGGAACAATTTTAAAATAAAAAATAAACACTCGAAATCGGATCTAGGAGGTATAAGTGGTGCAGGATCAAATCAAAATAAATAGAAAACTCTCGAAATCGGATTTAGGAGGTATAATTTATGCAGGAATAAATTTAAAATAAATAGGAAGCTCTTTAAATTGAATCTAGGAGGTATGAGTCCCATAGCCTTCGATCGAAAAGAGTGAATAGAATCTACACCCTAAAACTATTTTTCAATTTTCCAAACATACTTAAATTGAGACCATTTCCTTTATAAATTGGTCTGCAAACTTTTTTAAGAAACAAAGTTGGCAAGTGTCGTAAATTTTTTGGACAGAAGCTGTAAAAGATTTTGGCACCGTAAAGCCATTTTCCGCTTATATTTTATCGAGTTAAACAGATACTTTCTTACAAACATAAAATATGGATGGTTTCTTCTATTCAATGGCTTTGTTTTGATGTTATATTTGACGGGCTAGACTACTAGGAGGGGTACCGGAAACCTTTTATTCCCAACAATTAATTAAAAGACTTTTTGATAATTTTATTATTTCACATCTCCCTTAACTTCAATCTTTTGGGACCAAACAGGAGTAACAGTAAAATACAGGGATCTTTACGATGAGTGGCATATTGAAATATGTTCTTGGGAACTAAAAAAGATATTTATTTCAAATAGTGGTATTCGCTATAAAAGATGTCGATCGTTCCAATACACATGTTCAGACGTACCTATCACCTGCAGTTATACCGGAAGTTAGGCCCTGTATATTTTGTCATTTTTGAATTCTAGGTACAATTTATTATATGTAATGAATCATATATACTTCCTGCTTGGTATTGAATTATATATACTTCCTGCTATTGGGTTCAATGATATATACTTCCTGCTATTGGTATTGAATGAAACTTACTGCTATCTGTAATGAATGATATATATATATATGCATCTATTGGTAATAAATGATATATACTTCCTGCTATTGATAATGAATGATATATACTTCCTGCTATTGTGTGTATTGTGTTATTGGCACTGGTAGAAACCAAATATCCAATTCCTGCTATCAATAATGCATTATATATACTTCCTGCTATTGGTAATGAATGATATATACTTCCTGCTATTGATAATGAATGATATATATACTTCCTGCTATTGTGTGTATTGTGTTATTGGCACTGGTAGTAACCAAATGGCCAATTCATGCTATTAATAAAGCATTATATATACTTCCTGCTATTGGTAATGAATGATAATATACTTCCTGCAATTGGTAATGATTGATGTATACCTACTTCCTGCTATTGGTAATGAAAAATATAGTCTTCCTGATATTGGTGCTAGTTAAGTTGTTGAAGGAAATTATTATTGTAGTTAGTTAGGAACTTTTTTTTTCTTGTCTACACTAGATATTGTATATCTACTTGTGGTTATATGCAAGAATAGCCCTGTCGGCTAAAAATCGCCTAATTGTATATATTTATTTTAAATAAAGGACGTTTATTATTATTATTCTTCTTTTAATCGTTGCAAAAACATTTTTTCAATGCTCTTATCAAAATTCAATTTATATTAAATATGCATTTTCAAATTATTGTAAGAAATTGAATTCTAAAACATTTTAGTCAAAGCCCAGTTCATTTAAACTCTTTCATCAATAAGCTTTTAAAACTGTTTTTAATTTAACTTTTTAATATTTGAGGTTGTTACCGATTGAAAAGCTGGCTTTTACCTTCTCCAACTTCCATTAAATACTCTTTCATAGCAGCAGCGAGAGACTTCATAACGCTTTCCGCATTCGGTTTCGTTCAAATTAATTTAAAGTTTGTATTACTACTTCCACTAAATCGCTATTTCAAATGCAACACATATATGACTGCATAACTTTTCAAATAAAGCGGGAATTATGCACTTAGTTTTGCGGTGCCGGAACATTTAATATGTGAACCACTGGAAAAGTATTCTTCATATAAATAGATGATTTACTAATATACAGGGTGTTATGGAAATGACGTATTATATTTAAATCGGCAATTCCTGAGATGAAAACAAATTGAAGAAAAATATCCAAAAATGGCGCTTTAATTTAATATGCCCTGTACATGACCTTATGTCAAACCAAAAATGACCATGTGATGCCCCTGTCAGGAAGGTAAACAAAGCAACATATGTTATATGTTCAGGGTAAACTCTTTAGAAAGTCAATAACCGTTTGACAGATTGCATGTTGTTTATTTTTCAGGGTACATTATTATAAACTTTTACGTTCATTTCAGTTCGCTAGGAAACAATCTCTGATTTATAAACTTGAACTGACTCGAACGAACCGCCGCGGAATTTTTAAATGATCACTTATGTTCTCATTTGTTCAATTCGAACGACACCCGTCGGATCTGGACAACTTAAAAGTTTATAAATGCCACTTACCCTTTAGAAAAAAAAATGCAATTTTATTTACCTTTTCGGACTTATTTAAATCCAACTTAATTTATAAAAAACACCAAGTACTCACATCACAAAATCACATAGTTTTCGCGTCACAACACATCTAAGTACCGTTCAATCTGAATTAGTATTTTAAAGTGCTACTGTGTAGACAAAAGTACGCCCTTATTGTCTAAATAACACGTTGGTTCCGTCGATCCATATTGAACTGCTGGACTGGGGCACTGACGTCGCGAAAAGAACAAATAACTTAATAATTTAAACTCGGGTTTAAGTATTAACATACAATTCAACACACAAATCTGCTTGAAACAGCAGTATGAAATCGGGTTTGTTCGGGTTGTAAATTATTGATATTTTTTTTACCTTTCTGAATTCGAAACAATGAAGATTTCTTACCTTGAAAGGTAAAATCATTTCCGCTTATTTAAATAGAGATTTTTTAAAAAAATTTTAACAGTCGCCATTTTGAAATAGCTTGACAGAATCGCGCTAAAATTTATGAGCATACTGTACGAGATATTAGCTTTCAAATGATGTATCACAAGCTGTATGTTTCTATTTAAAAAAAAGATCGATGTCGTCATATCTTTGAAAACAGAAGAATAACGTCAAAATGTGAGCATATATAAAACTAAATTGACGTGTCCGAGCGTTTTCCCCAAAAGTTACAGGTTAAGGCTATATTAATTTTATTCCGGACTTCTGGACAACCCTGTATATACGCAAAGCTCGAGAACGACCATAAGTCGATTTTTTACTGAATTGTGGAATTGCGAAACGACCAAAGATTGAAATTATTGTAATTTCGGTCCGCACGAATTCCCAAGCTATTTAAGTATCTAGTGCAAAAGTTATTGTTTAGTTGTTAAGTTTAGTTATAGCAGTATTTTCTACATTTGAAAACCCCTGTACAGTTGGCCCTACAAAATATATACGTGCGAAGTTGTTTTTACCCAGTTAAAACATAAATGGAAGGTTGTGATAATATATATGCACCTACCAATAAATAATACATTATACTTTTATAATTATAAAACAAATTTACTTAAATAATGAACTAAATTTTAATTGAATTTAAGGAAAACATGTTCCCTTCTTCGCCCCTCATCGTCTCTATCAATTTTTCTTACACTGTCCTATAAAATACCAACGTAGTGGGAAACCCAATCAATTTTCCTCTTTAAATGCAGTTTAAATGTATTGTCTCTTGATACCCCATCACATATAGATATAATTTCCCTAGATTGACTTGCAGTTTCTTCTTCTTAAATAATAAGTAAAAATGTATTTGATATTTATTTTTACTAAATTGTTGTTACGCTTGTTCTACCTAATCGCATGCCGAGGACCAATTAGCGAGCGTTAATCTGGTTCGGCGTATTGACATCCACCTGCTAAATCATAACAGCGATAGACAACTAAGCATTGATGCCGGCGGAAGAAACTAAAAATAAAATAATTCTAATGAAATTAAAAATATCTACGTTTTATTAAAGGCTGTTATTTTAGTTTAGGGTACTAATATTCAATTTGAAAATTAAAAAATAAAGTATAAATTAAATCACGATTTATCAGGATGAAAACGTGACAATGTCTCAATAACCAGCAAATTTTTTTTATCCGAATCCAATCAAACCCGAATTATGAAGCAAACCGGCTTTAAAGTCCCTATAATTTTGTTGTGTACATATACATACAACAATTTTTTAATCCTATGTGTTTTCAACTGTTGCCAACATTTCGAAGGTATTATCCCATTTAAATAACACAACATCCCCAATTAAGCCAAAGGGTACTTTGCTAAACATTCAAAAAATCATGTACGTATTTATGTTTATTTTTTATTTATTGAGAAGTAAAGCTAATATTTAACCAGCTGTTCGAAGGGTTATTTAAAAACAATGTTCACTTAACCATAACAACGGAGCTCGTTTTTCTACGTCACTGAAGTCGACATTTGCATTACTCCAAATTTAAATTCACCTTTAAAATTTAATTAAAAAGGAGCAGGGGCAACCGAGCGTATAAGAGATAACACGAAAACAAAGTCGGCCTGGGCGGGCAAAATATGAACGTAAAATAAAACAAAAATACTCCGGAACGAGTTGCTAATTAAAAGAAACATTAAAAGAAACTAAAAGTGTAACGTTTCCAGCGTAACTTAAATAATTAACTGTGTGAAAACAAAAAATGTTAGTTTAGTTCTAGCGCAAAATGTGAAAATAACTTTTTAACTCAAATAATGTAAAATTCTCGAGAATTTAAAAATACTGCCAAATTGAGTTTTTTATGGAACGCCATTTCTTGGAAACTACTACTCGAAAACAATAGATTATGGTTTTGAAAGTGATTTAATCAGCCTTTAAAATGATAGACCATTTGACACCCTTCTTATTTGAGATATCAAGGGTAACATCTATTACCCCTCTCAAGGAGTATTTTTTAAAAACGTCGCCCTTCACAATAAAATTGGCGCGTCTTTCCGATTTTTAATTTTATTTACTCGATGCGAAGTTTTTTCTTAACCTTTTAGTTTAGAGGTAAAATTTTATACTTGAGTTATTAATTTTTTTTCTTAAATTTATTGTTACAATTCATCAAATCTAAAACGGAACAGAAAATTGTATTCCCTTTATTTTAAAACGATGTGACATATATCTAGAAATGGCCAGATGCATTTCGAAAAATTCTTAGAAAAATTTACTAAAATATAAAATATGTCGGTTACAGATTATGAATTCAAAGCGAACTCTCGCAAAAATAAACTAATTTGCGCAAATAATAAAAGTTTTGAAAAATGTGGTTATATGACTTACAACTATAGTCTATTCATTTTCCCAATTCAGTAGACCAAAACAAATACACGCGACGAGCACGTGAACAGCACACAGGATCGCATTAAGAACAATCTTACAATGCAATCTCGAACCACGCATGAATAGACCTGAAATAATGGCCTACACTGAGCAACGACCCAGCATGGGAAGTTTTATCGCCGATTGACCAATAGCAATAAGTTTATGCATCGAGCACGTGTCTATCACGCTCTGATGTTTGTTTTTGCTCCTGAATTGATAAAATGAATAGAGTATAGTCTATTTATATTTATCTATTTTCCTTATTCTTTATTGTATTCTTTTCTCTGGCATTTTGTTACTCCTATTATAACTTATATATTCCTCCATTTTGAGCCTCCTGTTCACGCCATGTGGGATCTTTTTGGCTTCTTAATTTTGAAAATTTTTTTAAAAATATTTCCAAAAATCAAATTCAAAATGTAGCGTCAACTAACGGGACCGTTAGTTTCCCTTTCTTTTATTTTTATTTAATTTTTTCTTGCTTTATTAATCAATATTCTTATTAACTTAATTTTTCATTTTCTTTAAGGTTTTTATTTTTTTTTTCTTAAATTTCAAATTCTCATTGATATGTTTCCAAGAGTTTTCTCATAAGGCTTAAATTAATAAAATTATTTTATCTTTGACAGTTTAGTTCACAATGTCATAATTTTTTCTTCTCATATGTATTTTTCCACTGAATTAGAAACATGTATGGAAAAAAAATAAACATTATTTACTAAACTATTGGAGCAGACTATGATTTTCTCTTCATAATTTCACTCCACAGAGATTAGCTACGTCCAAAAAAAATTAAAAGTTTTAAATTCGAAATAAACGTCACAAATTTCCTTTTTCTTTACTTTTTCCTATTTTCAAGCCAACCCATAGGTGAACGCGCTGAATAAGATTCTGCAATCTTTACGGTTATGTCGTTTGTATAAATTGAATTTCTATTGGGTATGATTCTTGCAACTTCAACCAATTTCAGTAAAAGCTCAGATAACTGACATAAAATAAATCCAAAATAAATTGTTGTGTTAAGGAAGCTGTTTGGTTATGTCTTCACACGTTGTCTTTTCTAATCTTTATTTCAGAATTTTTAAGAATAAAATTATTCTTTGTGGTGTAACATAGCCCGAATTACAATATTTGTTATATTGCCTGTTACAATACAAACGCGTTCGCCATTTTATTTTTTAATAATTTTTTGGTATTATTTTGTGTAATTTAATTATATTGCAATTCAAAATATTATCTTCAAACAAAACAATAATAAACCGTAGAATTTAATATTTACAAAAAACATTTAAATTGGAATATCGAAGCATCTTTCTACTGAGACTCTTGACTTCTGACCCCCCGTAATTGTAATAATTATTTTTTTTTTTTATGATCAAACACAAGCACTATAGGAAAAATCCTTTAGGGCACTCTGGGAATTATATACAGGGTGTCCATTAATGGGGTGGTAATATTTCAGAGTGTGATTCATTAAGTCATTTTATGAACAAAAGGTCATATGACCTTGTCCCTACATGCTGTAGGTAGTCGTTATTTTTCCGAAAGTACTTTAATATATTTAATATATTTTTTTAAATTTTTATATACAGTGTGTCCTAGGATAAGCGAACTTATAGGATAAACGAAAAAATTTCGAGAAGTTTGACCATTTGGGATCTATCCTGCTTGATTAGAAAATAAAATTTAACAATTTTGATTTTTATGAAATCTGGCCGGACGTGGCCTTATTTTTATTTTCTATTTAGGTAAAGTGCCTCTTCTTCGTAAAATATCGAAAAATTTTATTTCTGTAATAATATTTTCTTATAAATACCATTAATAATTTTTTTTCTGTCGAGGTTTAAAAAAAAACATGAAAAATTATGTCTGATGGTTATTAAATTCGGTATGCTTGCATGATTTTGAATTCTGAGCAACTTTTCTAAATGGAATTTTTAAATATTTTGCAAAGAAGAGGCACTTTACCTAGAAAGAACTAATGCTCTGGTCAAGGTGTGCTTGAATCGAAATATGTTAAATTTTATTTTCTAATCAAGCAGGCCTAGATCCCAAATGGTCAAATTTCAATTCGAAATTTTTTCGTCACTTAATAGGTTCGCTTATACTGGACACACTGTATGTTAACAGAATATAAATCTACATATTTTAGAGAAGTAATTAAATGGTTTGCCGTTATTAACAGTCGAGCTGCGAAATGATTACTTGGTTAGCAAGATTTTACAATAATTGTCAGTAAAAGAAAACATGTCTAGAAGCAGTTTACTTCAGAGGTTCCAGGGCACTGTCAATTTATGTAACTTTCTTGTGTTTTCTTTTGCCGAATACAGAAGGAAATCGGCTACAAAAGGTGTAGCGGGGGCGGGTTTTCACTTGTTTTCCCAGGGCACTGTGACGATTCAGAAATGTTTGCTGTCCATAATTTGCTGACCAACTAGCCATTTTGGCTGACCGATTACATTTTTCTGTTCGCAAAAATAAGAATATTTTGCTAACCTGTTAAATGATACCCCATATTTTAGTTAGAAAAGTGATTCTATACACCCAATAGATATTTTTCTGATTAGCCAATTCTACATGAAAACGGTCTCTTGCATTTTTCTCGTCATATTGTGTGGGACTGCTAGGAGATGACACTGCGCGTTTTATTTTCTCGACTACCGTTGATAATACAGCGTGAAGTATAAAGTCTTCTTTGATGATAGGTATGGACACCTACCCTGTACTGACGAGAACAACAGAGTTCGAAACCGGTCTGCAGGTGGTGACATCCTATCAATGGAAAAGGCTTCCTGTTCTTGGTAGTACGATTCAATCTGAATTAGTATTTTAAAGTGCTACTGTGTAGATAAAAATACGATATAAGATATCATCGGGTGGTCTGGGAAATAATAATTTTCCATACATTGGTATTTGATATTATTATTAATGTTAAGATTAAATATTAATATATTGATTCATTTATTAGTAATAAATCAATAGTTTTAAAAAATCTCTCTTTTTCAGGTAAGAATTCAATGCTATGTAGTGCAGATCAGGTAAGGTTTTTTATAATAGACCATCGTACAAAATAGAGTATGTATAGGCGCCATAATATCGTTTACTTCAAAACAACTTATTATACAGTTCCCATGATGCTGCGGTAGGATAATTGCTGAGCTTGCTGAACTTTACATGCTCGTTACGAATTAAATAACAGTTAATAACTATATAAATAATATTTTCTCTCTTTACGTTTTTTTAAGCATAACTTAAAATATGATTAATGCTAAAATTAGTTTAAACCGGTATACATTGCAGTTGGCCTTATTTTTACGATAGATCAGTCCACCGTAGTATCCAGCCAGCACCTGTCAATTTTCTTTTTTAAAAGCATCGGCGGGTTCTGCTCTTTCAAGTTTGCCACAAAAGATAATATTTCTTGAATAAATAATTTAAGAGAGAATTTTTAATTCGATCACAGAATAGAATATCAACTATAGATAAGTCAAGGATTTACTGTTTAATATCCGGCGTTTTTAAATTTGAGCGTAATTTCAGTTTAACGTTTTGTGTGAGTAATTTTAAATCGTACGTATCTGCTTTTAAGCTTTTTTTTATTACGGTTGCCATTATGTACAATGAAATAAAAAAGTACGGGATTTCTTTGACCTTTCCATTTAATATTTTGTGTGTTTATTTGTTTAAATCACGCGAATACATTTTTCGAGTAAAACTCATCGCATGATCAATGAATGTTCCATACCATGAGATGCTGATACGAAGGACATCCAAAATTTGTCCCTGTATCAATGGAACAGAAGAGTTTTTTTGATAAGTAATCATTTTCCTTCGATACGCCCTTGCACCACATATGCTGCCAGTGACTTTATTCCCTCAGAAAAATGATTATTCCTTCAAAATTACATAAGCGTGAACTCGCGATATAACCGAAATTGACAGACACGTTAAAATAACCCTGTAAAAATTTGTCAGCGTCTCTAATCACAAAGAAATTATTTCCCGCTATGTCTAAAACAAGCTTTAGATTCTAAAGCTTGCACAAAGCAGAGACAGAGACATAGATAAAGTTTAGAAGCTTAAAACTGAAAATGCATATAAGTCATTACTATTCTTGTCAAGTGTACAATATCATGTAAAAGAGTTTTCATCATGCGCTTTGCCGAGCTTGAATTTGAAATTGTCCCGTTTTGGAAACAAAATTGCTTTTTGCCAAGAGGAAGTCGGGCATAGTCTGATTACAGTTGTACAATAGCATTATTGTTCTATGGAACGACTGTATCTAAACGTTTTGGTATTATTTAAATTGTTTACTATACCCCATTGAAGAAAGGTTTAAAAAAAGCAGAATACTTAATTTTTTTTTTAAGTACTATCCGTTAATTTTTGAATGGGACAAGTCAAAATATTATAGTTTCAGAAGGTTAACTGTTAACTAATATGTTATATTAGTAGAGTATTAAAATTTAATTGCAATTACATTCACAAGAAATAAAAAAATAATCTATTTAAGAAATAAAAGTCTATGCTTTCAGGTGGTATCAATTCTTCTTTTCTTCTTTTACGTAAGTATACAGGGTGTATTAAATTCGTCTTTCATCATTTTGATTTCGGAAACCGTAAGAGATACCAAGTCGGTTAAATTGAGGCAAAGTTGAGTAATAATGATAGGTAAATAAACAAAGGTGCTTTCAAAATATTTGGAAAAATAAAAAATTTTGCGTTTCGGTTTTTATTTTTTCCTGACTTTGTTCAAAGAGATGTCCAAAAATAAATTTACGATGTCATCATCAGATCTTTAATGCGATGTTTCGTCTTTGGGCGGCCATCATCAAATTAATTTTTTGAAATACGGGCCTGTATTTTTTGTTTAAATTACGAAAGATGAATCTACATTCAGCGGTATACAAATGTATTTTTTAAAAAGTCTAAAAAATGTGCTGGCTTTAAGAGTCAAATTTTATTTATATTAATAAAATAACTTACTTGTAGGTAGTTACCCTAAATAGAAATTTGATGAAACTAATACAGTGCAACCTCGATAATCCAGACTAATTAAAACAGCTGTCAGCCGGATTAGTAAATAATCCGGATTATTGGAGCGAGACATTTATTTTTATTGAGAAACGAAACCTTCAATAAAAAATAACTAGAAAATAGTACATAAACAAAAATTATTTAAAACAGAAGCATGCTTATTAAATTTTATATTATTTTGTGAAGTCATTTGTAATTTTTGTTTGCTTGAATTGATTGAATTGAACAAACCCGAACAAAAATTATACAAAAAGCATACTTATTAAATTTTATATTATTTTGTGAAGTAATTTGTAATTTTTGTTTGCTTGAATTACCGAGTACTATCAAATTTCCTTACTGTAAGGAAATGAAATTTTCTTCCAGTTGTTAATGTTCCACATAAATGATTGAAAACAATTTTGTCAAGTTTAACAATTCAACATTAAATACCTATATATGAAAATTATTATTTCCAAGACCACCCGATTCATCCGATTCATTGGTATTTGATATTAATACCACCTGAAAAGCATAGACTTTTTATTTCTTAATATAATTCAATATTAATACGTTTCCATAGTAACGCAACCAATTTTATTACGCATTTCAAAGCACCATTTATTTGTGAATAAAATTATTCCCTATTTTTTCAAAATTAATCAATATCTGTCGATTTGTAAACGATTTTCGGAAAAATTTTATGTTTACCTCGTAGGAAAAGCCACATTTCTGGACTTATCAGTCGTCCAGGATTGTTAGGCATATCCTACTCGGTAAACAATGTACTATTCTTTCTATTTTATTTATACGCCTTTTTTCCTTCATTAACAAATAGTTCTGACGATGGTTTAGTACAATAAACCGAAACGTTAACCAAAAACTGGAATTTCATTTCAAAGTGACCGAAACCCAAAAACTAACTAGGTACCTATAATTATAAAAAAATACTGGAAAAATAAAAAGTGTATAATTTTAAAAGGAAATGTACGGGAAAGTAAAGCATTTTCCCAGCCAATAGACCGTCGTGATTTAATACATATTGCCTTTATAAAATATCGGGAACGGATATGTCTTCTAAATCAAGTCACCGCTGCCTGTCTCGGGTCCCCCCCGGTCTTGCCGAACTTCGCTTGTCATAATTTAAGTTCTGAATCTGTTTTTTATTTGCAATATTTTTCCTATTTCAATTTCGTACGTGAAAAGATAAGTAAAATGAAAACTTGCGGAAAAGTTATTAGTTTTTGTAACTTTTAAGCGTACCTTTTTTAATATTTTACTATACGGTGGATATCGCGTCCGATATTAAATTTTAAGTAAAATAAGCCTTTAATATTAGCTGATACGCGGAAAAAGTTAGCTACGCGTGCAACTTTGATTTGTAATGCACGAAGAGTGGTTTTTCTCGAGGCCCGATACATAAAAATTACATAATATGTTGGTAACGACCTCAATTTTTTTGTGATTGGTGCTTGTTTTTTTGTGTAAATTAATGTTAGTAATTAATTTATAGTAATAAATAATAAACGCGTTTGGCTAATTCTTTTCGCTGTGAGGGCTAGTGGCGTATACATACACTGCTTCTGAGCGAAAATTGTATAGGGTGTCCCATTTTGGAGACTTTGTGTATGTGTGTGGAGGGGGGGGGGGGGGGGGGGGGATTATTAGAGTTATTATCAAAGATGAATATTGCGGTTTTCACTTTAGTGGGTCCAACATCATTCATCGGTCATGACTCTCTTAGTTTCTCATCTACAGGGTGATTTTGAAAATTTTCGGTTTTTAGAGTTACTTACGAGTTAACTTATCCAAAAGGTAAAAAAAGATATTTACGTAAAGTTCAGTGGCAAAGCCAGTTTCTCTCTAAAAAGTTTATTTTTTGAGATATATATTATTTTTTTAACTAATTGAGCATACTTTGGGCTTTACAAAAATGATAGTTGTTTGTATTTATATTCATAAAGATCCTAAAAATGCGATATTTTTAATAATTTACCAGTAGGCCATGGTCAATTTATTAGAAACCAAATCAAAATTTTAATAGCTATATTAAATGGGATTATATAAAGCATACCCAACATTATTTTCATAATTATTATCATAAAATGATTAAATAAAAAACGTATACTACGTATAACTGTTACGTAATAGGCATTTCATAAATATTGAAAAAATATTAGAGATCTGCCACTGGTCTCAGTGGCTACGCCACTGAACTTTACGTAACATTTTCTAACAAGATCAGTTTTACCTCGTTGATAAGTTAACGCATAACGGAAATGCGAGAAGCGAAGATTTTCATAATCACCAAGAGAACCACGGAATCCTTCAATTCGTTAAAAAGTGGAATACTAAAGGGAAAACCCAACATTTGATATTCTATGATAATAATCTAATTGCACCCTGTACAGGGTGTCTCTTTTTCGAGACTTTTATAGGGTTATGGTTAGTGCTATCAAAAAAGTAATGTAGGTGTCATGTGCTCTTTTTGGGTCAAACTTAAAATGGTAAAATCAAAAATTGACAAAATTACCCTATATTTTCTTAGTTAAAAGAGATACAGAAAAATGTTTTATACAGAAGTTTCTTTATAATGATAGCTGAATAATATGCCGCATTCAGAATAAGTATACGGGGTCAGCTAAAAAAGTTATCGGACCCAACCTCATTTTTTTAAATGGAACACCCTGTATATTTCAATCTAAAAAGATACTATTTCAAATTTTTCTTTCAAATATATAACACAATGGATGATATTGATTTCCTGGGCGATTTATTTAAACTTTATTACTTTGAAACGAAATAAAAGATTCAGATTAAGGTAAGAAATAACGGAAATCATCGCAAATGTTCGGAATATGTCATTACCGTCTTTCCGGATAGCGAACAAAATATGCATTTTCAGCCATTTCTTCGTTTTCTCCACTTTCAATATAAACTGATATCATATCAAAATTTTTCAAAATGTTGATAGGTCATTTTCGCAAATGAATATGTAAAAATGAAATTGACGTTAAATGTTAATAGTCAACATAGTTGTTTCTAGGATATTAGCTTCTGTTTCATGGTCTACTGTGGTTTAATGTAATAAAGTTTAATAAATCGCCTAGGAAACCTATATCATCCATGGTGTGTTATATATTTGAAAGTAGAATTTAAAATAGTATCTTTTTAGATTAAAATATACAGGGTGTTCCATTTTAAAACATGAGGTTAGGTCCGATGACTTTTTTACCTGACCCCGTATACTTATTCTAAATACGGTAGATTATTCAACAATCATTATAAAGAAACTTCTGTATAAAATATTTTTCTGTATCTCTTTTAACTAAGAAAATACAGGGTAATTTTGAAATTGTAAATTTTATGATTTTCCCCCATATCTCTTAAGGCCGTATTAGACTAGGCAATTTTTTCTCTTGCGCCGGCAATTATAATGGCACGTATTCATGCGCAGTAAACCGTTTTCGATCAGCTGGAGCATTGTCAATGGTCAGAACAACAGTGGGTACTGTCGAAATCCCTAAAATATCCCCAGAATTAGAGATGTGCAAACCTGTTCGTTTTGATTACCAGTTAAAGCAGCTACTGCTATTTACAAATAGGAGGTGCAAAAAGTTGCTGAATTAGCAGTCCATAAGTTTAATAAAGAATGTAAACTGCTAATTTAAGTACCAGTGGGTTTAAATGGCCATTACCTGTTCATACCTGGTTCGGCCAAATAATAAACAGTTAAAAATATCAGAATAATCCATGTCTACCCAATTGCGCCGGCAAGGGCAATTAAAATGGCGCCTGCCCCATTTCTGGTAATGAGAGACAGCTGATCGGGAACAGTGTACTGCGCATGAATCCGTGTCATTTTAATTGTCAGAAGAGTAGAATTTCTGACTGTAGTACGGAGAACGGTGTACTGCGCCTGAATCCTTGAATTATAATTGCCATTGCTGGCGCCATAAAAATGCCCGACTGTAATACGGCCTTTAAGCGAGCGAATATTTTCAAATTGATTTTACCATTTTAAGTTTGATCCAAGAAGAGCACATGACACCTACAATACTTTTTGATAGCACTAACAATTAGGGAGATACCCTATAAAAGTGTAGAAAATGGGACACCCTGTACTTTTAAAAACTATTTTTCATCAAATGCTGGAGTTTTATTTAAAGAATAATTATAGCGCGGTTTGTTTTTTATTATATCCAACTAAAATAGATTAACATTTTGTCAACGGTCGGAAGAAGTTGAGGTATTAAAATAGCATCGAGTCGTTCTCTACTGCCGAACGCATAAATGAACGATGCGCGTAATTATTATTTTGTGAAGTTATTTTATTTTTTGGGGCTAGTAATTTATAACAGGTAATTTATGTACAGGGTGTCAGTTTGAAAACTTCATATCCTTAATATCTCAGTTCCAGTAAATAATATTTATTTTATAAAGACATATCAATTTTATTGTGAAGGGGGCACATATTATACTGGGTGGCCCAAGTCCGGAATAAAATTAATATAGCCTTAACCTGTAACTTTTGGGGAAAACGCTCGGACACGTCAATTTAGTTTTATATATGCTCACATTTTGACGTTATTAGTTTTTTTTTTTTATAGACATTTGTCAAAGATATGACGACATCGATATTTTTTTAATAGAAACATACAGCTTGTGATACATAATTTGAAAGCTAATATCTCGTACAGTATGCTCATAAATTTTAGCGCGATTATGTCAAGCTATTTCAAAATGGCGACTGTAAAAAGTTTTTAAAAAATCTCTATTTAAATAAGCGGAAATTATAAATCATTGATGTTTTTTTACCTTTCAAGGTAAAAAGTCTTCTGAACGCGACACAATGAAGATTTCTTACCTTGAAAAGTAAAAAAACCATCAATGATTTATAATTTCCGCTTATTTAAATAGAGATTTTTTAAAAACTTTTAACAGTCGCCATTTTGAAATAGCTAAAATTTATGAGCATACTGTACGAGATATTAGCTTTTAAATGATGTATCACAAGCTGTATGTTTCTATTTAAAAAAATGATCGATGTCATGGTCATATCTTTGACAAATGTCTATAAAAAAACAAACGAATAACGTCAAAATGTGAGCATATATAAAACTAAATTGACGTATCCGAGCGTTTTCTCCAAAAGTTACAGGTTAAGGCTATATTAATTTTATTCCGGACTTCTGGGCCACCCAGTATACAGGGGGAACGCTTTTAAAAATATATTTGTAGCCTTCTTGGTTTAAACCCCTGGGAGGGGTAGATGTTACCCCTAAAATCTTTAATTCTTTTTTGGAAGTAACATAGGGGCTACATGCCAATATCAAAATATGAGTTATCTCTATACAGGGTGTAACTAAATAAGTGTAAAACATTTAAGGGGGTGATTCCTCATCGAAAAAAAGATAGGATCTTTTATATAAAGAAACTTCGTTGGAGCATCCCTTGTTAAGATACAGCCCCTTAAAGGGGGTACATAAAATGTGTTTAACAATTTTTTTCACAAGCACTAAAAAAGTTACAATATTCAAATTAACCTGACATTTTCTACTACCAAAAAGACACTTAGCCAGTAATTTATTTGGTTTACCCCATGGTTGTAAGGGTGGAAAACGCAACCCCTAAAATTTATTTCCAATGTAAGTTTTTGTCTTATTATTTGTTTACCATCTAAAAATTTATTTCCGATAGCCTGTTTCATTCTAAACAAAAAATGTCTCTTGAAGTTTTTGCCCAAAATAAACCAGTTCGCAGCAAAAAAATATTTTACGAACAAGATACATATCGCCATAAAACGCGCGAATACGTTGCTCAATGCGCCGACGTCTAGACGCATGCGTAATGTCTGAAGGACGGGAAGGAAGAAGACATATTGAACATTTACTATGATTTCCAGATGTTGTATGTTTTGTTATTAATAAATTAGTTTTGTTTATTTATAAATTTTATGTACCCCCTCTAAGGGGCTGTATCTTAACAAGGGATGCTCCAATGAAGTTTCTTTATATGAAAGATCCTATCTTTTTTTCGATGAGGAATCACCCCCTTAAATGTTTTACACTTATTTAGTTACACCCTGTATATCGATATCTACGGCGAAACGAAGTAATCGAAGATGACAGTTGTCGACCAGGGCGTGGCAAGTGCCTATTGTGGACTGGAGACTAATATTTTTAATCCGTTTTTACTCCGTTCTCCATCGAGAAGTCCCAGCGCATTCCTTAAATTAAACCTTCCTTAAACGTCATAATACAATCAGATTATTATTTTGCTGTTCAACTAACCATAAAACAATAACATTCTAATCCACAAACCCACAGCAATCGCCCGAAAACAGTCGTAGTGAAAGCACATCGTTGATCCATCTAATAGGAAGCACAAACAGAAATAGGGATTTAATGTTTGCAATTGAATCGTTAATAAGATAAGAGACTGTAAAGTAAACAGCCCTCTCAAATATTTACCCTCAAGTTGCGTCCCTCAAGGCATCGAAGACATTACTCGCTTTGGAGCATTGATATGACGTTCCTGCCCAGAGATATTGTTAAGGATAATTTTTTTTCTCTTTATTATTCTTAATTTTTTAATTAAAACCTTAGATTCTCTGCGCACTAGCAGTTTTACGAATAAAGCATTAGACAATCTGAAATTAAAATAAAAATAAGTACTTTGAGTGGTTAAAAATATACGAAAGACGGGTTAGTTAAGTTTGTTCTCACTCGTACTCTCGTTTTCTAAAAAAATGGTAAAAAAAAAATCTCAATCTAGATCTACGTTACAAGCTCATTATCTACCCCACAACACGTAGGTATTTTATCACAGCAATTATTTTCAAAAATATTTCTCATCAATGCTTACACCCTTATACAGGGTGTTGCTTAATAACATGCTAATATTTCACAGTGTTATTCCTTAGGTCAGTTTATGAAGAAAAGTTTATATTTTTTGCTACAGGGGATTTTTTGTTGTTGTTTAAATCGTTATTTTTTTAATATTTCTAAAAGTACTTCAGATATTAGTCCCAATTTTGGTATGCATTGATCGAAAATATTTAATAACTACCGATCTAATAGAGGTGCCACTTTTTCGTAAATTGGGTTTTGCAAATAAAAGAATAAAGAACATAACGGTATTTTTTTAAATTAATTTAAGGTGTGGGGCCAGCATGTTAAAATTATTTAAACAATTAAATTGTTATTATTTTGCATTTCTTCACAATGAGAATTTTTTTTAATACACTTCGAAAGCTAACATAACAAAGTGTTAAATAAAAAAAGACCGACATTGTTAAGATCAATACAACTGGAGATATTAAATTTCAAAGATTGGAGAAAATCCAGCAAATTATCAAAAATTCATTTGTGGATATTTTGGAAAATACATTTTTTTCAGCAAAATCCTGAAATACTTGTCAACGTTGTTAAATGTTGGACGATTCTAAAATGTCATGGTTAAGAAGTGTGCGGTTCGTAAAAGAATGATCCATATTAAGGATGGGACGTTTTGAAATTAACACCCTGTATATCTCTATCTATCTCTGTTATAAACCAAGAAAAACTTTAACGTTTGTGTGTACAAACCAGGACTAAAAGTATTTTTTGCCGGCAAAAGTTTACCTAAATGGAATGAGGCAATATGTTGTAATACCCCATTTCCCTAAAATTGACGACGTAAAGTGGAAATCCCTTAAAAGTTTTTATTGTATGATAAAAGTCTTCTTTGGATATCTTCCTACCCTGCAGCCTACAAGACAAATAAAAACTTTTCTCCTAAAAAGACCCCAGCGAAAACTTTAGCATTTTATCAACAACATTGTCCTTTCTTTCATGCCTTAAAAGCCTTTAGATTAAATTTAATCTTCTGTTTTAAGGATCAACTGCAAACTCTTTTTTAATCGCTATGTCTCATTTGTTTACAGTCATTTGTTGTTTGTTTGGATATGAATAACTATTTAATAAGACCATTTAATAATTTGTATTATATTAAGCTCTATTTTTAGTAAAAATTATAAAAATATTTAGTAGGTACCTAAACCATACGAAAAGTTTTTGTACAATTTACTAAAATATTTTGTAAAATTTATAAAAATCTTTTTTAAAATTTATTAAAACCCTTTGTGAAATTTACACAAATCTTATAAAATTTACTAAAATCTTTTGTAAAAGTTTTGACCCATGGTATAAAATCTTCACATAAAGCAACAAATCCACTTGACGACAAACTCGAACAAACCTCTCTCATGTTTAGGACCATCGGGTGGAGAAAATTAAGAACTATCTAAACTAATGACCAAATAAGCTTGCTTTGTCTTGTTAGTAAAATACGTTTCACGATCTTTCATTGCAATTGGACAAATTGCTAATTACCTCAATAAGTATTCCAATTATTTTAAAGCGCTAGAGTCGGAGAGGTAACTAATAGTCATGATTATGCCCTGAGCGTGACAGTCTTAAAAAGCAGATTGCCTCTGGCCCGAGGGTTCGTAAGTCGCCCGAGGGTATGTATCTATTAGTACCCGTGGTGCATACAAACTTTTATGTCATACCAGTTCGTTTCAGATATTAAATATTTTTTAAAATTTAATTTGATTTACCAATTTTTTATTTTTACCTGCGACATTACCTTGACATTATTATAGCATGCGTTTTTGTTGCTAGAGAGATAAATATTCAAATGTTTAATCAATCAAAAATGGAACAAATTTTTTTAATTCCCGATGAAATTGAAAAAGGCTGAAAAGGCAACGCAAAACCTGTTACCGAGAGATTCAGACTCATACGACAAAGAATATGACCAATTTTTGATGGATGTCAGAAAATGCTGTTTACGTCGAACGTCGGCAACTCTTTTAGCAGAAGCTGGAGGAAGTATGACTATACTGAAGCGACATGGTGGATGGAAGAGTACCACAGTTGCTGAAGGATATTTAGAGGATAGCATATCCTCAAAAAATGAGGTTTCAAGGATGCTGGCAGGCGTACCATCTGGATCTCGCCATTTCCTTACAGAAACTAGAGACCCAGACAATGAATCATGAGTCAACCTTTGCTGCAGGAAATTTAACTATCAGCGGAACCTTCCAGAATTGCCAGTTCTATGTAAATACAACCAAATAATATATGAACTTAAATTTATATTTTGTTAATTTGTTAATAAAGAATAAGTTAATCGAAAACTGTTTTTTGCGTCTTCTTAATGCCAGCGCGGGCCATAATGTGTGCTTTATACACAATAATGCACTGGTATGACATAAATATAGGTATACAGTGCGTACATAAAGTAAGAAACAAATTCATTATCTAGGAATCTAAAAATATTTCGGAAAACTCCTCGGACACGTGTATAATAATTTTTAATGGCGCATTTTTTTCCCATACAAACTTAATATACAAGGTGGCTCATGTAGTAGATATGACATTATCGACGATTTTTTGAAATGGGAACCCCTATATTTTAGTTCAGATCTGTAATCTCCAAGAACAGCTGATTTCAAAAACATAACACACTTAGGGCCTAAAATTCATAATTTCGTTACTACAGGGTAAAACAAATAATTTTATTTAAGATATTTTTAATTTAAAAAAATGTAAAAAAATTAAATAAGCTATTTAATTAAGTGTTGAAATTGTCCTCCTTCTGCTGCCTGACAGTTCCCCAAGCGATCAATAAATTCTTGTTGGACTTTTCTTATGGTTTCTTCTGAAATGTTCCTGCATTCTGTTGTTATTCGATTTTTTAAATCTTCAATATTGGCAGGTCTGACTTTATAAACAAAATTTTTCAGGTGACCCCACAAGAAAAAGTCCAGTGGTGTAAGGTCTTGAGACCTAGGCGGCCATTCAACAGGCCCACGTCTTCCAATCCACTTATTCGGAAAAACTTGGTTTATGTAATGACGCACTACTGCTGCATAATGTGGAGGTGCGCCGTCTTGTTGATACCACAAATTTTTATCTAGAATTCCTGGATTATTTGTACTAGGGTATAAGTTAACTAGCGTAGGGATAAGAAAGTTCTGAAGAAAATGAAGATAATTTAGCCCGTTTACATTGTTGTCAAAAAAATATGGCCCAATAATTTTGTTTTCACAATACCAGCCCAAACATTAATTTTTTGAGGATATTGAGTATGGTGCTCACGCATCCACCTGGGATTTTCTTTTGCCCAGTATCTACAGTTTTGCCGGTTCACTTCTCCATTTAATTTAAAGGTAGATTCATCCGAAAATAGGATATTTTCAACAAACAAAGGATCTAAGTTACATCTTTCCATTAATATTTGACAAAACTCCATCCTACGATCTGGATCATCTTCATTCAACTCATGAACCAATCGGATTTTAAACGGGTGCCATTTTTCTACCGTCAATAGGTTATGAACGGTCATAGCAGCCGCCCCATGATCAATGCTAATCTGGCGGACGCTGTTGTGGCTATCTTCTTCCATAGCCAATAAAATATCTAATTTCTTATCATCCGGAATAGTTGGACGGCCTTTTCTGGGAATATCTTCCACTGAACCCGTTTCCCGAAATTTTATTTCAAGTTTACTCACAGTTGATCTAGTAATTGGTCTTGCTGGATGCTTAGTGTTAAACAAAATGCAAACTTCTTGTTGAGTACGGATCCTATCACCATATCCAATCATCATAAGAATTTCTATTCTTTGTATTAAAGATAAACGCATAGTAACTCAATATGTTTTAAAATAAAATTTATTACTTCTAATAAACTTACTAGAAAAATACAATGTAATGACAATGACATTATCTAAATACCATAGTTACATAACAGCAAATAAGCCTACTTGAGAAAAAACATAAGTAACAGCAAATGATGGTGCGTCCATTAATTACGTAAGGCTTTCAGGTAAAATTGGGTGATGGCGGAAGGGATTGAGCCAAATGTCACGAAATCTTTTATTGGGGGAAGGGGGGTTGAAAAATCGCTAAAAACGCCTCACGTAATTAATTGATGCCTCCCAAGCCAAAAAAAAATATCTTAAATAAAATTATTGTTTTACCCTGTAGTAACGAAACTATGAATTTTAGGCCCTAAGTGTGTTATGTTTTTGAAATCAGCTGTTCTTGGAGATTACAGATCTGAACTAAAATATAGGGGTTCCCATTTAAAAAAATCGTCGATAATGTCATATCTACTACATGAGCCACCTTGTATATTAAGTTTGTATGGGAAAAAACGCGCCATTAAAAATTATTATACGCGTGTCCGAGGATTTTTCCGAAATATTTTTAGATTCCTAGATAATGAATTTGTTCCTTACTTTATGTACCTACACATTGTATATTAAAATTCAAATGTGATTTTTTTTTAATAATATTGGAAATAAATTGAAAATTTAACAATCCTTCTAACTTCAATAATAACCAAAAGCCCATACAGCGAGCGGCGAATTTCGCACACACCGTATATGGAAATGAATTATTCAGTAAAAAAAAAACGGTGCAATGTAATAATGACTAAAGTTAAATCTATCCCTTGTCGATTTATTTCAAATTCAACACGCCTCAAACAAAACAATAGAACATCGCAGCCGAGGTGGTTTGCGTGCGGCCGAACCCGAAATTTCGATTGATTAATGCAGCGGCAGGAGTCAAACACGGGTTTCCTGCGGGACGTGTCGCGGTTTCGGCTGCGAATGGGAATTATGTTGGAAATTACCGCTACGCCCGAATATTTTGTTTAAATTTCAGTCGGCAAATTACGCGTTTGTAATAGTGTAAACACCACAGGATTAAAGGAAACTATTTGAAGGGTTTCCCGGAATTCCCGAATAAAAATCAATATTTTTTTAATGCATGCGTTTTTTTTTTATGATTAAATACAAGCACTCTAGGAAAAATCCTTTAGGGCACTCTGGGAGTGGTGCGTGTGCGCAAAAAGCGATTCAC
The DNA here is from genome assembly GCA_963991005.1 of Barypeithes pellucidus. Lineage (NCBI taxonomy): Eukaryota > Metazoa > Arthropoda > Insecta > Coleoptera > Curculionidae > Barypeithes > Barypeithes pellucidus. The sequence continues at coordinate 17,638,663 of OZ022558.1, forward strand.
GTTGAGTCGTTGGAGGTTATATTCGTCGGGAAAAACGACCTCGGGCAGGTCGTTCCATATGGATGAAGTCCTCCAGATGAAAGAATTCTTAAATAAGGAAGTTCGAGGAGTACTGAGCTTAACCACATATGGATGGGCAGCAGTGATTCCTGTATTTCTACTATTCGCCGCTCTGGGCGGAATTAAGAGGGCAAGGTCAGCCGAGCACTTTCCATGCAAATATCTGTAAAAGAGAGTCAAATCCCCAACCTGTCTTCGATGTTCTAGGATGTCGAGGTTCTTCGTCAGCTCGTGGTCTCCAATCAGACGAATGGCCCTCCTTTCGATGGAATCCAGTAGCCGAAGAGTATGTTTGGGTGCAGAGCTCCAGACATGAGAGCAGTACTCTAGTGATGGTCGAATCTGGGCTTTATATAGTGTCAAAAGTTGTTGAGGTGTGTAAAACTTTCTGGTTCGGAAGAGTACACCAAATTTCTGACAAGCTATCTTAGCGATTGCCACAACGAGGTTATGCCAAGACACATTTCCTCCCAGATTGACGCCCAGAAAATTAATAGATGAAGCCGGTGGGATTGCGTGTCCGTCCATGACTATATCTGGTTCTGTAATGTTAACCTTTTTAGAGAAAACTGCTGCCTGTTTTTTTTAGCGTTAAATTCGACTTGGTTACTGTCACCCCAAGCCAAAATTTCTTCCAGGTCTTTGTTGAGGCGTGATACTTCATTCAAAGAGAAAGATGAGATAAGTGTGCTATCGTCATCAAAACTAAATATCGGATTTTTCATTTTCACTAGAAGGCCGTTAATGTAGAGTAAGAAGAGAGTGGGAGACAATATGGACCCTTTATTGTAAATATAACTCTTAAACCCTTGAAGTAATTTAGGTAATGGTCCTCTGACTCCCAGCCACCCTCGACCCGAATTTTCAAATAGCAGCCTATTCAAAATTAGACCAAATATTCCACTCACGTAATTTAAAGCCCTGATCTAGAAACAGGTATACAGGGTGTTATTTAATGATATGTACTTATTTTGATGGGTGATTCCTGGGCGTACCAGTCCAGTTTACTACCTGCTTGAATACCGGGTACAGATCCTGTGTATAGGAGCCGAAACGGGGTACCATCCTCAATGACCTAAATAGTTTGTAAATAGTTCTAAGAATAATATTAATCTAGGTAAGGAGTATTCTAAGTAGAATTTCTGTCAAATTGACAAATTTGCAAAAAATGTACCAGGTATTAACACACCCATTTAACACACTACTTCGACTGATCGACCATGTAACGTATAATTTTAAATTAATATCCGAGAATTTTTTTTGGAAACATCTAAAATTACTTAAAAAGTCTAAAAATGTTATGTCCTAAGTGGCAAAAGTCATTTTCAAATTTAGTTTAATATTTTCGCAAGCTCTAAAACACTTTTTACCAAACCAACTCTCGATTTATATACGCCAAAAATATCACACCAACGTCTTATAACGATAAAAAAGACTATAAAACCGCTTCGGGACAGCGCAAAAGACGTTGTAAAAAAAGAATAAAGTCAAATCCAGAAGAAAGTGAAAGGCGTAATAATGGCCGCGGGGGGTATAGGGGGCCCCGTTTTTGAGGCAAATGTTTATTCAAAGTTAAGGCAGTGGAGAACAGTGGGTCATTTTTACAATCTGGCTGATAGTAAGTCAAATATGTATATTATGCAAGGTTGGTAAATATTTATATAAATATCGGATATATATCAATGATATACTATATCGCATATACTGGGTGTTATGGAAATTACTTATTATATTTAAATGGGTCACTCCTAGTGTGACCTAGAGAAAATATACACACTTTTTTCTTTTTAAATCGAATATCTAAATACTAAGGTAAAAACCCTTTTTACCCACATACTGTCGCGCGGTTTCATCTGGATTCCGTTAGCAACAATGTGGGTTACTAGAGTATACTAACAGTGTTGTCAGATCACACCGCATGTCTCGCCCTTGCTTGGATAACCGCCGCGCGCGACTCTCGTTGCTTCAGTATGTTTCGAGACTCGGAGATGGAATGACGCTGTCGAGGGTTCCACGTGCTTGATGTATACGAATTTTAAACGGGTTAGTTGTAGCATTACCCGATTTTTTTTCTGTTGTGAACTAATTCATAATAATAAATGTTGTCATGTGATTTCAAATTTATGGGATATCATCTACTGTTGGTTCTGTTGTAATATATACTTTTATGTTTTTTTTTATGGAATTTAATTATAAAATAGGTTATTTAAAAAGATCAAAAGTATGTACCTGAAAATTGTAGTATTTTTTTTTTTCTAAAAAGTTTGAAAAAGAAGTGATAACGCGGGTCAAAGACGGTTTGTTGTCAAAAACTGAACACGTTCATTTACAATTATGTGTTACAATATGACAACACCGCCTATAATGCGCTGATCTCTTTTGAGACTCGAGACTGCCTCAATAAACTATTGAATGCGAACGCCCTCATTAGCGGCCAGGTAAATTTTCAGATTTCATATAAAGTGTATATTTCGCACAATAATTCAAAGCGCCATTTATGACCACCCGATGATACCTTATACAATAAGGGCGTATTTTTGTCTACACAGTAGCACTTTAAAATACTATTTCAGATTGAATGGTGGTCGGGTGGTCGGGGAAATAATAATTTTTCCATACATTGGTATTTGATATTAATACCACCTGAAAAGCATAGACTTTTTATTTTTGATTTTATAACCTTTCTCGTTTTAAGTCTTATTTCTTCGTTTCCTAAAATTGGCATTAGCCCCACTGTGCGGCGGTATTACGTCAAGCTCGCAGGGTGGTCTGGTGGCTAATAGGATTTTGAAGGGAGAGTCTAAGACGCTTATAGAGGGTACAATTTGCATTTTTGTTTTTGTCAGTGACAAAAACAGACTCGTTACGAGCGATTTGTATTTTAGTATAAATATTTGTCTTTATAACAAGTCAGAAAATACAAACATGCTAATTTAATAACTTTACTATTTAACTTTTAAGCATTTGGGTATAACTGTTGACAAAAACCTAAAATGGGATCAGCACGTTCTAAAGTTAACGGCCAACATCAGAACTATAATTCATAAGTTCTATATACTAAGAGACATTTTCGATAGGGAAATGCTAGTTAATATTTATAAAACATTAGTCGAGTCCTTAATAAGATATGGAATAATTGTCTGGGGTGGTCTTTATCAAAATTCCCTGAATCAACTATGTGTAGTCCAAAATTATATTTTGAAAGTTATTTTTAAGAAAAAAAAGAGATATCCGACGCAATTACTTTACACCGAAAACATTTTTAATGTTCGTTCTTTGTATATATTGAATGCCTGCATCTATGTTCATAAGACAACTAAGTTAAGAAACTATATAAATCACTCGTATGCAACCAGAAGTAGAAATAACAAGCACCTACAAGTACCAACTAGAAATAAGAATATTAGTTATAGGTTTATAGATTATCTTGCTCCAAAATTCTACAATATTATTTCGACAGAGATAAAGTCATCATCAAATATCAAAAAGTTTAATAAAAAGTGCCGTAATTTTATTTTCACAAATTTATATAAATTCTCATTTTTTTAATTAACATAAATTAACAAAATAGATAGTAAATTAAACTGTGATATATCTTTACAACTACATAAATTAATGACAAAAATTTGAATTACATTATTTGAGGAAGAATTAGAAACGTGCACAAACAGGTATTTATTTACCTAGGTGCACAATTATAAAAGGAATTAACTATAAATATAGAAAATACCAACAACCAATGTATTATGAGATTTTGTAAAAAAATTTTTAAGTAATATATTATTATTATTATTATTATTATTATTATTATTATTATTTACATTAGTGATCGGCCGATACCGATATAAATATCGATATTCTATCGGCAAATCTTGCCGATAAATATCGGCATTTTTAAAATGTATGAAGCTCATGTCATTTATCATTTGAAAATAATAATAATCGTGCTAGGGTTTAGTTATGGAGAATGTGACAAAGTAAAACAAGAGCATGAACAAATTTATTTTTTTTGAATTTGACTGTTTTTAAACGCCGTCATAGATAACTAGTAACAACTTAAAATCCGCAGCAACATCGCTATATATGAAACATTAAATTGGCAATATTTCGAAAACTACAAATATTCGTAATAGACAACCATATATAAACTTACCCTTCATTTCAATTCTACATAGAAAATACTTAATAAAATTTAGGGGTTTCAATTTGAAAATGTAGATTTTTTGCAGTTTTCTCAGTTTAATTTTTAATCTTATTGTTTGAACACCCTGTATTAATAGTTTAAAAATATTATAAAAAATTTATTAAAGCAGCAGCAACAAGAATTCCAACTCAAATTAAATAATAAAGGCTTCCTAATAGGAAAAATTAATAATTTAAGTTCTGAAACGTCATTTTAGACTTAAACAGTTAAATATGTCGAACATGCTTAGACTTAGGTATAGGACATGATATAAGAAATCTGCCTAGAATCTTACGTATAATCCAAACATGTAATAATATACACTCTAAAGAATGGTCTAGTTATACCAAGATCTTAGTCTCAATAACAAAAAAATTTAGTGAAATTGGCGATAAAAGGAAATTTAGTATCGAAGGCCAAATTTTATTGCTACGATTATTCTAGTTGAAGTCACTAATAACTCTTTTTAAGTCTACCAAGTACTTCTAGTATCCGAAAGAATAAATATTTATGATAACCAATATAGTTAGTTATTAGGAGCAACATCATATTGTTGTTTCAACAATTGTGTTCTTAATTATTACCTATTTTATTGTTAAAAAAGAGCAAAGAAATATTAAATATAAAAATTATTATTTTTCCAGACCACCCGATGATACCTTATACAATAAGGGCGTATTTAGTCTACACAGTTACAGTAGCACTTTAAAATACCATTTCAGATTGAATAGCACTTTAAAATACCATTTCAGATTGAATGGTACTACCAAGAAATGGAAGCCTTTTCCATTGATAGGATGTAACCACCTGCAGACCGGTATGGAATTCTTTAGTCTCGTCAGTATAGTGAAGGTGGACATCTAATACTTCACGCCGTATTATCAACGACAATCGAGAAAATACAGCGCCATCTCCTAGCAGTAAATGGCGGCAGTTACTTATTACTACTATATCTGGCCAATAACAATAACTAAGTAAATTAGTATAAGGAACTAATTAATAAAAAAGTGTTGGTTTCAACATGATAATGTAGTTATGTTAACTAAGAAGTAGTTAAAAATAAGAGTTAGTTCTGTTAACTAGAATCTTGTTCATCGTAATTCAGTTAAAATGAAAATTTGTTTTGCTAACTAAAAATTACTTTTACATGAGCTAAAATTTTAACAGCAAGATAAAATTAGTACCAATGCATTTTTTAGAGTGTATGGGTGTTCCGTTTAAAATAAAGAAGTTGACACCTACCGGAAGTCCCACCATATTGAAAATATTTTAGTCGAGTTGCCCCTATAAACATTAGCTTACTGTAATAATTAAAAAATGTTGCTATGTATAGTTTTTCATATTAGATCGAGGCGGTTCCCGGTGGGACACCCTGTATGTTGAATAGTTACATATCTTTAAAAACTGTAGGGCCGATACCGATATTGTATCGGTATCAGTAACTAAAATATTGGTATCGGCCAATTATCGGTATCGGCGAGAAAAAACATTAATTTACATACCTCTTCTTATATTTTTATAAGTACGGACTTTAAAATATTAAGTTTTTTTTTTTTTGGGCAATGAAAGCAGATTCGCACGCACCCTGCTGGGATCTGGTAATTTCTGTTCTGCTCAACATGAGTTCACTTTTTCAATGTATTGCCTTCTCTAACTCTGAAAAAATTGTATTAAATGTACCTTTCTTCCATTTGAAAACCTCCCACCCTAAATATCTCACTTCCAGTAAATAATATGAAAAGTCGAAAAGACAAATCAAAGGGGAACAAACAATTATAGATCCGGAAGTATATTATAGAGATATATAGTTTTCCTTCCTCTTTATTAAAATAAATTAGTGTAATTTACGCCACAAAAAATACTTCAAAGAAAATAGTGCCCTGACGTACAAGAAACGCGTAAAAAAGAAAATGAATTATTTTTACGAGATTTGTATAACTCCGTATTCTTTCTGGCAGATTTAGGAAGCAAGAAATGGTTTTAGCTTTGTCTTTATTGAGATAATAGGCCGGGCGCCATCTTTTTATACCTCTCGCAGCAGTTGAAGATCCTTTATTTAATTAATTTTAGCGCAGGAGTATTTTCATCACACTTTCTTTTGTCTTACCTTCGGTGGTTTATGCTGTATAAATAACTTTTATAGAAGCATTATGCTTAATAACAAGAGAGTAAAGAAACTGTTATAGAGCATTTAGTGTTAATGCTTCACAATTGAGTCACACCGTCTACTACGTTATTTTTCTTGTACTGTAATAAGCAAGGAACTGTCCCATTTTGACAATCGTGATTTTGAGGTCCGATTAGTATGTTGCTGGGTCAAAATTTCTTTACAGGCAACTTTCAGTCCTTAACTTACTAAAATAAACTATTTGCCTGAAGAAACGATTATAATTTGCGAAATATATGTTACTTCCTGCATTAGAAAACAATTTTAAAATTTTTTTAGAGTATAGCTGCAGTCAATAATTTCTTACTTTACCATTTTATATTTCACTATTTCACGTCATTTTACTTAAGTTACTTTTATATATAAATAATTTACACACTCCTACTACAATTTGTATTGAAAAAATAATGTTCAAAGATCAACAGTTTAGTTTCTCTAAGGCAAGTATTAACCAGAAGTTCCGTCCCCGCAGCTGCATGTATCGCCGGTCACGGTAGATATTGCTTCTAAATAACGCCACTACAGGTCGGCCTAATAGGTTTATAAATATGACGGTATGTGTTCGAATTTGTGTATAGCGTGCTCCTGTTTAGGTAAGTTCGTTATTATGTTTATTTAGGTATAAACTAGAACATTGCCTACTTTTACCAGGCGTATGTTTTTATGTTGTATTGCCGGTCACAGGGTTAACTCAGACCTAGCAGTCTTAATTAAGGGAAAAATACTACACGAAGTCATTCTCTTGAGTACAGCTACTCATTTCAGTCTAAAAAAGTTTAAGAAATAGCTTGTATTAGCTGTTATCCACAAATTTGTGCATTTTTGTATCGCCGGTCACAGTAACACCGGTCACGCATGAAATGTTAGATAAATTGATGTGACGGTTTGTTATCCGAAGCTTTATACAATATTTTTTTATTAACTATTTATAAACCATTAAGGAAAAATATATTTTGATGTGCATGTTTCGTATACACCTTAGGTACATTAAAAATATGACTAATTTTCTTAGTATTTTAACATTCTATAAGGAACATTTCAAAACTTTAAGCCAATATAAGACAGGGCTGTTATAAATAATAGGAAAATGGTTATAATAATATATAATGATTAAAATAACTCAGTTCCAAATATTGGCATATGATTCAGAAGAGTAAATCTAGCCGGCCGTCAAATTATTAAACTATAGACCAAGATCTTTGTGACGATGATCTTTTCCGCGGACATATATAATTCCTCTAATTAGATACTATAAGAATCCTATTAAAAAAACAGTTGTTTTTGAGATTATTTATTTTTAAAATCTGATTTACTGAAAGTTGCCTGTAAAATTTTTTTGACCCTGCAGTGGAATAGATTTGAGCTTGTCTTCATACAGGGTGATTCCTTACCCAAAAATAAGTTCCTATCAACATGGCGTCCCCATGATGCCTTGTTTGAAGAATACAGAGTGTTAACGGTGATATATAGATATTGTAGTAATTCTGCTATTCTATTTTGGTTTCATATCAAAGCTAGTTCGATATCGTTTACAGTATCGAACTGAGCTTATTATGAAGCCGTTTTTTTCTTTCTTAAAGGTTTGCGACGATGTATGTTTGGTTGCAGAAACAATTACTAAAGTAACCTCACACTTGCCAAGTTTACGTTCTTTTTAACGCTGAACACAGCAATATAATATTTTACAAATATATTAGTTTAAAGCTTCGCAATTTTTCTCAACTCAGGAAGAGTTAAAATTATCTTGGTTCATATTGTCTAATTAAGAAAGCTTTTAATTTTGCGACAAAAGGGCAGGCACGGATAATTCAAAGGCTACTTTGATATAAAATCATAATTTTATAGCATTACCAACTTAAAATTTAAACATAGACAAGATTTACGAAATTTATGTGGCATATATTTTTTTAAATATTAATTTTTTTATTAAAAAAGACGTACATTAAAAAGAATAGTATAAAGTACATGTTTTCTAAAGCTATTATAGCAGTTTTCCCCTAAGAAAAAGGATAAATTTCACATTTTTTGGCCACTGTATAATTTTTTTTTTCTTCTTCCTTAAAATACTTCTTATAAGGTAATGAGACCTACTACAGAAAATAAAGTTAAGAACTCAGTTGGCTAGGAAGCCATATAAATTTTACTGTACAAAAGAAAGGAAAAACACTAATGTTTAGGTCATCGCCCCCCCTTTTTCCCCATTCCCAAAATTGCCCTCATTGTCTAGAAAAAAAGTCAAACTGAGCGAAAGGTTTTTCGACAACCCTATTTCTTTGACCTATTCCATCCAACAACTAAGCAGTAAGAAGTTTATCGGCAATAATTCCTCTAACGATATTGGCCTTTCATTTATTTTTCTCGTTAAAATGTCTGACCAACTAACAAGCTCGAAACAGTATGTTTTCTGCTGGATCAAGTCGACTCAAGAAGGGTTAGTAAAAAAGGAAAGGGCTCACAGGAGTTCAATAAGGCGGAAATATAACGATGCTCGTTGGTCAACATCCGTTTTATACTGCAGTGAAATTTGTGTTAAAAGCAGGATATTTCATACAGTAAAAATAAAATTTGTGCAGGATATCTCTTACTTTAAAGTTGTGTGGTCAAATAGGTTATTTCGCTGCTGGCCGTAACCAGTGGCTACGTGCAGACTGAGGTACGTCAATATTCAGCATTTATTTAATACGATTTTCTTTTAAATATATAAAATGAAACCAAAATTTACTTTGTTATTTGTCACTATATTAAAAGGTTTTGGCGTCACCGCAGTTTCGTAGTACAAAAACAGCGAAACCTCTCATAACGGACACATCTAATAAGCGGACATCTCTATTAAGCGGACATTTTTTCATAGTCCGGAACTAGGTATATGAAATTCCATGAAAACAACCTCTCCTGGGCGGACTCTCCTTTGGGCGGACGCGGACAGGCTGTTTTCATACAAAGAGTGCGAAAACCCTCATTTAAACGGACCAATAAATTTTAAAAGTATTTGGGAGACGAATAAGTACGGTGCAAAAACTCTATGAAGAGACACCGACCAATCGCGCATGCGTGGCAGCGCGAAAGGACTTCACCGAATCAAAGTATATGTGATTCTCCGACAGCAGTCCGCCGCTTATTTGTGAGTTGTAAGGTTAAAATCGTAAACAATGGCACAAAAATGTCGCGTTTTGAGTCTGAAAGAGAATATTGATGTTGTGGAAGTTTATAATTTGATAACAATGATTTGGGCGAGTTCATTAACATTGATAGCAATGTGCTATTAGAAGATTATAGTGACCCCATTCCTACTGATTATGTAGTCCAAACTAAAACCATATCACTATCTGACGACTCTAATGAAAAAGTTAAGTGCAGTAATCAAACAAATGTCACCAATTTTCACAACTATCAACAAGCCATTAGTATGGTAAAGGAATTATAAGAGTATGCAAAGAATAGAGGTGACTCTACAGCAATGGAATTGTTGTCAGACTTGGAATTACATTTTATAGATTGCAAGTATAAAAGGCAAACACGTCAAACTACGTTATTAGATTTTTTTTAGTACTACATCCTAACTAAAACTAGTGTATTTTTGTTATGTTATGTTTATTGATACATACATATACATATTAATAATTTTGCATTTACATATTACCTAATAACAAATTTCCCATGGGCGCACACCTCTATTATGTGGACACATTTAGACGGTCCCGCAGGTGTCCGCCTAAGAGAGGTTTCACTGAACATCTTCAAGGCGCTCACATGAGAGTGAATTCAAACTAAGTGTATATAATATAAGTAGTATTAAAGAAAATATTAACTTGATATAATAAGATAGAGATGCTTAGTCGAATCTGTTTGCGTGTTGCAAGTTGGTTGGTTGGTTGGTTAAAGGCGGGGGTCGGTTTAAAGGCCCGAACTTCTATCACTGCAGCCTTCCGGCTTATTGTGTACCCCGATTTGGTTAGACGATGTTTGTTCCTGCTATGAGGTCCAGTAACCTTCTACCAAGTTTGTCATGTGGGAGGTTGTCACCACATTGTATGTTCCCGAAGATATTTTGTCTTCTACGAGACAGTGCTGCGCAGCGGTATATTATGTGTGAGGCGGTTTCATCCTCTTCGCCGCAGAGTCTGCATTCAATGGATCCGTTGTTTATACCCATCCGTTGAAGGTGTTTTCGCAAGTGGCAGTGGCCTGTTAGCAGACCCATCACTTGTTTCAACTGGGGCCGTGTTAGGGCTAGCATCCCATTCGATAGTATCCTCGATGGTCTTCCAATTACGGCCCTTGCGTGTATTTGACCAGGTAACCCTTGCCGTCGAGATAGGTGTTGTTTTTTCGACCATCTATCTAATGTTGTTTTCGTTGCCTGTTTTGATATCCCAAAGGCCGGTTCGGGGCCCCTGAGATTTTGGGCGGATCCGGCTCTCGCTAGTTCATCCGCTTTTTCATTTCCTAATATCCCAGAGTGACCAGGGACCCACAAGAGCTCTATCTTGTTCCCCCTGGCCGCCAGTACTTTTAGGTTGGTATGGCACTCCAGTGTAAGTTTGGAAGTAAACCGATTGGAGTTCAGAGTCTTAAGAGCAGCTTGGCTGTCCGACAAGATGTAAATCTTTTGGTTGTGATAGCCCTTTTCAAGATTTTGCAGTACGCATGCTTGTATGGCATGAACTTTCGCTTGGTATACTGTGGCGTAGTTCCCCAGAGGAATGCTTATGTCCATCCTGGGTCTTTCCCCAAATATACCTGCGCCCACACCGTTGGCGGTTTTTGATCCATCGGTGTACCAAACTAGACCCTTGTCAAATGACGGGGGTGCACCGTTCGTCCATTCATCAAAGTTCCAGTCAATTTTGAAGGGCTTTGTGAAATCGTATGTTGCTCTCATACGATCGGTTTGCATGTCCAAGAGCTCATCGTTGATTAGATCCGTGGCTCTTGTGTGTCCAATTTTTACGGGGTGTTGTGTCCATTCCCCATTGGTGATCATCCTTGAGGCGCTACAGTTAGCCTCCATTTTGATGTGTATGTCTAGGGGTATTAGTCCCAGTATGACTTCCATTGCTGCAGTGGGTGTGCTTCTCATCGCCCCACTGATACACAGGCAGGCCAGCCACTGCAAACTGTTGAGTTTGTTCGCTGTCGTAATCTGCTGTGTTTTTGTCCACCAGACTACAGACCCGTATGATATCAGGGGTCTGATAACTGTGACATAAAGCCATTGCATCATCTGGGGCTTGAGTCCCCAGGTTTTCCCAACCATGCTCCTGCACCGCATTAGGCACATTTTTGCTTTGTGTAGGTTTTTATTTAATTGTTGGTTCCATGTCAGTTTGGCGTCCAAGGTTAATCCTAGATACTTTACCTCGCTGACTGTGTTTATCCGTTCACCAAAGATTTTTAGGTCGTTGTAGTTCCCTGTTTGTCTTCGTTTGGTGAATGGTAGTATAGCGGTCTTTGCAGCGTTGACTTTGAGACCCACCCTCATACACCAACGCTGCACGATATTCAGAGCTCTTTGCATAAGTTCTGCTAATATGGTGGGATGGGCTCCTATGATGAGTATTACCACATCATCTGCATAGCCTTGGGCGTAAAATCCCTCAGCATTGAGACATGCCAGTAGCTCATCTATTACCATATTCCATAGGAGAGGCGAGAGTACCCCTCCCTGAGGACATCCCTGTGTTACTGCGGCTTCTATGGAGTCGCCGTGTAAACTGGTTTTGACTTGCCGGTATTTCAACATGTTGTGAATCCACATCCGCGTGGTTTCATCGATACCATGTTTACTGGCAGCTGATGTCATCGCGATGCAGGGGGCGTTGTCAAATGCCCCCTCTATATCGATGAAAACGCTCAGGGCAATCTCTTTCTGATGTATGGCTGCTTCGACCCTTGATATTAGGTTGTGCAGCGCAGTCTCACAAGATTTTCCTGGTTGATAGGCATGTTGATGTTTATGGAGGGGTTTCTTCATGAGCGCCCCATCTCTTATATGCCTATCAATGAGTTTCTCCAACGTTTTGAGGAGGTACGATGAAAGACTTATCGGGCGAAATGCCTTGGCCTCGGTGTAAGTTTTTCTTCCAGGCTTGGGGATGAAAATTACATTTGCCGTTCTCCATGCCTCGGGAACGTAACCCCAGGCAATGCAAGCACGGTATATTCTGCAGAGGTGTGGCACTAAGTGTTCGAGCCCTGCTTGCAGAAGAATGGGATAGATTCCATCCAGCCCTGGAGACTTGTAGGGTTCGAACGTCTCTATTACCCATTTGACTTTTTCGTAGCTGACAGTATCAGCCGCTATTTTCCAGTCCGCCTTCTTTGCTCTGTGCGCAAGGTTCACTGCTTCATGTTTGGCTTCCGGTTGTGTGATCTTCGAACCCGGAAAGTGCACTTGAAGGAGAGTTTCAAGAGTTTCTCTTTCATTTATAGTGTAATCCCCTGTTGGTTTTAATAGTGTGCCAACTGAGTTTGATTTGTCCTTGGCGAGAATTCGGTGGATGCGTGCTGCTTGGGAAGTTGTTTCCACTTCCCCACAGAATTTCCTCCATGAATCTCGTTTGGCTTTCCTTAGAGCTTTGTTGTACTCAGTAAGAGAACGGGCGTATCTGTCCCAGTCTCCTGTGATTTTCGCTCTATTGAAAAGTTTTCTGGTATCTTTTCTTAGGTTTACCAAGTGTTGGTTCCACCATGGTACCTCTTTCTTTTTCCCCTGGGTATGCAGGGGACAATTTTCTTCATATGCTGTGACAATAGCGTCCTGAAGTTGATCCACGGATAGGTCTATATCTATGGTGCTTTGCAGATTGGTTTTGACAGAGGTCAGACTCTGCTTCAGTTGACATCTATATGATTCCCATTCTGTGTTACGGGGGTTGCGGTAGGGCGTTACTTCCCTGCCGCAATTCCGAAGTGCGAACTCAATGTGCCTGTGATCGGATGCAGATAGTTCGTTAGACACTCGCCAGTCTATAACCGCGTCTAAAAGCCGCGTTGTAACTAGTGTTATGTCAATTACTTCTCTCCGCCTTGCAGTTACGAAAGTCGGTTCATTACCCTGATTTAGTAAAGATAAACTATTACTTACCAGGAATTCTAGCAGGGTATTGCCGCGTGGGTTGTCGTCAGTACTTCCCCATGCAATGTTGTGCGAGTTGGCATCGCATCCTGCCAGTAACTGAAGGCGGTTGGCCTCGCAGTATTCCACCAGTACCTTGAACTCCGCGGGGGGTGGTGGGTCAGCTGAGTCGTAAGGAAAGTAGGCAGAGGAGATTATTAGCTCCTTCACAATCCCTTCTTCCTTGTACCTCAGTTTGGCGGTCGCTAAGTCCCTGGAACAGAAATTTAGCAGAGGCACACAGTCTACATCATTTCTGACGTAGATGCACGCTCTCGCATTACCAGATGATGAATCATATATTAACTTACCACCTGCTAGACCGAGTCCTCTCACATGGCCTCCAAAGATCCAGGGCTCCTGGATCAGTGCCACCGATGTGGACTCGTTAATAAGCCTACGGCATAAGGCCGCAGACCCAGCTCTACTGTGCTGTAGATTTGCCTGCAGCAGCTTCAGGTTCACGGACGGTGTTGGAGTCATCACTCTTCCCTTTTGCTGCGGCTAGGACTCTGAACGAGGCCTTCCAAAGTCCGAGGCATGCCTTCATGCCGGACCCCTTTAGGCTCTTCAGAGATTGTTCGTCGATGTTCAGAACCATCGTGACGCCGTTTTCCTCCTTGGTATGATTTAAGACATACCAATCGTCGGTTTTTAGTCCTGCATTTTGGGTTTTAACCAGCTGCAGGATTTCTTTCGGCGTTTTCACACGAAGGTTTTTCGGAGCCAACATGATAACTTTCGCCGTTTGTAGCAGGTCTTTTGCCATCCCTACTTTTAGCTTGGCATCATCCCATAGCTTCAGTGAAGGGACCTCGATCTCCACCCAAGCTTTTGTCCCTTCACCTCTGCATGAGAGGATGACAGCTCCTTTGTCGAAATAGCAACTATTGAATGCAGGCCCAGATCCTTCCGGATCGGGTTTAATCGCATTCAACAGTGCCATTTGGACTTGATCCGCTTGTTCCTCTGTTAGGCGTGTCTCAGGGAAGTCCTGAGGAACAATGGCTAGCTTCAGAGCTGTTAGGGCGTCTTTGAAAGCGGTAGTGCTCTCTTCATCCCTACTCTTTTTCGCGGAGCGATGGGCATCAGGCGTGCTTCCATCAGACCTAGCCCGCTTATTTGCGGCGCCTCTGGAGGGAGCGTTGGGGCTCCTGTCACGAGAGGCACCAGCAGACTCAGACCCGGATTGGGCGTGAGAGCCCATTCTACGGGAGGAGTCTGGTTTTTTGCGGGCAGGTTTGTAACGGATTTGCTCGCCCTTATCCTTCGCAGCCTGAATAGCCCGTCTCCTTCGCTGAGCTCCGGACTTGCGTTTCAGGCTGAGTTTGTTGAGGTCGATATTCAGCTCGGGTGTTGCAGCCCTAGCTGTCACGTCCTCTTCTACTGTAATCAACGTCGTGTCTTTATCATCCACGTCTGTTGACACAGGGCTGTTAAGAAGGGCGTCTTCATCAAGTTCCCTGCTTTCTGGTATACTTTTTAATGTCGTATCATCCATTTAGTTCCCACGAGTATGGAGGAAATAAAAGGTCCACACCTGCAGTGCCTCCTGTACAGGTGCAAGACGAAGAATACTCCGAGAGGTCGTCTGGTATCCCGAAGGCTCCGTTAAAGATGCTGATTTGTTCAGGCTCAGCATCATCCACCCCTTCGGCACGGTTCGCATAACACCTTGAGGTTAAGCCTTGTGTTGCAATGTGTGCGAGAGTGAATATGTGCATGTGTATCGTGTGTGTGGGCACCACTGTGCGTTTGTATTCCTCTTAGTCTGGCTTCTACCCACAGAGACCTGTTCGGCTTGGGAGACCCTACCGGTAGTTACCTACCGCCGACCTAGCTCTCTGAGTCAATGAAGCTCGCAAGCCCCACCGGTACGTCAACCCGGGAATACATTACGTGTTGCAAGTACTTGTATGGAAAAGCCAAAAATATACCCAAGCACGTTTTCTGAACACTTGAAAATACGTTTCTTCATAACTTTTACGGACCAAAAGGTAATTTCTACACACGTATACAAGTCGAGTGGTGGAACCTGGAAAATTACCACATACCTTTTTGGCTCATTGAAATCCAAATATTATTCTAATATATTTTTGAAACGTTTTGCGTAAGTTATTTTGTTAAAAACAGTTTTAATCATTAACGCTCGATCACCCAATAATATCTGTTACCGGTTAATAATTTAGATTTATATATTTCATAAATCGGGCAAAAGAAATATAACAGCAATTTAGTCTAAATCACCTAAACCGTTGACATTAATTTATCAACAACTCACTGACACCTTTTGAACTCCGCAGCCGATTAATCAAATCGGCGCCGCTCTGCTCCCGATATTAATCAACCAAAAATACAAGAGATATACAATTTTTGTGCCATTTCGTATTCAATAGATAGATACATCATTTATCTTCTTTCAAAGCAAGATTAAGTTGTTTGAAAACAAGTTTTTACTGGTTTTACTAAATTATTTGGAGAATTCAGTATCCCGTTTTATGTTTTTGAAAAAAAATTAAACACTGTTTATTGATGATAATGATGATTCAAAAGAAAAAGATTGTGCCATCAGTTCTCGCATTTGATCGTTGAAGGTTTGGCATTTATACTCGTTCACAGAGAAACGCAGCAACCAACCGATTACAAGCGCATCCACAACGGAACATGCGGAGAACGAAACTAGCAATCGGTTGGAAATTTCGCTTTGAGAAGGAACCTATTAGCTGCTGAATAGCAAATGCTCCAGAAAGAATACTACACCCACGGCTACAGCTATTTTACTTACTCGCTATATATATATATTTTTAATTTAAGCTAAAAGCAACAGTGTTTAACTGTAGCGCCTCAAAGATGATCACAAATGGGGAGTGGACACAACACCCCGTAAAAATTGGACACACAAGAGCCACGGATCTAATTAACGATGAGCTCTTGGATATGTAAACTGATCGTATGAGAGCAACATACGATTTCACGAAGCCTTTCATGATTGACTGGAACTTTGATAAATGGATGAACAGTCCAACCCCGTCGTTGACAAGGGTCTAATTTGGTACACGGATGGATCAAAAACCGCCAACGGATAGATATAAGCATTCCTCTGGGGAATTACGCCACAGTATACCAAGCGGAAGTTCTTGCCATCCAAGCATGTGTACTACAAAATCTTGAAAAATCTTGTTGGTGCCTGGTCACTCTGGGATATTAGGAAATGAAAAAGCGGATGAACTAGCGAGAGCCGGATTAGCTCAAAGTGTCAGGGGTCGGGACCGGCCTTTGGAATATCAAAACAGGCAACAAAAACAACATTAGATAAATGGTCGAAAATCAATACCTATCTCGATGGCAAGGGTTAATCGGTCAAATACACGCACGGGCCGTAATTGGAAAACCATCGAAAATACTATCGAATGCGATGCTAACCCTGACGCGGCCACAGTTAAAACAAGTGATGGGTCTGCGGCGAGGAGGATGAATCTGCCTCACACATAATATTCCGCGTGGTGGCAACCTCCCACATGACAAACTTGGTAGAATGTTACTGGACCTCATAGAAGGAACAACCATCTTCTAACAAGATCGGGGTACACAATAAGCCGAAAGGCTGCAGTGATAGAGGTTCGGGCCTTTAAACCGACCCCCGCCTTTAACCAATCAACCAACAGTGTTTATTAGCGTGAAAATTGTACTTTTTCGTTTTACTATCAACTCAAAAACATCGCAACACATATTTTAACTTATAAAATAAAGTAGCCTCTTCCTAAAGCCGATTTAGTTTAAAGTATGCCATACATAAATTACCTCCGCCTTTATTATTCTTTAAATCAATGACAACATCTCAATAAAAACCCACGCATTAGCAAATCCTCTCCATTAAAACCATTTAAATTTCAAATATTTACCGAAAAATCCCGAAAACCCAAGCAATATTGCAGGCATTTGCTTTTGCGTTATTGCGGGACGGGATTTTGAGATTAGGAATATTTCTGAGGAAATACGAGAAGACGAAAGTCTGGATAAAAATAAATACTAAGAGAGGATGAAATGAAAACATTTTATGTTGTTAAATTGATATTTACTTTTGTATGTTATTTCAGTAGGAGTGTGTGCTTTAACATATAGAATGTATCGGGACGTATATTGATCAATAATTTAAAGGAAAATATTTTTTTGTAGGATACAGAGTTAAGTTTCTTCCGATAATATTCTTGTCTGTAATAACCAACTTGTAAAATAAATATTGCCGTCGAGTTGACTTATCATTCAATTAATTTCGATATTGAATTTGTGTAGGTTTTCATTTCTTAAGTGACAAATATACGATATCTTCTATATCGTATAATATTAAACTTACTTACAAACGCCAGCTATATAGGGTATTCCTTATTAACTTGCTAACATTTCATAGTATTATCACTCATTTTATGAGGAAACTTTTTTATGATCGTAACGGCTTAAATGATTTACTTAAATTTTACCAAAGTACCAGTGACCTCTGATATTTTTTTACCAAAATACGCCAATAACATTTTTCCATGTGGATATTTTTCTGATTAGCCTATCAATTCTACATAAAAAAAATGTACACGAGCATGTGTTAAATTATTGATTTTAAAGCAGACGCAAAATAATGAGGAAATAATTATCAAAAACGGTTAAAATTCTAGTATTTATTTCTAGAAAGTTTAAAAAATTAACACCTGTCGCAAGCATGGATACTAAAAGGGTCACTGACGTCTCTGACAACTACTGATCCAACATATGAGTTTGTTTACAAATCAGTGCTCCACACGTATAGATGATATACTATGATTTTTCTCGCTTTTGAATTCAAAGCGCCATTATTTTTCTGCAATTTGTTTTCATCTCAGGATTTGCGGGTTTATATTCATTAGACATTCTGTATATAAAAAGAATAAATCCAAAAATTAGAAATTTGATGACCGATTCAGTTTTACTAAAGCTGCGACACAGCTAGAGGAGCCATGTTATATTATAGTTGCCTTTACAAATGAAAGTATTAAACATTAAATTTCGCCTTTCTATTTGGGTTTCATAATGGCTAGATTATGAAATGCAAAAAAAAGAATAACCTGCCTTTTTTATGTTGGCAGCAAGTAGGGTTCGAATTTTAGGCTTACTTCGATTTCGTTGAAATCAGTTTTCTAGGCATTATGGATTCGACAAAATTTTTTTATAGATTTTAATATACTAACCTTTGACCTTGCAAATAGATCATTTTTTACTAGATATGTATCTGAAATACCTATGTTCGGAAATATATAACATGCTGACGTTGTAGTTACTGTAGACATTTCCTGGGCATTAATTGTAATTACTATCAGATTCTGTGTCGACACAATATTTTGTTCAATAGTATTATTTATTATTTTGTTCAATATTTTGAACTTTGTTCTGCACCATAACTCGAAGTTTTGCATATTCTTTTTAAAAAATTTTCTAGATTATTTTCTGCAATTTCTCATATTTCTGACGGAGTACAACTTTCTTCCTGACTCATTTTTATCAACTTCAATAATATATTTATTTTTAATTATGACGGATGGGAAGAAGCTTTGTTGTGTTCAATTGTTTCTATCATGGCATATTTGATACTTGTAACATTTTATGAAGTTGTAAAAGTATTGCCAACCCAAAAGAAAATATTAATTCAAATGGAAAAATATACTATATTTTTTTTAATTTTTCAGACTTTAAAGACCCAAATAGAAAAAGCATTATAAAATACACGGTTTATAAGATAATTAGAGCACTTGTACTTTAGAAAACTCCCGGTCGTTTTCTAAATTAAACACGTGCTCTAAGATAATGTCTTATGAAACTTGTATCTTAATATACTCTTACAAGCTTATTAATAATAAGTAGTGATACCAGCAGATCCACTTTTTGAAAATACCTGATACCGGAACTAACGCCAACATCTACACCCGCACCAAAGATACCATGATTTTTTTTTATGATCAAACACAAGCACTATAGGAAAAATCCTTTAGGGCACTCTGGGAGTGGTGCGTATGCGCAAAAAGCGATTCACGTTGGTTTTGAATCGTTGGAGGTTATATTCGTTGGGAAAAACGACCTCGGGAAGGTCGTTCCACAAAGATGTAGTCCTCCAGATGAAAGAATTCTTAAATAATGAACTTCGAGGAGTACTAAGCTTAACCACATATGGATGGGCGGCAGTGGTTCGTCGTGTATTTCTGCTAATCGTCGCTCTGGGCGGAATTAAGAGGGCAAGGTCAGCCTAGCACCTTCCATGAAAATATCTGTAAAAGAGAGTCAAATCCCCAACCTGTCTTCGATGTTCTAGGCTGTCGAGGTTCTTCGTCAGCTCGTGGTCTCCGATCAGACGAATAGCCCTCCTTTCGATGGAATCCAGCAGCCGAAGAGTATGTTTGGGTGCAGAACTCCAGACATGAGAGCAGTATTCTAGTGATGGTCGAATCTGGGCTTAATAGGGCTTAATAATCTGGGGATAATAGAATTATACATGCGAAATAAAAATGTTTATTTTAAATGAGAATTAAACCTGACTAAACTAAATAAATATTTAATGACCAAAGTTGTAGATAACCAAAGTTTCATTCGGATTTGGACAATAGAACAATTTTTGGCCTCTAAATAACAGGACTCCCAGCAATACCTTACTTGAAATTTAAATTAAAGAAGAAGGACTTCTTTGATATATTTACGTCCTTGATATATTTAACAACAGCATTCAGAAACATCAAGACGCAGGAATAAAGCAAAGAAGGGCGAACCATAATGACAAGTGGTGTAATATAAGACTTGCTCGCAGAAAGGGACTTATTAAGGACAACCCTGTGGCAGTGAGGGACTGCAGGGGATTAGTCCTTGAAAATATAATATCACGGACGTATTAAAAATATTTTATTTTATAATATTTTTTTTTTGTGTATATTATTGTTTTACTTATTTAGTAAGTAATGCCATAATACAGATTACGGTCATTTATTCGAATTTTTGAATACTTAATATGAAGGCATGCATTATACAGGGTGTCCCACTTGGAACCAATTCGATCTATATATAGAAAACTATACATAGTAAACTATTGACAATTAAATATGCTGATGTTGATGGGGAACTCTGCTAAAATATTTTCAATATTGTGACACTTCCGGTTATACCGTAAGTCGATGTCAACTGGCTTATTTTAAATCGAACACCCTATAGATTATTACATTTTTTGGATTCTACCCAAGATTTTATGCAAATTTTGTATATCATGTCCTATACCTAAGTCTAAGCTAATTTAAGGTTTTAATGACGTTTGCATACCTTAAAATAATTATTAATTTTCTCTACAAGGAAGCCTTTATTATTTTATGTCATACCAGTGCATTATTGTGTTTTTATACCTTAGATACCATCTACATAATGGATTACTTTATGCCCGTGCGGGCATAAAGAACACATTATGGCCCGCGCTGGCATTAAGACTCATAAAACAGTTTTCGATTAACTTATTCTTTATTAACAAAATAAAATTTTTCAGATAGATCATTAAAGTATCACAACAGCACCGTTTCGTTAATGTTTTCTACAGCATTTTCTGACAGCCACTTCAAAAATTGGTCATATTCTTTGTCGTATGAGTCTCTGGATTTTCTCGGTAACAGGCTTTGCGTTGCCTTTTCATCCTTTTTTTAAATTTCGTCTGGAATTTCAAAACCTTGTTTCATTTTTGATTTTTGACTTTGACACATTAAATATTTGAATACTTATCTCCCTTTTTTTTATGATGAAACACAAGCACTATAGGAAAAATCCTTTAGGGCACTCTGGGAGTGGTGCGTGTGCGCAAAAAGCGATTCACGTTGGCTTTGAATCGTTGGAGGTTATATTCGTTGGGAAAAACGACCTCGACAAGGTCGTTCCACAAGGATGAAGTCCTCCAGATGAAAGAATTCTTAAATAAGGAAGTTCGAGGAGTACTGAGCTTAACCACATATGGATGGGCGGCAGTGGTGCGTCGTGTATTTCTGCTATTCATCGCCCTAGGCGGAATTAAGAGGGCAAGCACCATGAAAATATCTGTAAAAGAGAGTCAAATCCCCAACCTGTCTTCGATGTTCTAGGCTGTCGAGGTTCTTCGTCAGCTCGTGGTCTCCGATCAGACGAATAGCCCTCCTTTCGATGGAATCCAGTAGCCGAAGAGTATGTTTGGGTGCAGAGCTCCAGACATGAGAGCAGTATTCTAGTGATGGTCGAATCTGGGCTTTGTATAGTGTCAAAAGTTGTTGAGGTGTGTACAACTTTCTGGTTCGGAAGAGTACCCCAAGCTATCTTGACGATTGCC
Organism: Barypeithes pellucidus; assembly: GCA_963991005.1. NCBI lineage: Eukaryota > Metazoa > Arthropoda > Insecta > Coleoptera > Curculionidae > Barypeithes > Barypeithes pellucidus. The sequence goes on from OZ022558.1 coordinate 17,660,534, forward strand.
ACAACGTGGTTATGCCAAGACATGTTTCCTCCCAAATTGACGCCCAGCAAATTAATAGATGAAGCCAGTGGGATTGCGTGCCCGTCCATGACTATATCCGGTTCTGTAATGTTAACCTTTTTAGCAACCCCTAGCAACAAAAATGTAGGCTATAATAATGTCAAGCTAATGTCGCAAGTAAAAATAAAAAATTGGTAAATCAAATTAAATTTTAAAAAAAATATTTGTTATTTAAAACGAACTGGTATGACATAAAAGTTTGTATGCACCACGGGTACTAATAGATATATACCCTCCGGCCAGGGGCCCTCGGTTTTGTAAGACTGTCGCCCTCAGGGCATAATCATCTACTTAGTACCCTTGATACATAAATAACTATAATTTGAGATGGATTTCCTTTTGAAAAGGACCTGCTTTAATAGATTTTTTATAATATTTTGATAACCATTAATACAGGGTGTTCAGAAAATAAGATTAAAAATTAAATTGAGAAAATTGTAAAAATCTACATTTTCAAATGGAATCCTTCAAATTTTATAATTATTTTCTATTTAGCATTAAAGATAAGGGTAAGTTTGTATAAGGTTGTCTATTCCGAAAATTTGTAGTTTTCGAAATATTGCCAAATTAATATTTTTAAATTGCCATTTTGCTGTGGATTTTAAGTTCAGTTAATTCTAGTTGGCTATGGCGACGTTGAAAAACAGTTACGTACTAAAGAAATGTATGAAACTTAAATATATCAAACACAGTAGTATAGTAGTATAGGACATGATATACGAAGTCCGCCTAGAATCTTGCGTAGAAGCCAAAAATGTAATATATAGGAAGTTTCATTTAAAATAAGCAAATTGACACCGACTTCCGGTATAACCGGAAGTGCCACTATATTGACAATATTTTACCCGGGTTGCCCCCATCAACATTAGCTTAATGATCAATTTTCAAAAATTTCCTATGTGTCGTTTTCCAGTGTTCTGGAAATCCCATTTCATGGGGGGCGTTTTTACTCGTTTCCTTTGCTGATTCATAAAATACGCCTCTGCCAACTTAAGTCCTGAGAACCCTGCATTCTCCCTTCAAGACATTAAGGCCAGCTGACGTTACTTGCCACTCGAAAATTCGCCCCGCATGGTTTATATTCTTATTAAGTGACTGGTTATTATGTTGGATTACGGCGTTTAATGGGTAATTTGTCCCGAAATCAATCGGAACGCTCGTAAATTGACGGAAAGCTGAGAAGTTGAAGTACCAATTAGACCTTGGAAGAAATTTCTCTTGTTTTAAAATACCTCGGTCGATATTAAAATCAGTATTTGCAAACGTCGCAGAAGTAATTTAAAATTGGCCTTTATTAAGTAACTCAATTTCCTTTACACTTTTGGCGTGTTAATTCACAATGATTTTTAATTAAACAATTTTTTAAAATGTTGGTAATAATTTAATTACGTTATGTTTTAATCAAGTTAGAAAAATCTCAATATCAGGGAAAAAATAAAAATTTTGATGTAAAAATAGGTAAAACTTGCCATTTTTTTAAATTTTCTTCATCCACTCCAAGCTCTGGATACGGTTTGATTCACGTTGAATTACATGTCTAATATGAACAGCATAATGTTTGAAATTAATCATACAAATCCAATAAACGACAAGCCTGCACGGAAAAAACACTACAGTAAAATTATTATCGTAAAGATTGTATATTGGGGTATCATTTAGATAGTTAGCAAAATATTCTTATTTTTGCGAACAGAAAAATGTAATCGGTCAGCCAAAATGGCTAGTTGGTCAGCAACTTATGGACAGCAAACATTTCTGAATCGTGATAGTGCCCTGAGAAAACAAGTGAAAACTCGCCCCCGCTACACCTTTTGTAGCCGATTTCCTTCTGTATTCGGCAAAGGAAAACACAAGAAAGTTAAATAAATTGACAGTGCCCTGGGACATCTGAAGTAAACTGCTTCTAGACATGTTTGTTTCTACTGACTAATTGTAAACTTTTGCTGGCCAAGTAATCATTTCGCAGCTCGACTGTTAATAACGGCAAACCATTTAATTACTTCTCATTGTATTGTACGATTTCCTATAAAATATAGTATTAATTACATTTTTCATTAATCATCCGTACCAAAATAATATTGTAGGTACACATAATTTATAAAAAAGTATAGTTGTATTTCCAATAAATTTAGTACAATCAAGTGAATACTAAAATATATTTTAAATTTTACAACGAATGTAAGTGAAAATAATTATTTATAACTACAGTTTTGTTTTCTTGACCGTCTTTTCAAATTATGGGTACTTAGTTAGTTTTTGGGTTTCGGTCACTTTGAAATGAAATTCCAGTATTCGGTTAACGTTTCGGTTTATTATACTAAACTATCGTCAGAACTATTTGTTAATAAAGAAGAAAAGGCGTATAAATAAAATAGAAAGAAGCAATATTTTTGACGGTGTTAGTGACACATTTCTTGTTGTATGTTAATTTAGTTTTTTATGGAATGAAATGAAGAAATATATAAATGAACATACCTTATACAATTCTCACTCACTTACACTAAATTTGGTAACATTTTGTCTTTTTGCTTGTTGTTGAGTAGACGTGATCTTTTAGCAGTAAGGTAGGTTATTATTTAAGTACAATAAAAGGCATATTTTAATATTATTTACATTTTGGGGTATTGGGTTTGTTTACATTTTTACAATGGTGTTTACAGAAAGGGTTTGGGAATCTGTAACCTTCATTGTAAAAATGAAAACAAACAAACCCAATACTGGAATTTCATATCAAAGTGATCGAAACCCAATAACTAACTACCCATAATTATTTATAACTCCAATAGTTAGTTATAAAATATATACTTTATACTATTTTTTCTATTTTACGTCTACTTTTAATTAAAACAAACATTCATATTTAAAAAAAATATATGCCGTATAAATTTCATAAAAATTTACGTCTAAATTTTATGTTGAAACATTATCCGTGTCTGCCATTTTGTCTCGAAAATTGAAAATTTTCTTAAATAATTAAACAATATGAACCAAGATTATTGTAGTGTAACTCATCCTGAGTCAAGGGAAATTGCAAAACTTTAAATTGATATATTTGTAAAATATTATAGTGCTGTATTTGTTCAGCTTTAAAAGGAAAGAATACTTGGCAGGTGTGATTTTAGTTTAGTAATTGTGTCTGCAACCAAACATACATGACTGCATTACCAACCTTTAAAAAAATATTGTTTCAGAATAAACTCAGTTCGATAAGAAAAACTATCCAACCAGCTTTGATATGAAACCAAAATAGAAAAACTATGTTTAACTATCTATTAAATTGTTAATTTAAATTGAATATTAAATATGTACTAGACGGTACACGCTATGGCGATTACGATCATACTTGTCGTTGTTCCTATGTCAGAACTAAAATTGGCGACCCATGCAAACAACTTATAATTTTGTAATTTTAAAATATAAATATTTGCGATTTTAAATTTTTGTATATTGCTCGTTAAAAAGAATTTTTCCTGTAAGCAGAGATATCAAAAGGCCTTTCGTATTACGTATAAAGTTAATAAACGCGGGGGGGTTTGCTGTTTACCGCATGGGGTAAAACAGGAAGCACGTTAGCTTGACAGGGAGGGTAAAAAATATCGGCATTACGTCTGTTAGTACGAGGGCTCATGTATGTACTATATACCTTCCGGTTACATACACGGACAAAAATACTATAGTAAGATTATTATAGTAAAGATTTTATATTTTTCCTATAAAATATGGTATTAGCTACATTTTTTATTAGTAATCCATACCAAATTAATACTGCATGCATAATTTCCAAACAAAGTTAGAATTTCTAATAATGTTTTTCTATTTGGGTTTTATAATGGCTATACACAGTGTGTAAAAAGTCCCGGAACAGTCAATTATTTCAAAAATGGTGCACAATATAAAAAAACTTTCTGTATAAAAGTTGTTGGTCTTAAAGAAATTTATTAAACTTAGATCCCTGTAATTATACAGGGTTGCCCAAAAAGTCGTGGTAACCGAAACTTCATTTTTTTTAAATGGAATGACCCTTTTTTGATCACATTTTCTGATTCCTCTAAACATTCTAAACAACAATTATAGAACATGTTATATGGCTAAACCTATTAGTTTTAGAAATAATTTGAGTTGAAGGACATAAATGCGATAGGTACGATATTACCTTTTGCATTGTTTCGAGTCGGCTCAAATGTTTTACGTTAAAATTAAAAGAAAAACATTAAACTCGTGTAAAATGAACCTCACTCAAGTTGTGTCAAAATTTTAATAACAACTAAATTATTAAATACAAGCAGTAAAATTAACTATAACTTGAAAACAACAAAAATAAAATTAAGTGTAAGTCTAAAACTAATAGGTTTAGCCATATGACATGTTCTATAATTGTTGTTTAGAATGTTTAGAGGAATCAGAAAATGTGATCAAAAAAGGGTCATTCCATTTAAAAAAAATGAATTTTCGGTTACCACGACTTTTTGGGCAACCCTGTATAATTACAGGGATCTAAGTTTAATAAATTTCTTTAAGACCAACAACTTTTATACAGAAAGTTTTTTTATATTGTGCACCATTTTTGAAATAATTGACTGTTCCGGGACTTTTTACACACTGTGTATTATGAAATGCAAAAAAATTGGAAACCTGCCACTTTATGAAACTGAAATTTTATTTTTTTATGTTGGCAGCAAGTAGGGTTCGAATTTTAGGCTTTCTTTGATTTCGTTGAAATTAGTTTTCTTGGCATTATGGATTCGAAAAATTTTTTTATAGAAAACTTTAAAATACCAACTTTTAACCTTGCAAATAGATCGCACCTTAACTCAAAGTTTTGCACATTCTTTTTAAAAGTTTTTCTAGATTATTTTCAGTATTTTCTCGTATTTCTGACGAATTACAACTTTATTATCTTTAATCATATATTTATTTTTAATTATGACGGATGGGAAGAAGCTTTGTTGTGTTCAATTGTTTCTATCATGGCATATTTGATACTTGTAACATTTTATTAAATTGTAAAAGTATTGCCAACTTAATAAGAAACAAACCCGAACAAACTAATGTCTTATGAAACTTGTATCTTAATATACTATAGTAAAATCAAGTACATACTAAATAATATTGTAAATTTTACAACGAATGTATGTGCACGGAACACACACTAAAGTAAAATTATTACAGTTTTTACAGTGAAGATTTTATTGTACGATTTGCTATAAAATATGGTATTAATTACAATTTTCATTAATACTCCGTATCAAAATAATATTACAGATGCACATAATTTCTAAAAAAGTACCGTTAGAGTTTCTAATAAATTTAGTAAAATCAAGTAATTACCAAAATATATTGTAAATTTTACAACGAATGTATAGTGAAAATAATTTATTTATGACTCCAGTAGTTAAATATTTTACATTATAATAATATGGTACATTTCACTGGCTACTATGCAACTATTTTTTATTGTAAAAATGACCAAGTTTAAATGCTGTAAAAATATTTCTACAAGCATAAGTGAGATGCAACGGATTACTGGGATTCCTATTTTCGTAACAAATAATAGGTGTGAGAACTTAACATGAAACATGCCATCGATCGATGAAAACAAGCCACGTTTGGTACTTGGATGGGTGACTGCTTGGGAATACCATGTGCCAAAAAATTTTACAAAACATTTTAGCAAATTTTACAAAATATTTTAGTAAATTTTAGAAAATATTTGGTAAATTTTTCAAAAACCTTCCATATAAGGAGTAAATAGTTTACTAAATATTTTCAAGTCACATATAGAGAGCCATAAATTATGGTTAGTTTTACTATTTGTATAGTAAATATAAGTTTTTCTTTCCGTGTAGTAATAGAACTAATACTATTTTCAGAAAAACATCCCGATAAAAAATATTCATCGGTAAACGAATCAACTGCAATAATAATTAATTAATATAAAATAATGACACGCTAAAAATATGACTGGGCCACTAAAAGATATAAATATTTTATGGGTCTAACTTTTACACTCTTTAGTGAATAAGGTCTAATTCTTAACGAGACCCAGTTACTTTTCATTCGTAAGAAGTTCTTAAACATTAGCTCTCAACTTATTCATCAGCAATATTTTTATTTTGCCATCGACATCAAAAACATATCTGATCGCAAGCCCTTATACTAAAAGAAAAACCGATAGACAGACGCACAATACAAAAGAAGAACTGACAGGAGCTAACTAAGACAATCGTCTAAAACAGAACGTTCACAAATTTTACCGCCGTGCCACGTTGTCAGCTCCGCTACTTTTTCTTCAGTTTAGATGGCTTTTGCCATCTTTCTAAAAGTAATCTGCCAGTATAAGTGGTGTTGCGCACGAGCGTTAATTTTCACGCACGTCAAATTGTGTGCCAGAGCGCGCGCTGGTTTGTTCGGGTTTGTTCGGGTATATTGCTAATACCTTCCGCAATTATGTCCCCGCTATGGGCATCGAAGGGGGCGTTGTGAGGTTGCGCAGCTCGGAAATTTCCTTGTGAAAGTAAACATTCTAGAGGACCGAATTTTAACTTTTTTAATGTAAATTTCACTGGTTAGTTAGGAAAAAATATTGCAATCAAAATTTCGATTAGTTCGATTTAAGACAGCGTTCCATGCATACGATTTCTGACGATATGATGATCCGATTGTGCCCTGATTGGTGTAAACTTTTGGTGCCAAATTCCGTCCGAATATTTGTAACAATCAACACGATGAGCATTATTTTAACTTTCATCCGACGTCGTATGTTTCTTAACCTCACTTTTTTCTAAACCAACAATTAAGAATGAATGACTATATTGACTATTTTGGGAATTATTATCAGCTACTAATGCACCAAATTAAAAATACATTAATTGTAAGGTTCGGTAGTGACCACATATATATTATATTGTATACGAGTGACACTCTCTTCTTTTTTTACAAGCTTTTTAGTGAAATTCGGTTCCGAAGATCGGATAATGTGATAAGCAAAATATTTTCGTATACATGTACATACCTGAACTACTTTATACCTGGTTTTGATCCACGACTTTTGCAAAAATGCACCATGCACTTGTGTCCTTTCATCTTAAACAAAACAAGCCACTAACCTACCACACAACGAATAATCGAATCACCACAAATTAAAAACTCCTTTACAAAAATTGTTGTTAAGTAATGAAATTTTATAAGCACTAATATACCGACAACAATGTGGATGAACCACTTTCTATTCTATAATTTGAAAAAGCATCCAGAACCAAAGATGGCGACGAATAACAACAAACAAATAATGTCGGGCCGGCTCTGACGCGATCGATAAAATTTCCACCCTACCGCGCAAACTCAATAGGCCCGCGCCATCTCCCATAGCGGGGACACCTTTTATATTTTGAAACGTTCGTATTGGCAATATAGTGTTTTGTTGTGGTTGAAATACGTTGTCTTCAATGGGACGTAAACACGAGCGTAAATTAATGCGCGTTAAAAACAATGTTTGTCAGCAACGCGTGTAATAGCGTCGTGTAAGCGTAGTTTCATGCCAGAGTCAAGATTAAATCTCATCTGAAAAAGATACCACAAAATAAAATAGTTTTATATCACCCCTCCCCAAAAGTTCTGCCACCAATTGGTATAAGTATAGATAATATCATATCAAACAGTGAATTAACATTTAATAATAAAATTTGTAAATTACCGCTAAGGCTGTATTTTTAATACAACGTGGCAACGCGCATTGTTATGACCGTCATAACATAGACGCTAGTAGCACCAAGAAAGCTCAGGCAAATCTCGTGAAGTGGTTACGCTGCGTTAGTCGTAAATAGGGAACTGAAGTGCCCCTGCCGGGGCCCCGAATAAAAGGCAAGAGGGCTCGAAATTACTTCAGCGATGTGTCTTCTTAATTTTAGAAAATCCCCCCAATTAATAAGAGGAAAAAGTTTTGAGACAAGTACGGGAGTTTAGGAATTTCTGCTTGCGTAAACAAATTTGTAACTCGGGATTGTACCTTAAAATAAAATTAAATATGATGTAGCTTGAAATATTTTACAAATTCTAATCGGATAATGATGATGACAAACTAGAACGTCGCCAATCGGTACAGTTCGGGTGGTGCGGCGCGTAGATCGATGGTCGGATGTATCAAGTGACAGGCGATGATTTTCGGTTTTTCTCCTGAAATTATAACTAGGGTATTTCCTATCGAGCGAAAAACTGTTCGAATATACGAGCAGTTTTTTAACTCGGTCACACTACAGCGGTACATTTCCGCCGGCGTCAAGTGAAGCTCGGGTATCGAGTGAAAGATAATAAGTGACGGGCGACGGTTTTCGCCTGAATAGATAACTCGAGCGGTTTTTTTAATAATCGAGCGATGTCGGTTATTTCAATAATCGAATAATCAAGCGGTTTTTCACTCGAGCGATCACAACACTAGTTACAGGCCTATAAACCTAACTAACTTTATCTTTGTGGATACATTTATTACGTAACTGTATCTATTTATGTCCTTAATTTCCTAAATAAAAAAGAAAACCGTTAACAAATTTCCGGTTCATTTATTTACGCTCACCTAACAAACATCGATATAAAACTAAATCGTCCGTGAAACGGAATCAAACACGGCGGCGTTCGAAACATAGAAAATAATTGATTGAAAATATGGAAACTCGATCCGGTGCATGCCAAATAAAATTACTATGCAGCAAATAAGTGCACATGAAAGTTATTTATTTAACGGTAGTCGGTTTATCGATACCGGTAATATTTATTTAGGAACATAAATCCAGTCCACCATCATATTTATACTAATTTTACTTTACCTACAATTTTCTTTAGTTTTAGATAAAATGTATTTCCCCCCACCAAAAATTCCCCGCCTTCTTCTCCTCTAAAACAGTACAGCTCGACAAGCGAGTCTACAGCTACGACATATCGGTAAGGGGAAAGCAATATCTTTTAAAATATGGCCGAGTCATGGGCGTGCTATTATTATCTTAATAATGTAATAATATATATTTTTTCATGGCATGGATATCTATATTTGTATCACCAGTACAATATATTAGGCCTTTCCATTAGTATTTTTAGCTTATTTTGGCATTTTCGCCAATAAAATCCATTTGATTTCAACATGCACCTCAAGGTTTCACGGGAAAACGAAAAGTTTATGTCACTTCTCAGCTATTGTAGCAACTTTTTTAAGGTTGGAACCACTTTTAGTTCCAAATAAAACTTTTGTGTTGTTCTCCTAACAATGCCAAAGTCGATGCGTTCGATTTTTTCGACAACAGAGAGACGGGCCCTTTTTTTGACAGGAGATGACAACAATTGATCCGTGTCATTATCTCTCCTTTCAGTAACTGCTTTGTGAATGTTTGTTACTGCACCCACGCTTACTCCCGTATACATTGCGACCCTTTCTAGCTTTCGCTTAAGTGACAATTTAAATGTATTAATTTGTGATTCCTCTTCACACGCCCTGTACACATTGGCAATCACTTCACGGGTTTGACTATGAAGGGTTTTACCAGGGTATATTCATTCATTATCACAGTTTTAAAACAAACCCTATCACTACGCAACTGGATGAAGCGTATTGGACATCGCCTAACAACTACGCGGGCACAATGGGCGTGTCATCAGACGCGTGTCGTCGTCCTTTGCTGGGATATAACATATCAAATTAGCTCTAACCACCGGTTACCCATGGTTACCGTTGATATTGCAACATGTTGCCCTATTTGTAGCTTAGAAGTACTTTAATAAAAAAATATTTTATTTTGCATTTAAATATTAAAATAAATAGTATGAAAAGAAAGTTTTAGGAACATTGAAACTATAATAGAATATTAGTTTCTTATATACTTATGACAATTTACTTTAAATGGGTAAATTTAATTTTAGGGGTAACATGTTATTAAATTAAAATTTAATATATGTGACAACATTGTTAACTCAAGAAATTTTCTTGTCCGCATTCCTTTTGTAGCTACAGATAAAGTTGTCGACCTGTACCTGTATACGCCATTGACCAACCTCCAAGCGATTAATTCATGAGAGCTCTTTGCCTCCTTGTCATTATGGTTACCTTATGGAAGTTTTTTGTAAAATATTTTCCAGTTCTGCACATTAAACTAAAATAAACAACGGTTTGCTTTCAACTAATTAATTAACTTCTTTAACAAACTAAACGCAGACTAGCAAGCATCAGCCGGACTATTCTTCCATGCAAGTGCATGACGTACCAGAATTATTTTACTAAGTTAGTTAAACCGGTTTTAAACTAAAGTCATCCCATCGAAATTTGCATGTTAATGAGAAAACTCTAATGCAATGACTCAAAATAAATATTGTAGTGGATAAAGTGCAGCGACGGGCAATTATTTTTAATGGTATTAATGGCAAATATAAAAAGGTATTATGAGTTAAATTCACTTGCTATTAGATACAGGAGGATTCACGGTCGATGGTAGGTTAGACGTATATGGAAAACGAGGGATACGATCGTTAGAGAAAAATATGAGGTCTTATTTAAACGACTGGTGCATAGATCTACAATATTTTCAGCGTTGTGGCGTTGCCGCTTCTACCGAAAAAGGGTAGCAACATTGTTATTTTAAAGAGAACATTCGTATATTATTAAGGTTTTAGAATCACTTTTTAGTTCTAATAATATTTTCTTATAATTTTCCTATAAATAAATACCTCTCTTACTGTTACCGAGATAAAACATTATTTCTGTCTACTATTACGCAAAACAATTCCCCAAGGAAATCGATTGGATATCATACAAGGGAGGTTGAAATTATGTTACTTCTAAAAAGCGGACGTTGTTTTTTTTTAATGAAACTGTATATTATTTTTAAAATTAAAAGGAAGTCAAATTGGCTTTCAAACGACATATCATACGCCTATACCTAAACCTTCAGGTATCCTAAACAGAACCAGTTTTTTAGAAAATAATTGTTTTTTTAGAAGGTTAATAAGAATTGTTTTTAAAATTTTTTTAAGTTGCTACAACTTGGATATTTTAATCTATTGGTCTCTAGATAGCGATTCCATATGCGAAATATATCTCTGTGAAAAACCCCTAATCTTTCAGCAACAAATCTTTGGGAATAACCTTCCTCAACTAAAGCTACTATTCTTTCACGATCAATTTCAGATATTACTCGGCGATTCATTTTTACACACTGAACCGAAAAACTGCCAGCGCCAACAAAATACAACACTGAAAATGTTATCTTAAACAAATATCTTGATAATATTTTTTTTGCTACAAAAAATGGTATCGTTTCAACTGATAAACATAATTAAACATTTTAAAAAAAAATTCATTCCTGAAATTATCTTAACATGCCAAAATCAGAGTGATGCAAAACTTTTGAATCTACAGTGAGTCCCAGAAGAAATGTCTAAATTCATTTAAAATTCAGCGGTAAGTTTTTCAAAAAACGCTCGTACCCGTCGATTTTGATTTTTTAATTTTATTTTTTTGTGGTAATTTCATGTACACAGGGTAGCTCAAAAATAAGTTACGACCATCAACTTCATTTTTTCAAATGAAAACATATATTTTTTATTTCATTTTTGAATTTTGCATTGAATTCTAAGCATGTTTCATGTACCATGTCCTATACATAAACTCAACAGTTATAGAAAAAATTATGATTGAACATATCTATAAGTAAGACCTGTTTATTAAAAAAAAACACAACAAAATCAAATTAAATGTTGAAAATGTGCGCCATTTACGGCTTGACAATATCCAAGACGATCAATAAACTCTCTTTGAACGTTTCCAACCATTTCCGGAGTTATGACACGCACTTCTCTTCGGATCCTTTCTTTCAACTCCTGCATATTGTTTGGCCTGTTAACAAATACTTTTGATTTTTAGGTAACCCCACAAAAAAAAGTCCAGCGTTGTTAGGTCTGGCAGCCTAGCAGGCCATTCGATAGGTCCTCTCCTTCCAATCCACTGATTGGGAAAGGTTTCATCCAAAAATGTGCGCACAGTGGCCGCATAGTGCGGAGGAGCACCATCTTGTTGGAATATCAGTTCTTCGTCAGGGGAGTCTGGATCCAATGGATTCGGAAATAAAGCCACTAATGCTGGAATTAATTCTAGTTGGTGAAATTCGAGATATACTTGTCCAGTTAAAGACTGTTCAAAGAAAAATGGACCAACTACTCTTTCGCGTACGATTCCACACCAAACATTTATTTTCTTAGGGTACTGGCTGTGAACCTCTATCATCCAATGCGGCTTTTCTGTTGCCCAATATCGACAATTTTGTCTGTTCACATTACCATTCAAATAGAACGTAGCTTCATCCGAAAAAATAATATTTTTTACTAAATTATTATCTAGATTGCACATATTTTGCATGCGTCCGCAAAACTCACTTCGCCTATCGAAATCATCTTCAAATAACTCATGCACTGGAATAACTTTGTATGGGTGATATTTGTGCTTTTGAACTACTCGGTGAACAACAGATTTCGCCATGTGTAAATCGGCCCCAATGTGCGACAGGGAAGTACATGGATTTTCTTCCAAGGAAAGCAAAACGTCAAGTTGTTCATTTTCATCTCGAGTAGGACGACCAGATTCAGGCAAATCTCTAACATGACCGAATTCTCTAAACTTAGCATCTATTCTACTCACCATCTTTTGACATATGGGAGGACGATCAGGATGGATTTCATTAAATAATTGGGCTGTTTCTATTTGAGTACGTGTTTTATCACCAAACCCAACCATGCATAGAATTTCAATTTTTTCCCGTTCCATTAACTTCACCATTATTGTGAAAACCGCAACTTTGAAACTACGCTTGACAATAATTATACTTATTTGAAATAAAATTGTCATACAGTTTCTATGGAAATAAACGGTGACAGTGAGACAGTACACTCTTACTTATTATGGAGCCCAAAATGCCATATTGCCAGAATATTTGATAGATCGTTGGATTCCCTAAATGATATGTTCAATCCTAATTTTTTTCAATAACTGTTGAGTTTATGTATAGGACATGGTACATGAAACATGCTTAGAATTCAATGCAAAATTCAAAAATGAAATAAAAATATACGTTTTCATTTGAAAAAATGAAGTTGATGGTTGTAACTTATTTTTGAGCTACCCTGTATACATGAAATTACCACAAAAAAAAATAAAAAAATCAAAATCGACGGGTACGAGCGTTTTTTGAAAAACTTACCGCTGAATTTTAAATGAATTTAGACATTTCTTCTGGGACTCACTGTATATGTATTAAAAATGAAACTGCTGAGAGTGAATCAAACTCATTCGTTTTATTTAGACAAACATGAGCTTTATGACTCTTTATTTTAACTTATATAGAGGCTACTAGCAATTTGGAAAATGTTACATTTCCTGCCTCATATTTTACATTTCTGCTTTTGATAGAAATTTAACGACGAAATATTTAACATTTTGCCGCAAATGCTACTTATCATTCCGTTTCCGGTATGTTGTTGAAAGTTCCTTTTAAATTATTAGCGTGCTTTTTATTTTAATTTTATTAGCCAGAACGGTGAAATATGCCCCCGAAAGTATGTTTGAAATACGGTTGCTGCCTGATTATAAAATGTTTAGAATGCTTTAAATCTCAGACGTTTAAAAACGGTATTTTATTACATAAACGGTTTTCTAGTTTGGTTTCATATTTTATTTTATTTTTTTTTAATGGTTGGTAATGCAGTCATGTACAGGGTGTTCCATTTTCGGCACTTCCTGGTGATATTAGAGTTATTATCAAAGATAGAATGTTGCGGTTGTCACTTTAGCATCTCGCTTTTTAACGAAACGACAGATTCCTGTGTCAAATTTGGCATAGATCTCTTAGTTTTTAATCTACAGGGCGATTTTCAAAATCGTCGCTTTTTATGCGATAACTTGTCAAAAAGGTAATAACTGATTTTATTGGAGATTTTTAGGTAAAGTTCAGTGGCTTAAGCCAGATTTTCTTTAAAAAGTTTATTTTTCGAGATATTAACAAAAATACAAACATTTAATTGGAACGATCTATATTTTATTTTTTAATTAATAAAGCATACCTTGTGCTTTATAAAAATGTATAGTTTATATTTATATTCGAAAATAACCTAAAAATGCGATATTTTTAATAATTTACGTTACTTATGGGCCATGGTTGGCTATACCCGGCGGACTTCTAAACTACTAGAGATATAGTTTGGTAAATTACCGCCCCAGGCCCGGGTCTTGTTGGCCTCAGCGTTAATCCGGCACGGTCTCCGTCTCTTTCTAACCTTTAAAGCAGCGACTTACTATTTAATTGGGTATCGTTTAACTGGTTAGCAAAATATTCTTATTTTTCGAACAGAAAAATGTAATCGGTCAGCCAAAAGGGCTAGTTGGTCAGCAACTTATGGACAGCAAACATTTCTGAATCGTTACAGTGCCCTGGGAAACAAGTGAAAACCCGCCCCCGCTACACCTTCTGTAGCCAATTTCCTTCTGTATTCGGCAAAAGAAAACGCAAGAAAGTTACATAAAGTGACAGTGCCCTGGGACCTCTGAAGTAAACTGCTTCTAGACATGTTTGTTTCTGCTGACCAATTGTAAACTCTTGCTGACCAAATAATCATTTCGCAGCTCGACTGTTAATAACGGCAAACCATTTAATTACTTCTCTTTAATTTAATAGTTGCAACATAGATGGTTTGCTTTCCTTAACATATCTTTTACCATGTTTTCTTTTAAATATATTTATATTGTTCTTTATTTCAGGATGGAAGAAACCGTTCGAGCTATGCTGGTTTACAAAAAGCAGGCGGAACAATTGCGCCAGGAGAAGGCAGCTTTAACTCTTGCTTTCGACGTAAGTGACACTATATACAGGGTGTTATGAAAATTACTTATTATATTAAAACCCGCAAATCCTTAGATAAAAATAAATTGAAGAAAAATAACCATAAATCACATGTCAAAACCGAAAAACCACGTGGTAGGTACTGGCCAGAGATGTAAACAATCAACGTGGAAATCTCTCAAAAAACGTTATATTTACACGTCAAACACTCTGGAAAAAATACTATAATTTTAACACTTTTTCAGTCTGTCAAATTCTGAAAAATTATTCCCGTAAAATGACGGCGAGAAATGTTTTGCCACACTACGATAGTGCTACTTTTTACAAAATGTTAGGCAAATATTTATCAAGTAAGAAACACCCTAAACGCGAACAAACACGTGGAAATTCAAGGGAAACCGGCATCAACGACCTAATCCCTCTCGTGCGTCGTCGCTTAGTCTTGATACGACTGACGTGCATACATTTGTTAAGTGAAAACAGACATGTATGGCGTAGCAGCAAATGAGGTATTATTAAGGGTTTTTACCTAAGTATTTAGACATTCGATTAAAAAAAAGTAGGATTTCTCCATTACACCCATTTGAAAATAATAAACCATTTACATAACACCCTGTATAATAAAATAATAAATTACATGTTAAAACGCGAAATAGATCATTTTTACAAAGCCAGATGAAAAATCAAATTAAACTATATTCTGGTGAAAAAAGATGATTAACTTTGTTAAAGAAGTTAGAAATCGAGTAAGTTAGTAAAAGAAGCGTCTAGATAGTAAAAGTACCTTCGAAAATAAGGCCTATCTTCACAAAAAGTTGCCGATCCCATACTATTTTAAACAGACCTTAAAGTAAAATGTTCCAACGCGAAATTGTTGATTGGTATTTGGTGTCCAACAGAGTTTGTAAGTGGCCAATAAATGCAGAGTAATTTATTCCAAAATTATTGCATTGACGAAAAATAAATGATTTTACTTTTACTTAATATTTCGTCTTAGAAGAGCGTTAGTCCGTTTAATTTAAGTTTTCACATTTATAGTGATTTAATTTTTGTGGCGTTAGGTATCGATCTCCTTTTAACCGTAACAAAGTTTATTATGTTTTTTACCAGAATCAAGCGCATGCAATTTTTGGATCTAGAGGATATAGATTTATTAAAATGAAAATTACCCTCATACATTAAGCTAGAGGTGTTGTTTTCGATTGATTACATCGAAAAGCAGAACGAAAATTTAAATAAGATATTTTATAATTTGTAAATATGCCGAATTGAGGAGATCGGAAAGGAAAGTGTATCATTTTTTTTTAAATGTTTTACCCTTTGTTACAGCATTTAAATTTTCTAACGTCTGACGCCTTAATACGTTTTAATAGCGACGTCCACCACATGTTTATATATACAGTATATTGCCAATACGAACATTCCAAAATACAAAAAGCGTCCCAGCGATGGGAGATGGCGCGGGCCTATTGAGTTTGCGCAGTAGGGTGGAAATATTATCGATTGCGTCAGAGCCGGCCCTACATTATTTGTTTGTTGTTATTCGTCGCCATCTTTGGTTCTGGATGCTTTTTCAAATTACAGAATGGTTCATCCACATTGTTGTCGGTATATTAGTGATTATAAAGTTTCATTACCTAACAATAATTTTTGTAAAGGAGTTTTTAATTTGTGGTGATTGGATTCGCTGTTTGGTAGGTTAATGACTTCTTTGGAAACAAGTGCATGGTGCTTTTTTGCAAAAGTCGTGGATCAATATCAATACCAGGTATAAAGTATTTCAGGTATGTACATATATACGAAAATATTTTGCTTATCACATTATACGATCTTCGGAACCGAATTTCACTAAAAAGCTTGTAAAAAAAAGAAGAGAGTGTCACTCGTATACAATATAATATATATGTGGTCACTACCTAACCTTAAAATGAATATATTTTTAATTTGGTGCATTAGTAGCTGATAATAATTCCCAAAGTAGGTAGTTAATATAGTCAATCATTCTTAATTTTTGGTTTAGAAAAAGTGAGGTTAAGAAACATACGACGTCGGATGAAAATTAAAATAAAGCTCATCGATTGTTATAAATATTCGGACGGAATTTGGCACCAAAAGTTTACACCACACCAATAAAAAAGTTGAAATCCGGCCCTGTCGTCGTCACAAGGAAATTTCCGAACTGCGCAAACTCACAACGGAGAGCGAGGACATAATTGCAGATGGTATTAGCAATATACTGTTTATATATATGTGGCGTCCACACTACGTTTTACCTAACAGTGTTACCAAATCTGGTGAAATTTTATTAGATTTGGTAATTTTATGAATAATCTGTTGGTTAAAAACTTTTTAACAAATCCCGATTTCTGGTGTCTGCGGTCAAACTTGAATACCTAAGACGTCTGGTAAAACCTTATGTGTATACGCTCCTTAATGGTGCACAAATACACTAGGTTTTCTGAATTTTGTTCTGTTAGGATAGGTAAAATGGTAAATTAATTCAGATTCAATTATTTTAGCCAATACATTATACATATAAACGGAAATATCCGTTTTGATCGCCTACCTATTATAGACCTAATATATCCCCATTACTGTAAATATACTGAATTTCAATATCGACTGGGAATGATCATTAAAATTTCATTTGAAACGCTAAACTCGAAAACTCGTTTTTCGATCCAAATAAATTGTATTAAATTAGACGCTTTGCCTTTTTAAATTTCAAATGAGTTTTCTTGATGAAGAGAAAGGAGGAAAGAGATTTGTATTAAATTAGTTTAGCTAATCGCTCGGGTATAAAAGACTTTCCCCTTTCAATTATGAGTTTCGGAAAGTTAAGGCTTCAATCTGTAATAAAAATAAATTTGTTAAATGAATACGAAGACAGTAACAATTATTGTTTTTTTTTATATTGAAAAAGAGGGTTCGGATAAAAAATAACTCGGGATTTAGTTGAAAGGCTTAAGCTGTAATTAAAGTTAAAATGCTTTTCATCTGGTGTTATTCTAGGGTAGATTAAATATCAATACAGTTATTTTAGAGGGTATCTTTTTTAAACAATATTTATTAAAATCTAAGTAAATGTTTATTTTTTTATAGAATCTTCAATACATTTTTTTCTATTTGGGTTTCAAAATGGCTACATTATGAAATGCAAAAAAATTGAATAACCTGCCACTTTATGAAACTGAAATTTTTTTTTATGTTGGCACCAAGTAGGGTTCGAATTTTAGGCTTACTTCGATTTCGTTGAAATTAGTTTTCTAGGCATTATGGATTCGACAAAAAATTTTTATAGGAAACTTTAAAATACTAACCTTTAACCTTGCAAACAGATCATTTTTACTAGATATTTATTTGAAATACCTATACCTACTCGGAAATATATAACATGCTGACGGTGTCCGTCAACTAATTTCTAGTCACAACTATAAAACAACATAACCTAAAAATAATAGCTCTATTTCTAAAGTTTTATTCAATAAAGTACTATTTTTATTTTTAATTCACTATAGTAATATACATATTACTTTATATACACATATTTATAGTTACTGTAGACATTTCCTTGGCATTAATTGTTATTCCTGTGAGATTCTGTGTCGACACAATATTTTGTTCAATAGTATTATTTACTATTTTGTTCAATATTTTGAACTTTGTTCTGCTCGCACCATAACTCGCACCATAAATAAGTTTTGCAACATTGTGTTGAAATTTAAAGAAAAAATTGGTATTTTAAGTTTCTAAACAATATCTTCTTCATCGGAAGAACATTACAACGCACAGTCCATGTTTATATCTCGATGTCGAGAGACTATTGTGCGAAGCTGAAGCGAGGCTGTGCGGTGCTATGGTCAGTGGTGGTTCTTCCACAGGAGCACATGTGCACGTGCACCCCCAAAACAAAACGAATAAAAAATATTAATTTATATTCATTGAATATTATTTATCATATAAAGTAATATTTTGTCGTACCGTCAAACTAAAAAAGTCCGACCCTCCCTAATATTTTATCATCCCGTCAAATCAAACTGTATAGATCCGGCAACCGTGCCTCGGTCGAGGTAAATGACGAATATGACGAGACTTGCTCGCACGTGCGATTAAGTAGTGCAGTTTCTCTGTAGTAACAGGTGGCAGCGGGGGATAACGGGACTATGTAGATTTAACATGGAAAAGGCGCACATTTTTTGTCTGTTCGTGCATCTAGTTAGAAATTCGAGCGTGTATGTTTTAATATTTTAATATTATATACTTATTAAGTTAAAATGAATAGTTGACGGTGGACTATTTAAGAAATAACTTTAGCTCTTTGAGGTTGGAGCAAAAAATTGAATTGAAGAATGCGGGAACACCTAAACCCGAAATTAATTTAACGCAGACCACAAAGGGTAAATCTAGGGACTTTATTAGAAAGTTTAAAAATGAAATATATGAAAAAAAATGTATAGAGGTTATTCCAAACTTAATGAGGCTGTTATTGATCGATTTTCCACAATTAAGAACCGAAGAATGGACTTTACGTTTAAGCACTATTGTGTAGGGTCGATAAATGTTGTGTATTTCGATAAATGATAGTCGATATGATTTTAAACCATTTTATTTAAGGATTTAAACTAAAAAACACTGAAAATATGAAGAATGCCAACTTGTCAGTCTCGTGGCTCGATTCGTTCTCATCATTACAGTTAACTATTGTTCTCGTCTTGGTTGCGCCTAATGACGTAGCCGCAGATGGCGTAGTGGTATTAGACATCATTTGGTTTTCTTGATAACTCGTAGATGGCGGTATTGTTACGAGGGTTGCAAGCGACGACGTTAAAATCCGACAACTATACACACTAGGAAAATCTTTCTTATTTTCCAAAAGTTGTATTTCCTTGTGTAAAATTAAAAAATAAATAAAAACATGTTTTACCTAACGCATTTTCTTATTACTTTTTCTCTTTCTACATTTAAAACGCCTAGAAAGTAATTGTTTAATCGTTACACAAAAATAAAATTTTTAA
Source organism: Barypeithes pellucidus (assembly GCA_963991005.1). Taxonomy (NCBI): domain Eukaryota; kingdom Metazoa; phylum Arthropoda; class Insecta; order Coleoptera; family Curculionidae; genus Barypeithes; species Barypeithes pellucidus. The sequence goes on from OZ022558.1 coordinate 17,680,473, forward strand.
AATAATTTCACCATACTTGTGAACCCCCTCTATCATATTTCACGAGCCGCCACTGGCTATGGTACAAGGCTATGGGCGAGGGGCGGTATATCCATGTCTTCGTGGCAAGTGATATGATTATAACAAAAGAAAATTGCTAAACAAAGCTAATAAACTCCTTCATATTTTTATTATAGTATTTTACGTGATTTTGTGAAGAACGAGTTTTACAACATTTCTCCATGCGGGGCCATTCACTTGGTGGTTTTTCAAGTGAATGGGTGGTTCATAAACGGGAGATATGCAAATTTATTTTCGTATACGTTTTTATGTAAATCAGCTGCAAGTCTAGACAGCATATTAAAGAATTATTTCAAAAATCACATAGTACAGTTTTAATTACGTTAAATAATTGCTTTACGATCGTGAAAGGTTTACAAATTGTTATTTCTGATTTCGAAAACTGTTTTTCAGACACCTAATATTTCAATCGCCACGATTTTATACAGGGTGTCCCAGAGTGCATGCGCTGGGATCGCGTTTACAATGGGAGATACAGAAATGATCAAATTAGATGAAAGTTGCGCGTTAGTGACTTCTGCTTTCTGAACTCTACTGTATATTCTGAATCCAACCATATATCACACCTATTATTTTTTTTTGTTTTCGTGTTTTTGAAAATGAAAAATAATATTTGTTACATTATTATTATTGTAAAATAAAATCAAAAATATTTTCAATATTAAATATTTGCATTGCAGATAAATTTGTTAGTCTGAAACGCCTAATAAATAATAAGTTTGATATGTCGTTGGATTCAGAATATAAAATGATAAAGCACACAATTAAATCTTACTACTATTTAAAAAACAAAGTTAATGATGATTGCGAAAAAACGAAACGTCGTTCGTCGTCGAAAAGGTGACAATGAGAATGTAAAATTTATTTTCACATTTTCACAGCTCTTCAAATAGAATCGGAAAACAAAAAGAAAGGAGTCGTAAAAATTCGGCTTTGCCCAAATATCTTCTCAAATATTCGTAATTTTTGGAAACATGACGTTGCAGAACTGATTATTGAGCAACTCTTGTTTAATTTAATCGTTTCTGTATGTCTTATGGTTAACGAAATTCCTTCTAAAGTACAGGGTGTCCTATTTTCGACACTTTTATATGGTATCTCCGTTGTTAGTGCTATCAAGAAAGTAATGTAGGTGTCATGTGCTCTTTTTGGGTCAAACTTAAAATGGTAAAATCAAAATTTGAAACTTTTCGCTCGCTTAAGAGATACGGGGGAAAATAAAAAAATTGACAATTTCAAAATTACCCTATATTTTCTTAGTTAAAAGACATACAGAAAAATGTTTTATACAGAAGTTTCTTTATATTGATTGTTGAACAGTCACAAACCCGTTTTCAGAATAAGTATACGGTGCCAAGTAAAAAGGTTATCGGACCTAACCTCATTTTTTAAATGGAACACCCTGTATATTTTAATCTAGAAAGATACTATTTTAAATTCTCCTTTCAAATATATAACACACCATGGATGATATTGGTTTCCTAGGCGACTTATTTAAACTTTATTACTTTGAAACGAAATAAAAGATGCGGATTAAGGTAAAAAAATATCGGGAATCATCGCAAATATTCGGAATATGTCCTTAAATGGTTACCGTCTTCCGGATAGCGAACAAAATATATAATTTGAGCCATTTCTTCGTTTTCTCCACTTTCAATATAAACTGATATAATATCAAATTTTTCAATAAATGTTGATAGGTCATTTTCGCAAATGAATATGTAAAAATGAAATTGACGTTAGATGTTAATAGTCAACATAGTTGTTTCTAGAATATTAGCTTTTGTTTCATGGTCGGCTGTGGTTTAAAGTAATAAAGTTTAATAAATCGCCTAGAAAATCAATATCATCCATGGTGTGTTATATATTTGAAAGGAGAATTTAAATAGTACCTTTTTACATTAAAATATACAGGGTGTTACATTTTAAAAAATTAGGTTAGGTCCGATAACTTTTTTATCTGACCCCGTATACTTATTCTGAAAACAGCAGATTATTCAACAATCATTAAATAAACTTCTGTATAAAACTTTTTTCTGTATCTCTTTTAACTAAGAAAATATAGGGTAATTTTTAAATTGTAAATTTTTTTCTTTTCCCCCGTATCTCTTAAGCAAGCAAAAATTTTCAAATTTTGATTTTACCATTTTAAGTTTGACCCAAAAAGAGCACATGACACCTATATTACTTTTTTGATAGCACTAACAATAACTGAGATACCATATAAAAGTATCGAAAATGGGATGTACAGGATACATGCTTATCCGGTACATCCTATATATTTTTTTTCACATCCATAATTAATTATATATATTAATAAAAAATCTTTACACTTCTATTTTTTAGAAAACAGTTCCGTAAATCGCACGATTTTATGTGAAAATGGCTACAAATAATTTACGCCTTGGTCTTCGTGGGAATTGCAATTATTCGCACAAACATTATTGCTACTAAGTTAGCGCCAGTTTTACGGCTGTCAATAATAAGAAAGTATACTTTCAGCGCCGTAAACATTTTATTACAGTTTCTAAAATATTCGGAAAACCTGTCTGGATAATGTAAAAGTTTAAATTAAATTGAGAACGAAGTAGTAAAAGAAATAAAATATAGAACAAGTGAGCCAAATAGGAAGAGAGGTAATTTTATTTAACAACAACATACGAAAAATCTTTTATCTTTCACAATAAAACGAAAAACTGCTACTAAAAAGGTACATTGTCGAGCGCCGCGCACAGAGACCTTGAGCAATTTTTAAACACCGGTTAAATGGGGAAGGTGAATCAAATTATCATCATTAAAATTAAATATAATATAAAAATATTTGAATAATACCATGCCTTCTAAATTACCTACTGAAGTACTCCTATAACCATTTATTTTTCCATAAAGTTCGCTCAGAATATATTTATTTCTTGTATGTACTTTAAAATCACCCTGTATAAAGCAATAATAACAATTATATGGAAATATAATTTACTACAAATTTATTTTTTTGTCTTAAAAGAATATTTTAGTTTTTATATCAGCCTTTTCCCCACCTTTCTGCTCATTAGCTTCTACCAAAGGTATTGTAAACTACATATCCCATAATCCATTCCATAAAACTCTTGAAAAGTGAAGCTGTGATTGTGTGAAATCTTATTGAAAATCAGTAATAGGTGAAAGAGAGAACTACATGTTTGTTGGCTGAATGGCAACAATGTTGAAGTCTAGTTATATCAGATGATTAAATATTAAAACATAACCATACATACCTATGAAAAGATAAATCCTTATTTAAATGATCCACTCTTTTACAAACTACACATGATTGTTTATAATAAAGACGATTTTTCACCAATAATCACAAAAACACACAAATCAACCAAAATATATAATAAATTGGTTAGATCAAAGCGCCAACGTCGCAATGTTACGAAATTAGTAATGCATTCATCTTTTGGGTCCGAATGGTAGCGCAGTTGCAGTTGGATTAGTTCTAGATTCGTTTGATACTTTTAGGTATAATACTATTTTTTTAAAGAATCTCTCATCGCCTTTTCACAGTTTATAGTAAAACTATTAGGAAATAAATTTATTTTAAGAGCAACTGCGGATTAATCTTAAACCAGTTGTATTTGCCAAATTAGCAAATTTTAAATTGGGATTTTGCAAGATACCTTTGCGATAAATATGTCAATCTCACTATGCTGCAATAATGACCGAAAGAGGTGGGAAAGACTGCTTGCATTCGTTGCGTAAGCTAGAAATGTACATTTTTCTATCTGTAGTTTGTAATATCTTTGGCTTCTACCGAATACGTAAAAATTAAATAACCCGTATTGACTTTATACAGGGTGTGGATTTTAAAACTTCCCATCCTCGCTTAAATCTGTTTCCAATTACACCATCGTTTATTATTGTTTGAGAAGTAGTTTACAAGTATCCAGGAAACCGCGTTCCAAAAATATACGTATTTAGAACTTACCTGCACTGACAGTAGGAGGAGTAGTAGTAGTTAAAAGATTGTCTCGTTTTAAGGGTGTTTTATAATGCATGTATTATGTCCTTTGTACTTTTAAACCCCTCTTTGGCTTCATATTTTATGGATCAAACAATATTGATGACGTAAGCGTGACGAGTTCAAATGAAGATTTATGGAAGGAAAAGTGGAATTTAATACGATCAACCGCGTAAAATATAACAAAGACGAACTTTTCGCTGCACGTTTTGTATCAGTCATTGTCATAAGAAAACTTTAAACAATTAATAATCGAAAAGTCTTAATTGGGATGTTTTGATGACAGACCGCAAAGCTAACTCCAACTATTATTATAAGGAAATTTTCTATTGTATTCTACCAAATGGTAATTGACGATATACATCTTTTTAAAGACATTACCAAAATATTTTAGTCAGGAAAGTTAGTTTTATTTAATTGAAATAATTATAAATATTTTTAACAAGACGAAGTTTACTAATTTTAATGTGTTCTTATTGGCTTATATTTTTCCTTGAATTTTGAATTTACCCATCGACTTGAAACAAACATGGACCCGGTATTTCTATCTACTATGTACATATCAATGTGACGCCTGTTCAGAATCTCCGTTTTTTTGTAACCTTCAATTTGTTTCTGTTTTCTGTTCTAATCGGTTTTATATGTCTTGGTAGGAAAAACAAACAACCTACTGACGTGACTCAAAGTCTATATGTTCTTTCCAGTTTACGGCAGACTTGGCAAAGCCTTACCATATTTAGTTAAGAATTACTATTTTTTCCACAAACAATACTTAAATTTAACACACAAACACTGAAAACCCATAAAGAATTTTTTCTATTTGGTTTCGTAATGGCTACGTTATGAAATGCAAAGAAATTGAATAACCTGCCACTTTATGAAACTGAAATTTTTTTTATGTTGGTAGCAAGTAGGGTTCGAAATTTAGGCTTACTTCGATTTCGTTGAAATTAGTTTTCTAGGCATTATAGATTCGACAAAAATTTTTTATATAGAACCTTTAAATACTAACCTTTTAATCTTGCAAATAGATTATTTTTACTAGATATTTATCCGAACTATACTCGGAAATATATAACATGTTGATGGTGTCCGTCAAGTAATTTCTAGTCACAACTATAAAACAACATAACCTAAAAATAATAGAAATATCTTCCAGTTTATGCTCTATTTCTAAAGTTTTATTCAATAAAGTACTATTTTTATTTTAAATTCAATATAGTATTATACATATTACTCTATACATACATATTTATAGTTACTGTTGACATTTCCTGGGTATTAATTGTTATTCCTGTCAGATTCTGTGTCGACACAATATTTTGTTCAATATTTTGAACTTTGTTCTGCTACCTCAAAGTTTTGCATATTCTTCTTAGAGGTTTTTCTAGATTATTTTCTGCAATTTCTCGTATTTCTGACGGCGTACAACTTTCTTCCTGACTCATTTTTATTAACTTTAATAATATATTTATTTTTAATTATGACGGATGGGAAGAAGCTTTGTTGTGTTCAATTGTTTCTATCATGGTATATTTGATACTGGTAACATTTCATTAAATTGTAAAAGTATTACCAACCCAAAAAGAAAATATTAATTCAAATGGAAAAATCTACTATATTTTTTAAAGTTTTTCAGACTTTAAAGGCCCAAATAGAAAAAGTATTATAAAATACACGGTTCATAAGACAATTAGAGCACTTGTACTTTAGAAAACTCCCAGCTTCGCGGGTCGTTTTCTAAATTATACGCGTGCTCTAAGATAATGTCTTATGAAACTTGTATCTTAATATACTATTATTCAACAATAATGACAAATATGACAGTTGTTAATCCGGTAGTGTCAAACGTGAAAGCAGGTACCAAAGACGGCCGTTCCAATAAGGGATTTATAAGAAGCACGTTTTGGGCGCTTGAAGGCGAAGGGAAAGAAAAATTGTACTAATTTTCAGAGTTCCCTGATTATTTTTCTGGAAAGTTGTTTGCAACCTACCTAGGATCGTGAATTGTTTATTCTTCAAAGACTGTGAATCAAAGCCGTATCCTCCTTGTTTTAAGATCCTTGAATTTATGAAACTATAGCTTCTTAACATTACATTGTTGTCTCGACATATTAATAATTAAATGATAATTCCACACAAGTTTACATAAAGTGCTCGCTGTGGCTTATTTACTACAATTTAAAAACAAAGATAAGAAGCAAAAATATTTTAAACAGATAATAAAAGGCGGTGTAAAAGATAAAACAGACCAACACCGATTACTAAACCTTGTTAGGGCGTAAAAGCGCAGACACATTTTTCAAACCGTTAAGTTGAAAAAAAAATATAAACTGGTTCGTTTTATTTTGTCTCTCAAATACCTGCATTCGTGCTGCTTCTCAAATAACCGCGGTTTTTTTCGAAACAAAATAATGAATTCGGAAACGGCGACCTCAGCTGCATAACGGCGGCGGTTAAATTGATTAGAACTTTCCCCGTCAAGTGTGATGTCTCGGCTAAATAATGCATACGCTAGTTCGCACCCCTGCACTGCAAAATTAAATCCAAGCCCGTTTATAGGTTTAGAACATCTGTTTCGGATTTTTCTTTAAAACGTTATGTCCAGAGGGTGACTATACGCTTTGTAGGATTAAGGGAAATTCACATATAAGACCAAACAGAATAATAATTCCTTAATTCGAGGCAACAAACATTAGTCGAAGAGAATCCGGTCTTTAATAATTTTAATAATCTAACCTAAAGGGTTTCTATTAAATATACGAGGTGGTGCGTCTGGACAAGACACATGAGGTTTGCTCCAACACCCTATTTTTGTATGGTTCTAGAACCGTCACGAAACTGTTGGGATCGATTTTGTGCGCAGGCGTTAATTTTGCACTGTTTGTTGCCGATGCACAAGGGACGCAAGGTTGGTACGTTTTTCTGACCATTGTCTGTAAAAATCCCAGCTGATCGCCTGTCTGATTAGTTCCTAGACTAGGACTAGGAAAGAAGATTAGTTAATTATCTTAACATACATAAATCATAACCCTACTTTTGTTGCTCGAGTTCTTGTCTAAGCTTGAGTATTATCTTTTGTGGTTCCGTTTTGTTGTATTTCATAATTATGAAAGAGAATAATGTGTTCAATGGTACGAATATCTTGTGGGTTTGGGAACCGTATTATACAAATTTAATAAGAATAAATTAAATCATGAAACTATTAAATATGGGGGTAAGCAACAACTCCTACAAAACAAGGCTAAAAGAACTGCATGAATGCCAGGAATACGAAAACTACTGTTAAAATTCTTACGGCGCAAGTCAGTACAAACGGTTCCTGCTCTTGGCCATGTATCGTTTTCACCATTCAGGAACTTATGACTTCAAATTAACTTAAATCTAAAGTACGAATGCTGTTTAATTTTAATGCAAGTTAATACCAGTAATCACCTTTATAATTAAGTTTACACTTGTCAATATTTGACAGCGTTTTTAATTTTTTTCAAATAATTTTCTCTTTGAATATTTGTATAATCGCCATGAGCTATTCAGTTCAGGAAAACGTTACAATAATTAAATGGTACTACGTCGGAAATAGTATCTATAACATAAAATAATGTTAGCATTGACATAAAATGACTTTGACAAATTTTTAATCATTTATTTGCTGCTGTACGGACAGAAATGTGTCCTGTCCGTAGTTCCTAGTTTATCATTTTAAAAATACATTTCCTTAAATAACTGTTACGTTACTACAAAATAGTATATTAAGATACAAGTTTCATCGGACATTATCTTAGAGCACGCGTTTAATTTAGAAAACGACCCGCGAAGCAGGGAGCTTTCTAAAGTACAAGTGATCTAATTGTCTTGTCTTATGAACCGTGTATTTTATAATACTTTTTCTATTTGGGTCTTTAAAGTCTGAAAAACTTTTAAAAATATAGTTGACTTTTTCCATTTGAATTAATTTTTCTTTTTGGGTTGGCAATAGTTTTACAAATTCATAAAATGTTACAAGTATCAAATATACCAAGATAGAAACAATTGAACACAACAAAGCTTCTTCCCATCCGTCATAATTAAAAATAAATATATGATTAAAGTTAATAAAAATAAGAAACTTTTAAAAATAATATGCAAAACTTTGAGTTATGGTGCGAGCAGAACAAAGTTCAAAATATTGAACAAAATAATAAATAATACTATTGAACAAAATATTGTGTCGACACAGAATCTGACAGAAATAACAATTAATGCTCAAGAAATGTCTACAGTAACTATAAATATGTATATATAAAGTAATAATGTATAATACTATATTGAATTAAAAATAAAAATAGTACTTTATTGAATAAAACTTTAGAAATAGAGCATAAACTGGAAGATATTTCTATTATTTTAAGGTTATGTTGTTTTATAGTTGTGACTAGAAATTACTTGACGGACACCGTGAGCATATTATATGTCCGAGTATAGGTATTTCAGATACATATCTAGTAAAAATGATCTATTTGTAAAGGTTGGCATTTTTAAGTTTTCTATAAAAAAATTTTGTCGAATCCATAATGCCTAGAAAACGAATTTCAACGAAATCGAAGTAAGCCTAAAATTCGGACCCTACTTGCTGCCAACATAAAAAAAAATAAATTTCAGTTTCATTAAGTGGCAGGTTATTCAATTTTTTTGCATTTCATAATATACACTTTAAATATGAACAAGGACTTTTGCTCATTGCAGTCTTTAAAAAGTGCAATTACATTTTTGGACTAAAATAAATAGGTGAGCTAATATTTAATCATCTTACAATTTATGTGTGATTATCCTATGTGTGCTGACATGACGCACCACTCGGTATACTAGGAGCAAGCAAATCCTATACAGTTTTTATGCAACATGTAAATTTATCGGGAAGCTGTTTTTAATAAGTGTATGTCATACGTCCTTAAATGATGTTGTACGTTAATAAATGCATATCATAAACACAAAATTGTGATCACCTGAATTTAAGAAACATAAATTAGTAATGAAGTTTAAAAATATTCACCTTCAGGCTTTGTTTTTTCTTCATTTATAATGTTCTTATTATCACATAACATCATCATCACATCAGATAACGTATATTTAGTAGCACTGTAGGTGGCTCACGAAGAACTAATAAATTTTTAAATGTTTATAGATAAGGGACATAGAAGCAATACTATCAATCTACAAGATTTATTGCGATGTTTGTCAGTTTTCAAATAGTTTATGTCGTAATACGGCTAAAATAAATTTTATGATCGATAGGAGTTCTAAATCATTTTCTATTTTCTTGCCAAACAGAAAATACATTAAACGTAAAATGGTTTCATAGTTGTTTTGTAAATTTTCAATACAAATAACTAAATACAAAATACAAACTTTCAAATAGTTCGACTGTTACATTCTAAGCCACCACCATAAAATGTTATTTGGCTTAGACTTTGAGTATTACTATATATATTATTTAAATATTGGATACTTCGAGATATGAAATAACTTTCTGTCAAATCTTGTACATGGGATTTTACCAAAGACAGTTATCTGAAATTAATAATAAAATGTTAATAAGAAGATAGTACTTAATTTAGAACACCTGCAGTTGTTGAATTATTTAATTTTCAAAAGAATTTTTACTGTAGTATTATAGATGCCATAGTTTCAGTATAGAAAATGCAATTGTCCCCAAAAATAAAAAGTTTTTTGGTTGACTGTAATTAACATACAAAGGAGGAAAGTGTATCAGTTCCTCCCGCGGCCAGTTTCAAACGGAGGAAATCGCACTTTACTCCTGTTATATGAATATGATTCTTTCTACGACCTTTTACTGCGTTTTTAAATATCTTTGTGCAGGAACATTTTAATTTGAAGCGCCTCTTAAGATGAAAATGGCTGATGCACTCCGGCATAAGGATTTCCGGTTCATTGATCCTCAAAGACTATGCACCACATACTCAAACATTAAATGGTGTCATAGTAGGCTAATTTCTTCTAGTTTAAAATCATTAATTTACTATTTCAATAACTTAACGAAAAAATTGTAGTTAATTTCGAATTTCGTTTAAAAAGTGAGACATTTTAAAAATGTTGCTCATTAGTTCTCAAAGTTCAACCGCAGACTAATTGCGATGTTACTCGTTAGCTGCATTTCAGTGCAACTGATGTCAGTGACACTTCCCCGTTTTCCTCCCGCCAGTAAAATTACTTTTAACTTCGGGCTAGAGCTAATTAACTTGTTGTAAATTGATGCAGGCATTACGACGTATGATAGTAGTAGTCGAGACAAGGAGAGACAACCTTTTTTTTGCTAACCTCATTTACTGGGCGCGACCTATAGTTTTACATGAGTTCCGAACCATAATTACCGGCAAAGAGTAATCGAGTAATACGTATTCGTCGTACGAGTGGGGGGATTGTCGCCACAGACATCTCTATCCTTCGGATTTATGTCAGATGTTCAGTAATGCCCTAATCCATCTAGATCGGTACTGGACATACTTCCATACTTGGGTCACTGTCCGGATTGATCCAAGGAGCTCACTCTCGACAACATATGGAATATCTAAACCCCAAGCTGTTTGAAGTTTTGAAACTTCTTACTTTTAACTAGTTGGAAACTATTGTACGCCTTCGTGGTGCGAGTGATGGGATTGTCGCCACAGGCATCTCGATCCTTCGGGATCTATGTCAGACGTGTTTTCTCAAGGACACTACCTGTGCCATCATATTCTTTGGTTCAGCCATCCCCCAATCCATCTGGATCAGTATTCGACATTCGTCCTTACGTGGGTCACTGTTCGAATCGAAGAATCCTTCGCTTGGTTCGAGGAGCTCACTCTCCACAACATTCGGAATAACTGTTTGAAGTTCGGAAACTCCTTATTTTTCACTAGTTAAGTAGCTTACTTTGCTAACTGAAAAAAATCTCTTTGGAAGGGAACGTTTCATATAATGTGTGCTGCTCTTGCAAATACACTCTCTAAAATGACTGTTGACACCGAATTGCAGCTAATTAACTTGAAGCAGAGGTACATATCTATTAAAGGCATTAGGGCGGATGGTTGCTAAGGTCGTAGGATATTAGCTTGGGGATGACGGGATGCGAGAGGGTTTTATTGGTCTGATATGATTGTTTCATTATAGAGGAGGTACCACGAATGAACAGTGAAGTGAAGGTTTTCACTTTGTTAACAATATTGATCTTTTAGCCTTGACTGCTGATGAAGAAAATGGGGGGTAAAACATGTACAGTTTCGACTTCAACGTGCTAAACCACTAAATCAGACTGAGTTTTACTCTCTCTACTAAAAAACTTAAACCCATATTATCTAGCTATAATTTGCCGCAAAAAATTTAACTTCTTTCTTCTCTTTGTCGACTGTTCTTTAAAAATTTCCTGCTAGACGCAAATTGCTTTCCCTAATAGCGGTATTAATACCGTACAAAAAGGCCATTATTTTACCCTTGAAATCACGTGAGCGCTGTTAAAAGGGACTTTCGCTTTCAACGAGGGTTTTCCCCGCGGTGTTTTCCATATTTTTACCAGTTAGTCGTTGATCGAAACTAATGTTAAGCAAAGAAATGAAGAAAAATTTCTTTTAGTTTGTGTCAACCATACGTCAAGCATCCTTTAAAATATGCTTTATACTCGATGTAAATCATTTATGATAAATTATTTGGCAACGGGATAGGGATGGGTAATCCATGAAATTATGTGGATCAATTCAAAACCTATCCAACGAATCAGTCCAAATTATATATGCTTTCGGCTGGTCCGTAATCCCAAGAGCTCAGATATGAGCATAGTTTGACCATAAATTTTCTGTTGGCTTCGCCATTTGGAGATTTCCACCGTTTTTAATTCGGACAGTCGCCTCCCGTATCGATACACGTTCTTAAATTTCGATTTATACCATCTCTGAGAATATATATAGTGGTTTAGTTATTAGAAAAATTCTAAAAACTCGACGACGAAAAATGAAAATTATAATTAATACAATATTTTATAGAAAATGGTACAATAAAATATTTACTGTAATAATTTTACTATAGTATTTGATAAGAGCACATACATTCATAAAATTAACAATATATTTTAGTACTTACTTGATTTTACTAAATTTATTCGAAATTCTAACTATACCTTTTTAGAAATTATGTTTATAATATTCTTTTGGTACGGATTGTTAATAAAAAAGGTAATTAATACTTTTCTATAATAATTTTATCAAATACCAATGTGTGGAAATAGTATATTTCGTACCGAGGTGGAAAGTGTTTCATTCCTGTCGAGAGAGTCGGTAGTTAACTAAATCTCGAGACAGTAATGAAACTTTTCACCGAGGTTTGTATACTATTTTATTTACAACCACATCTAACATCCACTTCTTATTATTTTGAATTAAAATTATTAATAAAAGATAAATGTCATTTTGACTTTTCCATTGAAAAATTAGACAGAAATTTCAAATAACCGCAGGTGGTAAAATAACGTAGGTAATAACATCAAGACGGCAAATATAATTTTTTGAAAATGGTTTCCATGTGTCACTAAACAATATATTATTTTAACAAAAGAAAAATGCTATCAAATGAGGAATTTTATTTTGCTGCTATTCCACCAGAAATTCGGGAAGCAGCAAAAATAGTAGAAGAAGATCTTCTGCCAACTAAAAGCCGCCCGAGATATGACAAGGCATATAACTGTTTCAAAGAATGGTGTACGGGAAACAAAGCTCAAGATCCTGGTTCTGAATCGGCGCTACTAGCTTATTTCAGTGAAAATGCCAAACAAAGAAGATATCAACGATTTGGTCACAATATTCAATGCTGAGGACCACTCTATCAATTAGGGAAAAATCAGACATATATAAACACGCAACGCTATTAGCATTTTAAAAAAACTGTGTTCGTATATTATTTTGAGATATCGATTTTTTTTAAAATTACAAAAAAATTATGTACTTCCTACCCGGGTGGAAAGTAAAAGTAAAAAAACTTTCCACCTTTCAAAGATAGATGAAATGTCATTATTACATGCATGGTTGTAAATAAAATTATTTTCTTAACCACCCGAATCTGATATTAATACCACCTGAAAAGCAAACAGACTTTTTATTTTGATAGAATAATTTCACTTTTTTTCGTGCAGGTGAAACTCGCATTAATCTTACAGTTAAGACCCCAGTCCAATCAATACACAAACAATTAATATGAACAAAAGGAATAGAAGAAACAAATTTAATTTTATTGGTTTACCAGTTTCGAACACTTTTTAGTGTTCCTTCTTCAGAACCTCTATAAAAAGATACAATGTTCGTCAGAATAAAGCATAGTACGTTGGAAAAAATAGGTTATACCCTTAGGGAATAGTAAAATTATAATTAATGAGTTTCCGAAGAAACGCATATTGAAGAAATATACTACAAATCTTCTTATAAGAAATTATAACATAAAGCTGTGGCTCCAAAAATTAGATGTTAAGAAGGTATAAAAATACAAAAAATTAATTAGGTTTATTTCTTCTGGATGGCATTTTTAGCAGCGTGGATGAGAAGGAAATGGCTGAAAGTTAAAATGTTGGAAGTAGAAATAGTAAAAAAAAAATATTTTGAAAGAATGCGCATGTTTGGGTTCAATATGAATTTACTTAAAATTAAATATTTAGTTTTCCATTTCCCTTTCTAGTGTAAATTCGATTATATTTGAATTATCTTTTTGAAGGCCGTACGTGTGTGTTAACAGGAAACATATTAACGGGATAAATTAAGTTTTCAAGAAATTTAATTAACACTCCACATTAAGGTGACACATTTGGAATCTCCATGCTTAATTTAAACGCGTTTAGAACGAGTCGCTACTGCATACTCCGTGGTTACATACAAACAAAGGGATTTTCCACCCTAACCCGATGAATACAGATCTCCCCGCCGAAAAGAGGGTGCATACTATCCCCCTTGACATTCCTTCTATTAATGCGCCTTGCCCAGCCCCACGCAAAATTTGTTCCTATGTTTATAGGCCCCATCGAATGTCCCCGTGAATCTTTCTTTAAAAGTTTGAAAAGCAGCCATCAAACCGACAAATTTTCGTTGGGAAAGATACAGGAAAGCCTCGAGTTTAACGCATGGTTTGATCGTCAAGGGGTATGGCTTTTGATTTAATTTCCTAAATATAGGGAGATGCAACAAGATTACTTTTAACGGGATTTAGTCAAATAGGGATGAGTTACTCCAAATGTTATGTGTTAATTCACAATTATTTGTATAGTTGTTGCAGAATTTTACCGCTGACTCTTACTGCCATAAATAAACTACCTGATTAAACCATATTTTATACGCCTCAAACTCTTCAAAGCTCAATAAATGGGATCAGGGCCGGCTTGAAAATGTTGTGGTATACATTTTCAAGCCAATAAAAATTAATTAAATTCTTAAAGAACCTATTGACACTTTATTCAAAATTTAACTCTATATCACAATCACTATCTTCATCTAATAATTAAGGATTGAACATTTGTAATCATACAATTGTAAGAATTTTCCACCTTAAGTACATGCTGTACACAGTTTTTCCAGCTGTCTGCAGAAATTTTTCTTACTTCGTTTTTAATTAATTCGACTACAGATGCATTTAATGTAGAAGAAATATTATTTCTCCTAATATTGGATTTTAATTGGTACGATATTAGCTCAATAGGATTGAATATACAATAGTACGGAGGAAGACGCAACACTGTATGTCCATTTTCTGCTGCAAGTTTGTCACACTCGTATTCCTTATTTATTTTAAAAGCTTTTAATACTTCTTGCAGTTCTCGTTTTTTGTAAGTTTCTTCAAAATATAAATCATTATCAATCATATAATTTTGAATTTCTGCTTTTGTATTATTAGAATTGGGAATGATTTTTGCTTGCCGACTATGATAACTAGCATTGTCCATTACAATGACGCTATTTTCAGGTATATTTTTAAGGAGTTTATGTTTAAACCAATCTTCAAAAAGTTGTGCGTCGGTATCTTGATGGTAATCTAAAGAAGAACCTGCTATGTTTTTAGCTGAAAGTAACAGACAATTTGGAACAAATCCTTTCTCTGAACCAGCATGTAATATTGTGATTATTTTGCCTTTATTTGATGGTGCTTTGGTTTGACATTTTTTGGAAGAATCATCCCAACCTTTCTTGGAGTGTCATGGGTATCGAACCATGTTTCGTTAAGGTAAATAATTGGACGATTTTCTTCTCTAAATTGTTTAACAGCTGTTAAATATTTAAGTCTCCATTCCCGTAAACGTTGAGATTCCATTAATGGTTGTCTTTTATCAATGCTTCGGTATTTAAAACCCATTTTACGCAATATATTAAGGCTTGAAAGGCTACAAGAAAGATTTGTTTCGTCTTTTATCAGCCGCTCTTTGAGGGAAATCAAAGTGGCTACAGTTTGTGCCTCATACATTTGGTAAATCTTTCTTCTTAATAAATCCATGTCATTTTCGTCAATGCTTCTAATTTTTCCAAAATCACTCCCATTTTTTCTAGGATTAACAGGTTTAAGTACTATGTCTCTTACCGAAGATAAAGGAGTTTTTGTCAAAGTAGACGTCTCTGCTAAAGCATCCATCGAATTAAAATTTCTACTCAACAACGATTGATACACATTTTCAATTATTAGTTTGGCATCGGTAGATAAATGCTTTCTTTTAAAAATGACACTTGAAGATGCCCCCCTATCAGCACAATTCCAAGGACGACATTCTACCACTAATAAGCCTAACTAAAAATTACTCGCCGGAAAACCACTAAAGATTAAAATTATTAAAAATCACTTTGTATTTATATATGCATCAGGCATAGGTATAAATTGAATTTGTATACCTGGTCCGGCTCTGCTCGAAAAGGTTTTAAAATTTGGGATTTACTTATTTATTTTATGGTCGAATAGATAATGAGGTTTTATTGCAGTCAAAAGATCAACGGTATAATTCTGCAAATACTATACTGAACCCCCCTTTACATGAATCAAAAATATGTGTGTATGTAGGAGCACTAAGCACGATGAACATTCTCTGGGCCAGGTAGACAATGATGAAACCATTTCGTCGTTATTGGGTTTCTACGAACTGTTATACCGGCGATTTTTACGTCATTATTTAAAACGAGATATTAAGAGTTAGTTAACAAATTGACACTCTCTATATAATATCAACACTTATTACATTTCAATAAACCCAGTAGTTTAAGAAACACGAATGCATGAACCGTTAAAAATCATACTTTATGAAGTTTTACAAAATATAAATTATTAATGCCCACAGAAACACCACTGTTAAGTTTTTCCCCTCTAAACTACGATCGGCATCGGCAAAATTACGTTATAGCCGATACACGTGCAGATTTGGTTAGATATAATTGGAGGGTTTAACGTTAAAGGTCCCATTACACCATGTTTATGCATACGTATATGCCGTATATTCGTGCGACTGGCGACGAATCGGAATTACATTATTGGGATTTAACTCGACACGCATTGGATATTGTTTAAAAATTCATGCGCTTTGAAATTGGCGGTAAAGGGCATTAAATGTCCAAATGGCAATTTTCTGATTTTGAGCGCTATACCAACAAAGTGGATGTAATGAGACACGGACTTTGGGTCAGCACATCACATACACGGAAAAAAGGACTATAGTAAAATTATTATAATATAGTATTTGCAGAATTATATCGTTGATCTTTTAACTGCAATAAAACCTCATTATCCCTTCGACCATAAAATAAATAAGGAAATCCCAAATTTTAATACCTTTTCGAGCAGAGCCGGACCAGGTATACAAATTCAATTTATACCTATGCCTGATGCACATATAAATACAAAGTGATTTTTAATAATTTTAATCTTTAGTGGTTTTCCGGCGAGTAATTTTTAGTTAGGCTTATTAGTGGTAGAATGTCGTCCTTGGAATTGTGCTGATAGGGGGGCATCTTCAAGTGTCATTTTTAAAAGAAAGCATTTATCTACCGATGCCAAACTATTAATTAAAAATGTGTATCAATCGTTGTTGAGTAGAAATTTTAATTCGATGGATGCTTTAGCAGAGACGTCTACTTTGACAAAAACTCCTTTATCTTCGGTAAGAAACATAGTACTTAAACCTGTTAATCCTAGAAAAATCGGAGTGATTCTGGCACATTTAGAAGCATTGACGAAAATGGCATGGATTTATTAAGAAGAAAGGTTTACCAAATGTATGAGGCACAAACTGTACCCACTTTGATTTCCCTCAAAGAGCGGCTGATTAAAGACGAAACAAATATCTCTTGTAGCCTTTCAAGCCTTAGGAAAATATTGCGTAAAATGGGTTTTAAATACCTAAGCATTGATAAAAGACAAACATTAATGGAATCTCAACGTTTACGGGAATGGAGACTTAAATATTAACAGCTGAATTTTAGAGAAGAAAATCGTCCAATTATTTACCTTGACGAAACATGGTTCGATACCCATTAGACTCCAAGAAAAGGTTGGGATGATTCTTCCAAAAAATGTCAAATCAAGGCACCATCAAATAAAGGCAAAAGAATCACAATATTACATGCTGGTTCAGAGAACGGGTTTGTTCCAAATTGTCTGTTGCTTTCAGCTAAAAACATAGCAGATTCTTCTTTAGATTATCATCAAGATACCGACGCACAACTTTTTGAAGATTGGTTTAAACATAAACTCCTTAAAAATATACCTGAAAATAGCGTCATTGTAATGGACAATGCTAGTTATCATAGTCGGCAAGCAAAAATCATTCCCAATTCTAATAATACAAAAGCAGAAATTCAAAATTTTATGATTGAAAATGATTTATATTTTGAAGAAACTTACAAAAAACGAGAACTGCTAGAATATTGAAAGTTTTTAAAATAAATAAGGAATACGAGTGTGACAAACGTGCAGCAGAAAATGGACATACAGTGTTGCGTCTTCCTCCGTACTATTGTATATTCAATCCTATTGAGCTAATATGGCACCAATTAAAATCCAATATTAGGAGAAATAATATTTCTCCTACATTAAATGCATCTGTAGTAGAATTAATTAAAAACAAAGTAAGAAAAATTTCTGCAGAGAGCTGGAAAAACTGTGTACAGCATGTACTTAAGGTGGAAAATTCTCATGTGGTGTGGTATACATTTTCAAACCGGCCCTGATCCCATTTATTGAGCTTTGAAGAGGTTCAGACGTATACAATATGGTTTAATCAGGTAGTTTATTTATGGCAGTAAGAGTCAACGGTATAATTCTGCAATAACTATACGGATTTTATTGTTGTTTCCTATAAAATTTAATTAATAGTAGACTATGGAATGGATTCATAGATAGAAACAAAATAATGAAAAATCCATTTGACGTTATGTCTGTGTTATTGTAATAGAAATGACTAATTCACATTATTCCACACGCTTCAACTTATCGTGCAGAAAACGATTTGGATCTATCGTACAGGTCAATTAATAGAATTTTGCTTAAACATAATATGCATAATTACAAACTGGTTACGCTTCAAGCTCTTGAGCCTGATGATTCTCCGAAGCGTCTTGAATTTTGAGAGATGATTTTGACTCGCACTCAAGAAAACCCAAACTCTTTAAAAAATATTATCTCATTTTTGGGCTTGCGAAAACCCGCATTTCGTGAGAGGAAGAAGTTTTCAACATAAGTTCAGTTTTAATGTATTCTGTTTGCTAATGTACAACAAAATTGCTTTCTGCCTGTATGACGACAACCTGACTAGTGCAAAATACTTGGACATATTAAGCAATTAAGCCCAATAGTGTCAGACTTTCTGGATGATCTACCTTTGGAAATCCTTCGAAATTGCTTTTACCAATTAAATGGAGCACCAGCACACTGCTCACATGGAGTTTCTGCAGAGCATAAAGATGTTATCACCACAATTCATGAATGTTTAAGAGCCAGTGGAGGGCATTTTAAACAATTTAGTTATTAGTTATTTTATTGGTGTTGTTGCGTAATTTTCATTTTGTTTATTTATTTATTAATAAATTGCTTATTTGTTAACCATTTTTTTTACAACAACACAGACATAGCGTCAAATAGATTTTTCAATATTTTGTTTCTATGAATCCATTCCACAGCCAACTACCAAAAAACATATTTTTATAAGATAATTTTTGAATTTTGCTATAAGTCCGAAAATATTGAAGATAAGTATAGGAACATTTAATAGCATTAGATAGAAAATTCTATCCATTTAAAAAAA
The DNA here is from genome assembly GCA_963991005.1 of Barypeithes pellucidus. Taxonomy (NCBI): domain Eukaryota; kingdom Metazoa; phylum Arthropoda; class Insecta; order Coleoptera; family Curculionidae; genus Barypeithes; species Barypeithes pellucidus. Next base: position 17,699,813 of record OZ022558.1, read on the forward strand.
GGAAGATTTTTGCAATAATTCATCTCCCGCAGAAATATTGTTATGGAGACACCGTGTATAAAACTAATTAAATACTGTTCAAAATTATAAAATCTCGATGGTCTTGTGAAACTATTGTCAAAATTTCAGCTTTATAGCTGTAACCGCTAGAAAGATGTGATTTTCTTTTCAAGTCCCGATACGGCGTTAAAGAAAACAAGATTATTTATAATTCAAAAACTCTTAAAGATACTTATATGATAGTATACAGAAAACTGTTCTAGATTTTTACCTAGATTCCGAAAAAAATATGATATATAGGGTAATTCATTTGAAATTCCGAAGTTGCTACCACTTTCGGTAACATCGCATTATCCAAAATATTTTATAAACGTAGAAAACCATCTCTTATAGCCACAGCCAAATTTTCAAAATAAAATCTCATTTAATTCTCAATATACTTCTAATAGGCCACTTTACTTGGTGTACCCTGTATATCATATATTCTACCAAATATTTATTATTTATATTAAGTTTGCAATAAAAAATTTTATATTAATATAAAATATACATTAGGGGCCTAGTCTTCATTTATAAAGTACAAGTGAAGTATGAAGGGACGGACTAAGGAAAACAAGTAATGATATGATTATATTAATGTAATCAAATGAAATAACATTTTTTTTAAATATTACTAGTCATATTTATTTACATTTATAATGTCATTCTATAGATAGTTCTGTTTCGCTATCGCTATCCTTATCAAAATTAATTATAATTGGATTAATTATACGATCCAGACTAATATACGAATTTTCTACAGTTATTACGTGACGGACTGAATTTTTCCAACTACCTGGGGGAATATCATTAAAGCATTTTCGTATTAATTCTACAACACTAGGACTTAAAGTCGGAGAAATATTTTCAGACCTAACCAGTGATTTTAACTGGTGCCACATATGCTCTATGGGGTTAAAAATGCAATAATAGGGTGGGAGCCGTAGCACTGTATGTCCAATTTCTTCTGCCAATGTGTCACAAACATATACTTTTTTATACAAAATGTCTTTAAAACTTCTAAAAGATCACTTTTTTTATAACTTTCTTCAAAATATATATCATTCGCCGCTATGTAGTTCTGAATCTCCAATTTTGTATTATTTGAGCTTGGAGCTTTATGTAATTGGCGACTGTGATAGCTCGCATTGTCCATTACTATCACGCTATTCTGAGGAATGTTTGGTAAAAGACAATTCTTGAACCATTCCTCAAAAACTAACAAATTTTACCACAAAAAGATATTTAAATATAAATTAAGCAACCTAACCTACCTGATGTGCCTATATTTAATTATAATTATTACAATCCGGTCCTGCAGTCATTAAGTTATATCCATTTTTCGTGAAACAATCTTTAATTTAAATTCGGTATTTTACTAATAAATACGAATGAAAATTTTTCAATATATTTAAAAAGACAACCTAACAATCTCGTTTTAGGTTTTTATTTTTTGCTCGCATTCTTTTCACTGGTGCAGACTAATGTCCCAAACGATATGTCACATATGACATCGCTGAGCTGTAGAAAAAAATCCTTCTTTAATTATAATAATTGTGAATTGTGAATATTGGATTGATGACGACTGATTGGTCAATTTTAAACATTTTTATAAATTGGCCAATCATAGCATTATTCGCAGTTCGTGATTTACATCTATAAGAACTAAGTTTTGTTACCTATGGTCAATCATTTAGCCAAAAGTTTTTTTACACTATATCCCACTATATTCCTGCTGCGACTAATTTCACTATTAATGCCCTTCCACCCCAAACCCGAATGACACCAGCAAGCCAATTCATATACCGGCCAGCAGTTGATTAATGCCAAACCATGAACAGATGCCCCCCGTTTATTACCCCATCACGTTGTGGTGTTTTCCTTTCCGTGTGTTGCAAATTTTCGCACCAGGAGATCCGACGACTCCGCGTTCGCATGCATATGGCCGTTTTGGCGGAATGTTTGTATAATTATTGTTTACTGGGTAAGAGGGTGAGTCACACCGCCATCGGGCACGGTATATTTGTTGTGTGTGCCTGTGAATTTTATGAGATAATCAATAGGTAAAGTGTTTAAGCTGTAATTACTGTTATTAAAGCTGATGTATTTAAATAAATTCTAATTAAATATTATCAAATAGTTATACTGGTTTTATGTTACAACTTCATTAGTTTCAACTTTTGGTTGTCATCAGATAGGCGTTAGCAAAATTACATACTTCTTCTTCTTCTTAAGGTACCATGCCGGTTCCTGCGTAGGTGTCCATCCTTTCATCCTTATCAGATTTGTCTGTTTGTTGCAGCGCTTTGGAGTGTTTGAAAGTCCCGTATCCCTCTCCATTGTCGAATGTTTCTCAACCAGGATAATTTCTTCCTCCCTAACCCCATTTTTCCTTCTTCAATTTTGCACTGCAGGATAAGACATTGAAACTCATAACGTTCTCCACGTATAATATGTCCTAGGTACGATATTTTTCTCCTTTTTATGGCTGCAAAAAGTTCACAATCTGTCAATTCTACCCTCTGGAGTACTTCCTCATTTCCCACGCGATCAATCCATGATATTCTAAGCATTCTACGCAGAGTCCATATTTCGAATGCCTCAATTTTGCTTATTGAAGTAGTCTCTAAGGTCCACGCCTCTACTCCGTACAAGAGAACCGACCAGACATAGCACTTAACCATTCTGTATCTGATATTGAAACTCAATTTGCTATCTATGAAGAACTTCCGAAGCTTTAGGAAGGTTGCTCTTGCTTGTTCTATTCTGCATTTTACATTACATTACATAAACATTGACTAAGAACATGCCAGTTTGCGACCATAAATATCATTCTTTTTCACGACGTCGAGGGACTTTTTTGCAGACAGTAACCAATGGAAAGAATTATCTTAATTATGTTTACTAGTTTTAATTTTAACTCAATTGTAGTTCAATCAAATGTAAATATCATGCATTAAAAAAAATCAGGGCCGTACTGAGAGAATTCCCAGAATTTTCCTGATGATGTATAATTTGTAAAAAACTAATAACCTTTATAGAAAAAAAATATGTAGTTTTTATTTAAAGGGCGTTTTCTAAAATCAAAACCTTTCGAGTTTTTAAAGAAATTATAGTTTTAGGCCTTGTATCGCATGAATCATAAACAATTTGGCATCGTCCATACTGGAGTCTAATAAAAGCTTTAAGGACTGCACATTTTCTCTAGTTTAACCAACTTCACCGTTCAAAAGATACCTATAGTGATCAGTTAAATATTCGCCACCCTATATATCCAATTTCTCCTTAATCGCGAATTGAAACTGTCATCCCCAAACTGTTTTGACAAGACTTAATCTGTTGGCGAGTGGTTATTCATACGGGATGTCACTCAAGCTACCGATCCAATGGATGTCATAACACAGATAAGTCTTATGACCCGCAGCAACATAAACATTGATGTATACCGCCAGAAAGAAAATATCGTACAAACCCTATGTTGTGAACAGCGGATTCAGTATACCTTAAATTATTTTCGACATATTTCAACGTACACAGAGTGGTCCACCCTCCTTCTAAATTTTTCTCAAAAGAAATAATTAGCATTTCCATTGACATCGGTCGTGAGACACGCTCGTGATACCACGAATATAGTAATTTCACGACCAAAGTCGTTTTACTTTCGTGAAGACGGGTATAACTCAGTATTTCCTTAGTCGCAAAAATGCAGTGCTTGGTAGCAGAAGCATATCAAGTTATGTATGGAGTGATATCAGGGAGCATTTTATCTTCCGACAAAAGCAAAACAACAGGCGATGGTGGACAAGAAAGTGGATGTGGGAAAATGGGACATAAACATCGTTAAACGAACACCAAGACTTTGTATTTCGAGAATTTTTTTTAGTTCTTGGGCGTAGGAGCTACGCAAATTTTAAAATGGCATTAATGTCTGTAAAGCTATCAACATCCATTGCAGACGCAATTCTTCTTGCTGCAACCGTACGAGACTTTCGTTTTTTTTTTTGTAATCCTCTTATAGAGGATACCACAAAACCGGCTAATTTTGATTTAATTCAATAAATTTAATTGTGTCTGCTAATTTTCAAAATTTTGGTAGGCATTACACACACAACTGTCTTCTTGCTCTGCTTACTGGACTTCACGAAACAAAAAATCAAACCAGCTTGATTTTCGTTTCGTTAAGTCACTTGTGGGCAGAGCAAGAAGACAACATTTTGGAAATTAGTTACGTAGACACAATTACATTTATTGAATTATACCATAATGAGCCGATTTTTGGGATCCTACTAGAGGAGACTACAAAAAAATGAGAGTATCATACAGTTGCAGCAAGAAGAATTGCGTCTGCAATGAAAGTTGATGGCTTTACAGACATTCATATAATTTAAAAATTTGAATAGCTTCTAGCCCAAGAATTTTTTAAAAATCCTTTCATATTTTCTTTACTGAAAGTGTTTTTATCACTCCACACATAACTTGACATGCTTCTGCTACCAAGCACTTTTTTGCGATTAAGCAAATACTGAGTTTGCCATGTATACCTTCTTCACGAAAGTAAAATGACTTTAGATACCACGAGCATGTCTCACGTTCGCGATTCACGACCCATGGCAACGTGGCTGAAATTTTTTTAAATTTTGAGGCTATTCGATACTCCGTGAACTGATGATTAGACATGAATTTTAAATATTATTTTCTATATCATTATTTTTTCTTTCAAGAAACATAATATCCTTTTTGCCACCGGCAAAAGAATGTTTTCTTGTTTTGTTTCGTTGCTTGCTTTCTGAACAAGTTCCAGTTGCAATTATACTGGAGATAAAAACCTGTAAACCTGGTAAAATAACTGTATGCTCGAGGTTATAAATACTAATCTATAGAAGGAAGACTTTCCGTCTCCAGACTTCAACCCGATTGAAAATCAAGTATGACTTGGAAATTTCCAAAAATATTTTTTCCCACTAGTAAAGTTCTTTTTCTTTAGGAAATACGAAAAAATTTCATTAAGAAAATATGTTCAGAAAGAAAATCTACCTTGATATTTTGCATTATTATCATTCCACCCTCCCTATTGAAGATATTACAAAATTTCTTCAAGGAAAGTTATTCTTCTTCTTCTTCTGCTGCATATCCATTAATGGATGTTTGCGATCACATTTGTCCATTCTTCCCTATTACGTATGGTATTCATTAGTTCCTGCATTGTCCTCAGTCCCGTCCACTGCCTGACGTTGCGGAGCCATGACATCTTTTTCCTGCCAATTCTTCAAGGAAAGTTATTCAAAATATTAAATTAAACACGATCGGGTTATTTCCATCCATCTCTAGACATTTATATAATTTAAAATTTTCGAATATCTTAAATACCGAGGGTGGAATGCAAATAATGGAAACTGTCAAAGTAGGCATACGATTTTAAAATTTTGTATCTGACTGTATTTTTTTTGGAAATTTTCAAGGCATACCGATTTGATTTTCAAAAGTCTGGAGAATGTGGTAGTAATTGTTAATGATTTAACTATAAGTTCTTAGTTCATCTATGTGGGAACGGCCATGGTTGAACACTTTAAGGCACAACAACTGAAAATTTGTATGGTTCAATTGGAAAATTAATATCTTCCGGACTTTACCGAATAAATCGAAGACAAAAAATTTTGAGAAGCATCCCAAGTATTATACCTGTTTTGTCGGCATTAAATTAAAACCTTTGAGTTTTAAAATATTCTTAATGTAGGTACTCTTTAAAAAGTAAAAATTATGGCTTAAGACGAAATAGTTTTCTTAATGGGTTTTAATGAGTACATAAAGGGTAGTTCATAAAACTACATTAAAGCTATTTGTTCCAATATTGATTGTTTTAAAACCAGCTTGCTAATTAAACCATTAAAGAAGCAAATTAGTTTTAAAACAGCAAATGTTACGAGTTTTATAAAACCAGTATAAGATCAGGCATTAAGAGCAAATGGTTTTTTTATTTTAATTTAAAGAGTGTATTAAATTCTTTGCATAAGAATAAGTGGTCTTTAAGAACTTTTAGTTTATTTTAAGGTAACTTTAAAACCAACATATTTTTATTGAACACACACAAAGCACTTTCAAACCATAAATCAAAAGTGTCTTAAAATTGTTACTTGGGCTACATCAAATGCATAATGCCTGTTCGTCCTTGCATCCCCCGGAAATCACTACTGTTACAGAGCCATTACCATTACGAGCAATTAATTTAAATTTTCCAAAAGAACATCAGCGCTAAGCTCCATCAAACCCCCCAGTTCCAGTTATTATTTTTGCATTTTCCTCCTCCTCCAGGGAACAAGACGAAGTTTAATTAGTGTGAAAAGAGATAGTCTCATGTGCGTGCACCTAATGTAGCAGAAAGCTTTGAAATGTTACAGAACTTTTACCCACCCTTACCCGGTTGAATTATTCAATGGACTGTCACACATTAGGGGTTTCCGTTGTTGCGCCCATGCGATAAGTTTGGATGAAAGTGGGCGTTATTTTCGGGTTTATCTAAGTTATGATATGGCTGACAAGGTGTAATAAATGGCGGCAAACAAAGCAGCCGTAAACTTGTTTTGCCGCCGAGTTAATTAATGCATATCATTGTACTTATTTAATAGACAAAGTTGAACAAGTTTTATTGCGCAATGCATATTAAAAGGGTGTTTCCTGAAATAAAATTTTTAAAGGTCAATTTAAATTCCAAATCGAAATGTAGGTTATAAAGTTTGATGGCGCCGATCTGTCTTGTTTGCGGCAATTTTAAACAATATATATAAAGCGTATTTTGACTTGGCTTTAAAGTTTCATAAATTTGAACAAAAATATACTGCACTACAACAGACTACATGGTTTAACTAAATTCACTGTACAGAGTCATTACGTATAATGGTCCCCCCTCTTAATATTTTCATACAAAAAGCTTTTAAAGTAGTATTTACAGGTCAATTTATAAAGAAAAGTTCATATGAACATATTTCCGCAACGGTTTAAATTTTTTGCTACAATTTTTATTTTTAAATGGTTATTTTTTAATATCACCGATATTATTTTCAATTTTGGTATATGTTAATAGGATATAGAACCACAAATTTTAGTTAGAAAAGCTATTCAATTGTTCCACCAGTGGCGTCCTTGCAAACATATCCACTTATCTGTTTTACAAAAAAGATGGTACGCCACTGACATATTTCCATGTGGCTATTGTTTCTGATTAGCCTGTTCAATTCTACATGAAAACGGTCCCTTAAGTTATTCTGGTCAGGCGCACCGTTCTTGATTAAAACCACTAAATTCATATTGAAACTCATTATTATTAACATTGATAAAATAATTAATGATAAATTTTGTTTCATAAAAATTCTTGGAAATGGCGTGTCAATATGAAGTTAGTGGTCTTAATCAAGAACGGTTTGCGTCTGACGATAAAAACTCAAGAGACCGTTTTCAAGTAGAATTGACCAGGCTAATCAGAAAAATATCCATATGGAAAAATGTCAGTGGCGTACCATCTACTTTGCAAAAAATATCATAGGATATGTTGGCAGGGACGCCACTAGTGGAACAATTGAATAACTTTTCTAACTAAAATTTATAGTTCTATGTCCTATTAACACATACCAAAATTGAAAATAATATCTAAAGTACTTTCGCAGATATTAAAAAATAACCATTTAAAATTCAACACCTCGCTGAGGTATAACTTAGTGTCAACCTTAAAAAAAAACTACGTCTTAAATTAATTAGAGGGTCAGTCAATTGACGCGTTTAGTGGAAGATTCCTTATTAAGATCAATTCTTTTAGATGAGAGTTAAATAATTTAATATACTGTAAAACTTGTGTTAAGGATGACTTATCTCATTCTGTACCTTAAGGTGACTTTGCAATATCGGTCCTTAATGTACAGAATGACATAAGTCATCCTTAACACACGTTTGACAGTATATTAAAGTTCTTTTTAACTCTCATTTCAAAGGAATAGACCTTTAAGAAAGGGGTAATCTTAGACTTAACTCGTCAATTGACTGAAATTAACTTAAAATATCGTTTTTTAAGGTTTACCCTAACCTTAAGGCTACCGTAGCTAAGGTCTAACTTAAGGTAACATTCAAATATCGGCCCTAAAGAACTAATGATCCTTAAAAGGACCCCCCAAGAAAAATTTTCTCCCAAACAATGAAATAAAACATTTTTTTGATAATTTTGTTTACATATCCGTTTATAACTATCACATACTTGCTGCAATGGCTTCCACGACTTTAAAAATACATATAATACAGGGTTACGGTAAAGAAACGGATAGTCCTTATACAGCAACTCCAGAAACCCATCTTAATATACGGTAAACGTTCTGCTTGTTGAGAAAATAACACTGTAGCAGTCAAACACTAAAACTTACTTTGTTTGTTACAGAATCGTTGTCAACAATACCAAAGTACAATAGCCAGACTGAATCTCGAAATTACGACGTTGCGGCAACAATTGGAAGAAGCCGGACATGAAAATAACCCCGAAGGAATACTGAAGGCCCATACGGCAGCTCTGAAAAGACACGCGGAAGAATCTAGGAAGCAATACGAGCGATGTTTGGACGACGTGGCAAATCAGGTGGTGAAAGCTTTGCTTGCTCAAAAGGTATCCGCCGTCTGCTTATTAACACTCACCTATTATGTCTCCTTCTAATAACACTTTGTTTTATTTTTTAATTTTACGTTCTTTCGGCGACCCTTAACCTTGAGGACTGTTTAATGATAATAAAAAGGACACACAATCATTTTAAAAAACATAATAATTTTCAAAGATGTTGAATTATAATGATGCGATTATTATCTTCAATATCCTCTTTCATTTAGGTCATAGTGGAGTCGTTCCGGTTTACGAAAATCCCTTGACGAAATCGAGTATTTTCTTTCCCAATCGATACAGTAGGATCACCTCGACATTCTGACACATGATTGGTATGGGGCGCCGCATGCGTGGGGATGGAGCACGTCTCGTATATCTAACCGACAATGGGAAATGGAAAATAACTTAGCCGGTTTTGATGCTACAAAAAAATTTGAAGGGCAAAATTGAAGAGCTTAACACAGCGCGTAAGTTCGAACAAACCTGATCCCGATATCTCAATGAGTTCGCGAATTGTCGCGATTTTCAACTGCAAAAATCAATAAAATTTAATTAATTATATCTCGAGAAGGGGCGGAGTTGGTGCATCCATTTTTCGCGAATCAACGGGTGATAACGAGTACTTTGATGGGCCGTAGGCTGGGGTTGGTGGGGAGTAATTGGGGGAAAAACAATATTACATAACTGCTAATAAGTAGTTTATTAATCGAGCTACGGGGATCAGGCCAGATTTTTATTTTCCCAAATGCGCGCTTGTCGCGGCATACAAGAAATGGCCAGTTTTTAATATCTCCGAAAATACTTTAGATATTATGTTCAATTTTGGTATGTGTTAATAGGATATAGAACCACAAATTTTAGTTACAAAAGTTATTCAATTGTTCCACCAGTGGCGTCCCTGCAAACATGTCCTCTGATATTTACGAAATAGATGGTACGCCACTGACATTTTTCCATGTGGATAATTTTTCTGATTAGCCTGGTCAATTCTACAAGAAAACGGTCTCTTGAGTTTTTCTCATCTCGTGATTAAAACCACTAAATTCATATTGAAACTCATCATTATAAACATTGATAAAATAATTAGTTATAAATTTTGTTTCATAAAATTGTTGGAAATGGCCACCTTCACTTAAAAGGCATGCTCTTTGCATCGAATTGCCCAATCCAATATTTTTTATGAAACAAAATTTATCATTAATTGTTCTATCAATGTTAATATTAAAGAGTTTCAATAATAATTTAGTGGTTTTAATCAAGAACGGTGCGTCTGACGATAAAAACTCAAGAGGCCTTTTCAAGTAGAATTGACCAGGCTAATCAGAAAAAGTATCCACATGGAAAAATATTAGTAGCGTACCATCTTTTTTGTAAAAAATATCAAAGGACATGTTTGTAGGGACGCCACTGGTGAAAAATATATCCTATTAACACATACCAAATTTGAACATAATATCTAAAGTATTTTCGGAGATATTAAAAAGTGGCCATTTCTTGTATGCCGCGCCAAGCGCGCATTTGGGGAAATAAAAATGTTTCGCCAATCCCCCTTCGTAGCTGATAAAGAAATGAACAAATTGAATCTGGCCTGATCCCCGTAGCTCGATTAATAAACTACTTATTAGCATTTATGTAATATCACCCCCCCCCCCCCCCCCCCCAATTACTCACCACCTAATTGCCCCACCAACCCCAGCCTCCGACCCATCAAAGTACTCGGTATCACCCGTTGATTCGCGAAAAATTGATTCCCCAACTCTGCTCCTTCTCGAGATATGATTAATTAAATTTTATTGTTTTTTGCAGTTGAAAATCGCGATAATTTGCGAACTCATTGAAATATCGGGAACAGGTTTGTTCGAGCTTTCGCGCTCTGTCAAGCTCTTCAATTTTTTTGTAGCATCAAAACCAGCTGAGTTATTTTCCTTTTCCCGTTGTAGGTTAGATTTAAGGGAAGTGCCCCCCTCCCCCCACATGCGGGGCCTCCTACAAATCATGGCAGAATGTCGAGGGATCCTACTGTATCGATTGGGAAAAAAAATTACTCGATTTCGTCAAGGGATTTTCGAGCCTTTGATTTTGCCCGAACGACTCCACTATCAGTAATTCTCATCAATTTAGTTTTATCACCAAATCACCGCCTGCGTCTTGCTTTATTTTAGGAATTCTTGACTCTGCTTTAAGTGTGATTATTATATTTGTCTATAGGTATGTATTTCTTAATTTCAGGGTCTCAGAGAAGAAGTCGGATGCCTAAACAATAAAATCTTCGAACTTGAATCTCAGAATCGAGCCCTAACATCCATGTTGGTTCATCAACTTCGCGGGGAGAGTCCGGGTTCGCCGGTTGATCTAGATTCTTTTGCTAGACAGCTAACCTTGGAATGTCAAGAAAAAGGTAATCGATCGAATAAATTGTATACAAATGCTATTAAATGAATATAAATTAATTAACATCATTTACCACAACTTTGCAATTAGAAAAGGTTATTTGGAGAAAATATTTTATATTTTAATTAATCCAGGCCATAAGGGTATATCCATTACAAAAGGTGGGATAGAAACCAAATACACTTAGCAGCAAAAATAACGCACAACCAAAGATATGCTCAATTTCAACCTTGATTTTCAAAAATGTGCAAAAATGAAAATTTCTTCTTAGGTTAAATTTGAGAAACCCTGTAGAGAGCATTAGCAACAACAACGGGTGTATGATGAAATCATACTGTAGCCTCATGTTTTCTAAAGATTTTGTTCCTTTAATTTCTCTGATATCTGTAATATCCAAGAAAATACACAGTTTTATACTAGAACATGTTATGCACAGTGCAACATACGTGAAACAACTTTATTTAATGTTGGCTCTGTGATGTTTTGAGCTGGAATTCCCTTAACAGCACGGACGGATATCGTACCTTCACGTGGGGGTTCTTTAAATAGCGAGAGGTATATCAGTGACATTTTGTCTGAGCACGTTCTTCCTTTCACTCCGTACATTGGGAATACTTTTTTACTAATTTACGATAACGCAAGACCTCATGATGCGCGCATCATCAATGAATATTTACATGAAGTAAATATTCGAACTCTAAATTGGCCACCGCGCAGTCCCGATTTGAATCCTATAAAGATCACTTATGGGATATTATTGGTAGATCACTGAGACAGCAGCATCAACCCCCTCCTGCGAACCTGCAAGATGTCCATATAATGGTTACCGAAATTTGGAATGGACTTGACCAAAATAAAATATCCAATTTAATATCGAGTATGCCGAGACAATGTGAAGCAGTCATTGGTAGTAGAAGTATTGTTAATTATTTTTAGTGTTATTGTTAGTTTAGTGTTGTCAAAATGTTATTTTAATTTAAAAAAAAAAAACATGTTTTGGTATAAAACTGTGTATTTTGTTTGATATTACAGATATCAGAGAAATTAAAGAAACAAAATGTTTAGAAAACATGAGGCTACAGTATGATTTCATCATACAGGGTGTCTCAAATTTAACGTAAAAAACTATTCTCATTTTTGCCACCTGTATAAGCCTAAAACTGAAATCTGAATAAAAAATTCTATCATAGTGCAATTACCAAAGAAAAAAGTTCAGAAGGAAAAATCAATTTATTGGTTCGCGAGAAAATCAAGTTTGAAATTGAACATAATTTTTGTTCGTGTCTTATTTTTGCTGCTAAGTGTATGTTGTTTAGGAATAAGTAGATCCCGATCAAAAATTGAAGTTTTTCTAGTACTGCTAATTCGTCGCAACTTCTTTGACCTGTCTTTTGTAAGTAGCGGTAGCTGCTTTAACTGGTAATCAAATGGAACAGGTTTGTCCATTTCTAGTTCTGGGGGTATTTTAGGAATTTCGACAGTACCAACTGTTGTTCTGACTGTTGGCAATGCGCCAGCTGATCGAGAACCGTTTAATACGTATAATTATAATTGCTATTGCTGGCGCAAGAGAAGAATTGCCGACTCTAATACGGCTTTAAATAACATATCCCAAAATGGTTCCTACCCCACCTTCCTAGCCGCCACCACGGCTTCTTAATTTTGTTACAAGGGCCGATATTTGAATGTTACCTTAAGTTAGACCTTCGCTAAGGTAGCCTTAACGTGATGGAAACCCTTAAAAAAAGCTATCTTTTAAATTAATTTGAGGGTCAATTGACAGGTTACGTCTAAGATTAACACCTTCTTAAAGGTCTACTCCTGTAGATGATGGTTAAAAAGTACTTTAATATACTGTCAAACTTGTTAAGGATGACTTATATCATTCTGTACCTTAAGGTGACTTTAAAATATCGGCCCTAAGAATTGTAGTCATAAAATAAAATGGGGTTGTGGTTTCGTTCGGATCCTTCAATAACAATTAACTGATACAGGGTGTTCCTTAATGACATGCTAATATTTCAGGGTGTGATTCCTTAGGTCATTTTATAAAGAAAAGTTCATATGAACATATGTCCGCAACGGCTTAAATTTTTTGATACAGGGTGTTGAATTTTTATTTTTTAAATGGTTATTTTTTAATATCTTCGAAAGTACTTTAGATATTATTTTCGATTTTGGTATGTGTTACTATATTGTGTGTTATTATATAACCACAAATTTTAGTTAGAAAATTTATTCAATTGTTCCACCAGTGCCGTCCCTGCAAACATGTCCTCTGATATTTTATAGATAAAAGATGGTACGTCACTGACATTTTTCTGATTAGCCTGGTCAATTCTACATGAAAACGGTCTCTTGAGTTTTTTTCGTTAGACGCACCATTCTTGATTAAAACCACTAAATTCATATTGAAACTCATTATAATTAACATTGATAAAATAATTTTCATTTAGAATTGACCAGGCTAATCAGAAAAATATCCACATCGAAAAATGTCAGTGGCGTACCATCTTTTTTGTTAAAAAAATATCAGAGGACATGTTTGCAGGGACGCCACTGGTGAAACAATTGAATAACTTTTCTAACTAAAATTTGTGGTTATATATCCTATTGTGTTAATAGGATCCTAGTAACACATACCAAAATTGAAAATAATATCTAAAGTACTTTCGGAGATATAAAAAAATAACCATTTAAAAAATAAAAATTCAACACCTTGTAGCAAAAAATTTAAGCCGTTGCGGACATATGTTCATATGAACTTTTCTTTATAAAATGACCTAAGGAATCATACCCTGAAATATTAGCAGGTCATTAAGGAACGCCCTGTATATAAATGTTTTTCATGGTATTTTTTATCTTTTACAGTTCAAGATGAACCTCTTCCTCAGGTATCACCTTCAGTACTGTTGACGACAAGCTTAACAACTAAACATTGTAACTCTTTTAACTCGGAAATTTTGGAGGCGAGCCCAGCTAGTGATAATTGTGATAATGCTATTGTGTCAAGTGGTGATAAAAGACTATCAGCTGATAGTGTTAGTGTATTAGGTAATACCTAAAATTTATTTATTAAAACATTTGCTCTCTGATTATTGATACATGTCCCAAACGCCTAGTAATTGATGTTAAAATTGAAAAGAGGACGGATGAAACTGTAGCTACACTTCGTTTCACGCTGTTTCATTGCACTTTGACAAAATGGTAACTACCTCAATGGATGTACATAATCCAAGATTTTTAAAAGACGCTAGGGTCGTTGTTGATTGAATTCGGGATAATTTTTAGAAAAATAAAATCTTACGTGATAAGTTACGTATTAAATATTGTTGACTGGTTTATGTCATTGTCATTTTCGAATGTAATACCACAAGATGTGTCGGGATTACCGAATAATACTTTTACCTGACACGAAACGTGTTACCCGGCAACAACACAATACCGAAACATCGAGTTGTATTCAAAGGATTATACAACGAAATAAAGTACATATATCTTTCTGAGTTAAACATTTTTATTACAGTAATTATTGTTAATTACGAAATTACAATTATTATAGTTAAAACTTGAACTATTGGATAAATTATTATCATAGGTTGGAGGTGTTTGAAATTGGGCTTCAGCATCAGAAGTAGATGACGATGTATTTTCGGCTCTCATTTGCGACAAAATCTTCAGATGATGCTGCTCGCTGAGCTGGAGATAGGGAGTAACAGAATTTATAGAACTATGGCCCGTTATTTTGATAACTTCCTGGAGATTAGCACCTGAACTGCTAAGGGCACTTACTGTTGAAGCTCTATTAGAGTGATTCGTAATCTTTTTATTTTTCGTATCTAGGCCGATGTTGATTGCTCCCATTTTTGTCCAGTTTCTTATAATGTTAATACCTGCTGGACAATTCTTAAACCATGGGAAATTATCATTCTGTTTCCATTTCTGATTGACCGTCAAAAAGAATCGATTAGTTTTAATGTTTTCGCCTCTTTTGGACATTAGCTTAAAATATAACCGTATTGGACATAAATCCGGATTCACAAGATTTTTTACAAGCCACTTACTTTCGCATGTTCGACTTGCTCCTCCTTGCGCCGTTTTAGAAAATATTGGGTTGTATTCCAGACGACCGGTACTAGACCCGTTATTATATTTTTCCTCCTTAAAATATTCCAATAGCAAAAAAACTGCTTCATTTCCCCTCCATGCTAGTTCGGATGCAGCTATGTGGAAAAATTTCCGTTGAAGCCCATCTGGGGTATTTTCATCCAAACTAAAGGCCATTTTTTCTATTTCCTGTCTCGTCAAACCCGTGGAACTCTCCTTTCGTGCACCAGGTACCGCCTGCAACTCTTTTCGTTTTGCATTACGGGCAAAACGGGCGCTTTGAAAAACCATGTCATTGAATGGATCTATGTGGCGATTATATTTTTCAAAATATAGTTCCTGGAGCATTTTGGCCGTTTTGTTCCATAAAAGCTTGACCACACCTTCTTTATAATCGCTTCCGTCGGATTTTCGCATATTATATGCCCAGTCTTTTAAAATGTTGCACAAATCCTTGTCTGTTGACATTTTCTCAATTTCGAAACTTCGCGCAAGGCAAAACTCAGTAAACTGCTTCCATACATATTTGTCGGAACGCTCGGTATTTTTGGGCTTCACATTTTTAATAGCATCGTCGACTTTAGACAACAAAATTTTACCAAATCTTTCTTTTGCCATTTTGTAACAAGAACTGACAGAAATTACTTCTGAAGTAATTTGTCAAAAAATGACAATTACAACAATGTGACCACCAAGTGATAATCACTTAAATGATTATCACTTATTAATCACATCCTTCTATATGGGAAAAATATACATGGAGTTGTATAATCATCAATATTAATAACATTTTTAATGTGTTCTTCCAACTTTATATAGGAATGCTATAACTTTTGTAATTAATGTTACACTTGCACTAAAAGTAGGAAAAATATTTTCAGCTGTTGCTACTTATACTCAATTCAGGCTCAAAATCATATGCCCCATATCGGTAGTAATGGTATCCCATACATATTACTTCAATACTAAATGTTTTTAATATTTGTACACAATATTTGTATTTTCAAAATATACAGTGAGAGGCAGAAATTACGCAGCATATTATGTGAGCATTTTTTATTGTTATATTTCAACAAATAACGATGTTGCCAATCGTTTCTGTATCATCGTAAATCCCAAAACCCATTAAGCAGTGCCGTTCGTTTTTGGTTTGGCGGGAAATTAAAAATATATATATACAGTGTGGTACATTGTTGAGTTGAACATAAGATTTTGAGGTGGCTGAATATTGGCTCCCCTGTACATTTTAAAGGAAAACTGCATTATAACTTCTTGAAGAGGCCGACACGGTAAACCTATGTGCCGAGTTTGAATACATTTTGGTGAGCCAATGTTAAGCTATTTAATTAAACGTGATAGCAAAATCGCGAAACCCACGGTTCAGGTAATACAGCAAATACCAGTTTCAGTAAATAGGATTTTAAAAATAAATAATCTTAATAATTTTTTAATACGTTTCTTATAGTATCTAATTAGATGAATTATATATGTCCGCGCAAAAGATCATCGTCACAAAGATCTTGGTCTATAGCATCGATTTTTTAATAATTTAATGCCCGTCACATGGCTAATTTTACTCTTCTGAATCATATAACGCCAATACTTGGAATTGAGTTATTTTAATCAGTCACTATAACCATTTTCCTATTATTTATAACCTGTCTTATATTGGCTTAAAGTTTTGGAATGTTCCTTATAGAATGTTGAATAAGAAAATTAGTCCTATTTTTAATCTACCTAAGGTGCAAACGAAACTTGCACATCAAAATATATTTTTTCTTAAAGGTTTATTAATGGTTAATAAAAAAACATTGTATATAGCTTCGGATAACAAACGGCCACATCAATTTATCTCCGGTAACATTTTCATGCGTGACCGGTGATACTAATACAAGCTATTTCTTAAACTTTTTTAGACTGAAATGAGTATCTGTACTCAAGAGAATGAGTTCTTGTAGTATTTTTCCCTTAATTAAGACTACTAGGCCTGTGACCGGCGATACAACATAAAAACATACGCCTGGTAAAAAGTAGGCAATGTTCTAGTTTATACCTAAATAAACATAATAACGAACTTACCTAAACATTAGCACGCTTTACACAAATTCAAACACATACCGTCATATTTGTAAAACTATTAGGCCGACCTGTAGTGGCTTTATTTATAAGCAATTTCTGCCATGACCGGCGATACATGAAGCTGCGGAGACGGAACTTCTGGTTAATAATTGCGTTAGAGAAACTAAACTGTTGCTCTTTGAACATACAAATTATAGTAGGAGGATAAATTATTTATATATAAAAGTAACTTTAGTAAAATGACGTGAAATATAAAAGGGTAAAGTAAGAAATTATTGACTGGGGACACGTGACCGGCGATACATTTGTAAATCCAAATTTGAATACTGCAGCTATAATCTAAAAAGAATACTTCTAAAATTGCTTTCTAATGCAGGAAGTAACATATATTTCCCAAATTATAATCGTTTCTACAGGCAAATAGTTTATTTTAGTAAGTTATATGCTAAGGACTGAAAGTTGCCTGTAAAATTTTTTTGACCCTTTAGTATTGCAATTGCAAACAATATT
Organism: Barypeithes pellucidus; assembly: GCA_963991005.1. Classification (NCBI taxonomy): domain Eukaryota; kingdom Metazoa; phylum Arthropoda; class Insecta; order Coleoptera; family Curculionidae; genus Barypeithes; species Barypeithes pellucidus. Next base: position 17,717,568 of record OZ022558.1, read on the forward strand.
ACATCCTCGGAAATTAAAATTTGAAAACTAACAATCTAAAAAAAAATGTTATTTTCCAGGCAAACCTCCTAGAGACGAACGCTACTATTTAATGGTTTTTGGGATTTCCAGTGATGCAGAAACGATTGCCGACATCGGTTTTTGTTGAAATATAACAATAAAAAATGTTCCCATATGCTGCGTAAATTCTGCCCGTCATTGTATAACTAAACTTATATTATAATTATATTTTCATCTGTTATTTTATTAAGGGCCCGCCCTGTATAGAGTTCTGGCACCTGGTTTTATTACAGCTGGTGTCCACAATAATTTATTACAGGTAAAAGGTCAATGAAAGGGCCAAACCGTATTCTATGTTGTATTCTTGTTAAAGAGACTAGGCTTGGGCCGATACCGATACTCAGTATCTGAGTATCTGCCGATACTCACATATTTCAGATATATGCCGATACTTTAAATCTCAGATAGAAACTATCTGAAATTCAGATTCTTTCTTGTTCCTATGGGTCTACCGCTCTTCTCTTTGAATGGTTCAGTGGTGAGGATTCGTAATCTCTTATTCGTTTAATAGTCATCTTGCGCTTCTGGTCTCGTGCGCATATGATTGCAGTGGCGCGAAACGTGTATTCAACAATTCGTTTTTACAGTAAATTACAATGTCTGATATATGGAAACATTTTGCTGTCTTCAAAGTCAAAATGTTGAATCTTTGAAATATTTACTATTTTTAATAACATATCGATTGTCCTTTCTAGATTACTAAACGTCTCTTGCCAAATACGAAGAACAAAAATAGACTATGACACTGATTTCGATAACGAAATTGAAATTTACCTAAATGAGCCCATGGAACCGTTGGAACTGAATCTTCTGAAATACTGGAAAAATAATAACAGATTTCTCACACTCAGCAAAACGGCCATTATATATTTGTCTGTACCTGCAGGCTCCGTGTTTTCTGAGCAAGATTTCTCGGAAGCGGGCAACATAGTGGGGCCTAACTGAACATTGCTTACCTCGCAGCATGTTCAACAAGTTATTTTTCTTAAAAAAAATTTTGTTTTGTTGCAATCTGATATGTAACCTATAATTAAAAATATTCTCGTTGAAATTAAATGTCTTTTATCTGAATATCAGATACTTTCAGATAAAGTATCGGTATCTGATATATCGGTATCGGTATCTGAGAAGTGGTATCGGCCCAAGCCTAAAAGAGACACTGACTTTTAGAGTTTTCTATTAACAAATACCTAATAAATCTATTGCACAACTCCTTCCAATTCTTAGTTTATAAACGGCAATTTCATAAACGCACATTTGCAGATACTAGATTTTCATTAGAAGATAAGAAACGACATCAAGTGCTAAACAAATTATGGACAGAGTTGAAGGGAACAGAAGTTACGCCAAAAAGACTACTGGAAGCTCTTAGTGCTGTCGATTCGGCACTGTGGGTTCCGCCCAAACGTCCAGTATCATTGAATCTTCAACTGCCTATCTTACAAACTACTAGAATTAGGAAAACACGGCCAGTATTAAGTAAGTTGGCTCTCACACAATCGATCAAACTGACAATACATAAATATTGTATAGTGAGCATATAATTATACAGTGTGTTCGGCATCAGGATGCAACTCAATATGGCAAGACTCTTGGGTAAAATTATTGACTTTTTAGTCACGTCCTTCGATTGTTTGTTTTTCCTAACAAAATATGTCAAACCGATCAACTGTTAGAATGAGAACAGAAAGTCATGTAGTAACGACAAGTCGAAAACTCGATAGAATTATTGAGAAATTGATTTCTTTGTGAAATTTTAATGTACTGCGGCATTTTTCGCACATTCATACGGTCATAACTTTTTATACCACAATGTATTTAAGTTTTTAATGAAAATAATACTTTCCTCATATTTATGACTAGTGTTGTGATGGCTCGAGCTAAAAACCGCTTGATCACTCGATTATTGACATAACCGACATCGCTCGATTATTAAAAAAAACGCTCGAGTTATCTATTCAGACGAAAACCGTCGCTCTTCACTTATTATCTTTCACTCGATACCCGAGCTTCGCTTGACACCGACGGAAATGTACCGCTGTAGTGTGATCGAGTTAAAAAACTGCTCGTATATTCGAACAGTTTTTCGCTCGATAGGAAATACTCTAGTTATAAATTCAGGCGAAAAACCGAAAAATATCGCCTGTCACTTAATAGACGATCTTCGGTCTACGCGCCACGCCATCCGATTGGCGTCGTTCGAGTTTGACGCTGAGCAGGTACACGACATACGTCTTTCTTAAAGGCACATAAACGAGAAGGTGCATATAAAAACGTATGCCAAATCCCTCAGCGGAGTCATCGCGACATAGGTTTTGTAACGTTTTGTTTTAACTGGCTAGCCAGCGGCGTAATTTAGGTCTCCGATTGTAAATATTAAAAAATTAAAGGATATAATTTTTAAATTTTTATTTTACTATAAACTCGAGAAAACATCTCAAGAATAACATAATAATAGAAATTGTAACAAAATATATAGAAAAATTCGTTGCTAATCTTATAGTAAACATTTTTAAATCTAAACAGGAACTTTTTATTATTAAACTCAAGAAGATTTCTTAAAAATAACATACATTATAGAAAATGTTAATGGAAAATAAGAAAACGAGCAAAATAGTTAACAAAACATAGGTATCGACAAATTTTTTATTAACCAAAAGTAAACATTCCTAAATTTAAACAGGAACTTTTAGGTAACTATAAATATGAATTTAAAAAAATAATCACCTATTTTCTTTTTTGCCAGTCGCGTAACTAACCTACATTTTTGAAGGGCACCTGATAATTTAACGTCGAAGTATTTGACGAGCCATTTTAAATATTTACTTATTTTATGCTCGTAGATTGAGAAAGTTGTGAAGAAAAATAACTCTCGGTAATACTTTTTGTTTTAAAAAAGCACAAGAATAAACCCGAACAAAAAATACAAAAAATATATTTGGGTGATTTTTGCAGTTTTTTGGTTTGGTATCGAGACACGTGGTAAAAATTCATTATTCACAAATAAATAAATTTCTGGAATTTTTTTGGTGGCTACTACTGTACTAATTTTTTAGCTAAACCTGTGCCCACCCGTAGTTATGTGCCTGCTAAATACGCTCGAGCGATTCACTCGATTATTAAAATCGCTCGAGTATCAAGTACTCGATTATTAAAATCATCATCGGTTTTTTCCAACACTATTTATTACGTAAAAAAGGTATACCAAGTTCAGGTCGCCCATGTTCTAGTAATGGTAATTGGGAATAATAAATACAACAATTGGATTGTTCTTTAACTTACTTTAATTAAAGTGACTTTGACACTAGAAAATATCGTATCGAAAGAAACCAACAGCAAAGAAAACATAAACGTACGATAAACTCAAAAATGAAACATTTTCGGTTCCATAGCAACTGCATCTCTAAATTTTATTTGTTTTCTCATAGGTTAGATACTTTAAGAAAAAAATTTTGTTTGCAAATTAATTATAATTGGGCAGGGTGCACTAAACAATTTAACGGTAACTCTGGGCGACCTGAACTTAGTATACCTTTTTTACGTAATAAATATGAGAAAAGTATTATTTTCATTGGAAACTTAAATACACTGAGGCACAAAGTTATGGCTTATGAAATGTGCGAATAATGCCGCAGACAGCGCGCCCCCTACATTGTACATTAAAATTTCATAAAAAATCCATTTCTCGTCCTAAAAAACCATAATTGCCAAATTTTGTAAAAAAACGTTGGTCTCTTGCAAAGTTATTCGAGAAAAACAAAAATGAAGTTTTAACTTTAACACCCTGTATCTCAGTTAATATCAACTTTCGGATATAGGTAAGTATAATTAAATCCTAATATTTTTACGTACGGAGTCTGTGGTTTTTCCATGTACCATTAATTAGCGGACACCCTTTATAGTTAATAATGGCACACCTTACCTTAACGGCACACCTTGGAAGGATAAAAGCGTTTCTGTCCCTATACAGGGTTGGTCAGAAATAATACTACCTTTTGTATATTTTTGAAGATTAAAATGTCAAATTTCAAAAAAATATATTCAATAGTTCCGAAAACATTTGCAATATTCCAGACTTTGTATAATTTTTTTTTTAGCTCAAACTAGTTTAAAAAGCGAAGAAGAAACGACGGGGAACGAATCGCCGGAGAGCGGCAACCGCGACGAAGGTTATTCCACGATGTCTTCCGACGTTCAGACTGACGTCACAAGGGCCTCGAACGACGCGACCTTACCTCATCGAAGCCTTGAAGATCTTAAAGAAGCGAGCGATGAAACGGATCTGTCCGCCGATAATCGATTACTAGTCACCGACAAGAAAGATCCCGATATCTTATACATTCCATTGAATTTGTTAAATTTAAAACAAAGGTAAGCATAAAAAATAATAGTATTGGGCACTAAACAAGATTGCTCTATAACATTGAAACAAACAATTTTTTTTGATAATTTTTATAATTCAATAATTTAAATATTATGACGCCGGCCATCACAGATTCTGTTATCTTTTGCATCATTTTAATTAATGGGCAAAAAGTATTTTTAGTTGTACCCAGTGGCGGTTTTTCCATAGGAGCACATGCGCACGTGCACCCCCAAAACGAATAAAAAATATTCATTTAATATTATTTATCGTATAAAGTCCGACCCTTCCTGTGTGCTGTGTGCGCTATCCGGCCGGTGCGCCAGTCGTTAGATTGGTGACGAGAAATGCTCGCACATGCGCTCAAATAGGCAGGACATAATACAGTTTCTCTTTAGTATCAGGTGGCGGGGGATAGCGGGGATATGGCGATTTTACATGGAAAAGTCGCACAATTTTGGAGTGCGCCTGTTTCAATATTTTAATAGTACATATTTATTAAAAGTTAATTAATAGTTTGACGGTGGACTATTTAAAAAAAAACTTTAGCTCTTTGAGTTTGGAGCAAAAAATTGAAGTGAAGAATGCGGGAAGACCTAAACCCGAAATTAATTTAACGAAGACCACAAAGTGTAAATCTAGGGACTTTATTAGAAAGTTTAAAAATGAAATATACGAAAAAAAATAACTGGATTTGTGGATGCAGCACAACTAACCGTTTGTTTTGTTTTTCCTGTTTGTTGTTTGGTCGCGGCGTTGTAGAGCCTGCCTGGACAACAAATGGAATAGAAAATAATCCTCAGAGTATATTTTCTGCTACCATTACACTTTTACGAATTACCATTAGTGTTGTGATCGCTCGAGCGAAAGACCGCTTGATCACTCGATTATTGAAATAACCGACATCACTCGATTATTAAAAAAACCGCTCGAGTTATCTATTCAGGCGAAAACGTCGGCCGTCACTTAAACGAGAAGGTGCATATAAAAAAGTATGCTGAATCCCTTAGCGGGTCATCGCGACATGATTTGGTAAAGTTTTGTTTTAACTGGCTAGCCAGCGGAGTAGTTTAGGTCTCCGATTGTAAACATTAAAAAATTAAAGGATATAATTTTAAAATTTTTAATTACTATAAAGACGAGAAAACTTCTCAAAAATAACATAATAATAGAAATTGTTAATGAAAAATAACAAAACGAACAAAATGATTAACAAAATATATAGAAAAATTCGTTGGTAATCTTATAGTAAACATTTTCAAATCTAAACAGGAACTTTTTATTATTAAACTCAAGAAGACTTCTTAAAAATAACATGCATTATAGAAAATGTTAATGGAAAATAAGAAAACGAACAAAATAGTTAACAAAACATAGGTATCGACAAATTTTTTGGTAATTAAAAGTAAGCATTCTTAAATTTAAACAGGAACTTTTAGGTAACTATGAATACATGAGTACATGAATTTAAAAAAATAATAACCAATTTTCTTATTTTGCCAGTCGCGTAACTAAGCCTAAATTTTGAAGTGCACACAGTGGGCACCTGATAATTTAAAGTGGAAGAATTTGACAAGCTATTTTAAATATCTACTTATTTTATGCTCGTAGATTGAGGAAGAAGAAAATAACTCTTGGTAATACTTTTTGTTCGGGTTAAAAACGCACAATAATAAACCCGAACAATAAATACATATTTGTGTGATTTTTTGCAGTTTTTTGTTTGGTATCGAGACACGTGGTAAAAATTCATTATTCACAAATAAATAAATTTCTGGAATTTTTTTGGTGGCTACTACAATTTTTTAGCTAAACCTGTGCCCACCCGTAGTTACGTGCCTGCTAAATACCCTACCTGATCACATGTAAACGACTAGGCTGCCGGTCATGCAGTCGGTGACGTCATCGCTTGATGAAGCGGAATTTCAGGCGATTCACTCGAGCGATTCACTCGATTATTACAATCGCTCGAGTATCAAGTACTCGATTATTAAAATCATCGGTTTTTCCCAACACTAGTTACCATACCGATGACTACGGCCGAAGGTGCACGATGTTTTTCAACATTAAAACGAAGAAAAACCTTTTTGCGAAGTTCTATGAATGAAGAAAGGCTAACAGCCCTAGCAATGCTATCTATTGAAAAAAATGTATAGGGCGTATTCCAAATTCTAATGAGTCTGTTATTGATAAATATTCTACAATTAAGAACCGAAGAATGGACTTTACGTTTAAGCACTATACACTAAAAAAAACCTTTCTTATTTTACAAAAATTGTATTTCCTTGTGTAAAATTAAAAAAATTAATAAAAATATGTTTCCTACGTTTACAACGCCGAAGAATATAATTTTATTTGGTCGTTACAGAAAAATAAAATTTTAAAAATAATTTCATGATACTTGTGAACCCCTTATATCATAGGTCACGGGCCGCCACTGGTTGTACCACATAAATTAATCATTTAAATTTAAAATGTATTATTTGCAGATGATTCTTCGCTTTTTTGTTGTTCGAATAATTTATCTGAAATAATGAAAATTCTCAAATCACCCTGTATAACTTCTTGAGAGCTGAGAATTACACGTGGGTTTTTCTTTCAGAAATAGTTTCCCTCCAGGAAAAGACATCCTGCCATTTCAACACATCATGAGGAGTTTCTCCGACTCGCACCTCTGTATAAAAATAACAACTGCCCCGTCTCCGTGCTACTCGTTCACCTCGCCTATGTCCAGTAGTCCCTCCATATTTCTGCTGGACATCACCGAAAAGACAATCAATCCGCTTAGAAGAACCAGGGGGACGAACACATTATGGGGTAAGTCATGGTTTGTTTTGGTTTGTTGCATGCATTTAATCAGAGAAATAGAGAATTTATTCCATTTTTTACCGAACGCTTAAATACATTCATAGAAATAACTAAAAGGTGGCGTGGAAAAACACATTCCTGATCCGAAGATGGACGATTACTGATGTCCAATCATTTTTGTTTTGATATACAGGGTGTCCCATAATAGGACATAGGGCGATGATATACTAAACATCAAACGAAATCGATTAAATAAATCAATAAGTTTTTTCGAAATGTTTCTCGTTCTAGAAAGTGATGGATTATTTTCGAAAATAAGCCATAATTTGAAAATAGTTCTTTGTATCGGATTGAAAGTTGGGAGTATGATGTTTTTATAAGTAAGAAATGAGAATTTGTAGTTTTTTAGTTTCACATTCGAGAGCGGTAGTTGCATACACTGGGTTTACTAAATCCATGATTTTTTCTTACCTGATTATAAGTATTTTTAATCCAAGATTCTCAAAGAAGGGCAATTTCTAATCTAAAAAGGTATACATGCTCGATCTTAATATCTCTAACCGTTTAAACATCAAGAAGATCAAAATAAAAATGGAAATACAGTGAAACCTCTCGTAACGGACACCTCCAATAAGCGGACATCTGTATTAAGCGGACATTTTTTCATAGTCCGGAACTAGGTAAATGAAATTCCATGAAAATCAACCTCTCTTGAGCTGACGCCGACAGGCTGTTTTCATACAAAGAGTGCGAAAACCCTCCTTTAAACGGACACACATTTTTTTAAAGTATTTGGGAGACGAATAAGTACGGTGCAAAAACTCTCTGAAGACAGACCAGCAACCAATCGCGTATGCGTGGCAGAGCGAAAGGACTTCGCCGAATGAAAGTATGTGTGATTCCCCGACAGCAGTCCGCCGTTTATTTGTGAGTTGTAAGGTTAAAATCGTGATCAATGGCACAAAAATGTCGCGTTTTGAGTCCGAAAGAGAATATTGATGTTGTGGAAGTTTGTAATTTAATAACAATGATTTGGGCGAGTGCATTAACATTGATAGCAATGTGCTATTAGAAGATGATAGTGACCCCATTCCTACCGATTATGTAGTCCAAACTGAAACCACATCACTAACTGCCGACTCTGATGAAGAAGTTGAATGCAGTAATCAAACAAATGTCACCAATTATCAACAAGTATGGTAAAGGAGTTATAAGAGTATGCAAAGAATAGAGGTGACTCTACAGCAATGGAATTGTTATCAGACTTGGAATTACATTTTCTAGATTGCAAGTTTAAAACGCAAACACGTCAAACTAAGTTATTAGATTTTTTTGGTACTACATCCTAACTAAAACTAGTGTATTTTTGTTTTGTTATGTTTATTGGTACATACATATACATAGTAATAATTTTGCATTTACATATCGTCGGTTTAAAGGTAAAACTCATTAAGTACAATTTTTAATAAAAGCGAGTTAAAAGTTTCGAAGTGTTTAACAGTCATAATCCTATAACAAGAAAAATTCATTTTAATGTCTAAAGCTATTATAGTACGTTCCGTATAGCTTTAGACATTTAATGAATTTTTCCTGTTAAGGATTATGACTGTTAAACACTTCGAAACTTTTAACTCGCTTTTATTAAAAATTGCAATTAATGAGTTTTACCTTTAAACCGACGATATTACCTAATAACAAATTTCCCATGGGCGGATAATTATATTAGGCGGACACATTTAGACGGTCCCGTAGGTGTCCGCCTAACAGAGGTTTCACTGTATCTCAAAACGGTTGGAGGTATTAAATCGACCCTTTTAGTTTCAAAATTGCCCTTCTTTGATAATCTTGGATTAAAAATTCTTAATAACAGGTAAGAAAAAAATCATAGATTTATAAAACACAATGTATGTAAAAACTTTAAGAAACAATTCTACAAATTCTTATTTCTTACTGATAAAAACATCATACCGCCAACTTTCAATCCAATACATTGGATGGTTTTCAAATTATGGTTTATTTTCAAAAATAACTCCAGTTGCTCTATGGCCCATCAGTTATGGGATACCCTGTATAAGAGATAGAACTGGACATCAACCATTAATACTGGGATGTAGCGTTTTTAATTATTATTTAAAATTAAATATTATTTGTGACCTTTCCACTACAAAACAAATTTATAAAGTTATTTCTTCCTATGTTTAAAATTTATAACGACTCACATTTTTATAAATTCGGCCCACACTAAAAATAAACAAACTTAAACAAAAAAAAATTTAAATTAAAATTCATTCTATATTTTACTGACTATACCTACACTATATTTTTCTGAAATGAATACATCTATATGTACGAGTTGCAGTAGTCAAATCCACAGAGACTCATATTATTAATTGAATAGTTGAATGTTAAGAATAATTTGATATATACAACTAATAAATTCGTACATTGCAACTCTTACATATAATAACATCCTATTAAGCAAGCACATTTTGCTGCCCAGTACTGGCAGAACCAAGAGGACCAGATTGCTAAAGCATTGGAACTATTTATCATTTTTTTTCTTCTTGTTCGCTGAACGGCTAGTCCCGAGAGGATAATAAATTTTGTAGTTGATGTTTTAGTTTGGCATTACAGTTTTACCTCTATCTAATGAGCTATATAACAAGCACTTTCTACAGTCCCCACTTAGCCAGTACTCTTCCTCTAACCACACCACACACTTAACACCAGCTAGTACAATAATTTTGCAGCTATTTTCCAAAGCTTAATCGGCCTTTTTGTGTGTGACAACCAAAACGAAATACTACCAAACTTAATAGGGTTATGTCAACAGTCTGCATTTTAGGAAATTCCAATTCAGATCTGAACGAGGACAAGACATCGCAGCTATCGTGGGGAAGCGCGACGGAAGAAAGACTGGAATGTACCACGTGGGATGCGGAGTATATTCAGCACTGGCTTCGATTGGATGAAACGAGGTCGACTTTGCAACAACACAGAGATATGTTGGAGTTGGAGTATGATCGCGCCGAATTAGAGGATTGGAGTCTGAGTCTGTCTAATGACGATCTTAGGGAGCAGTGGAAGAAGTTGGATGCTGCGACGCCAGGTAAAATTTTTATAATTTATAAACTTGTAGTCCTATAATGGTAATGTGACGGAAAGTCGACGATACTTTAGCCTATAGTTAAGTCGCTATAAATAAAAACCAAATATACTGAATTCATATTGTGTTAGAAAATATGGAAAAATTTAAATTATTGATAAACAAAATTTACAGAATAGATTACTCTAAATGAAAACTTGTATCAAGATGTTTTGAAATAAATAAAAAAAAAAAACATTTTGATTATCCTTGTATAATACAGGGTGTTATGGAAATGACGTATTATATTTAAATGGGTGACTCCTGGGGCGTCCTAGAGAAGCGCTACATATATTTTTTTAATTCGAACGTTTAAAAAGTGGGATAATTCACCCCTAAACCCACCGGTTACTCCTCGGCTATTCATTCATATATGATCATATTACATTGCCAAGCTGTGCAATCAACAGATGTTCAGGCCCAATGTTGCCAACTGTGTAAAAAATGTAAAACTTTAGATTCTTATAAAAATAATATTTAGTTTACCTAGTATCCAAATAGAAGTGAATCCAGGTGCCAGTACACTAGCAAGTAATCCAGGGCACAGACATCTTCAAGTTTTTTTTTTCAATGGGAAAAGCTTTATGCTCATCACGTACCCTGATAATGTGGAACTGCATAATAAGCTTATACCCACTAAACCCCATTCGGCCTCTTATTTCCAATCTCTCGGAACATTTGCACTAAATCACTTAAGGAAACACACTCACGAGTTTCAAATTAGTTTTTTTGAAGATATGCACTTATTATTAGATTACACAAAAGCAATAAATACTAACGCATAATTACACTTTACAATAACCTACCGTACACATAAAACAACAGCACTATAGGATACAAATTATTTCGCAATAGAAATTCAGAAATAATAAAAACGCTAATTTCTAATGGGCTAATCAAACTTATTAATCCTTCACTGAAGAAGAATGATGACATAATTATGTTGATAGACAGGACATCCCTTTCAAAATAAATAGTCTCGTCCAACTAGCGCGGTTGCCATTTCCGAGACTATCATTATACAGAAAAGTATTACAGAAAGAAATTCTGCAATTTATGAATATAACCTTATAAAACACCGAAAGTGGCAACGCTGTATTTTTAAGTATTAACCCCAGCCGCTGCAGTCGCCTAAAGAATAGGCAACCCGCTCGATTGTCCAAGATCAGCTGTTTAAAGAAGCCGGCCGGTTTCCTACTATTTTTTCAAGCAGATTGTGCGTTAATACTTAAACCCGAGTTTAAAGTATTAAGTTATTTGTTCTTTCCGCGACGGCAGTGCCCCAGTCCATCAGTTCAATATCGATCGACGGAACCAACGTGTTATTTATCTAAAAAAAATTTAGATGTCAAATACATTATTTCTCAGACCATTCAGACAATAAGCACTTTAAAATACTAATTCAGATTGAATGGTACTTAGATGTGTTCATGAGACGCGATTTTATGAGATTATTGTGCCGGTTTGTTTTTGTTCGGGTTTCCTAGGTGTTTTTTTTATAAATTAAGTTGGTTTTAAATAAGTCCGAAAAGCTAAATAAATTGCATTTTTTTTTCTAAAGGGTAAGTGGCATTTATAAATTTTTAAGTTGTCCAAATCTGGCGGGTGTCGTTCGAATTGAACAAATGAGAACATACCTGACCATTTATAAACTCCGCGGCGGTTCGTTCGAGTCAGGTCAAGTTTATAAATCAAAGATTGTTTCCCAGCGAACTGAACTGAACGTAAAAGGTTATAATAATGTACCCTGAAAAATAAACAACTTGCAATCTGTCAAACGGTTATTGACTTTCTAAAGAGTTTAACCTGAAGATATGACAACACTGTTCAAGATTCAGTGACGTTTTTCCCCATATGTTGCTCTGTTTACCTTCCTGACAGGGGCAACACGTGGTCATTTTTGGTTTGACATAAGGTCATGTACAGGGCATATTAAATTAATGCGCCATTTTTGGATATTTTTCTTCAATTTGTTTTCATCTCAGGAATTGCCGATTTAAATATAATCCGTCATGTCCATAACATCCTGTATGTTGAATAACCAATGTTACTTAAAATGTGTACACGTTTACATGTCATGTGTCAGTGAAAAAATCAAAGGAAAGTTTTTGCCAAAACAATATAAAACTGATTAATAATTTTATTATTATATCGACATAATATTTAGTAAATAATGAAACAACCCAACGACTGATGACACTAAGGTACCAGTTGGCACAAAAGGTAGGATTTTGATTAATAACTAATCAGTGTTAAAACCTACATAGCGTAAATACAATTAAGTATACTTTATACTGCGACTGCAGTTGAATTATTCCCATGAATCTACTGATAGTGAGTGCTACTGGACCTTCTACTGCGCTTAGGAAACCCCAACATTTTTTATAATATTTTTTGGTTTTAATTTTCATATCGGTAAGTTTTTGTCCGTTAATAAATTACTTATTTTTAATAAATCTTACTTAGGACAAATCTCAATTTCAACACTACCCAGCATTCAAGAAAATAACGCTCTGGAACTCGAGGAGGATTCCAACGAGTGCCTCTGGAACAACTCCAGTTATATGATGGACAAGGAGGGCAGAGAGCTCGTCACTCTCCTCATGGATAGTCCCAATGGAGAAAAACAGTGGCCGTATGCCGTGTCGAGCGCTGTGCATCAACAAATATCGCCCGATAATAGTTGGTCGAGTGGTGGATCCGATTGTTGTAACTCCCACGAACCAGAGACTTGCTCAAAAAGGTCTTCGGCTGCTAGTGACGATACTGGGGAGTTGCCGCAAGTAGGGACTGACTTTACTCGAGATTTTTATAGGTAAGTTGTTATTTAAGTATTTGACAATATTGAAGTAGCTCCTGCTGAATGCATTTTGCTGACAGTTATTTGTTTGGTTAGGATCCCTTCTAAATATTTTCATCAAATATTACGTTTTTATCTCTACGAACTGGATATTTCTATTTGGGTTTCATAATGGCTATATTATGAAATGCAAGAAAATTGAATAACCTGCCACTTTATGAAACTGAAATTTTATTTTTTTTAGGTTGGCAGCATAGGGTTCGAATTTTAGGCTTACTTCGATTTCGTTGAAATTAGTTTTCTAGGCATTATGGATTCTTAAGAGATACGAAGTCGGTTAAATGGAGGTAAAGTTGCGCATTTACGTGCCTAATAATATGCCGTTTAGAAAGTTTTAAATTTCCGAGCAGTTCCGGAGATATCCGGAAAAAACAAAATTCTGAAAATACGTTTTATTTTTTTCCTGGGTTTTTTTGAGATCGAATTCTAAAGTAAATTGCACTGTTACATTGTCACTTTTTTCGCTCTATCTAACAGCGTTAATTGTTTTGTAATCGACGAGTCGTCTTCGCAGGGCCATTATAAACTTTCTTTTTTTAAATACGGTCCTGTTTTCCTGATATTGGAATTTGAGAGCTTTTTTCTTCCGAATGCAACGATGTATAACACATTGTGGTTTAATGACGTTTCGAGGGTTTTTTGAACATCCGGAAATTTTAGGATACGGTCCTATATTTTTACTAATTTTATAAATAATATCTCATAAGTAAGCTCCAAATTTTGACTTATGTTGGACTAGTTCAATAAATAACAAATAATTTAATAATAAACCACAAATAAGTGAACAAAAAATAATTCAATAATAAACACCAATAAGTGAACAAAAACATACCAAAAAAGTAATAAAACGAACAACGAAAAAAGTAAGGAACTACATAATTAGGTGTTCAAAATGATTTCCGAGCACAAATAACATCTTCTAACTGTCGATTCTAAAACATTTGACAACATTTCTGGCGTAATACTTTGAAAGGTTTCAAGCACCAACCTCCTAAGTTCGTCTTCTGTTTCGAAGTTGTGTTTATAAACATAATTTTCGACATACCCCCAGAGGAGAAAATATAACGGTGTCATATCAGGCGAATGTACTGGCCAAGGTGTTTCAGAGCACCTAATTATGTAGTTTCTTACTTTTCGTTGTTCGTTTTATTTCTGTTTTGGTATGTTTTTTTTGTTCACTTAGTTGTGGTTTATTATTAAATTATTTGTTACTTATTGACGTAGTCCAACATAAGTAAAAATTTAGAGCTTACTTATGAGATATTATTTATAAATTTAGGAAAAATACAGGACCGTATCCCAAAATTTCCTGATGTTGTTCAAAAAACCCTCGAAACGTCATTAAACCACAATGTGTCATAGATCGTTGCATTCGGAAGAAAAAAGCTCTCAAATTCCAATATCAGGAAAACAGGACCGTATAAAAAAAAGAAAGTTTATAATGGGCCCTTCAAAGACGACTCGTCGGATTACACTATTACACAATAATTAACGCTGTTAGATAGAGCGGAAAAAGTGGCAATGTAATAGTGCAATTTACTTTAGAATTCGATCTCAAAAAAACCAGGAAAAAAATAAAACGATTTTTCAGAATTTCGTTTTTTTCCGGATATCTCCGGAACTACTCATAATTTTAAAACTTTCTAAACGGCATATTATTAGGCACGTAAATGCGTAACTTTACCTCCATTTAACCGACTTCGTATCTCTTACGGTTTCCGAGATCCTTGTACTGGCCCTGTTTATCTTGGACACGGTGTACAACGTGTCCAAGAAAAAAAGTGTATCTTCCTAAAAAGCTCTGCTTGGCAAGAAACTAAGATTTCCGAAGAAAAAAATGTATTATATCATACAGGGTTCCCAAAAAGTACAAGAATGTAAAAAAGGACCCCTATTTTTAATTTTTCAGCGAAACGACAAAAAGCTAATAGTTATTTCACCCCATTTTAAATGTAAAAAGTTTTGAAAAAATCTCAGTTTCTTGCCTAGCAGAGCTTTTTATGAGAAGACACTTTTTTCATAAAACGCATAAGAAAATACATTTTTGTTGAACTTCCTTCGACCGTTGTATATGATTGTAGGTTGGTTAAATTTGAAAGCACCAAAAGCCTGGCCTCGACTTCATCCAGGAGCATCGGTGGCGGCGCCCTCAGTGACAATGGAGATCGAGATGCGACTCTACAAAACGTTCTCACATTTCTTGCCGAGCAACAAAAATTTGCACATTCTAAGGACAGGCCGCGTTCAGTGAACGACGTTACCAAAGATTTTAACATCGAGGGTCCTCCTCAACATTTCGAGGAAATTAAAATTACGGGCAGTGATTACAGTATTTCGAAGAGCGACTCGAAATCGAGTGATAATGAAAATTATGTAACTCTTAAACAGTTGTGCGAGGAGTATGAACAAAAAGAAAAGGAAAAGGAGATAGAAAAATGCGAGATCTCGGAAAATATCACGAGCGGAAAACTGTCTTACGCGGAAGAGGTTTGCGTAGCGGTACCTTTGGACGTTGAAAGTGAAAACTGTTCAAATATTAGCGAACGCCCCGTAGATATTTGCAGTAGTGTCAACGTTGAACTTAATTCGCTAGATTACCAAAGTGATGTATTAGAAACCTGCGAACCTAGTGATAAAATTTCAAGTGCAGACGTAACTGTCGATAGTGATAATTCAGCTTTAAACAATAGTGATTTAATTAAATCAACTGATACGAATAATAGTGACACTTCGGTAAATAACTGCACGAGTGAATCCCTAACTTCCAGCGTTAGCACTCCGGAAACGGTTATGTCGAAAATACCGCGCAGGAGAACGCCTTCCAGAATTCCAGTGAGCCCGGCGAGGATAATTGTAAATAATAACAATAACAAGGAAAACTTACAAGACACTAAGATACCAAAGAGCAAGATTCCCCATAAAAGTAATAAACCAAAACCCAAGGTAAGTGCTTTTAGTAATTAAGGCCTTTATTTATGAATTGCTATTGCCCTTAACTGGATATCTTATTACGTGGCCCTAACTGTTCTGCCACTGTTTTAGTGTGTGCTAACATACTAACAAATTATGCTCCTGATAATGGCAGTCTCCTCAAGTTTGGTCATAAAGTTTGGTCTGGAGGTTTCCGGCATAAAGCTTATCGACATAAACACTATATAAGCAGTTTATTAGGATAATGAAACTTAATTTAAAGCGAGCACTGAATGTTGAAAAGAAAAAATACGACAACCTAACAATGGTTTTATCATCCGTTTACTGCAAGTTTCTGACGCATTAAAATTTTGATATGTGACATATTATTGAGAGTAGTTATCAGTGGACCGCGTGGTCTGATTTGAGATTTCGCCGCGGAGAGCATGTCATTGTTATTGAACAATGAGAGAACATCGCCATTCCAAGACACAACGAGCCAACGCGTTGCACACAGGTGAATTTCGACAGAACCGTGGCCATAAAGATTATCTTGGTAACATGAGACAAAAAATGTTTTTAATTGTAAGAAACCGTTATAAATATGGTAACACTGCATTTTGTTTTTAATATCTTACATTTTTGCCCCCTCCACACCCCTTTTTATGGTTATTAAATTATAGAAATTGGAATAGACAAAGGTGGTTTATTTTTACGATATTATCACTTCCGCTCATACTTTTTTCTCGACTAAGGGTTCGTAAAAAAATGCCAATCATTCCAAAACAGTAATAAAACGAACAACGAAAAAAGTAAGGAACTACATAATCAGGTGTTCAAAATGATTTCCGTTATTCTCAAAGCACAAATAACATCTTCTAACTGCCACATAACAGTTTTTTTGAGATAAAATAAAACATGCGATAGAATATCAAACTTTTCAGCATTTGTAAATTTATGTTCCATACTTTCTGGAAAATAGAAAACCTCTTAAAAGACTCTCAAACGATCACAATGGGAATGTCAAGTGAAACAAATCTCGCGTCACCATCTTAATTTTTTTGCGTCAAGCGCCTACTTTTCTTTTAAATCCCGAATCAACAGAAGTTTGAAATAATGTTTCTGTATTCTGTTCACTTATTTGTGGTTTATTATTAAATTATTTGTTATTTATTGAACTAGTCCAACATAAGTAAAAATTTAGAACTTACTTATGAGATATTATTTATAAAATTAGGCGAAATACAGGACCGTATCCCAAAATATCCTGATGTTATTCAAAAAACCATCGAAACGTCATTAAACCACAATGTGTCATACATCGTTGCATTCGGAAGAAAAAAAGCTATCAAATTCCAATAGTAGAAAAACAGGACCGTATTTAGAAAAAGAAAGTTGATAATGACCCTTCGAAGACAACTCGTCGGATTTCAAAACAATTAACGCTGTTAGATAGAGCGGAAAAAGTGGCAATGTAAAAGTGCAATTTACTTTAGAATTCGATCTCAAAAAAACCCAGGAAAACAATAAAACGGTTTTTTCGGGATATCTCCCGAACTACTTGGAATTTTAAAACTTTCTAAACGGCATATTATTAGGCACGTAAATGCGCAACTTTACCTCCATTTAACCGACTTCGTATTTCTTATAGTTTCCAAGATCCCTGTACTGGCCCTCCTCATCTTGAACACGTTGTATGCTATTAAATTAAATCAAATTTAAAAATTAATGTTTTTCCCTTTTTTCATAGTTTTTTTTTCTAGTTTTTACATAATTTATTAAAGAATTACTTTTCAAAAATTTCTCTACTACAAAACCTACATATTCTTCTCTTAATTTTCATTAGCCTTCTTGAAATATTACTAAATTCATAGTTTAATCTTTTAAAAAAAATACTTCGTTAGATTTAGTATAGTAATAATATAGTAATTGTCTAATTAAATTTTTGCTCACTTTTTTTTTTAGAAAATCGTCCAAGTACAGCAAAACAACTCGCCGCAACATGTGATAACCTCGGAAAAACTACCCCATTGCGCGTCCGGAGTTCTCAGCAATATCATTGAAGGTCCTCCTCACAGAGCTATAAGCTTTCACGAAAGAGCTACGTCGAAAGACGTTATCGAAGAGCTGAATCGAATGATAAAAAATGGCGATGAAAATCCGCCTGCTGAAAACGCCGAGGCCGTTCAGAATCCCAAACTGGATCAGGCTTGTAGGCCGACCGGATGGATACATGTTGAAAAGGATATTGACTTGACCGATCCCAAGGTATGTATGAATGAAAACACCGATGCAAAATACACTGAGAATTCAACAACGATATTAAAATGTTTTGGTTGCTCATAAATATACCGTTTTAGGCGCGCGCGAACTTGTTAGATGTGATGATGGCCTCTGTGTCAAGCGACTCGTCGCCAACCTCTTCCTGTGGAGGCAGTGTTGCCAGTGACTCAACTGAAGATCATCCACCCGATTATGGACACCTACATAGGATACATAAATACCACAGACAGAAGAAAGGTATAAATGTCTTATCAATGTGTCTATGGCCAAAGAAAATTTAAATGTGATTATTGATGCATGTTGACAACGTATTTATGTAAACGTTAAACGTGAACTTGAGACTTGGTTGGTTGAAATTTTACTAAAACTCTTATTAATCTTTATATAGATTTATTTATATTAAACAAATATACATATGCATCCGCGACTGAAGTTGGTTAAAAGGGGAAAATGTTGTGCCAAGACGAGGATTATTTTTTTAAAGTGGAGGATATAGCAATCGTAAATTTCAACATAATGTAGATTCCTTGTAGAGAGGAAGGGGACACAAAATTTGTAAAAAAATCATGCATTGCCGCAGACAAAAATCTTGTAAATATTTAATAGGAAACTGGTATAACGGGACCATAATACACACTAATTACTCTGATGGCAAAAATTGTTATAAAATGAAACTGGTTATTTTTTATTGTTGCGCGCGTCATCTCAGAAATTCTTAGAAATTAGAATGCCTTTTAACATCCTTTAAATTTTTTTGCTTTTTAATCAACAAGGTGCGCTTCTTTTTTATGTGTGTACAGTTGTGTTCATAAGAAACCCGTACAACATTAAACTGAAAGATGCGATTTGTCATATATTTTTTCATGTGTCATGTCACTTGTTCTTTACTACTTGTAAGGGTTTTTTATGAACGGAACTGTACTCATTTATTTAGAACAAACGAAAATTATCAGTTCACGTTTGAAATTACAATTGCATGGCAACTAAATGTTTTAAGGGTGAGATTTTTAGTTTATTTTTCTATAGAACAGGCTAAACTCCTATTTAGATCATTTTTTGATACTTTATGATACTTTAACTGTCGATCAAGATAATTTATACATATGAGATAAATATTTATACATATACAGGGTGGCCTGAAATTAAGGGGCAATACTTTACCACCATATTCTCCGGCTAATAATAATAGAATTTTGTCATATGGGCATAAGTGCAGAAATGCATGCCAAGGGGGCTACGGCCCTTAGAATAGGGGACCCTGAAGACGTTTTTTCTAAATATTTTCGAAACCGTTCATAATGAAATTTTGAAATTAGGTATCGTGTATACACTTTTGACGCTAAATCAGTTCATGTATTCAGAATTTCAAAATTTTAATCATAGGCGTCTCATACTGGGGTAGTTAAAATAATCCCACTTTTTTAATTGGTCATTCTTTTTTTAATTTTCTTGAAAATTATGAAATATCAAAGTATTTTACGTAAAAATGGCTCTCTTAGTTCATATTGATAAGACTTACAGTTTTTGAGTCAAATCGTTTTGAAAAAACAATTACGTTCATAAAAGAGTTCATTAAAAAATAATAATCATAGGGAAATTTGTAAATAGACGGTCATGGATTAAAATTGATATATGTTCCTTTTGACACTTCAGTATCAGATATTTTCTGCTGCTATTATTGTTATAAAATTAGACTTAATAGATAAGGAAACGCAACACTTTTCAAACCACGAGCTTGCTGATATACATTTTGTATACGGATATTGTAATGGACGTTCCTTCGCTGCGATACAAGAGCCAGCGAGATCGCCGGACTTAAATTCACTCGATTATTTTTTTTGGAGCCATATGTGTAACACAGTTTATGCAACGGAAGGTGGATACCCGTGAGGATCAGCTTCAGCAAATTTTTCAAGCTGGAAATGGAATAAGAAAAAATCGTTTTCAAATTCTTCGGGCATCTCACAACATTTGCCGTAGAGCAAGACTCTGTATCAGAGTGGCGAGACTTGACTAGGTAATTATTTAATAAAAATAAAATTAGTAACCTCGTTAGAATTTTTTAATTTTAGTAATGAACTCTTTTATGAACGTAATTTTTTTTCAAAACGATTTTACTCAAATACTGTAAGTCCTATCAATATGAACTAAGAGAGCCATTTTTACGTAAAATATTTTGATATTTCATAATATTTAAGAAAATTTAAAAAAAGAGTGACTAATTAAAAAAGTGGGATTATTTTAACCCTTAACCACTCCAGTATGTGACGCCTATGATTAAAATTTTGAAATTCTGAATACATGAACTGATTTAGCGTCAAAAGTTTATATACCATGCATAATTTCAAGAGTTTATTATTTTCGAAAATATTTAGAAAAAAACGTCTTCAGGGTTCCCCATTTTGCACTTATGCCCAAATGAAAAAATTCTATTATTTTTAGCTGGAGAATATGGTGGTAAAATATTGCCCCTTAATTTGTATGTATAATATACAGGGTGTTGGGATACTGCGTCAGGTTATTGATTCGACATGTTAAAATAAAGATACTAAGCCATATAGCAAAAAGTCCACTTTACACAGGCCACTAAATTCAAATTTAGTTTTTGCATAACTTTTTTGTTTTGGCAGTTTTCGATTTTTTGTTACTATATGACTTACTGCCTTTATTTTGACATGTAGAATCGCCTCCTTCAACTATCCTGATACATTATCCGAGCACCCTGTATAATGCAACTAAATAATTGCATACATTCTAGCAAAGAAAGATACAGGGTGTTTTTTAATAACGTGCTAATAACGAGGTTATTCAGGGGTCCATTTTGAGAAAAAACTTCATAGGAACATGTCCTAAACGTCTTAACTTTTAAGATACATGGAATTAAAAATGTTCGTGTTTTACCTACTAGATTCTTTTTAATCATTGCTAATGCATAATTTCACGACAGAGTGTAAATGAATGAATTTAATTTTTTTAAACGTAAACTACGTCTAACAACAAAAAAATCAAGCGACAACATTTGCTCAGCAAGGAATGGGAGTTTCAAAAATAATTTTTATTTAAAAAAAAGAAGGTGTACCATTCTTTCCTTCGAGGACAATTCCCGCACGAACGCCACTGGTCGGAATATTATACGTCATAAAATGCCTCTTGATCAATAGAAAGTGTGTACCAAATTTCACCAAAATATCTTTTGAAAATCAAAAGTTAAGACGTTTAGAATATATGTCATAGAAAGTTTTTTCTGAAAATGGACGAACAAACCAAGAACAACCGCCTTAAATATTAGCGTGTTATTAAGAAACACCCTGTATAAAAAAAGGTAGAGATCAAATTGTAAAAAATTAAGTTCGTTAAAAGATAAAATCTTAAACGTCAAAAATAAGCGAGACTTATACTTTCGCCCGGGCCGTAATTTTATGAAAGTATTAGAAAATATAAGATAAGAAAAATAATAAGAAATATACTTTAATAATTATTCAATCAATTCATCTGAATATATATTAACTGTTTGCCACCAATCAATAAACATTAGCCTCTGAATATTTTACGGTTTGGCCTAATAGGGCCGACAAGTTTTTTTTGTCAAAAACAAAGTCTGATTTACGGTATAGTATTTATTAACTTGACAATTATCTTATTAACTTGACAGTTCGATCTCGATCTTCTGGACGTTTTTTTTACATAGGACTCATTCTACGTAGCAGAACCACGTTCAAATTACCATTTCGTTAAAGTAAAGTCTCACCTTTATTAGTAATATTTAATGATGCTTAATTTAAGTAACATTTTACGTACTACTGCATGTGTTTAAATGTGCATGGCTATATTTCCGCGCTCAAGAATCAACTATTGTATGGTCTCAATATATTTTAGAAAGTGATGTTACAATAAAAGGGAACTTTTTAGACTTAAGAGCGCGCTGACCGTGTGTTATGGGTTAATTTTTACAGCCTGATTATTTCAAGAAATTATGTTCAATTTTATGCGTAACTGAGAATTATTTAAATGTACGATTTTTTTCTTGCTGTATTCCTCATGTTTTAGTGGAGTATCTCTAAACGAGTGTTCTTCCCAAGCATTTATTTCT
Organism: Barypeithes pellucidus; assembly: GCA_963991005.1. Classification (NCBI taxonomy): domain Eukaryota; kingdom Metazoa; phylum Arthropoda; class Insecta; order Coleoptera; family Curculionidae; genus Barypeithes; species Barypeithes pellucidus. The sequence goes on from OZ022558.1 coordinate 17,740,087, forward strand.
GTTTTAGGAAAAAAATGTCCAAGAAAAAAAATGTTTGTAGTGCAAGTATAGTATATTTTTTTGTTTCGGAAGATTTTTAGATTTAATTTTATTTATTATTCCATGCAGAAAGAAATTATGGACTTTCCGCCAATTATTAATAAAATTTAGAAATCTTTTGTTCAACAATTTTTTTTTAAATGCAGGGTTTTCATAGAAAGAGAAAACTCCGTTGTGTGCTAAACATTTCTTCCGATTATCAATTCGCCTCGTGTCTCAAATGGGAGATTTCGACTAACTCCGGCATCCTCTTAAGTTTAAAAAATCTAAAATCTATCGTCCTCAATAAAACTGACGCCCCCAATTGAACTGTTGATTCTTAACCGCTTATGTTCTTTAAGTATTTTAATATTCTGCTACTCTTTTTTCACAATTAGGCCTAAATGTTATACAAACAATTTGCAGGGGGTAATTCATCAAATTAATAAATTGTCAACAAATAAATCATTCTAATAAATATAATTCCTAGTAGTAAAACCGATATAATATATTCAGAAGATAAATAACCATACACATATTTTCAAAATTAATTTTCGTCTCATAGAAAAAGTATGAGTAACCAGAAAAATTTACATTCTCATAATTTTTCTAGGGAGTTTAAAAAAATGTTGTCTAGCTACAAATATGGACAATTTAATAGCGACAGAGATTGAAGGGTGCAGATATCACCGTTTACTTCTATTTATTTATATTTTACTAAAAGAAAATTATCCCCTGAAATATTTTTTGTTCAATAGTTGTGGTAGTTCGTATTGTAACAAACAGTGACTAAACTTTTTTTTTTATATTAACAACTAATTATTACTAAAACTGCAAATAACATAAAAATACAATCCCGAGCATTTTTACTGAAGTACCAAGAAGTTTGCATCCGAAATTTAGTTTCATGTACATATTTATTTTTTACACTTCTTCCTCTATTTATTTTCTTAGTTTGTAGTGGTTTTAGTTTTAATTATTTACTTTCCTTACTTTCAACTAATTGTGATGTAGTCTCTGGTAATTGGACTGTTTATTTTGCACCAAGGTAAAACACCCAATGATTTACAGGTTTTATGAACATTTCTTACCAAATTGGTCATCCTGAGAAAGTTTTTTATTTTATAAAGTATTTAACAACATTAAGCCAATCATAGAAGGTATTAAAATCCTTAAATTGACAGGTCGAAATAAAGGTTGTCCCAAAATTGCTTTTTTTACGAAATTATTCGTAATTTACAAAATATACAGGTTGTTTCCTAACCTCTCTGAGAAATTGAAGGGGGTGAATTCTCACCAAAGATCTTACAAACTCATTCTCACCTTATTTTAAGACGAAAATGTGGTATAAAAGTTTTTCGCATATTGGTTCGATTTCAAAATACAGGATGTTAAAAAATATTGTATTTTTCATTTTATTAATGCCAATGATTGGATAATGCATATGATTTAAAAACTTTGAATAATGAACTTAAACAGGATACAAATGTCCCGGAGAAAGCAAATGTGGTTGCCATGGAACGAAGCAAAGCCTACTCGTATGATTTGACGATAAAAATACGAAAATAACTAAAAAATTAAGGTACTCTTTTACCCAGATCCCTGCAAATGAATTAATTGTACAATTTAAAATTGACCCCCCAAAGTAAAGTGCTCTAATCCTTTATGTTTAACAAATATCATTAGAATATCGTTTGGCATTAATTAATAAAACGAAAAATACAATATTTTTTTAACACCCTGTATTTCGAATACGAAGCGACTTGCGAAAAACTTTCATATCACATTTTCGTCTTAAAATAAGGTGAGGATTCACCTCTTTTATTTTTTCAAAGAGGTTAGGAAACACCCTGTATAGAACTAAAATACTAAGGCTAGTAACCAAAGCAAAAGGGTGAATATTGATAGATATATTATTTAAAACATCATCTTAGGAATCGCATAGTCTTATCAGTCATTCCGCCATATTGTTAAAAATGTCAACATGGACGAGGTTGCCAGATTGCAGTCCCAAAGGGTTGGTGCATTTAATTTTTAGGTCAGATATAAAGATTTCTTAAATTATGGCAAGTCATAAAACATGTCAATTATTGATTGAATGTCAAAAATTGGGTGTTTTACCTTATTTATATTAAGTTATTTATTTTTTATTTTATTTTTCCTTTATCTATCCCTTGTCCTCTTACTCATAATTTGGTTACAAGAATGTATAAACAAAATTGTGAAAGGCTTAATAAAAAATATTTACGTTCGAATTGATCCAATGTTTAGAACCATTGAGGTTGAGTAAGGAAAAAAACAAACGATGTCACAAAACTTACGGACTCTAATCTCGCAGACTTTACAAGGCGAGCCGTCGATACAGTGTTGCCAGGTTGAGTAAAATGTCACTAATCTAGTGATTTTTTTTTCAACTTAAAGATTTAGTGAAAACTTTTTAAAAAAGCTATTTTTTATTGTTTTTTTTATAGACATCCAAAATGCGATTGTTATTTTTTAATTTTGAATCTTTTGATCCAACATTTGATTTCCTTGCATTTTGAAACACATACACGTATTCAATGCACAGTACCTTTATCAGTAGCGTAACCAGGAACTGACCTAAATTAGGTACCTGTAAGCAATATTTTCGAATTTTTATAATTTTGTTCTTTGGTTTTTGTGGTTTTTTATTATGGAATTTTAGTGAATTCTGAAGCATTGTCTTATGTTAGTGAATCTTTTATCTTTGACCTGGCAACATTGCATCAAGAAGCATGAGCTGCTTGCAGGATTTCACTCTCTCCGCGTGCATAACGTGATATTGGTTGCTAGTCGAAGGAGAGGACCGGGAATCTTGCTTCTCTTTATTCCTCTTTCCTGTCCGATATCTGTTTACCAAACCTGTATATTCAATGTTTGGTTAGCTCCTGATTACTTACAGTCTTTCACACGGAAAGCATTTGTAACCAAATTATATATTAACCCAATTCACTAAACCTACATCACTCCACGTCACAGAACTACCCAAAATCTGAAACCTTGACCATAACTAAGTACCTCAGTACAAATGTTGGGGATTTTAAAGCTTCTGCCTCGGCACCGTGCACCCCAATGACGGAGACCACTGTGTGAAACGTACAAGCGTTGTGCCTGCTTGCAGCCAAGGCAGCTCGACCTAGCCTCACCCCGGTGGCGGTGATCAGAGCGTCCATCCCACCGCCCAGACTCAGCATCATCGGACGGCCAGATTTCTTTGTTCGGTATGGCGAACAGGAAAAGGAAGCCGTGGCCTCCTTCGATTTCCTCAACGAGCTGAGTTCGGCCAGCAGTTCTTTAAGTTGCTCCATCGAGGAAAGTCTGGAAGAGGTGGATGAAGAGGAAGATGGCGCGTCGGCGTCTCCACCTGCGCCAATCCCGACGACCTCTAGAGTGGCAAGGGTAAGCCAGGTTTGAACCCTATTTGAATCTGAAATTGGTAAATGTTATTATTTATTATTGTCTTCCAAAACTTGGAAATTTGTTTCAGTTCTAGTAGTGCAAGAAAACAAACGATTACATACATATACGGGTATAAACAGATAGTAGATTTACATTTTTTGAGGATGGTAAATGCTGTTTTAAATGCCATTGTTTGATTGATTGATTGATTTTGTTACTACTAAGGAAAATTATTTTTGTTGATACTAAATGGAACTTAAAAGACAGCATATTTCAGATTCCTCAGTACCCAAGGTTGAGAGGGTTGGTGATATATAAATGTAAAATTTTATTTCATCTAAGTATTTCAATTTAGAAAGATTGTGCTTGATACTAATAAATATATATTTCTGTTAAATAAAGTACATCCGAAAATTTAAAAAATGTGGCACTATAAAGTAATCCTAAAGCCTCCTTCCTATGTGGAAGAATAGAATCAAATTATGGATAGAATGTCCACCTCTTTTTTCTTAGTTTGTTTTCATATGTCGTATGAATAAATTAAAGAAAACTATATACAATATTCCAATACGGGGTTCTCTGAATATGAGGCAGTAGTTTTCTCTAAAAAGGTTAACATTGCAGAACCGGTTATAACTGATTGCCTTGTCATTTACCAGAATAATGAATGCGTGGGTGCAGGTTTCCCCCATGTTTAGCCGATGCAGCAGGATTGTTGTATCCTGGATTCATCCAGCGCGAAACGCCCTCTATCTTCTATCTGTCGACATACATTTGACGAACCTAAAATAAATCGAAAATACGTTCTGAACCTTTTTTTCATTTGATTGTCATAAAAAAAGGGGACACGTACACGTGAACAATAATTGCTAATTAGTCGTTATTACAATGATCTTAAAAAGTGTTTTAACTACTAGAATTTTAGCAAATTTCAGTCCTACACAAACGAATAAATAGTAATAAATATATGGTGTAATTTTATTTTGGAAACATTTCTTGAAATTGTGAATTTTATTTGTCCTATTTAATAATTAGTATAAAAATTATATTTGAGATTATAGATATGATTCGTTTACAAGATAAGGGATTGTCAAAAAATATTCTTCAGAAAATTGCAGTCAGTTCCAGAATAATTTAAAAGAAAATACAATCAAAAGTATTAGCACTTTTTGATATGCTATACATTTTTTCTTGTAACAGAAAGAAAGTTATCAATTTTTATCAATGTTTCTAAGTGGGTAGCCAAATTTTTTATTTATTTCTCACCAGAATACTCTTAAATAGTTTAATTAGGTTTTATTGATTAAAAGCATATATTTTGTTTTACTGCGTCCAAAGTGTTACAGTGTATGTATATTTCGAAATAAATTACTAGATATTTTGTAAATTTTATTTTAAAATGCCGCTTTATATTGAGTTATTGACAAATATTTATTTACTTCGTCCACGACTTTATTTAGGGCAGATTTTAAATTAGGTTTTGTTTGTTATTTATTTTTGTGCATATGTAAATTTATTAGTATTTAATCGGAATATATTTGTAAAAACATAATTTATTAAACCTATTATATCAAATTAAAGACAAATAAGAAACAATGTTAAGTGCATTAGAGTTAGAGGAGCTTAGTTTAAGGCTGTAAATATTTATTATAACGTTTTCAGTTTATTAACGATTGAAAATAAGGAAATAAACGAATTATGAATGTGTAGTACAGTCGATGTACATTGTGATATAATGTGAAATATAGATATTTCTTTCGTTTACTAGATACATGATGCAAAATAATTACGATGTTAATCAAATTTTACTTGTACTTGTACTTAATTTGGAACTGAAGATTCATTAATTTACGAAATGTCGCAAGAATTTGACAACTTTCAAAATGCACTAACTACATTTTGCTTGATGTTACCTTTTTAATTTTTCTCCAATCTGGAAATTAATTCGTAAAATTAAAGTTGTAAAAGAGACAATCGAAGATCAAATGTAACAAAAATATCAAATAATAGTAAACTATAGGTTTATTCGGTTATCGAACAATCTGCTGACTTCGCAGAACTATATGTGCCTGGTTCTGATATCACGAATTATTCTAGGAGTGTCAACAGAGTTGTAAAACCCGATAACATAACCTAATTTGTCAGATTTCGAATTTCATCGTTTCCTTTGATTTTAAAGTTATATTTCCAACAACCCATCTTCGTTCTCAGATGATAATGATAAGGATGAACTAGATGCTTCTATGATATTTATCAAATCCATACTAATTATTTGAAAATGCAATTATGAACAAATATAACCCTAAAACATACTCATCCAAGATTGCACACAGTGCACACGTCACAATTCCAAAAGAAGACGGCAAGTATATGGAAATGTATAACAAATAATCCCAAAACGATACTGGCTCCAAAGCAGGGATCGATTCTGACTGGTCTAGGACTGTTTCAAAACAGTTCTGATGTTAACCCCAACCGCAAACTTCCGATTCTAGAATCGTCCTAAAACCGGAACAGGCATATTTAACTATGCATACTCTAGACGGTCCTAGAACAGTTATTGTGTGAACCCGAATAAAGCTTATAAATTCTCCTGGTCTCTTGTTTAATCCCTAATTATCGCATCATAGGCCCTAAATTTAGGATACAACGATTGTTATATATTACGATTAATGACCCAAATAATCAGACGATTGCCATGTATTGTCAAATAATATACACGGTGTTGAAAAAAGGTCGGTATATATACCCCGGAATAACTCCGGTGCATCGCATTGCAGCGGAAAATGTCTGGGGAAAAAGTTGTTTGGTTTTGAAGGAGGAATAGTTTGCAATTTGTCTGTCTGTCTTATACAATGCCCGTGGAAAGAGTTCAAGGTCATTTTTTAGTACAACACAGAGAAAAAGAGTATTTCCGGGATAAAACTTGATTTTCGCACGGTTTTGATATTGTCTTTCTCATGGTGATTATTGGTGAAGGATGGGCCCGAATAAAAATTTTTTTCGGACAAGAGATGTTTATTTTTAATCGGACAACACGATACGCCAATAAAAAATACGGGGTTCCATTTGAAAATCTTAACTTACCCCCACCCGCGCCCGGGGGTTGAGGTGGTGGGGGGGGGGGGGGGGGGTGGTTTAAATTGCAAACTATTCCTCCTTCAAAACCAAACAACTTTTTCCCCAGACATTTTCCGCTGAGTTATTCCGGGGTACCGACCTTTTTTCAACACCCTATATATTATGCACCCTTGCTTCAAAAGTAACACACCTCAAAATAGTTTCTAGAAATCGCAAAAAACTAGTGTGTTAATGGCTAGAGATTTTATTAGTAAAATAATCGTATTTATATTGACGATTACTATTAATCGTATAAATTAAATAATCGACGGTTATTCGTAATCGTTGCGCCATAACATCAACAAATTAATTAGAAATCTACCTCATTAAACTTGCACACTGGGTTTAAAATAATACTGATCAACTGACGTTTTTTGTACTATAATTAGGCAGAAATTTATGAACATTTAACTCCTTTACAATTAAACAAAGTAAAAAGGTTTTCAGCAAGATAAAAATCTATACATTTTGTGGTATTTTGAAATTAAGTACGCTGTGGTTCTTACAATAATGCTTAATTAGTAGGAGGCTATAGTGTTAAAAATGTCAAATTTTTGCGACCTTAGGCACGGCTTTTTGTCGCGGTCGCTTACGGCAACGATACCGTGTTACGCATTGTTTTAAATGCAAGCTTTCGTACCCACACGATATTAATCGGAGTCGTACACGACTGTCGTAGCACCACGTCAAAAAAACGGCGACGACACGATGCCGGGATCGTATACGACAACGGTGACAACGGTTACACACTGGCCGCACGTCAATACAATATTTATTTGTGAAGCGGGCAGTCGAACAGAACAGGGCTATTGAACTTAGGTAACCAGGTCCTTATCACTATTGTTGAAGAGCGGCCATTGTTCTGGAATAAAACCACAGAAAAATATAAAAATAGGAGCAAGACACTGTTTTTTTGTAATTTTCTGGGATAATGTCATATCATTACCAACAACATTCGTCTTTTTCTATCATCCATCATCCATCGCAGCACTTCTTAAAAAAGATTGATTACTGTCGTCCAAAACTATATACTATATGTTTATTATTTGACCACGTCTTTGAGCTGAACTGACATAAACTGACTACGGTGCAGTTTTATTTGATCAAGTCAGATTATCCGTCAAATTTCCTCCCCCCTACCTACGCTAAGGTTACCGAATTTTTAACTGAAATTGTTTGTTTTGGCTGATTTATGAGTCAACTATCAACGTCTTTGAATATAAAACGAACAGGAACGAGCATTGCGAAAATCGCGCACGACTTCAGCGAGAGACAGAAACGGCCATCTTGTAGCTCCACGGATGACTCATGTTTTGCTTCTTGATCGTGGATGTTGGAAACAAATTGTATCTTTGCTAGTTTTGAGCAGTTTCAAGTGTTAAAAAGCGTTGTAACTAGTGTAATAAAATAATTTTTTGGTTGTTTTAGTGATAATATCTATCATTTAGCAATAATACTGGGACAATAACGATAAAGATGGTTAGTTGTGTATCTATGGTTTTTCATTGACACCAAAACTACAAAATTCTGGTGTAAAACATTTCACAGATAAGTGTTTTTAATGCCAATTTTATTGAATATTCAGAAATAATAACTCATTCGTTTGAATGACATTTAAAGGTTATCCAATAAACGTACCACATAGGCGTACCTGAGGATGAAATTATTATTTTGCATTAATTTTATGTTACATGCAATATATATGCTCTACGTCACTGACCAGACGGAAGCAATAGTCGGCCATATTGAAGCTCCATTTCGGTCTCACTTATCTTAACATATGCCCCTTCCTGTTCGTTTTATATTGAAAGGTCAACGTGCATAAAAGTGAGGTTAAAAGTAATTTTTTTTTGTTTTCGTTTAAAAATCAGTTGTTCAAGACGTTATCTACACCTGTTTGTAGTTGGCCCCATAAGTATTTCTAGTTATTGTTAGCACTGTGGTTGGAACATCATTGAATTTGTGGAGTACTAATAACATGTAATGCAAGTGCGCAAATACCAATTCATTCGCAAAATGGTCGTTTTATTTGCTTGTCAGTAAAGATAATTCTTGTGGTTAGCTTAGCCAAGACGAGTGGCTAAATAACAAGCCACTAATATACTATGTCAATATACAAGCAAACATTTTTGTACGGCACGATCGCTAGACGACAACGACAGAAAACCGTCCCATCTGAAAGAGCACTAAGTACATATTTAAGCAATGTAATTTCTACGGAAACGTTATGTTGACTATAAATAATTCAGTAGAGCGCGAAAAATATTTAAAATATACAATATGTTTTGCTACGGTATACCAAGGGGTCGGGGCGCAGTGGTGTCGCATTGAAGTTTTCCCATTATAAAATTGACTAACGTATAATTTTTTTATATTTAACCTGGATTGGCTCTGTATATATTCAAGATCGGTATAGTAAGTCATCAAGTTTGTAATTAAAAAAAAGGATACGACACCGTTTTTTTAAATAAATATTAATCGCCCCCTGTCTTCTCATAAAAAATGGTCTCTTGACTTTTTTTTGGACGGCTTTCGATTTAAAAAATAAAATATTGATTTGCTTGTCCCTGTTAACAGGGATGTCACTGTTTAAAAAACCTTTATCCTGGAAAAATGTATTTTTATGTATATTTTGCATGAACCAAAATTTAAAATAGCGGTTTTAGAGATATTGGGGAAAAAGTAATTTTTTTATTAAATTTCAACATCCTACCAGATCCATCTTAAAATCACCCAAGTATTATCGCTGTTTAGGATCAGCATACAATTATGAAACACCCTGTATATCCGTATATTATTTACGAGCTATACTTAAATGAATTTAAGTGAAATAATACTAAAAATGTTAAATATAAATAAAACTGATTTTGTAATACGGGCGAAAAATATTACTTGAATTCTTTCTGTTTAAAAATTCACAGTGCAAAAAATTAGGGGAGCTAATTTTCTTCAGAAAATAATAATCAATGATATTGTATATGCTTTCGGTTAAGTTTAAACCAATAGAAACCATTTACACCGATATCAGCTGCTTTAAAATATAGTAGATGTTACTGTACCAGTAGTAAATTTAGCGATTAACAATTGCTAGTCAATACTACTAATTAGTCTGGATATGAATCGGCGAATGTCTCATTCTAACGAAATTTGCCTACTTTTACTAGTAATTAATAGCAATCGCTAGACAGCAACATTCATTCACTAAAGAATATCAGTAAAAGTTTTCGGTAAGCAGGAGAAATATGTGGAACAAAATAACCAAACCTTCAAGATGATTGAATCTTCTCAATATTGAACTCTTAATCTGATCCAGTCTTCTTAGAAGTGCAGTGTTTTCTTTAATATATTTATTAGTAAATAATTGCTAGAAACGTAAAACCAAAGCTAAAGAAAATTTGGAAACGATAAAAAAGAAGGTTCTTTTTTATCCGGTTGGAATTTAATTAAATTAAAAGCAACTTGCTATTGTTTTAAAATGTCACAGGATTTAATACACGTTGAACATTGAAATTTCGTATTCTTTTACATTTCCGACTGTGCTTCAGTGAATGTTTGCATTTACTATTAAAAGTTAAAATAGAGTTATTCAGCTTTTACTGGTGTGGTGTTCGCAAATCAGAGTATGTGTTACTAGTAGTTGTTAACATTTACTGACTTCTCACTTTTAGTGTAACATATGTTAAAGTTCACCCAATATAACCGTAATTAGAAAAAATATTAACAGCAAGCGTTTATTTAGCAGTACTTATTCAAATTCTAATATGCGGTTTCACTGTTGATTTCTGAATTGGAGAATAACTGAACTGAATAAATTCGACTTGGTGAATTAAACAAGAATCGATTCATTTCGGATAGTGGCATCTGTGAGTCGGAAAAGACTAAAAAGACAAGTACAACTATTTTCCCCATTCTCAACATCCTCGAAAACGGGGGGAGAGGGGGAGGGGGGATCGGACGCAATATCCAACACCACCAACGTGATCAGCATCCTCAAAAACAGGGGGAAATATATATTTGCCGCTGATACTTGAAAGAAAAAATTCACCCCTCTCAGGGACGAGTATTGGCCGGTGGAGGGGTTGGAAGGGGTTGGACGCGATATCCTATACCACCACCGTGCTCAGCATCCTCGGAAACGGGGGGAAAGTGTGTTTCTCTGCAGGGAAACCTCTTGAAGCCCGTTTAACCCCTCTGGGAGTTGGTTTTTGGCCGTTTTGAGGGGTTACGCAACCCCAAAGAGAAATTCTGACGCCGCCATCGTGTTCAGTATCGTCGAAACCGGGGGAGGGGGAGGTACTCTTGTTCCGGCTGAAAATATTTCGATGTTCGTCCGACTCACAGAAGCCACTAGGAACGATGAATTATTTTGGTACAAAGAAGTAATTCGTTCGTTTCAAACGAATCATTCGTGGACAACACACCTCTACTAAGCGCTGCTGGTTTCCTAATTTTTTGTTACGAATATTAAGGGCCGTTTCATAGTCGGCACTCAAGTGTTTCTTAAGGTGACGTTGTCAGCTTGACAAAGTTGACTAAGGGATGCTTAAGGCCTGAGGACCACTCAAGTGTCGACTATGAATACGACTCTAAAATCTTCTGAAATCCCCCTCTTAAAGATGAAAAAATATAAACCTTATTTATTGCGTTATCATGAAAACGTTTTAAAACAATTGTGCGCTTGTTACATAATTGTCTGCCCTTTTTACTTTTGGTTTAAGACCATATTTATTTATGAGTCATATACTTTTATTAATCAAAAGATAATCAGTTTGTGAAAGAGATATTTAGATGCCCAAGGATACCCAATCAATACCGATTTAGAAGTTCATTGACTACATTTATTACTCTACAATGTTCCGTGATATATTGAAATAGTTGCTTTAATCTGTCAGGTGACCTATACAGAAACACGGAATATCACAAAAATTTCATATAATCATTCGATATGACCCTAATTAATAATGTGCTGCTAAGTAACCACACAGATAGAATGTTACAAGACCCATCAAAATTAAATCAATGACGACCAGTTCTATCCATGTGGTGGGCATCTGAATTCGTTGCTAACAGAGAGATAAGATTAATTCGGACCAGAATTTGATCTTGGCACCTGTCATATTGATTATGAATACGTTGAAAACATGTCTTTGGCACATTCTATCTAGCTGGAAATTCAGCTTATTAATAATTTTCACCTGGTCGAATTAAACTAACAACACCTGCTTTAATAAATGTAGTCATTTAAGTATTAAAAGGTTTTAATTTAAGACTTGTCATGTAATGATGTCTATACTAAACTGTGTGTAGAGTGATGTATTTTTATATAGGGTACTTATATATTTAGTACAAATTTAGACCATAAATAAAATATTATTATACATTAAATGTGGTTTTATTACTTTTTTTTCGTTAAAATGTGCTGCGAACCACGATTATCAGTCTGACTTCCCCAAGAACTAACAATAATTGGTTTCTCGCATTATGATATAAAAACGTACCGTACCCACATATACAGGGTGGCCCATCGACAACAGTCCAGCAAGGTTTACGGCTTTGTACGCGAAAATTTAAAAAAAAACCTCGGACCCGTAAACTTGTGTTTTCAGGGGGACACATTTCACTATTAATTTCATCCCTGTAACCTCAACCCCCCTACCGGGGGCGGCTACTGCCCTTGTTTTTTCCAATGGGAATGGGTATGTTGTAATACATCTTTTTAAAGGGCATTAAAGTCTCTTTAAAATGGCGCTTCGTTTTGTAAATTTGAGCTAATAAAATAAAGTAAGATTTTCAAATTCAATTTAAGAAAATGTTTAAATTGACAATTTATTTTAAAAATTAATTGTAAGATTTTATTCATTGTAAAATAAAACAAAAAAATAAATTAATTTAAACTCATCTCTTTCAATGATAATAAAAAAATGTGTACCTTATTTTGGAATGAAAGTCAAAATTTTTCAAAATCATTTTCAAAACACAAGTGCTCACATACACCGATAACTTGAAACTAAATTTTAAATTTTTCCTTTGGATGTTTTGATGGGTGCATGTGATGTCACGAAACCTTTCCAATAATAATTTTTTGCGTATTTAATTCCATACAAAGTTCTAGAACCAAGTTGAGTCAAGACTTTCGCACGTAGGAAATTGGGATTTTATTTACTTATTTCTATTTACAGAAATTGGAAAAGTACTATCAAGGCTAGATCATGAAAATATAGGTTGTTTTTAACCTTTATACGACATTTTAAGAACTGCGAAGTATTCTAGAACAAAAGTTGACCTAAGACTTTTCTCATGTAGTTATTTTATTTACTTATTTCTATTTTACAGAATGTCAATCATTTAAGAACTGCGAAATATATTTTCCATTATTGACTTCGGATAAAAATAAGTACGTGTGGACCCATAGGACACGTCACTCTAATGCGTTTTGTGTATAGGAAAGTTTTAAAACTCTGGAAAATATCGTAGAAGGATTCGAGAAAAATCTCGCTTTGACAAACAAAATACGTCATGTTTAGCGTTATTATAAATACCTCCCGCGAACCATTTTGTAGTTAGTCTTCAGTTTTTTAGTTGACAGTGGGCACTTAGTTTTCAGTTTTTAGTTAACACTTTTAGTTTTCAGATATCAGTCTGAAGGCATGAGATACAAATTATAGTTAGTACCGCGCGCCGCGCCTCGGATGAATTTAAAGTCAATTCAAAAATTTATTAAAAAGAACTATTTTTTTTATAAAAGTGAGTGTTTCCTTTCGAAAAACAATGAATTTCAAAACTGTATTGGTTATAAACAGACTATGAATTTGGATGACTTGCTATAATATTTCAAAAGGATTGAAGCGTGTTTTCATAGCAGACAAGCAACAAATAAGGTAATAGAGAACAAATAGGCCAACTTGATCTGCAGTGATTTGCTCTAACAATCTTTGGGGGTTGTGTTTGAGATAAATATACAGATAGGGCAAGCCACTACAATATGTATTACATTTTTTCGCTAATGCTTTTTTAATTGATAAAGCTTCAAGTAGATTCCATTTATTTTATTTCGGACGAATGGGAATATTTTCTTTGATATTTTATGGTTTTACTGAATGCATTGGTTTGATAAAGCAGTTTTATATTATTTATTTTTTTGCGACGGAGGTAGTGTGTTCCTTCAATATTGTTTTAAAGTTTAAAACCGGGTTAATAAGAACATACTACTCAATCCCAAAGAAGAACCGGATAACAGAAAATTCACGGGATCTGGTGATTCGTGAAAAACTTTACCTTTTTTTTATGCTACGATGACATAATTATATACAGAGTCCTGTAATAGTGTGTCAGGCTTGCATAGCTCCTATACGAATTAACTTAGGAATTTCATTCATATGCCGATTTATACTGTATTATAGGGTGCATTTCAGGAAAATATTTTTAAATATACAGGGTGTCCCAAAAAATGTGCGGTAACATAATGCTGTCTTTTTCAATAGGACACCCAGTATTTGATTACATAATTAGGTTCGTATTAGTGTCCTTTATAATTGCCTAAAGTTTAATTTCATTTGGTTATGTAGTTTAAGAGTAATAATTAAAAAAAAAATCAATGTTTAGGAATGTATATATGTAGATCATTTGAAGAGCGTATTAACCTGTGCTCAGATCAACATGGTAGGCATTCTGAACTGTAGTTTATAATTATTAATCTAGTCGCCTATGATTAATTTTCATAATAAAAAACTGTATTTAAACAACATAATTTATGAAATTTGCAATTATTTCGAGAACGGCTGGAAATAACTTATATGCTTCCATACAAAAAAATAATGCTTATGAAGTGTACATCCAATAGCCAAATAATATACAGGGTGTTCCATTGGAAAATCTGGAGAAAAATGATTTTGAAATGTGTCGTGTTTAAAACCTAATTATGAACACCCTGTATAAAATAGATAAACGCTATAATATCCACAGTATATCTAGACCTCTTATCTTAAATTCCACCTAATGCCTTGGTTGAAAAACTTATTTTAGGTAAATTTTTTTCTAAGACTCCAAAACTTTTTTTGTTTAGTTTTTAATCTATTAGTCTTCAACTTCATAACCAAATGAAATAAAACTTTCGACAATTATAAAGGACACTAATGCGAACCTAATTAGGTAATAAAATACTGGGTGTCACATTTAAAAAAAGACGGCATTATGTTACCACACATTTTTGGGCCACCCTGTATATTTAAAAATATTTTCCTAAAATGCACCCTATAATACAGTATAAATCGGCATATGAATGAAATTCCTAAGTTAATTCGTATAGGAGCTATGGAAGCCTGATACACTATTGCAGGACCCTGTATAGATAGTAAGATATAGATTAAAATATTCTTTACCCTCTTATTTTGGATAAATTTTGTATTTTTAAATCTGGTGATGAGCCAGAGTAAAATATCAAATAAAATAAAGCCTATATTCACCAAAATAAAAAAAGAAAACCGAACTCTTTTCGATCAATCAAAAAGCAATAGCGAAAAAATGGGATACCATCAATAACCGGATTGAATTGCTGTCGGATGCAATCGAAACCGTGAACAGTGTATTTACATAAATATCGAAAATATAAATAGGTAAATTACCATTAATTAAATATTGTAATCATAACTATTAAAATATTTGCTTATTTGTTTATTGAAAAGCAATGATAAATAATACGAGGGATTTTACTTAAATAAAATAGATCAACACTAAATTATGGTCTTCAACGAGGTAATATTTTAAAATTCACAATATCTTGAATTAAAAGCCACCACCAAATAATGTTTTATGTAATAGATTCTGGTGTATTTCGTGGTGTTTTTAATATTAGGTGATGGTGGCGGACCGCCCCGGGTGACACCTTTTCAGGGGTAACGGACACCATAATATACCTAAATATTCCTAAACCATATCGATGGGTTATTGACAAAACATCGAAAGCGACCAATTTCGCAAAAATGATATTTTTACAGCACTTATGATAAACTGCACTATGCAGGGTGTTTCGTAATGACGTGCTAATATTTCAGGGTGTGATTCCTTAGGTCATTTTATAGAGAAAAGTTCATATGAACAACGCAACGGCTTAAATTTCTTGCTACAGGGTATTGAATTTTTATTTTTTAAATGGTTATTTTTTAATATCTCCGGAAGCACTTTTGATATTATTTTCAGTTTTGGTATCTGTTAATAGGATATAGAACCACAAATTTTAGTTAGAAAGATTATTCAATTGTTCCACCAGTGACGTCCCTGCAAACATATCCTCTGATATTTTTTACAAAAAAGATGATACGCCACTGACATTTTTCATGCGGATATTTTTTCTGATTGCCTGGTCAATTCTACATGAAAACGGTCTCTTGAGTTTTTCTCGTCAGACGCACCCGTTCTTGATTAAAAACCATAAATACATATTGAAACTCATTATTATTAACATTGATAAATTATTAATGATAACTTTTGTTTTATAAAAATTTCAATATTTGAACGAGTGGGCAATTCGATGCGAAGTCGGGCGAAGGCATGCCTTTTAAGTGAAAGTGGCCATTTCCAACAATTTTTATAAAACAAAATTTATCATTAATTATTTTATCAATGTGAATAATAATGGGTTTCAATATAAATTTAGTGGTTTTAATCAAGAACAAGATCTGACGAGAAAAACTCAAGAGACCGCTTTCATGTAGAATTGACCAGGCTAATCAGAAAAAATATCCACATGGAAAAATGTCAGTGGCGTACCATCCTTTTTGTAAAAAATATCAGAGGATATGTTTGCAGGGATGCCACTGGTGGAACAATTGAATAATTTTTCTAACTAAAATTTGTGGTTCTATATCCTATTAATACATACCAAAATTGAATATAATAACTAAAGTACTTTCGGAAATAATAACCATTTAAAAAATAAGAATTCAACACCCTGTAGCAAAAAATTTAAGCCGTTACGGACACATGTTCATATGAACTTTTATAAAATGACCTAAGGAATCACACCCTGAAATATTAGCACGTCATTAAGGAACACCCTGTATAGGAAGCTTTGGTAAATCCGTAATTATTTAAAAAGGTATAAAAAGTCATATTTAAGTTATCGTATGTGACAGTAAATTTTTTAAAACGGCCTTATTGAGATCGTAAGCACCAATATATCCTTATCGGCATCGACTTATCGTCTAAGGGCTGATATTTGAATGATCCCTTAAGTTAGACCCTAGCTAAGGTAGGCTTAACGTTAAGCTAAACCTTAAAAAACTATGTTCTAAATTTTTTGGTGGTCAAACGCGGGGACAGACGCTTTAAGTATAAGATTACCACTTCCTTACAGATCTATTCCTTTAGATGAGAGTTAAAAGAACTTTAATGTGATGTCAAACTTGTGTTAAGGATGACTTATGTCATTCTGTACCTTAAGGTGCCTTTGAAATATCGGCTCAATGCAAGCGCCTATTTAAGTTCGATTGTTGCATCATAGATGTCACTACATGCTAAATCTTATTAAAGATCAAACCCTCGTATATACAAAATGTATGAGTAGTTGCCTAAGTAATCGGTAAATCCCACGGTATTCGATTTCCTCGGGGAATCCTGCTTGCATCGTCATTACCTGACATTCCTAACAATGATAATCTACATAATAAATATTAAAAATACGATATTGCTTAGAATAGCAGCAGCTATTTTAAAATAAATATCACGTCGCAAAATTTCGCAGGTGCATTATAGTGAAACCTACGATAATAACGAGAGCGATTGTAACGGAGCTAGAAATGTTTCTTAAAAATTGTGGAACAATGTATAAATATTTTATTCGTCAGTTGTGGATACTTATTGGTTCAGTATTTAATTTTTTTCAACAGCGACAATTGCGCGAAATAAATATAATTCCCAAAAGTGTAAATTTTCATTTTACACGAGTTTGTAATTATACATGTGGATTTTGTTTCCACACTGCCAAAACGTCGTATCTGCTGAATTTGGAAGAAGCGAAAATGGGCCTTCAGAAGTTAAAAAATGCTGGTAAGTAGTTTATAATTTCATATTGAATGCGATATTTTAAAATTGATTTTTATAATGAGATACATACACAGAATTTATTAGCGCAATTTTTAGTACGATGAAACAAGTTTCCGGTTAAGCGAACCCCTTTATATCAAGTTTTAACTTTTAAATACTTTAAAGTTTTCTTTAATTTCAAATCATTCGTGAAGTTAACGTTTTGGAAGGAGGAACGATCAGTTTTTGTAAACAAATATCATCGTAATATTACGATTTATGGTATGTTGGACCTATATGAAACACGAGTAAAATATTTTCACCGTTGCTAAAAAAATGTATCAACTTTGTTATTTTAAATGAAATTGAATGGTATATTAATTAAGTTTTTAGAATCCGTTTTAATTAATTCTTATTTTGTGTTATATTAAGTGTTTTTTACAGGCACCAATTTCGCGCTTTTTAATTTGTATTGTATTAAAAATCTTTTAAGTTGCGATTAAATATTTTGTCCCATCTTATATTTAATTGGAAGATATCAACAATATTTAAAAAAAAGTTAAGCAATAATGATAATTTCCCTGTAAGCAAATGTTTTTAAACTACTCAAAAATGAATAAGCAACTAAAATTTTGAGGAAAAATATTTTATAGCAGAAAATCATGCTTTTGAAATTTTCAAAAAGTTTCTTTTCCCATTAGGAAAATGATTTTTCAATAGGAGATACGAAAAAATATGCGGAGTGTCCCAGAATATATGAGCAATCTCCCGGGTTCAGATAGAACACTTAAAAATAACAGGAGAAGTTCCTATATTTTTTTTCCTACCGCCTCCCCTACGGAGATACGGGAATAACGGTTGTCCCTGGAAATCGCTGTTTTCTAAATAATTTATTAAGTACTAGATGTAATTTAATCACTTTTTAGTATAATGGTTAGTATATGAGTCTCCTTAAAATTCTCCTTTTTAAACACATTTGGCTTATTTAGTTTGCCAGGGACGGACTAGACGTAACACAGAAAATTTTTTACACCCTGTATGATGAAGGAACGACAATAATATTTTTGGATACTCTAAACCTTAAGCTGAAGAAAAGGCACTCATGATCAATGTCGATAAAATGAACTGTTTTCGAGAAAAAAATATTTTTGTCCATACATTAAATGCATGCCGGCATATTCAGTATACGTAAATTCCATTACTAAGTTAGTAACTAATAAGACAAAGGAGAAAAACCGATTGACACTGGCATAAATATTCTTATTTAAATCGGTACATGTGAAAAAATCCATAGCAACAATGAGGAAATTTTATGAACATATTGATATATTGAACAAAAATATATTTTTTTCGAAAACAGTTCATTTTATCCACATTGATCAAGAGTACCTTTTTTCAGCTTAAGGTTTAGAGTATCCAAAAATATTATTGTCGTTCCTTCATCATACAGGGTGTAAAAAAAGCATTTTTGTGCTACGTCTAGTCCGTCCCTGGCAAACTGAATAAGCCAGATGTGCTTAAAAGGGCGAATTTTAAGGAGACTCATCTAGTAACCATTATACTAAAAAATTATTATATTACACCTAGTACTTAAAAAATTATTTAAAAGACAACGATGTCCAGGGACGTCCGTTATGGGCCCGTATCTCCGTAGGGGAGGCCGCTATAGGAACCTCTCTTGTAATTTTTAAGTGTTCTATCTGAATCCGGGAGATTGCCCACATACTCTGGGGACACCCTGTATATTAAGAAAGACGTTTAGGAAGAAAAACTGAGAGAAATATAAAATTTCTCCTTTTCCTTCTTTGACATTTCTACATTATTTTCATTCCACCCTCGCTATTTAAGATGTTCAAAAATTTTAAATCATGTAAATGTCTAATGTTGGACACAACGTCCATTGTTGGACACAACGTCCATTGTTGGACACTTTAAAGCTGGCTTTGTAAACTTGACGGTGCTGTTCGACGGTGCCGTTGCAGCTTAAACATATTGAAATGCATAAGACCATTTATATTTGACGTTGACGGTGCCGTTTGACGGCCAACATAAACGAATTTTATCTTTTTCCGGTTGACGGTCGTAGCAACGTTCGTATCAAGTTTACACAGCCAATCAAAATCGTGTTTGTCTGTCACGTCATATTTAGTAAATATTATTTTACTTTATATCAACTTATTAACCATTTTAAAGTATACTGTTGACAAGTGTTGATAGTATCATTCAGCGCACATAAACCCCAAAATTAATATAATCACATAAAAATATAGGAAATCCGAGAAAAACAGGTTATGTTATTGTCACCAACGTCAAGTTGATAAATCCAGCTTTAAGCTGAATTTATAAACTCGACGTTGACGATTGACGGTGCTGTTCGACGGTGACGGTACAGCTTAAACATATTGAAATGCATAAGACCATTTATATTTGACGTTGACGGTGCAGTTTGACGGTGGGTGACGGCCGACATGAACCAATTTTATCTTTTGACGGTGGACGGCCGTAGCAACGTTCGTAGCAAGTTTACACAGCCAATCAAAATCGTGTTTGCCTGTCACGTGATATTTAGTAAATATTATTTTATTTTATACCATCTTATTAACCATTTTAAAGTGTACTGTTGATAAGTGTTGATAGTATCATTCAGATCACATAAACACCAAAATTAATATAATCACATAAAAATACAGAAAAGCCGAGAAAAACAGGTTATGTTATCGTCGCCACCGTCAAGTTTATAAATCCAGCTTTTTACGGCATCGTCAAACAGCACCGTCAAACTGCACCGTCGATCGTCACCGTCGAGTTTATAAATTGGCCTTTTTACGCAACTTGACGTTGGCGACAATAACATAACCTGTTTTTCTCGGCTTTTCTATATTTTTTTGTGATTATATTAATTTTGGTGTTTATGTGATCTGAATGATACTATCAACACTTATCAACGTATACTTTAAAATGGTTAATAAGATGATATAAAGGAAAATAATATTTACTAAATATCATATGACAGGCAAACACGGTTTTGACTGGCTGTGTAAACTTGCTACGAACGTTGCTACGACCGTCCACCGGAAACAGATAAAATTGGTTTATGTTGGACGTCAAACGGCACCGTCAATATCAAATATAAATAGTCTTATGCATTTCAATATGTTTAAGCTGTAACGGCACCGTCAATCGTAACGTCAAGTTTATAAATCCAGCTTAAATCACAACAGCTGGAAAATTGTATGGTTTAATATATCTTCCTGACTTTACAGAATAAATAGATTATTCTAAAAACGTTTTGGGCAGCACCCAGTAAGCTTTCCAAAAACACTATAGAATAAGAATAGAAGTCATATTACCAATTTTGTAACACATAAAAGATTTTTGAAATTAGCAATGCTTTCTGAAACACCATGTATCACACGGAAACCAGAGCCTCTTTTAATGATAAATTAGAGTAATCTCAATGTGAATAAAACTCTCTATCCGACCCTGGAAGATTCATGTCCCTCACTCATTTCTACTATAAAATATTTATTCTCAAAATGATGCAAAGTTGCAGTTGCTTATTCATTTTTAAGTACTTTATTACTTTAATCTTAATCAGTATGACGTCTCAAATCGGTATTATTTTATCTATCTATCTATCTAAGCTGGAAATTTGAAAACTGATAACAAAATAAAACGCATATCATTATAATTATAAAAAAATTACACGGTGAAGTACAACTCTCGAATAAATTTTATACAGGGTGTTTCTTAATAACATGCTAATATGTCCTAAACAGTGACCGAACAAACCCGAAACCCGAAACTAATTCCTATATACGCCACTGATCCTAAACGTCTTAACTTTTGAGATACAGAGTGTTTTTTTAATAATTCGTTAATGTTAATGACTTAAATACCTGCCAACTAGACTAGGTAGACAACTGTCAAAACTTTTTATGTTTACAAAACAAAATCTCCTTCTTACCTACTAAATCCTTTTTAATCTTTTTTAATACCTAATTCATAACAGAGTGCAAATGAATGCTTTTCATTTTTTATACGAAAACTATACATCAAACTAAAGACGACATTTGCTCAGTAAGGAATGAGAATTTCAAAAATATTTTTTATTAAAAAAAAGAATTGGCTTTCTTCAAAAATACCGAGGGCAATTCCCGCACGAACGCCACTGGTCGGAATAAAAAAACATGTTATACATCATAAAATGGCTCTTGATCTTCACAAAAATATATACTGGGTGGCCCAGAAGTCCGGAATAAAATTAATAAAGCCTTAACCTGTAACTTTTGGGGAAAACGCTCGGACACGTCAATTTAGTTTTATATATGCTCACATTTTGACGTTATTCGTTTGTTTTTTTATAGACATTTGTCAAAGATATGACGGACATCGATCTTTTTTTTAAATAGAAACATACAGTTTGTTTTACATCATTTGAAAGAAAATATTTCGTACAGTATGCTCATAAATTTTAGCGCGATTCTGTCAAGCTATTTCAAAATGGCGACTGTTAAAAGTTTTTAAAAAATCTGTATTTATATAAGCGGAAATTATGAATTGCAGCAATTCATATTATTAGGATATAGTTATATTACGTTATGTTAGGTTGGTAGTGCTTCTTAGCAATAGTAACTAGGAAACAGATGTAAATAAATAGTTAATAGTTTTTCATGTAATCTCTGAAGAAGTCAATAGAAAATCTTTTCTTTAACAGTGTTCTTTTACTACACAAGTTATTACGCTGGAAGGTCAACAGGTTATGGGCCCAGAAGAAAACTAAGTGAGGAAAGAGTAAAAAGCACGGGAAGTTAATTACAAGTGAAAAGCATTTTCTTGAGAAGTAGAAAGCAGAAGGTCGGCATACAAAATGGCATTGTCACCGGCTTTAAGTTTGAAACCATTCGATGGACAAGGATTTTCAAACTGGGAATTCAGAGTAAAACTATGTCTGGAACATCATGGGGTTCTGGAGACGTTAGAACGAGAAGCTCCAACACAGGAAGGTGCTGAGCTTACCAATTTTAAGAAAAATTACGTAAAGGCTAGAAACCTGATAATCCAATTATTAGGAGATAATGTGTTGGAAATGATTAAATCCAAAAGCACCGCCAAGGAAATAATGGAAGAGCTAAAGGGTACATTTCAGAAGCAAGGGCTAGCTAATCAAGTTCAACTGCAAAGAAAATTAAGAAATTTAAAATTTTCTGGAAAAGACAAGCTTAGTGAATTTCTTTTTGAATTTGAAAGAACAGTATCTGAAATCAAGAACAGTGGAGGAAAAATTGAGGATACAGAAATAATAACTCAATTACTCTCAGCCATGCCAGAAAGCTATCAAGTGGTAACTACAGCGATTGATATAATATTCTGTCAAGGTGGTACTAGTGTTACCCTTGATTTTGTGAAGAATAAATTATTAATGGAGGAAGCGAGGCAAGCTAAGAATTTAGAAGAGCAGGAAGCCCCTCAAGTGTTTTACAGTGGCAGAAAGAATTTCAGAAAACAGAAGGAAAGAAATGGAAATTTTGGCAGTCCATCAAAATTTATATTCAAGTGCTATTCATGTGGGGAAAAAGGTCACAAGAAGTACCAATGCCCTAAGAGAAATCAGGGTAGAAATAATGGAAGGTGCAATGTGACGGAAGAACAAGAAAATGAAATAGTCTTTATCACATGTGAAGACAACAGCTTTTTAAAACAAAATAAAAATAAAGACAGTATTACCTTCATAGTTGATAGTGGTGCTACACATCATTTAGTTAGCACAGATGTAGGACAACTGTTAATTGATGTAAAGGAAGTTTATTTTAAAATAAATATAGCTAAGAAAGGAGAAGCGATTATAGCTAGGAGGCAAGGAACTTTAAAAGTAAGAACATCAGATGGTAAACTAATTTCTATAAACAATGTGTTAGAGTGTGAAAATTTAACATACAACTTACTATCTGTAAAGAAACTTCAAGAAAAGGGCCTCAGTATCAGTTTTCAGGAAAGAAAAGTCATAATACATAATCAAAAAGGTATTGTGGTAGAAGGCAGCTTAATAAGAAACTTGTACGTTTTGAATTTTGAAGTAGAACATGCATATGGAAATTTTACAGAATGTGATCCTGATTTAATGCATCGAAGAATAGGTCATTCATCAAAGTATCCGAGTACAAGGCTATGTGAAGTTTGCTTGCAAGATGGGTTTCGAGAAGAAGGACCAATAGAACCAGAGGAGTTTAAGCGCAGAATTGCTAAAATCGAGGCGGAATTTTCGAAAAGACTTGAACAGAAGGAGCACGACTGGCGGGACTTAGTCAAAGAAAAGGATAGGAGATTGCAATTGCTCGAGAAGGAAAAAGATGAAGCCTACGGGCAAATTTCAAATTTAAAGGATTCATTAAAAAATGCTGAGGATCTCAAACAGAAAATTTTAGAGCATAAAGAAAATTCGGATCACATCGAAACACTTCAATCTCAAGAGTTATCTAAGGTAAAACAATTAGTATTAGAAAAAGATAGAGAACTCTCGGAGAGAACGGTAGCGCTGAAGGAAGCTACTGGCCAGTTGGAGAAATTAAGGAATGAAATTAGCAGGTTGAGGAGGCAAGAAGAAATGTTGAGTGATGTCCAGGACGACTTAGAAGCTCTACGTCATTCTTCATCTAGAGACCTAGCGCACCTAGCTACGGAGCTAGCGAAAAGCGAACAAGAACGGAAACATTTAGCTGACTTAGTGGTGATATTGCGCGATAGTAGTAATAGTGGCAGTTCGGCGGATGACAGAGTCGCTTCGGAGAAGAGACTGCTGGAACAGAGGCTGGAAGAAACGCACCTGCATCTGGCAGATATCAAGACGTCTTGGAGTGATAAGATAGCGTCGTTGGAAACGCAGGTTGGAAGATTAAGTCGTCAAGCAGCCGAAGAGGGCGCTGAACGACGCCGAGCCATAGAGGACCGGGAAAAGCTTCTCGACAAAATGAAGCAGTTCGAGGCGGAGCTGGAGTTTAACAAAATGGAACTAACCAACAAAGAAACCAAAATAAAAAGACTGACGCAAGACGGAATGAAATTTCGATGGAGCTCAAGTCTCTGCAGCTGACCAAAGTGGAGCAAGTTGCAGATTTGTTTACAAAAGCACTCTCTGTTACAAAATTTCAATACTTTAGAAATCAGTTAAACGTTGTTAATTATTCATGTTTTTGATAATTACCAATAGCATAATTTTTATTTATTATAATAGAAATGTAGAATTGAAGGGGAGTGTTGATGTATACAAACCTTAGGTTTGTATACATCAACACATTGTACATTAAAATTTCACCAAAAAATCAGTTTCTCGTCCTAAAAAAAACATAATTGCTAAATTTTGTTGGTTGGCGTTGACTTTAACACCCTGTATCTCAGTTAATATCAACGTTCGGATATAGCTAAGTATAATTAAATCCTAATATTTTTACGTAAGGAGTCTGTGGTTCTTCCATGTCCCATTAATTAGCGGACACCCTGTATATGTATACAGGGTGGTAGGTAATGAATGCGCCATTTAGTAACCACAGATTCTAGACAAGAAAATAATAGGTGTGAGCTAAATATGCCTTGCTCAAAATGTTGGTCGTTAATGAGATACCGGGTGTTAAAGAATAATCTCTAAATTCATTTTTTCTTCATAGCTAAAGCTGTTTTTGACTTATAGACCGAGATACTTTGTTGTATAGCGAAATCCAACGTAATTTAAAATCAAAAATCCCTTCTGTGATTATACAGGGTGTCCCAGAATATGTGGGCAATCTCCCGGGTTCAGATAGAACACTTAAAAATAACAGGAGAAGTTCTTATAAACTTTTCTTCCTACGGCCTCCCCTACGTGTTACGTCTAGTCCGTCCCTGGCAAACTAAATAAGCCAAATGTGTTTAAAAGGGCGGATGTTAAGGAGACTCATCTAGTAACTATTATACTAAAAAATTATTAAATTACACCTAGTACTTAAAAAATTATTTAAAAAACAACGATTTCCAGGGACGTCCGTTATGGGCCCGTATCTCCGTAGGCGAGGCCGTAGGAAGAAAAATATATAGGTACTTCTGCTGTTATTTTGAAGTGTTTTATCTGAATCCGGGAGATTGCCCACATATTCTGAGACACCCTGTATATGGCGCATTCATTACCGGCCACCCTGTATAAAAATTGTGGAGTTCTCTTATTTTTATGTTTAAATATTGTCAATCAATTGAAATATTCTGTAAAATTTCCACTTTTGCGACAAGTCACGATTTTTGGCTACCGATTTTACGATTTTTGCTCGAAACCCCTGCGTTTTACGAATATTAACTCGTAATTCGTATTGATATTAATCAATAATATGGACTTACGATTCTTTAAGGTATGGAAAAAATCAATTTTAGTGGAGGCGAACCTTTTCATCCACAGCGAGGAGTGTATTTGGGAGAAATGGTGAAATATTGCAAAATTTTTTTAAAAATATCTGTTTCGATTATTTCAAATGGATCTTTAATCACCGAATCTTGGTTTAAAAAATATGGAGACTATGTTGACATACTGGCAGTATCCTGCGATTCGTTTAACGACGATACAAATAAGGTAAGTCTTTTCTATTCTGTTTTTTTGTTAAGGTGAATGGAAATATATCTTCATCATTATATACAGGGTGATTCACGACTAACTTGCATTAGACCTTTATGAAGAACTACTAAACATATGTTTCTGAAATTTTGGGAATTTAGGTTTATCGATACGCTCTCTTTAACTGAAATATTCACATGTGCCTGCCATTTCCGGTTATACCGGAAGTAGCTGTCAACGTTCATTTTTTAAATACAACATGGTAATCTTTATTATATTTTTCGATTAACCATTAAATTCTAAGAAAATTTTATACAACATCTTTTTGTCTGACTTTGCCAGTTTTTGAGATATCCGGACTTTTTGTAATTATTTGGTGACGAAATATTCCACATAATTTTCCTACCTTAGCTCCTGGACTACCGAATAGCTACAAAACATCAATTGTCAAAAATATTTCAAACTTGACAGAACATATACAGGGCGGTCATAATTCAAGGTTCATTGTGAAATAATCCAGCCGTTAAACTTTCTTATTATAAATGGAACATCCTGAATATTTTTATTTAATTTGATGACAAATTAGTTGTGAAATTTATTTCGAAAATACTATTTTTCAAGTGTGCTATGAAAACAATTGTACATAGGTAGGTAAAGATTGTTCACGAAAAATGGATACGACTTAATGATTTCCTGGGTCGGTCCCATTGTGTCGACAAGAGCTTGGCAATAAACAAGTGAAGTATGAAGGGGCGGACTAAGGAAAACAAGTAATGATATTATTATATTAATGTAATCAAATGAAATAACCTTTTTTTTAAATATTACTAGTCATATTTATTTACATTTATAATGTCATTCTATAGATAGTTCTGTTTCGCTATCGCTATCCTCATCAAAATTAATAATAATTTATAATAATTTACTTTAATGGTTTAAGAGCTGCGTTTAATCACAGGTTGCCAAGCAGGCACTATTTTATGCGAACGTTTAGCCAAATATACTTAGTTTTTTTCTAATCTAAAACTGGATTCGTAAAGTTAAAGGATTGGAAAATGCTATGAAAAAATTCCGTTAAAAAATATCATGTTATAAGAATAATATAACAATTTCAAATATCAACAATTTGCAAATTTTGTCACAGATCTTCCTGAAACTTGTTGATACCCTAATCGACATGCCAGACAATCTAAATACAATAAATTAACTAAAAAAACTTTATTATTAACGGCTAAAACTTCAGGAAAAGAAATATTGATCAGCTGATGACTCTCGTCTCTTTCTAACCTGCCAAAAAGCGGCATATTTTTTAATTAAATTGATGCAACATAGATGGCTCCGATTGCTAATTTGGGATTGCTTGGGATCCGCATCTTGATATCATTTTTTTTTTAAAAGTAACAAAGAAACAAGTTCATAAACCTAGTGACATTAAAAATGTATTTGAAAATTATAATATTAAAATGATAACTTTAAAATAGTCAACTGCATTGTATTTATAAATTCATTGAAGAAACCATTTAACAAGTTGTTTTTTCAAGCAATCAATCAATTTTCCTAAGTATAGATCAGATTGTTTCACGAAAAATGGATATAACTTAATGACTGCAGTAAAAGTACCTGAGGCCATCCCATTATTTATGACCGTTTGTTATTATTATGTGGAAAGGACCGGATTGTAATAATTATAATTAAATATAGGCATCAGGTGGGTTAGGTTGCTTAATTTATATTTAAATATCTTTTTGTGGTAAAATTTTTAAGTTTTTATTTCTTGCTGGAAAAGTTTAGTTGTATTGCCGATATTATTTTACCAAACGTATAAAAAAACAGTATGTGGCGTCCATGGAAAAACATTGATGGTGCTTCTTCTGGTGTTGCAGTGAAGAAAATGCATTTATCTCTCGATGCTAGGGAAATTGTAAAAAGAGTATATACTTCTTTACTCAACACTATCTATAGAATGACATTATAAATGTAAATAAATATGACTAGTAATATTTTTAAAAAAATGCTATTTAATTTGATTACATTAATATAATCATATCATTACTTGTTTTCCTTAGTCCGTCCCTTCATACTTCACTTGTTTATTGCCAAGCTCATGTCGACACAATGGGACCTACCCAGGAAATAATTAAGTCGTATCCAAATTTCGTGAAACGAACTCTACCAATGTACAATTGTTATCATAGCACACTGTAAAAAATAGTTTTTTCGGAATAAATTTGATTTTTTGAGGAAACGCTTTGATATAGGTATAGAACAGTAAATACTATTTATAAAGAACAACTAATTCGTTATCAAATTAAATAAAAATATACACAGGATGTTGCATTTAAAATAGGAAAGTTTTTAATGGTTGGCTCCTTTCACAATGAACCTTGAATTTTGACCACCCTGTACATTTTCTGCCAAATTTGAAATATTTGTAAGAATTGATGATCTTCTAGCTATTCGGTAAGAAAACTTTTTTAGTCCAAGATCTAAGTTAAAAAAGTTACATGGATTAGTTGAACACTATGCCGTTTCCAAATAATTACAAAAAGTCCGGATATCTCAAAAACTGGAAAAGTCTGACAAAAAGATGTTGTATAAAATTTGCTTAGAACTTAATGATTAATCGAAAAATATAATAAAGATTACCATGTTGTATTTAAGGAACGAAAGTTGACAGTTACTTCCGGTATAACCAAAAATGACAGGAACATTTGAATATTTCAGTTCAAGAGAGCGTATCGATAAACCTAAATCCCTAAAGTTTCAGAAACATATGTTCAGTAGTTCTCCATAAAGTTATAATGCAAGCTCGTCGTGATTCACCTTGTATATAACTTCAAAAACCTAAAATAATGTTTTAAATTTTGGAAAATAGGCCGACTGGCAGTAGGGTGCAACTATACAAGGGAAAGTAACACTATCAGTTTGTATCGCGTTTAATAAAAACTTATAGCACCTATTTACATTGAAACTTTACATGTTTCCACCGTCAGCGGTTCAGCCGGCTAAAAGAACAATATTGTTAAAGCCGTATTAAAGTCGGCAATTCTTCTATTGTGCGTGCAATGGCAATTATAATTGCAAGTATTCATGAGCACTAACTAAACCGTTCTCGATCAGCTGGCGCATTGCCAACAGTCAGAACAGCAGTTGGTACTGTCGAAATCCCTAACATACCCCCCAGAATTAGAGATGGGCAAACCTGTTCGTTTTGATTACCAGTTAAAGCAGCTACTGCTACTTACACATAGCAGCTCAAAAACGTTGGGACGAGTGAGCAGTACATATGCTTAATAAAGAATGTGAACTGCTAATTTAAGTACCAGTTAGTTTAAATAACAATTAGCTGTTCATAGCTGCTTCGACCAACTAATAAACAGTTAAAAATAACAAAATAATCCATCTCTACCCAGTCTTGCAGCGGCAATGGCAATTAAAATGGCGCTTGCCCCATTTCTGGTAATGAGAGACAGCTGATCGGGAACGGTGTATTGCGCATGAATCCGTGCAATTTTAAATGCCAGAAGAGTAGAATTGCCGACTGTAATACGGATTCCATTCTCGCATTGCGCCCGCAATACGAGCAGTACTGGGCCAGCTGATCGAGAACGGTGTACCGCGCATAAATAATACGGCTTTATTGCACATAATAAAATAGAAAAAATCAGTTTACTGTAAAAGATTACATTAACGAAAAATGTTTAACCTAACTATTTTAGGTGATCGGCAGAGGACAAGGTAATCGAAATCACGTGGAGCAACTAAAAAGAATTGCAAAATGGTGCCAGGAGTATAACGTTCTTTTTAAAATAAATACAGTTGTCAACACATACAACCAGGATGAATATATGGTCGAGGAAATTAATCAGCTTAATCCAATAAGGTTCGAAAATACCAATAAAAATCAATTAATCAACACCTATTTTTTTTATCAGATCCCGGAGTACCTCTAAACGAGTTTTCTCCCCAAGCGCTGTTTTAGGAAAAAAATGTTTAAGGAAAAAGAACTTTGTAATGCAACTAAAATTGAGGGAAAGTATACAGGGTGTTATGGAAATGACTTATTATATTTAAATGGGTGACTCCTACGGAGTCCTAGAGAAAGTCTACATACTTTTTTTTTTAAATCGAATATCTAAATACTAAGGTAAAAACCCTTTTTACCCACATACTGTCGCGCCGTTACATCTGGATTCACTTAGCAACAATGTGGGTCACTAGAGTATACTAACAGTGTTGTCAGATCACACCGCATGTCTCGCCCTTACTTGAATACTGGCGGCGCGCCCTTCATACTTCAGTAGCCTTCGTGACTGTGGATTGGAACGACGTCGAGCGTCAAGCGTTCCACGTGCTTGACGTATACGAATTTAAACGTTTTGTTAGTTGTATTGCCCGATTTTTTTTTGTTGTGAAATAATTCATAATAAGAAATGTTGTGATGTGATTTAAAATAAGTGTGATATTATCTACTGTTAGTTCTGTTGAAAAGCATGCTTTCTTCCAATTATTAATGAAATTTAGACATCTTTTGTTCGATTTTATTTTTTAAAAATGCATCGTTTTCATAAAAAGAGAAATCTCACTTTCAGTGCTAAAAAATGAAGTCCCCGGTCCCCGATCACGTTCCGTCTCTTTCTTCCGATTATCGTTGTTTTTGTCGGCGTACACTCGACGTATTGTTCTAACGGCAAGGGAAGATCCAATTCGTCTCGTGCCTACAAAGCGCGAAGTGAACAAGGGTCAAACCGGAGATTTCGACTGACTCCGGCATCCTCTTAACCAAATATCACAAAGTAAAAACCGAGGTTAAAACTATAATAATTAACGTTAGTTTTTTAATTATCTGTCCTACAAAACCTGACTACTTAAATTTCTACATGACAAGAAGTTAGAAATAATTTGGTTAAAATTTTTTTAGA
The DNA here is from genome assembly GCA_963991005.1 of Barypeithes pellucidus. Taxonomy (NCBI): domain Eukaryota; kingdom Metazoa; phylum Arthropoda; class Insecta; order Coleoptera; family Curculionidae; genus Barypeithes; species Barypeithes pellucidus. Next base: position 17,771,158 of record OZ022558.1, read on the forward strand.
TGGAAAGTATTTCAATGCTTACTTCTCGAAGGAGAAAATGCAGGTCCTGACGCTCTAAGAAATGCAGAACAATTTTATATAAAAGACACAATATTTAACGATTTCATTGTAAGGCACCAGTCAGTACCATCCCTGGTTCCAGAGTCCAATGCCAAAATGCAAAACAGCTATCTAATTTTGGATGAATATGTAAGTAAAATCAAATACGGATAAATTGTGGCCTATGATTATGGTAAGCTTTTTCCAGAATCAACCAGTGGTATGTGTTTGTTGGTAGGAATGAAATTATCACATATAATCTCCCTAGTACTTGAATTATTACCGGAAATTCTTCGATCACACGATTTTCTCAAAAAAATCGTGTAGAAGGAAAATTTCCGTATCTTAATTCAAGAACGAGGGAGATTCGGTAAGAAAATTTCGCACTAAAATATTAATTTGAAGGTAGAAAAAATGAGAATTGCGTTACTTTTAGTTCGAAGAGCAATAATTTCCTATTTACCAACTTTAGTTGCATGCAATTGTTATTTAAAAATTAAAAATAGTTCAAATTTGTATTTTTATTTATATTTGATCTACTAAAGTTGGTAAAACATATTATTTAAAGAAAGTTGTATTCTCATTTTAAGATCTGTTGACTTATAAATACAATAGGTAGTCGTTAGTTCGAAGAGCAATAATATCCTATTTACCAACTTTGCCTGAAATTGTAATTAACAAAGTACTAAAGTTGATAGAAAATAAGTTATTTTATACAGATAGTTTTTACTGATTTTACTGACAGTAGTTAAATTTAAAAATGGAACGGTTTGAGAAGTACCCTCCGTGTAAGTTTTGTAAAGAATGGAGTGAAATTAAAATGTATCATCGGAATTTAAAGTTTCTAACGAATTTATTAGAAGAATGTGGGTCAGACGTCTATTCGTCTAATTTGTTTAATATAATTAAATATCGTCTCCTATTGGTTTCTACCAAATATAGACTTCTTCGTGGACGGCAGCAAAGCTAAATTGTTTCGAAGTACTACATTTATTTCATCAAACATATAAAATTTATAAATTTGGATTGAAGTGGCCAAAGAATTTCAAGAACAATTAGACGTTGTAATCGAAAATAATTAGGTACTTGTAAACTATAATATATAACAATAATTTGCTGTTTTTATTTGTTTCTAATTTATATAATAATGTATAGTAAAGGTTTAGAATAATCAGAAATATAAAATAATTAAAAAATATCAGGTTCAGTCAAGCAAACGTAAAAAAATTTCATCACTGCCTCGAGGAGGAGAAAAATTTCCGGAAATTTTCTTAGTTGCCGTGGTAATGGAATAAAAAGTAAGCTCCTGATTGGCTGTAGAATGTTAGTGTGAAATTTTCAAAATTATTTGTTTCAATGTTAGGTAAAATGAATTTTTCTAGCGGCAGAACAGGACACATGGAATTTCCCATGTAAATTTCGAGATGGTCAAATATTCGCTTCCGTGTTGATTTTAAATAAAACTTGTATTAAGACCTTTTAAAGAGAATAATGTGAATAAGAAGTCGGCCAAATTTGAACTTTTTTACACATACCGTTCTTAAGATATTAGGAAAATTCTGTCTTCAAACTAGCTTAAATCTGGAGTACCTACGATGCGGTTTAATTTCAATTTAGGTTAAAGTGAAATCACCTTTATAATTAGGTTTACATTTGTCAATATGTGACAGCGTTTTTAATTTTTTCAGTTAATTCTCGCTTTGCATATTTCTAGTCGTATTGCTATTCAGTTGAGGACATAGTTACAATGATTAAATGGTACTACGGCGGAAATAGTACTTATCTCATAAAATAATATTCAAATTGACATAAAATGACAAATTTTTAATCATTTATTTGCTGGTGTACTAACAGAAATGTGTCAGGTCGATAGTTCCTAGGTTTTGTTAAATAACTGAATTATAATTGAACAAGGACATTGTTCTCTTATTGTAGTCTTTAAAAAGTTAAAGTACAATTTTGAGATAAAATAGATTGGGTTTGTTCGGGCTAATATTTGATCATTTTGCAATTTACGTGGGACATCCTTTTTGTCCTGACCGGACCCACCGGTATTTGCATGTTTTCTGTTTAATACATTCTTCACTTTTTACATTTGCTTCAGATGCGGTTCTTGGATTGTCAAAGCGGATCAAAAATTCCGTCGAAATCAATACTGGACGTTGGTGTTGAAAATGCTCTTCAATTTTCTGGTTTCGACGAGGAAATGTTCAAGAAAAGGGGTGGTATTTATAAGTGGTCGAAGGAAGCTGATAGATTATCATGGTAACAATGTATCATGATATAGCTACTATAAAAATGAAAACATTTTAGCTTCAAACAACATAATTTTAAATTACTTGTTTTAATCTTAAGGTTAGTAGGCTTAGTTGGTTAGTTAGTAAGATCCGTAGGAAAATGGGCAAACCTATGGCCTACATATCAAATAGTTTGACGTTAAATAGGATAGTACAATATAAACTTCGAGCGCCCACAAGAACTCTTATTGCTTCAGTCAATGTCAACTTCATTATAACTAATAATTTCTGTTCCTGTGATTTATTAATTAAACGCAAAACTAACTTTTTTATATTTTTTTTGTGGTACTAACTACCTAGTGATGCCACCGGAATCGAATCTGGATCCGGCGAATCCGGATCCGACACAGTAGAGCCGATTTATTTAACGAAACTAAGATAAAAACTAGCGTTGTGATCGTTGGAGCGAAAAACCGCTCGAGTACTCGATTATTGAAATAACCGGCATCGCACGATTATTAAAAAAAACCGCTCGAGTTATAAATTCAAGCGAAAATCGTCGCTTGTTACTTATTACCTTTCACTCGATACCCGAGCTTCGCTTGACGCCGACGTATATTCGAGCAGTTTTTCGCTCGATAGGTAATACTCTAGTTATAAATTCAGGCGAAAAATCGAATCATTGCCCTTCACTTGATACCCGATCTTCGCGCTCCATCCGATTGGCGACGTTCGAGTGTGACGCTCAGAAGGCTGACACGACATACGTCTTTCTTAAAGGCACATAAACGAGAAGGTGCATATAAAAAAAGTAGACCAAATCCCTTAGTGGATTCATCGCGACATTGGTTTTGTTTTGACTGGAGCTGGCTAGCCAGCGGCGATTGTAAATTGTTCTGTTCTTCCTTAAGGCCGTATTATAGTCGGTAATTTTTGTTGCGCCAGCAATGGCAATTATAATTGCAAGGATTCATGCGCAGTACACCGTCCTCGATCAGCTGGTCCAATACTGCTTGTATTGCGGGCGCAATGCGAGAATGGAATCCGTATTACAGTCGGAAATTCTACTCTTCTGACAATTAAAATTGAACGGATTCATGCGCAGTACACCGTTCCCGATCAGCTGTCTCTCATTGCCAGAAATGGGGCACGCGCCATTTTAATTGCCATTGCCCGTGCAATTGGGTAGAGAGGGATTATTCTATTATTTTTAACTGTTTATTATTTGGTCGAAGCAGGTATGAACAACTAATGGCCATTTAAATCCACTGGTACTGAAATTAGCAGTTCACATTCTTTATTAAACTTATGGACTGCTAATTCGTAGCAACTTTTTGCACCTCCTATTTGTAAATAGCAGTAGCTGCTTTAACTGTTAATCAAAACGAACAGGTTTGCCCATCTCTAATTCTGGGGGTATTTTAGGAATTTCGACAGTACCAACTGCTGTTCTGACTGATGACAATGCTCCAGCTGATCGAGAACGGTTTACTGCGCATGAATATGTGCAATTATAATTGCCGGCGCAAGAGAAAAAATTGCCGACTCTAATACGGCTTTTAATAAAAACTGTAGACTAAACTTCTAACACTTACAAAAGCAACCCCTGGTGTTTTATCAACACATTCCGGTCCGGAATCCGGCCAAAAATGTTGCCGTTGATTCCGCTATTTTCAATAAGTGAATCCGGTGGCATAACTATAATAATAGGTAACATTATTATAATCCTTCCAATCTATGTCAAAGTCCTTGTTAGGCGGTCATATTTGTATTACTTTGTTTATGCAGAGTAATATTACCTCTTATTTTCATTGCTCGGAGTGAGTGCAAATTAAATAGTGATATTGACGTCTTTGGAAGGGCTTTGTCATGATATAGTCTTTGTTAAAAAGCTATTTGACCCAATAAATATGGTAATTTTAGGTTCAACAGCTGACAGATACACAGTATTATAAAATGTATAATAATTGTTTTTTAGCATAAGATAAATCTACCTCAATAATGATATTAATGTGCCTCCTCTTACAAGATGGTTAAAGTGCTGTCAAGTTACTAAGTAACGTCAAAACTGTCAAGTTTCCTCGCTTAAAAAATGCGAATTAAAGGTTATATTAAATGACATACAAGGCCCATTTTTTACGTATAGTGTAGTTCAAAAAATACCGTTAATCTTTACTGCAATGAATCAACTATTCATCCTCATTGTATAGGCATACCCCTAAATTTTGTCAACCCCACTAAATGGGTGCGGGGTCGGCTTGAAAATATTGCCATATTAATTTATTTTTAGAAACATTTTAAATATAGGTATTTATTATACTGTATGGATTCTGCAGTAGGTTTTTTATGAAACATTTTTTAAAATGAAATAAAACTTTTGTATTTTGCTTTTAAATGTTTCAAATTATTGAGAAAAGAATTTTATAGTGTTAGCCCTCCTAAAAATAATAACTTCAAATTCATTAATTATACTTCAACCATTAGTAATAATATATGTAATAGACTATGTAATTTAGGCTGCAAAACGATATGTATAAATAAACAAAATCTAGGCAAAATACTAGTTAACAATAAGGATAAAACAGACAAATTAAATAAATCGGGGGTATATAAAATTAACTGTAAAGATTGTGACGCTGTTTATATAGGTCAAACGGGTAGAAACATTAAAACTAGACTTAAAAAACATAGAACATCAATTTTAAACAATGTCAGGAGTTCAGGAATGTCAAACCATTGCATCGATAATAACCATTTTATTGATGTAGATCACATTGAATTATTACATAGTGAAAGGAAGGGCAAAAGACTGGACATGTTAGAGCAACTAGAAATTAAAAAATCTCTTAAAAATGCGGCCATCTGTACGAATGACCAGCAAAATTTTTACAACACACCTATTGTTGATAAATATTTACAGTCTTTATGATGGGGCCTTCCTAAATGTGTTCTACGTCAATAAAATGTAAATAGGTTCACTAAGTAGGTAACAAATTATAGGCTAAATAATCCGACAAATGTAAATGAACTTTAGTATAGTCTGTACTCTTGATAAAGCCCTAAGAAGGCGAAACATATGTAGGGTAATACTCTATTAAATCTGAAACATTTAAAAGCAAAATACAAAAGTTTTATTTCATAGGTATTTATACCTATATACTTAAAATAGTATAAAAATATGGGAAGCAGCTAAATAAAATTTGTGCTCCAGTTCTGCCTGAAAAGATGCAAATTTTATAATATTTTATGGTTACAGGGGTAATTAGGATTTTATAGTAGGTAAAAGATCAACGGTAAATTTTGAACTACACTATAATCCCATATGTTTTTCCTTAATCTTCGACTATTATCTTGTAATTGGAGAATAGATTATGGTAACGTATTGAAATTCTGATATATACTCAATCATATACAAGGTGGTCGGTAATGAACGCGCTATATAGAGTAATCACAGATTCTACACATGAAAATAATAGGTTTGATTGGTTTGGTTGTTGTTTTATGTTCATAAAATTCCTTCATTGTTGTCATGGTTTTTTTTTCACATGTACCGATTTAAATACGAATATTTATGCCACTGCCAGTTTATGGTAGTATCTTGAAATTTGCGGTTTTTCTCCTTTGTCTTATTAGTTACTAACTTAGTAATGGAATTTACGTATACTGAATATAAATCATAATGAACAAAAATATTTTTTTTCGAAAACAGTTAATTTTATCGACACTGATCAAGAGTACCTTTTTTTCAGCTTAATGTTTAGAGTATCTAAAAATATTATTGTCGTTCCTTCATCATACAGGGTGTACAAAAAAACATTTTTGTGTTACGTCTAGTCCGTCCCTGGCAAACTAAATAAGCCAAATGTGTTTAAAAGGGCGAATTTCAAGGAGACTCATCCAGTTAACATAATACTAAAAAATTATTAAATTACACCTAGTACTTAAAAAATTATTTAAAAAACAGCGATTTCCAGGGATATCCGTTATCCGTATCTTCTTAGTGGAGGCCGTAGGAAGAAAAATGTATAAGAACTTCTCCTGTTATTTTTAAGTGTTCTATCTGAACTCGGGAGATTGCCCACATATTCTGGGATACCCTGTATATCACAAAAACAGCTTGAACTATGAAGACAAAACTAATTTAGAAATTAAACTTCAACACCCTCTATCTGATTAACGACCGACGTTTTTACTAAAACATGTTTAGCTCAAACTTATTATTTTCATATATAGAATCTGTCATTACTCTACGGCGCATTCATTATCCACCACCCTTATGCAATTTTTTGAAAATTTGTACAAATTTATTTTTTTATATAACAAGTAGTCGGCTTATTGTCAGTTTTTAACTAATAGAGAGATTATCTGAAAAATAGAATAGATTTTAATGTCAAGGGTACGTCAGCTAGTTTTCACAATTTTTTTTATGATGTAAAGTTCGTCATAGAATCATAAAGCATACAGAGATGAAAAATTTGATAAAAATATTCCAATAATTGATAAATAGTTTATATTATAATAATTTTGCTTTAAATATGTAATCTAATAATATTCAAAAAACATTTAATAAAGTCATGCCTAAAAAGCCATTTTAAGCGTTTATTTTACCTGCAACTAGTATAATTTTATTGAGATTCGAGTTTTCAATCGTCAGTATTGACCCTCAAACTCGGAAATTATCCACCATTTCTTAATATATTCCATTGCAAGAACTTAAAGAGGATGTCAGCTAAGTTCTACTCCAGAGGCAGGTGTCACTCATCATTGAGGAAATCGGATCAGTGTTTTGCTGCAAAGAATATAAAATAATGATAGATACTGAATTTAATTAAAAATATGAAATAACAACTTCTGGCAATTATTCAGAGGATTATTAAACAAACAGAGATGTAGCAGATAGCATTGAAGCATAAATAGGTAATTATCGGTTGTATATATGAATATCATAATCATCGATTGGATACAGGGTGTCCGCTAATTAATGGTACATGGAAAAACCACAGACTCCTTACTTAAAAATATTAGGATTTAATTATACTTACCTATATCCGAAAGTATATATGAGCAATATAAGTTAAAACTTCATTTTTGTTTTTCTCTATAACTTTGAGAGAAACTAACGTTTTTTACATAATTTGGCAATTATGATTTTTTTAGGACGAGAAATTGATGTTCATATTTATTACGTAAAAAAGGTATACTAAGTTTAGGTCGCCAAGAGTTACCGTTTCGGAGATATTTGCATTTAAATTGCTTAGCGCGTTAGTTCAGTCAAGCAAATAATATTTTGTTACTTCTTACCAATTAACTTTTACATGGTAATTAATGTCCTAGTAATGGCAATTGGGAATAATAAATACAACAATTGGATTGTTCTTTAACTTACTTTAATTAAAATAACTTTGACCCTAGAAAATATCGTGTCGAAAGGAACCAACAGCAATGAAAACACAAACTTACGATAAACTCAAAAATGAAACATTTTCTATTCCATAGCAACTTCATCTCTAAATTTTATTTGTTTTCTCATAGGTTAGGTACTTTAAGAAAAAAAAATTGTTTTCAAATTAATAATAATTTGGTAGGGTTCACTAAACAATTTGAATGCAAATATCTCCGAAACGGTAACTCTGGGCGACCTGAACTCAGTATACCTTTTTTACGTAATAAATATGAGAAAAGTATTATTTTCATTAAAAACTTAAATACACTGAGGTACAAAAAAGTTATGACCGAATAAATGTGCAAATAATGCCGCAGACAGACATTGGACATTAAAATTTCATAGAAAAATCAATTTCTCGTCTTAAAAAAACTATAATTGCCAAATTTTGTAAAAAACCGTTGGCTCCCTGCAAAGTTATTAGACAAAAACAAAATAATTGAAGTTTTAACTTTAACACCCTGTATCTCGGTTAATATCAACCTCGATATCAACTTTCGGGTATAGGTAAGTATAATTAAATCCAATTATTTTTACGTAAGGAGTCTGTGGTTTTTCCATGCACCATTAATTAACGGACACCCTGTATATTAAATGAATATAGCTCAGTTAGTGTCGTATTTAGGAACTTTTTTCAGGGGGGTTCAGCCATTATGCGGAAAAGTGACCAAGCACCGCAAATTGCCCACAATTCGTCAAGACTTCAAACAACAACTACTATTTGATTTCGTAAATTAATCTCTGATGTTTTTTATTTTTTTTTCTTGAGAAGAGATCAAGAAACTCATAGTTTGCTCCACTAGTTTAATAAACAAAAGTTAAATTTTTATTTCCATACATGTTTCGAAGGCATATACCCTCATCTTCAGTGGAAAAAATATATGTACATATGCCGAAAACTTATGACTTTATCAAGGTGATCTTTAAAAGAGAAGAACGTATTAAGTACTTTTTAAAAGATTAAATTATGATTTTAGTAACATTTCAAAAAGGCTAATGAAAGTTTGAAACAATTAAGAGAGAACAAAAAATATGTAGATCTCTTACCTTATGTAGCAGAAAAGTTATTGAAAAAATAAGTCAAATTTAAAACTACACATTGATAAATTATGAAAACTCTAGATTAGAAAAAACTATGAGAAAAAAAGGGAAAGAACGAAAAGACATTATTAGTTATTAAATTGGACTTTCGGATAAACTTTGAATACTACCTGGATAAATTTTCAAAAAAGACGAAAAAGAATGAAAAAAGAATTTAAAAATAATTTAAGTTTTGTTTATTAAACCAGTGGAACAGACTATGAGTTTTTTTACCTCTTCATAATTTCACTCCACGAGAGGTTTGTTCCTTCAAGAATTTTAAGGTTGTGGGGGGGAGGGTTTATTACCCCCTGTGTTTGAATCGTTCTGTTTCACTTTTAAAATAGAAAAAAATAAAGAACATTAACATAATTTTATGGAAAAATGGAATCCAGCTCAGTAAATTGCAAAATCATTTTCCCTTGTCCAGACCCCTGGGAACCCCCCCCCCCCACAATAAAATTATTGCCACCTTGTATATTAGGCGCAAAACTCGAAAACGACCAATACTGTTGCTCAATTTTAGAATTGGACGTTTTAAAGCGAACAGAGTCCGAAGTTTACTTCAATTTCGAGCTTTGGCCGTCCCCAAGCAGCCAAATCTCGAATTGTGCAATTATGAAATGATCAAGGGTTGACGACAATTTTTAGTAGATCGATATGCGAGAAATTCTCTAACATTATAAAATTCTAAAAGCGTATGTTGGAACCATGTTATTTAAATTTGTAGTATAGTTAATTTAGTTAAGCCATAGAAATATACAACATTAAAATAAATAGTGGATTTAGTAGCCAGGTACTTTGTGATATTGCATAATTATTAACAGTAATTATAAGAAAATTACTTTGTTTCGAATATCGTCATTATTAATATACAAAAAATATTATTAAAGAAAATATTTTATATGCGTACCTTGTATTCACATCCTCTAAGGCCTCGGCAACTGTTTCGGCCTTCGATGACCATCGTCAGTGTTGTACGGCCCTGGACCATGATGGGGGCAACAACAGACAGCTGCTTACCCATTAAAAACAACAACCTAAAATGCAAGCGGCTGCCAAGAATATATAAGGATCAATAAGGTTTGACCACTTATAATATATTCTTAAATCCTAAAAAAATGTTAATTAAAATATAAAAGGGTGGTTTTATACATCAATATTCGAAAATATCGGACAAAACCTTTCCTAAAAGTAAAATCATTAATTAAAACTTATATTATTATAAAATAAATATTAAAGGTTGGTTTTATGCATCAACATTTCAAAATGTTGGACAAAACATTTCCTAAAAATAAAATAAATAAACTCTGAAACAACAAAAATCGGGTTTTATGCATCAACATTCGAGAATGTTGGACAAAACCGTTTAGTGCTCATAAAGAATCGATTGTTAACCTGAAAATAAAAGGTTATTTATATTAGCAATGGCTAATGAAGCTTATGCATCAAGATTCATTTCCATTTGTTCCTTTTTCTGGCTTTTATATACCATGGATTATAGATTCCATCAGTTCCATGTTGGCCAGTACAATGAATTTTTAACGAAAAAGTGTGCCTAAAAAAAATGTATTAGACGGCTGATTTATCTTTTAGGTATCTATATTTAAATAGCGTACCAAATTATATTTATAATATACTTACCAGACAACAATCCTCCATAATATAATGTACTAGGTTTGTTTTTTCAGTTGCAGCTTTTTTCACTCACTTCACTAACTTACCAGAATTGGCAACGTCCTATCTTTAAGAGCAATAACAAAGATCCTTCAACATATTCCGATTTTTAAGATAAATATTTTTGCTATAAATGTTATTTTAACATTGTTCAAAATTTAATGGTTAATATTGTTATTGCTCTTAACCCTTCATTCTTTCACCTGTAGTAACAGAAAAGGAAAGAAAACTATCTTACCTTTCAATCATGACAGAAGTGAAGGTTGCTATCAACAACTGTGCCAATTGCAGTAAGAAGGATCATTCCACGTTCAAGCATCATACGCGAAACATTTTAAAACGGGTTTACGCTTGAGTGAGGAATGACCCGTAAAACACTAAAGGTCACTGTTCACTTATCCCAGGTTGTAACAACATCACGTTAAGTCACAAGACTTATTCGCCGACAACGCGAAAGGGACGCTTCCAACACCAATCATGCTCACTAACCTGAAACAATAGAGAAAATTATTAGTTACACAGTTTATAGCATTCTCACAATTACTTAGTATATAATATAATCATTATTCTAAAAAAATTTCCAAATTCCAACACATAATAAATTTTTGGTCATTGTTGTACTTAAATACTTAAAGTTCCGAGTTGAACTTTTTAAAACGTTTTGGGGTCATACTCATAAGTAAATAATAATGCCTAATTTTAACTCTGTATGTCAAACGAAACGATCCCGAGGGAAATGGGCTGCTACAGACCAAGCGCTAATCCAGGGGGCACAGTTTGGCATGTAGTTTTTTGAATTTAAAATTAAATCCCACCAAAAAATTCCCCCACTTCTCAAAGAAACTTCTTGCCAAACCGTCCTGACATGAAACTTACTAAGTTATCAAAAAACCACATAAGAATAGCTTCAAAAATAACATAATTATTGAATCTACGCGATGTTCTGTGAAATCAACTTTATCACCATATTCTCCGGCTAAAAATAATAGAATTTTGTCATATGGGCATAAGTGCAGAAATGTATTCTAGGAGGGCTACGGCCCTTAGAATGGGGAACCCTGAAGACGTTTTTTTCTAAATAGTTTCCAAACCGTTCATAATAAAATTTTGAAATTAGGTATGGAGTATAAACTTTTGACGTTAAATCAGTTAATGTATTCAGAATTTCAAAATCTTAATCATAGGCGTCACATACTGGGGTGGTTAAGGGTTAAAATAATCCCACATTTTTAATTAGTCATTATTTTTCTATTTTTCTTAAAAATTATGAAATATCAAAGTATTTTATGTAAAAATGGCTCTCTTCGTTCTTATTGATGGGACTTACAGTTTTTGAGTAAAATCGTTTTGGAAAAAAAAATTATGTTCGTAAAAAAGTTCATTAATAAAATTCAAAAATTGTAACGAAGGTACTAATTTCTATGAATTCTCGCAAATGCTTTTCGCCCAGGAAGTCTCCGTTGCGGAAAACGTCTGCGAAATTCCTGTACCGCAGCGAAGGAATGTCCATTACAATATCCGTATACAAATGTATATCAGCAAACTTGTGGTTTGAAAAGTATTGCATTTCCTTATCTATTAAGTCGAATTTTATAACAATAATAGCAGCAGACAATATACAGAAGTGTCAAAATAAACAAATATCAATTTTAACCCATGGCAGTCTATTTACAAATTTTCCTATGATTATTATTTTAATGAACTCTTTTATGAACGTAATTTTTTTTTTTTCAAAACGATTTTACTCAAAAACTGTAAGTCCTATCAATATGAACTAAGAGAGCCATTTTTACGTAAAATACTTTGACATTTCATAATTTTTAAGAAAATTTAAAAAAGAATGACTAATTAAAAAAGTGGGCTTACTTTAACCCTTAACCACCCCAGTATGTGACGCCTATGATTAAAATTTTGAAATTCTGAATACATGAACTGATTTAGCGTCAAAAGTTTATACACCATGCCTAATTTCAAAATTTTATTATGAACGGTTTCGAAAATATTTAGAAAAAAGTCTTCAGGGTTCTAGCCCCCCCTACAGGAAACATTAATTCATATCCGAACTTCAAGAGCCGTTGCGAGTGTGCGTTTTGTTGAATTTTTAAAATAGGTTTGTCTATGATATTCTGAAAATATACAATTAGAGACATAAGAATAATTGCAGCTATGCAAAATTTATATTAAAATTTGTCCTGCACTTTCAGTCTGTTGTAAAATTTTTTTTATTGCAAAACTGCATTGCATACAGGTAAAAAAATTAACAGTTTCGAGTTTCTCCAGTAAAATTTATTTTTTGGTTGATAAACGCAGAGAGCAGAGAACCAAATAAATGTAAATAAACACATTTAAAATATTGGCAACTAGGTTCAGAATTTACTTCACTCACACTTACGTTCAAGAAAAACGAAACATACTAATCAAAAACTGTAATAACCAACACCGATAGAAACCTTAAAATTAAAATATATTTTTCAACAAAATATTACCTTAATAAACTCTTGCAGCCTGCTCTAATCCAGCTTGTGTCCCGAACATTTAGCTTCCAAGTTTAAGTTTCCATGGTCGCAGTTAATTGAAGCCCCTCAGACTGATCCAAAAAACAACAATTTTTTGCAGCAACTTGTCCTTAGGGAATCGGCAATTAAACAGACACAGAAACCAACGGAGTTTGATTGTATGAATTTACTTTAAATACTAAATATACATAGTTATGATTACGTATAATAACTGCTTAACAAGTTATTTCATCATGCCTAATCGCTTAAAAAGTTCATTTTGTTTAATCATTCACCCCATTTTCAAAATTTTAATGCGACCAGTCAGATCCTTCCTGTACGTTAGACTAGGAAAGGGCTGATTGATTTATCAACCAGATTCTTTCTGTACGTTAGACTAAAAAAAATCGGATTGATTAACGCGCGATGGAGTTCCGGAATACGAGCAATCGGATCCTTTCTGTACATTAGACGAAAAAAGATCGGATTGGTTTTACCGCGCGATTGAGTTCTGTGTCTTCTGCTACCCTGAAAAATTCGCGTGCCCGATTTTATAAATTTTCTTTAATGTCCATGATCCTAAAATAAAGAAAAATGCGTTTAGTCTTCTGGAATAGGAAAATTTGAGTAAAATATCGGCAATATGTTACCCCTGACTGAATTCTACTATGAAATATTTATTCTCAAAATGATGCAAAAAATGTTCAGTTCCTTATTCATTTTTAGTAGTTTAGTAATAATATTTTCTTTTCCCAAAAATAACTATTTCTTTTTATATTAATTAAACAATTTGGGTGTAAGTAAGTTAAAAAACAAACAATAAAATAAATAGTTACCTCCTTATATGTTCCCATTTGCCCGACGTCATCATCTTCATTCTTCCAGTTCCGCTCCTCAAGGGACGAACAAAAAGGGCATCGCCCTGGATAGGCCAGGTTGCCCATCATCCTTTTTGAGACATGCCGGGTCTTGAAAAGGTGACATCTACCACGCTCTAAACTGCGACGATGTTTAGGCAAACCCTTGAAGAGCAGAACCCTCACACGCGGTCCCGCACTCTGTTTTAGACTCGTTAAGTATCTGAAACAAATAAAAATAATTGTTAGGGAACTGCTTGTTTGGATTTGCTGATTGACTTTTCTATTTTTATTTTAAATAATATACATTTCTTTAAGGAAGGGTCTTACGCCTGGATTTCAAAGATACATAAGATAGTTAATACAACGTGCCCAAGATAAGAAGGGCCAGTACAGGGATCTCGGAAACCGTAAGAGATACGAAGTCGGTTAAATGGAGGTAAAGTTGCGCATTTACGTGCCTAATAATATGCCGTTTAGAAAGTTTTAAAATCCCACGTAGGTCCGGAGATATCCGAAAAAAAACGAAATTCTGAAAAATCGTTTTATTGTTTTCCTGGGTTTTTTGAGATCGAATTCTAAAGTAAATTGCGAACAAACCCGAATGCAATGATGTATGAGACATTGTGGTTTAATGACGTTTCGAGGGTTTTTTGAACAACATCAGGAAATTTTGGGATACGGTGCTGTATTTCTCCAAATTTTATAAATAATATCTCATAAGTAAGCTCTAAATTTTGTACTTATGTTGGACTAGTTCAATAAATAACAAATAATTTAATAATAAACCACAAATAAGTGAACAAAATACAGAAACATTATTTCAAACTTCTGTTGATTCGGGATTTAAAGCGCTTGAAACAAAAAAATTAAGATGGTGACGCGTGATTTGTTTCACTTGACATTCCCATTGTGATCGTTTGAGAGCGTTTTAAGAGGTTTTTTTATTTTGCAGAAAATATGGAACATAAATTTACAAATGCTGAAAAGGTTGATATTCTATCGCATGTTTTATTTTATCTCAAAAAAACTGTTATGTGGCAGATAGAAGATGTTATTTGTGCTAGAGAATAACGGAAATCATTTTGAACACCTGAATATGTAGTAACGTTCCTTACTTTTTTCGTTGTTCATTTTATTACTGTTTTGGAATGATTTTTGTTCACTTATTTGTGGTTTATTATTAAATTATTTGTTATTTATTGAACCAGTCCAACATAAGTAAAAAATTTAGAGCTTACTTATGAGATATTATTTATAAAATTAGGAGAAATACAGGACCGTTTCCCAAAATTTCCTGATGTTATTCAAAAAACCCTCGAAACGTCATTAAACCACAATGTGTCATATATCGTTGCATTCGGGAGAAAAAAGCTCCCAAATTCCAATATCAGGAAAACAGGACCGTAGTTAAAAAAAGAAAGTTGATAATGGCCCTTCGAAGACGACTAGTCGGATTACAAAACAATTAACGCTGTTAGATAGAGCGGAAAAAGTTGCAATGCAAAAGTGCAATTTTCTTTAGAATTCGATCTCAAAAAAACCCAGAAAAACAATAAAACGATTTTTCAGAACTACTCGGAATTTTAAAACTTTCTAAACGGCATATTATTAGGCACGTAAATGAGCAACTTTACCTCCATTTAACCGACTTCGTATCTCTTACGGTTTCCCCTGTACTGGCCCGCCTTATCTTGGACACGTTGTATATGTTGGTTGGTTACATTTCAAAAAAATATTGTTTATATTTATTCCTTGTTTTACAAATTTCAAATTCATTGGTGAAGTAATTAGGTATTTTTTAGAAATACATTTGTTTAGTCAAAATAAAAATAAATAATTACAACATTTGCTTAATACTACTATTACACACACACATTTTGCGTTATTTTTAGAGGTATTCGAATTGTATAACATTCCAGTTTTCAGAAGCTTCCTCTTCCTGTCATACTAACGGAAATAATTATTTTAAAAAAGCAGACAATAAATATGTTCTTGTACATCGTACTTACCAGATTATTTTTAGGTGGAGACCTTAACGATGAGGTTGCTGATCTTGTCCAACGATGGGGTTGCTCTGTTCCCAATACCGTAAATAAATATTTAATTTCGTAATAACGACATCTAATGAAAGATTTAAAACACACCGCAAATTTTGAAAGCCCGTTATCGTGTCCCCTCCAAAACCAACAGGATCTTTGCTCCGCCTTTCTAAATTCTTGAATGTTCTGCTCTCACAACGACCAAGGGGAGCTCCGATCCGTCACATACACCATGCCTAACCTATGACG
Organism: Barypeithes pellucidus; assembly: GCA_963991005.1. Taxonomy (NCBI): domain Eukaryota; kingdom Metazoa; phylum Arthropoda; class Insecta; order Coleoptera; family Curculionidae; genus Barypeithes; species Barypeithes pellucidus. The sequence goes on from OZ022558.1 coordinate 17,787,277, forward strand.
GGAGCTGGCACCGATATGCCCGAGTTCCGTGGACATACCAGTTTGCTGCTGCCATTGACACATCTGATACCCCAAATAACAATCACGGATTTGTGACATAGTGCGTGCTTGTATAGCCTGGAGATGACCGCGCCCCGTTACGTGATGCATGGTTGTGTGTATGTGAAGAATAGTCTGGAAAAAAAATTAAATGCTTATTGTTCTCACAAGAATAGTAGTAACAAAAATTAAAGCTAATTTAGTACTCATAAGCTAAGTTTCAACCAGAAGCGGATGGGAGATGTTAATTATTAAAAGAAGACAGAAAAATCCTAATCTTATATTTAAAAACTAGTTAAAATATCATGAAAATCGAACTAAAAAAAAAAACATCAAATTCAAATAACATTTTGAAGTAGCGGAATATTTTGACGGGGATAAAGAAAATTTTGAAAAAATCATTGCGATTTGGCGACGCTGCAGACAATAATGACAATATTTTAGAGTTATAAGGAGTCTTAGTAAACATTTCAATTCTTGATAAAGTATGCAGGGGGTTCCGTTTGAAAATAGTGAGTAAATTTAATCCAAACTTCCCAAAATCTTGAAAATTTTATAAATAGTACTCATATAACCCAAATGCAACAATATATAAAAAAAACAATTATCAAATTAAAATCAATAAAGAAACTGTAATATATTTATTTGGGACCGCACAAAAGCAAAAAGAAAAATAGGAAAATAATTAATATCTTGACAACACTGCAACAGATTGAAAAAGAATAATTAGTCATAAGCAATAAGGAGGGACATTAATATCGAGTAAAAAATATTTGGTGTTCCATTTAAAAATATTTCAATTTTAGTGGTCCCGCTTTTGTGAAACACACTGTATATTTAAAAATATTTTTAAAATATACATCTTCAATAGTCCCCTAATTTTTATTGTTAAAGTTTTCGTCTATCGATGATATTATATGCGTTATCGAAGAATTAAACACTAAATAGACACCCTCTATAGTTGATATTCTATTCCGTGATTGAATTCCAATACAAATAAAAATTCTTTCTCAATATTTTATATTATTTTTGGCAAGCAGATAAAGGAAGTCGGCGGGCCGGCGCTTTCTGAACTAATTGGACCGATGGCGGCCTAGCGGTGTCGGATTTGAAACAAGCCGTCGTCAGCAAAAAATTATATTTCAAATAAATAATTTTAAGGAGGATTTTTATTTCTATTCGATCCGAGAATAAAATATGAACTATATATTAGGCAAGAACAATCGGTCGCCTAGGGCGGCTGAAGGACGGAAAAAAATAATTTGATAAACAGTGTGTCCAAGCGGATTCCTCGAAAAAGAAAACTTCCTGATTTGTGGGTATACAGTGTGTCTACTTAAGTTGGAACCATATGGAAAACTTTTATATTATTAGTTTTATGAAAAAAGTTATTCTTCATAAAAAGTGTTGCATGGTCTAAAACTCAAAATGCAATCTTCAGTTATTAATATTTCTCAGTCATATACGAGGTATATCAGAAATTACGAATTTTACTCAAGAGTAAAGTACCTTTATTTTTGACAATATAGAAGAATGTTATGAAGAAAAGTTATTTTGAATTAAAAGTTATATTCAAATATGTAATTACAGTTATTTAGCATGAAAATGTAGGTTTTGTGATTATTTACTAATCATTCCTGGCTTGATACAACTTAACGTAATCTAGGATGCACTGACAATAAATATTTGACACGGAATGACATAGTGCGTTGGTATTTATAAAATACATTAGAAATTACAGCTTTACTAAGTTGTGATGAAAAAATAGAAATTGTTTTAATAATTAATACGGAATGATTAGTAAATAATCACAAAACCTAAATTTTCAGGCTAAATAACTGTAATTGCATATTTGAATATATCTATTAATTCAAAATGACTTTTCTTCTGTATTGTCAAAAATAAAGGTACTTTACTCTTGAGCAAGATTCGTAATTTCTGATATACCTCGTTGATAACTGAAGGTTCCATTTCGAGTTTTAGACCATGCAGAACTTTTTATGACAAATATGAAAGAGCTTAGATCAAAGTACCGTGTGATATGTTTGAAGATACGATAAAAAGTAATTAGTAAAAGTTGTCAGTCGCCTCAATACAAAATTTTGATTCATTGTCTCAATGCACAAAGACTGGCAAAGAGTTTCACCACTTATAAACCATAAGTTCCTTTAAATTAACTTACATTTTTGTAAATAAGTTGTTTTGTCTTTAAACGGTATGATTTTTTTTTATAATAAAAAAAATTAAAAAAAATTGCCTTCTTCGGGAGGCAATCCGTGAACACACTATACAGGGCGTTCCTTAATGAGGTGCTATTATTTCAGGGTGTGATTCCTTAGGTCATTTTATAAAGAAAAGTTCATATGAACACATGTCCGCAACGGCTTAAATATTTTGCTACAGGGTGTTGAATTTTTATTTTTTAAATGGTTATTTTTTAATATCTCCGAAAGTACTTTACATATTATTTTCTATTTTGGTATGTGTTAATAGGATATAGAACCACAAATTTTAGTTAGAAAAATTATTCAATTCCACCAGTGGCGTCCCTGCACACATGTCCTCTGACACTTTTTACGAAAAAGATGGTACGCCACTGACGACATTTTTCCATGTGGATATTTTTTGAATAGCCTGGTCAATTCTACATGAAAACGGTCTCTTGAGTTTTTCTCGTCAGACGCACCCTTCTTGATTAAAACCACTAAATTCATATTGAAATTCATTATTATTAACATTGATAAAATAATTAATGATAAATTTTGTTTTATAAAAATTGTTGGAAATGGCCACCTTCACTTAAAAGGCATGCTTCCGCCCGTCTTCGAATCGAATTGCCCACTCGTTCAAATATTCCCAGTTTTTATAAAACAAAATTTATCATTAATTATTTTATCAATGTTAACAATAATGAGTTTCAATATGAATTTAGTGGTTTTAATCTGACGAGAAAAACTCAATAGACCGTTTTCATGTAGAATTTACCAGGCTAATCAGAAAAAATATTCACATGGAAAAATGTCAGTTTTGTAAAAAATATCAGAGGACATGTTTGCAGGGACGCCACTGGTGGAACAATTGACTAACTTGTCTAACTAAAAATTGTGGTTCTATATCCTATTAATACATACCAAAATTGAAAATAATATCTAAAGTACTTTCGAAGATATTAAAAAATAACCATTAAAAAAATAAAAATTCAACACCCTGCAGCAAAAAACTTCAGCCGTTGCGGACATATGTTCTTTTGAATGAAGTTTTTTTTATAAAATGACCTAAGGAATCACACCCTGCAATATTAGCACGTCATTAAGGAACACTTTGTATATCAAACAGCAAAATTATTGAGCAAATTAGAGAGACCATGGAAAAGAAGAAATATTAAAACAATGAATTATTTTCAAAGGCATACGCAATAATTACATACACTCATAAATCTGACCTTTATGTCTACCTACCTCAAAAAATGGACAGGGATGTATAGATTAGAGAGTGATGGTAGTGAAAGGGCGAGAGGGGCATTTTCCAGTTTTCGCCCAGGATGGCAACACCTAGAAACGGCCCTGGTGGCTAGCAAGGGTATGAAGGTTGTAACCCAAAATTTTTTTAATTGATTGAAAATCTGGTTAACATTTAAGGGCCGGTTGTATAAAACAATTCTGAACTTAGGTTCAAGGGAACGCCGATCAACCTGTGAACTACGTTCAATCAATATTACGTTGTTCATTATAAATTGATCTTAATTTCAGCTGAACTAAGATCACTTTATGTTGGCATTACTCTTATTTAGTTACTTTTTTTTTAGATTTTTGACATAAAGTATAACCTTTTATTTGATTTGGCGTTTGGCGGGCTTGCTTTCCAGGTTTCGTAATTGGTATACTTATAAAATATTGTTAAACATGAACTAAAATATTTCAATATTATTTGCAGACTGGTGGTACATTTATAAAGCGGATAGAGCTTATTGATTCCATAAAAAAAATATATACTGGGTTGCCCAAAAGTCCGGAATAAAATTAATATAGCCTTAACCTGTAACTTTTGGGGAAAACGCTCGGACACGTCAATTTAGTTTCATATAATATGCTCACATTTTGACGTTATTCGTTTTTTTTTTTTATAGACATCTGTCAAAGATATGACGCCATCGATCTTTTTTTAAATAGAAACATACAACTTGTGATATATCATTTGAAAGCTAATCTCTCGTACAGTATGCTCATAAATTTTAGCGCGATTCTGTCAAGCTATTTCAAAATGGCGACAGTTAAAAGTTTTAAAAAAATCTCTATTAAATAAGCAGAAATGATAGATCATTGATAGTTTTTTAACTTTCAAGGTAATAAATCATCATTGTATCACGTTCTAACATTTTGTGACATTGTGAAAAAATTGCGACTAAAAAAATGAAAGAAAGAAAATCTGAAAATATTTTTATTACAAATCTGAAAATTATAAAATTTAAGTCTATTTTCATTTTTTTGGTCATTTGATTCTCAAAACTCTACAATTTAATCGTCCCAAAATTCAACTCCACAAAAAAAAACGATGCGACAGACGGACCGATGGAAATACACACACAAGTTGATTTTATTTGTTGCATTTTTCCATTGCAACCGACATTAAAAACCTACTACAAGGGGAAAAGTATTCAATAAGAAATATTAAAATATACAGGGTGTCCGCTAATTAATGGTACATGGAAAAACCACAGACTCCTTACGTACCCCCCCCCCCCCCCCCCCCCCCGGAATTTGATAACTTAAAAACACATCAAAAAACTTTTAGTTAGTTCACGGAAAAGATAGGTAGTTCGTATGTTTTTTCTATTTTTTTCTTAAATTTGATAGTTGCTATTGCATCGGCGTTCGTTCCACATTTTGTTGCTCGTCCTAAACATAGCGGGCTTTTTAGCATGCGTGGATGTCGCCCAATATCAAAATTATACATCAATAATCTTTTATTTCGTTAGCGGAAAAGATAATATGTTTTTTCTATTTTTTCTCAAATTTGGTATGTATTTATAAAGTCTAAAGTAAATTTGACATAGTATATTGTTTCTTCAAAAATATTTCTCTTAATCGAAGCTAAGCCAAACGAAGAAAAATTCTAATTTAGCGGATCCGAAGCTGCTATACAGTGTGTCTACTTAAGTTGGAACCATATGGAAAACTTTTTTATTATTGGTTTTATGAAAAAAAGTTATTCTTCATAAAAAGTTCTGCATGGTCTAAAACACAAAATGCAACCTTCAGCTATCAAAATTTCCCAGTCATATCAAAAATTACGAATTTTTCTCAACAGTAAAGTACCTTTATTTTTGACAATACAGAAGAATGTTCTGAAGGAAAGTTATTTTGAATTAAGAGTTATATAAACTTACGAAACGTCAAAAGCTTTGTTCGTCTAGTCTACAGTAAAGAGAAGCTAGTATCGATATCGACTACTATCGATATTACATATTTAAAAGTATTTCTCGAATTATTATATTTAATTTAGCTTATGGAAATAAACTTATCAAATATGACTCTCGAGCGTGGTTTTAATTATCGATACAATTTTTGGGCGGGTGGGCTTGTTGGAGTTTGTTCGCTTTTCAACACAAAAATAAATATATTTTTTTAAAAACAACTTTATTATTTACACTATTACAATACATCAATCATCATCAACTAGACTCCGTGCGCTTTTAAAGCAATACAGAAGCGTCATCGTGCGGCTATTTTTGTTTGAACACCCTTATAAAAACAATGGCGTCTACAAAATTAAGTACACAGGGTATCCAGAAATTGGTCCTAAAAATAGGATATATACAGGGTGTCCCAAAAGTAATGGGACACAGAGCAATAGCAGACTCCTTAAGGCGAAATAATGCGATTTATTCAAACTGGCATGGTTGCTCCTAGCGACTTCAATAAGGTATATGTTTTTGATGTAAAAGAAGTAAAGTAACCTTATTTTTTATTAGCCGGATCGATATACGTAGCCTCAAAAAAGTTATGCCAGCTAAAATAAGTGGGGCATGCCATTGATAGCGCCCTCTACTGGTTACACAAAAAATATGGATAATTTTGAATTCCTCATCTCAAAAAACCCCAAAATCCCTAATTTTGTGCTGTTATGTCGTTTTGTTAAGAAATAATCGCAAAAAAACGAAAATAAAATTAAAACTTTGACACCCTGTATCTTGGTTGTTATCAATTTTGGGATAAGGCAAGTTTGAATAAATCGCATTATTTCGCTTTAAGGAGTCTGCTATTGCTCTGTGTCCCATTACTTTTGGGACACCCTGTATATAGCTGTATGTGCTTCTGGCCTATCTGGCTTCCTTATTGATATACAGGGTTTCAAAGTTACAAGTTAACTAATGAAATTTTGACAGTGATCCTAATATTTGGGTTATAGTAGAAACTCGTAGTAATACAACTTTTCTTATTGAAATGCTTTATTATACAGGTACGGTCGAAATTAAATTTTAAAATGTATACAATTTACTAAAAAAAGCTATAATTTCTTTTATTCAATGTCTTTTACCGCGAGATGAATCTGTTTTATTTAAAGCATTTGGAAACCACAAAACTTTTATTGTTAATCGAGTAGTAGACATTTGCGAATTGAAATAAAACAAATTTATTTGGAAAATGGTAAAAGACCGAATGAAGTAGACATAGCTTCTTTTTTTTTGGTAAAATATGGAACTGCGACAATGTCAAATTTGACCCGAACAAACCCGTCACAATTTTTTAATTTTAAAATAGGAAAAATATTTACATGACGTACAGGGTATCCCATTTTCGACACTTTTATAAGGTATCTCCGTAATTGTTACTGCTATCAAAAAAGTAATGTAGGTGTCACGTGCTCTTTTTGGGGCAAACTTAAAATGGTAAAATCAAAATTTGAAAATTTTCGCTCGCTTAAGAGATACGGGGGAAAATCAAAAAATTGACAATTTCAAAATTATCCTATATTTTCTTAGTTAAAAGAGATACAGAAAAATATTTCATACAGAAGTTTCTTTATATTGATTGTTGAATAATCTGCTGTTTTCAGAATAAGTGTACGGGGTCAGGTAAAAAAGTTATCGGACCTAACCTCATTTTTTTAATGGAACACCCTGTATATTTTAATCTAAAAAAAATTTATAACACACCATGAATGATATTGGTTTCCTAAGCGATTTATTTAAACTTTATAACTGTGAAACGAAATAAAAGATTCAGATTAAGGTAAAAAAATCACGGAAGTCATCTCAAATGTTCGGAATATGTCCTTAAATGGTTACCGTCTTTCCGGATAGCGAACAAAATATATATTTTGCGCCATTTCTTCGTTTTTTCCCACTTTCAATATAAACTGATATCATATCAAATTTTTCAAAATGTTGATAAGTCATTTTCACAAATGAAGATGTGAAAATGAAACTGACGTTAATGTTAATAGTCAACATAGTTGTTTCTAGGATATTAGCTTTTGTTTCATGGTCTACTGTGGTTTAAAGTAATAAAGTTTAAATAAATCGCCTAGGAAACCAATATCATCCCATGGTGTGTTATAGATTTGAAAGGAGAATTTAGAATAGTACCTTTTTAGATTAAAATATAACTTTTTACCTAACCCCATATACTTATTCTGAAAACGGCAGATTATTCAACAATCCATATAAAGAAACTTCTGTATAAAACATTTTTCTGTATCTCTTTTGCCTAAGAAAATATAGGGTAATTTTGAAATTGTCAATTTTTTGATTTCCCCCCGAATCTCTTAGCGAGCGAAAATTTTCAAATTTTGATTTTACCATTTTAAGTTTGACCCAAAAAGAGCACATGACACCTACATTACTTTCTTGATAGCACTAACAACGGAGATACCATATAAAAGTGTCGAAAATAGGACACCCTGTACTGACATTGATTATCCTTCCCCTAAATATACTATCATTTCTGGGCACTAGTATCTGGACACCCTGCATTAATTGGTGATTCTACTAAAATGTAATGAAACTATTGAAATCGCCAATCGCAATCGCCTTTTTGCCAATGAAAAACGGTCGTCTAGAGGCAATTTCCGACAATTCATTTTTGATGAAGCGCTTCTACTGCTTTAAGAGAGTACGAATTTCACCATTCCGAAGAATCATACGGCTTTGAAACCTCTCTGTTTATTAATAATTTTAGGATTATACATTGCAAACAATTTAACAAAACAATAAAATTACGAAATGAACCTGAAAATTAGTTTAATATAATAAATATACTTTGCATCTCAATAAATAATAACAATGTATAATAATTATCTTATTGTTAACCCGCCAGTGCCACGGGCAAAAAATTTTGTTAATTGTCTATAGTAAAATAATAGTATAAATTTGTAGAGTCACTACCACATAATAAGAAGTTTGAAACTATCACATTAACAGCACAATGCTACATTTTACTACCCCTTTATCTGTTATTAATAATATTTTAAGAATATTATGACGAAAGCAGTTTTTGCTTGAATTTTTTTTATCGTATTCCCAACATTGTTTGTGAATTATCATTAATGACATTGGCAGAAAGGATGCACGCAGAATCAAGTCGTTTAGGTAAATCGATAACTGGGTTACTTTGATTGTGAGAAAATCATTTCTGCCAATGTAATGCATGGCAGTCACATTTCTCTGGTTAGTTAATTATTGAACAATATATTTCTGCAACCAAACGCGGCAAGCCTTTAATCGAAGAAAGAAAAACATATTTTGAACAAAAATTGCAGAATGCTGAAAATTTCAATAATTATCGGTATCAGTGGAGAGATATGAGGTTCGTTCCAACCACCCTAAAAATCGTACAATGTCACTCACATGCTTAGTAGTCGAAAGCCGTTCCAACCGAAACAACACGGTTTATCTGGCGATCCCGTTCGTGTACCAACCAAATTTGTGATCGATCGCAAACCAGTTCCTGAACGGTGAAGACGATACATGGCCAAGAGCAGGAACCGTTTGTACTGACTTGCGCCGTAAGAATTTTAACAGTTGTTTTTGTATTACTGGCATTCGTGCAGTTCTTTTAGCCTTGTTTTGTAGTTGTTGCTTAACCCCTCTTTAATATTCTGATTATTTAATTTATTCTTATTCATTTTGTATAATCCGGTTCCCAAACCTACAAGATATTCTTACCATTAAACACGTTATTCTCTTCCATAATTATTACATACAACAAAACGGAACGACAAAAGATAATACTCAAGATAAGACGAAGAAATTAAGCAACAAAAGTAGGGTTATGATTTATGATAATTAACTAATCTTCTTTCCTAGTCTAAGAACTAATCAGCCAGGCGATCAGGATCAGCTGTGATTTTTACAGAGAATGGTCATAAAAACCACCTTGCTTCCTTGTGCATCGGCAACAAACGGTGCAAAATTAACGCCTGCGCACAAAATCGATCCCAACGGTTTGGTGACGGTTCTAGAACGATACAAACATAGGGTGTTGGAACAAACCTAGTGACGTTTGAAAATTCAGGCGCTAAAACTATAACCACATTTCTCGACGTCTCCCTAAGAGCGAATGCTGTAAAACAAATTATTATTAAGAAAAATAAGCCATTTCCACGATTATTAACAACAAATAAAGAAGTTCAATTGGTGAATTATTGCCTTGTACCGACTAAATAAATGTTTAAAGAAAAACCCGTGGTTCTTAGTAAATAAATGGCCCAACAAAAACAATGTCCGAGGAATTTTAAATATCATCTAGTCAACCTAAGGCAACAAAAAACGCCAAAACAGTGTGTTTCAAAAAACATGTGCCGTCACTCGTGTGGTTATTCCTTGCACCAATCAGCATGGGTCCGTAGATTATTTGAAAGATACAGGGTGTGAAAATGTTTTCGGTGTTTTCAAGACATTTCCGAAACGGCTTTAGTAATTTTAGTGAAATTTTGAAACTATTTGTCTTATTTTTTGGGCAAGAAATACCCACACGAGCGATGGCAAATGTTATTTTGAAACGCCCTGTATAAATACGTCAAACAATTAAGAACTAAAATGAATTTCAATATTAATCTCTCGTAGACAAATTAAAGGGGATAAACTATCTCAACTATCATTGGGGGGGTATCTTCTAAATTTCCTGCTGCCTACCCGTGTTAGTTATGCAGTTTTAGGTAAGCGTCGACGAATAGATCAAGTTCGTGCGAAAGGTAGTTCGCTTTATTTCTCAAAACCTTAAAGAAGAAATACATTAAAATTCCGGATTCTCTTACCCAAGTAGCATTTTTGGACACATTATGGTATATGTATCGTAACTATCGTTTCTGTTTCCGATCAAAATTGGAAACCGTTGGCAACAAAAATGGAAATATTTTCGAAATGTATTTTAAATGGCACATTTGCACGCGTTTCCAAGTGGTTGGTACTAGCTGGGACTTTCGCTGTTTCGATGCACAATGGAAACTTTTATCGAAAATGTTTCGGAAATGTTACTTTATCTGTTTAAATGACATGATAAAGGGGCGGGGCTCTGTTAAAGCATGCGCAACAAAATTGTTTCTAAGTGTGGCTGATATTGTATGTGAACATGTCAAAATGGACAAAATAAGGAAACAAATAATTAGGATACCTTCACTGTTATAAAATAAAATTTATAAAATTCAATAAATTTTATCTTGCAGTTTAGTAATTTGGCTTTATATTTTTAATGTGCCCTCGATTTATTTGCAATTACAGAAAAAAATATACTTTGCCAAAAATTTAAAAATTGAAATATTTTCAAAATTTTATTTATTTCTTTTATAAATCGACTTAGCTAGGAAAATAGAACTTATTTAACAACTTTTGGCTTTTCAAAAGATGCAGTAATTTCATTAGAACTCATTTTAACAAAATAAAAATTAATTTCACAAAATGGCCGCTAGAAAGCAATAAATTATTCTGGTCCAAAATGGACTCGAATTATGGTGAATAATTATTGCCTATTGTCTGCTTTCTATGGCTTCTACCTCAACTGATGCCACCGATAAGGCAACTAAGGTAATTTTTATTATTAATTAAAGAATTTGTAGATGTTTTTTTTCTTTGTGATGCTTAGTAAGTAGAGATTTATTTCAGTTATCTTTCGAAAAATATTTATCTTTGCATGTCGTTAATGTATCGACACTATGGTTTGTAAAATATTTCGAAACAAGCTCGTCTTTAGTGTTTCTAGTAACTGGATTCGAAAATGTGTCTCTAAAGTTTCGTAACACATGTGTCTCGACATGACTTTATAATTTTAATCGAAAATATTTCGAAACGTTTCTCAGCAAAGAATGTGTGTCCAATTTGTGTCTAAAAATGCTTTTTGGATACCCGAACACCGACTACAATTCCCTACCTTCGCCCTTCCTCCTGCATTATCCAACGTTGCCACCTCCTTCTCCAACACTTTAAACTGATCGTCCATTTCCCTTGTCGCTCGGTCGACTAAGCTGCACAATCTGGCAAAGGTGCCGCTCAATTCCTGCTGAACCTGATGGCTACAATTGGCGGACGTCAGGTCGACGATCATGCGGAGTTTGCGGGTAGCGTGATCGACATACTGTTTCTTGAACGAGCGCTCCTTGGCTTTGTTCGTCCATGTGAGGCGTTCGTAAAAATAGAGGCAGCTATATAGAGCTCCTAGAAATAGAGGATTTAGTATTTCGATCGTTGCCCCTGTATACAGGGTGGTCCCTAATAGATGCGCCATAGAGTAACCACAAATTCTACACATCAAAATAATAGATTTGAGCTCGATGTGCCTTAGTAAAATGTTGGTCGTTAATGAGATACAGGGTGCTAAAGTTTAATTTCTAAATTAATTTTTATTTCATGGCTCTAGCTGTTTTTGAGATACAAATATAAAAATTCGTAATTAGGGAATTTTAAGGACGAGAAACGTGAATCTATTCCTGTTTTTCAAATAACTAGTAGTTATTTGAAAAACTACACGCCCGCTTTATCACATCCAAAAAAATTTTACGGGTAGCTTAGAGTTATTTTTATTTTCAACAAAAATAATTATTCAATGTGGACAAAAAATTCGATGTAATGAAAATTATGAACGAAAATCATAATAATAAAAATAATGTGATAAATAAAAACTGCAATGCAAATATTTGGGAAACGGATTGATTTAACAAAATAAATGTATACATTTTTTTTTAGAAATAACCATTCTTTTATGAATTTTAATCAGGATCCCAATAAAGTTACCGGCAAAGAATTTTGGGCGTGATATAGTGGGCCTGTAGGGTGAAAATAGCGTCCCCTACAAGTTATTTGAAAAACATTTACAAATTTTCATGAATATATCTCAAAAACAGCTCGAGTGAATCTAGAAAACAGTTGCTCGGAGCAACATTGACAAGGTACACCATTCTTGGGTAAAAGTGATGAGAAAATTCATATTTTTATTAAAAACATAAATATAATAAAGCAAAAAAAAGTTATACTTCTTCCTATGTACCAGAAGTACCGCAGCGAGCGCCCTCTACAATCTACATAAGAATTATTAACAGATTCAGATTTCTCGCCCCAGAAAACGCCCATCACAGACTTTGATGCAAAAATATTGGTTAATAGGTAAGTTAATAGGAAATTAGAAAATACAATTTTCACTGTATCTCGGTTATTATAAACTTTTGAACTCAGAAACTTTAGGCAAATCGCAATATTTTTTAGTGTTGGGAAAAACCGATGATTTTCATAATCGAGTACATACTTGATACTCGAGTGATTTTAATAATCGAGTGAATCGCTTGAAATTCCAATTCACCAAGCGATGACGACACCGACTGCTCGACCGGCAGCCTAGCCGTTTACATGTGATCAGTCATTGTTCGTTTTGTTATTTTTCATTAACAATTTTTATTATTATATTATTTTTGAGAAGTTTTCTCGAGTTTACAGTAAATAAAAATTTAAAAATTATATCCTTTAATTTTTTAATATTTACAATCGGAGACCTAAACTACGCCGCTGGCTAGCCAGTTAAAACAAAACTTTCCATGTCGCGATGACTCCGCTCAGGGATTTGGCATTCTTTTTTATATGCACCTTCTTGTTTATGTGCCTTTAAGAAAGACGTATGTCGTGGTACCTGCTCAGCGTCAAACTCGAACGTCGCCAATCGGATGGCGCGGCGCGGGAAGATCGTGTATCAAGTGACAGGCGATATTTTTCGGTTTTTCGCCTGAATTTATAACTAGAGTATTTCCTATCGATCTAAAAACTGTTCGAATATACGAGCAATTTTTTAACTCAATCACACTACAGCTGTACATTTCCGCCGGCGCGGCGTCGAGCGAAGCTTGGGTATCGAGTGAAAGATAATAAGTGACGAGCGACGGTTTTCGCCTGAATAGATAACTCGAGCGGTTTTTTTAATAATCGAGCGATGTCGGTTATTTCAATATCGAGTGATCAAGCGGTTTTTCGCTCGAGCGATCACAACATTAATATTTTTACCCAAAGAATCTGCAGGTTTACTGTGCACTATTAGTTTTGATACACCATGTATATTTACAGAACCTGTTGGAAGTATCTAATTGTATAAAATTGAGCAACTATTCCAGGGCAATATTTTACCTGTCACTACAACTACCCTCCATCCAATTGTCTTAAACATAAATCCAGATATCAACAGACATCCCATGGTACCCTGTGATGTGGCTCCCATTATAGCAAATCGCGACAACAAGGACCAATCGTCCAAACTGGCGTTACTGAACAACGGTCTATTATCGACCACATCTACAGGTGTCGAGGGCATAATGTCGTTTTGCGGACTTTCCCTTTTGTTTTTAAGGGCGAGGAAGCCACCTTTGCCGCCTGCGAACCTTTGTATAAGGGCCGTAATTCCATATGAAAACCTGAAAAAACAATTATAATGGTTTATCCTAAACAATTAATAAAACACATCTCGTCTTAAATATACAGGGTGTTATGGTAATGTCTTATTATATTTAAATAGGCGACTACTTGAGTGTCCTAGAGAAATCATATATATACAACACACAAATGGACCAAAAATTGAAAGATACGAAAAAAAGTAATTATTCATTAAAAAGTCTGCTTGTCGAAAAAATAGGAATTAAGATGAGGAAAATGTTTCTTATTGTACAGGGCGTCTCAAAAATGCAAAAACATAAAATATAGCAAGAGTAAACAGTGATTGTTGACCTTTTAACGTGAAATGATAAATAAAAAACTTGCTCCAAATTTAGTCCTATCCCTGATTTCGAACTTACTGAAGGAAATTGAAATTTAAAAAATAAACATTTTTGCAAGTCCGCATTTCACTACTTTCATATTATTATGACTTATACCTGTACATTATTACCTGTTTTTGTAGTTGTTAGTGTCAGTGTCAAAATAAATATTCTTGAAAAAGCTGACCGTTGAACAAAGAGTTTTTATAGTGCAATGTTATGGAAATGGTCAGTGATCTTATCGCTACGTAGTGGAGGAATTCCAACGCAAATTTCCTGGCGTGTACGTTTCGAAAGTTGGTGTACACAAACTGGTGAAAAAATTTAAAAAAAAACATTTATTGACATTAAAAAACTGAACTGAGGAAGATGCCTGTTGTTGCAATCTGTAAATGAAAATCCATTGCTTTCCTTGAGAAACAGAGCTAAGCATTTAGAGGTGGTTCAAAAATCTACCATTCAAACAGTTTTAAAAAATAATAAAATGTACCCTTACAAGCCTTATTTCAACCAAACCTTGGAGACTGAGGATGAAGCTAAATGGCTAGATTTTTGTTTATGGTTTGGAAATGAGATTTTAAACGTCAATAGAAATTTTCACAAGCTTATAATGTTTTCTGATGAATCAACATTATCAACCAACGGAACTGTTGCTTCTCAACAAGTCAGATATTGGAGTAAAGAGAATCCTAAATTTAGGATTCCCGCAAGACGTCAGTACTTTAAAAAAATCAATGTGTGGTGTGCAATTTCATATTAATGTATCATTGGGCCTTATTTGTTCGAAGGTACTTGTAATAGCAATTACTAGATACATTCTTTAGCGATCATCTTGAAGAGCTGCCCCTGGATTATCGCAATGCAATGTATTTTCAACAAGATGGGTGCCCTGCACATTACGCTGGAGAGGTCAAAGAATGGCTGAACAGAAAATTCGGTTTGAGATGGATAGGAAGAAATGGGCCAGTTTTATGGCCCCCAAGAAGCCCCGATCTGACATTAGCCCATTCTTACCTTTGGGGCCGTATAAAGCAGCTTACTTTTGCGCAACCAATGGATAGTAATGTCGAAATTTTAAAACTAAGAATTAGGCGAGCAGTGGAATCATTATCAGTTGAAGAGATTCAAGCCAGTTTTGATCACATTAGGAAGCAGTTGGAAAAATGTGTTGAATATGGGGGAGGGGGTTTTTGAACTATGACTATTGTGTATGATACCTCGTCCATTGTAAATTTATTATTATTATTATTATTTTTTATTAATGTTTAGTAATGTAAAGCTAATAACCAAGTAAATGTAGTAAAATCACTGTTTATTCTTATTATATTTTATGTTTTTGCATTTTGAGAATCAATTTTCTCATCGTAATTCCTATTTTTTCAACAAGCAGACTTATTAATGAAGAATTACTTTTTTCGTATCTTTCAATTTTTGGTCCATTTGTCCTCTTATTAACTGCATCCGCGGACATACTGTATATATATTTTTAAATCAACCGTCTAAAAATGGGAAACAATTCACTTTTTCATGGATTTTAATTTTGATACATTTTGATACCGCGGCCGAATCGCCTGATATAAATATTTTTTCCATGATTGGACACTCATTTTACATAGGCATGGCAAATTTGAGCCAAATCAGTTGAATAATTTAGGAACTATCCCGGGGAGAGACCTATAAAACATCTTTTATTTCACTCTAATCGGCGAGTGAAACAAAGTACAGTGTTAATTAAGTATCTGGCTAAAAACTTGTCGAATATCAATCGAGAGAAAATTTTTTATCTGCAAAATTTTGTATCTGCAAAATTTTCTCATGGTGTTATTCAAGTTTGTTTGGTTTGCTCGGGTTTGGTTTAGTAATTTCTCTAATGAAATTTTTTATAAAAATCACTCGCCTGAATCTTCGTGATTATATGTCAAAATTGCCAAGCAAAAAGTTTCATAACAGTTGAAAATGTTGCCAATAAAATTTTCTCTCTTATGAAATCATACAAGGTGTCCACTAAGTACGTCCTAATCTCTCGGGAGCATACAGAGGAGACCAAAATAAATCTAATTTTCATAAAAAAAATTCCTAAAGTGCCCCCTAACGGAAATACAGAACCGCAAATGGGTGACTCGCGAGAGATTATGAGGTACTTACCGAAAAAATGTCAACAAATAAGTAACGGATTTTACAGCTTGAAATTATTAAAGTTATGCCATGCCGGCTGTCAAATTTGTGTAACTGTGACTTTGTGACTTTCCTTCCATGGATGGCAGTCTTTATTTTTTTATTACTTTCAAAACATTACATAGACATTGTTATTCATAATTTTATACATTTTTGTACTTATCGAGAACAGTTAATCTGCGTGAAAAAAGACATTATTTTCGTGTAGTTTTGATTATAATTTCTCAAAACTAACCCTGGTGCGCCTGTGCTGTAATAATCTTTCCCTTTGGTATTACTAATCGTCTCGGAGCTTCATTAAAATAAAAACGACGTTCTCGTTCAAACTCTTTCTTTAATAATCCATGTTTAATTTACAATACCTCCAAATCTAAGTATTCCGAGCATTCACCTTTGATGTTACAATATTCCTATTTAATCAGTCCACTAAGCATAACACGGATGAAATCGTTAATTGACAAAATTAACTATTTCATCCTCACCTAGTATCCGTTCGGAATCAGACTAGTATCCGTTCGGAATCAGACTACTAGTGGTTATACTTAGTGGTTATACTTATATTACACCTCCTACGGAAAATAAAAAAATAATAAAAAAAAATGTTTGATATGCTATTTTTCAAAATACATTTTTGTCCTATTTTTATGTACTTCAACTAATCTATTTCCTATCTTAATTAAAACATTTGGAGCCTTATCCTCTACTACTGGGTAAGGACCGTTATAAATAGTATCTTTTTTATTTCCAGCATCATTTTTTATCAAAATCTTTTCCCCAGGTTTGTAAATAATAAATTTTGTTTTTTTGTCAAAACAGACTTTTCTCTTCTCTTTGGACTTTACTAAATTATCTCTAGCATCTGCCCATGCATTTTGCAAGCGATATTTTAGTTCAATAGGATAATTTTCAAAATTATAGAGTGGATCTATTTTATTTTCAATATTAGATGGTAAATTACAAGTTTTTCCAAAAATTAACTCATAAGGTGTATAACGTGTTTCTGTTTGAACGCTATTATTGTACGAAAAACTCCAAAATGGAAGCCAAGTGCTCCAAGTTTCTGGATTTTTTGTTGTTTGTATCCGTAAATAAGCATTTAAATGTTTGTGCGTGTTTTCAAGTGAGCCTAATGTTTCATGATGATATGCTGTTGAAAACAATTGTTTTATTTTTAAAATTTTGCATGTATCCTTTAAAGTTGAACACAAAAATTCTGACCCTCTATCTGAAATTATACATTTTGGTATACCATATCGCAAAATAAAATTATTTACAAAACTTGATGCTATAGTTGTTGATGCTATAGAGTTGTACGATTCTTTATTGGATACTGAGGGAAAAAAACTTTTAACCACGTATGTTTTAAAAACTAGACTGACTGAAAGCGCAAAAATTAGACTTAAACAATCCTACTTAACAAACGCACTTTTAGTTACCGATTTAAAATCTTATTTTATTTCAAAAAAATCAGTTTCTGCATTGTCATTTAAATTAAACAACTCAAAACAAAACTCAAAATCAATCGAAGATTTTGGGAGGTCGCTGGAAAAATTATTAGTTGATCTTACTTTGACTCAAGCAGACGGAAATGACCAAAATGTGATGATTTTGAGACCAATCAATGAAAAAATCGCGGTGAATTCATTTGCAAACGGACTTAATAATCATGACCTAAGAACGATTATAAAAGCACGAAATTATTTAAATCTCAATGACGCGATTAGGGGTGCTAAGGACGAGGAGTTAACACTAAACAACTTGAGACCAATTTTTTCTATGCGTTCGAATTTCCATAACGCGAATAATACAGGCACGAATCATAGACGTTTTAATAACAATTTTACAAGGGGTTTTAATAACAATTTTACAAGGGGTGTAATAACAATTTTACAAGGGGTTCTTTCAGGAGTTCTACTCAAGGAACTAATAATAATAGACAATACAATGCTAATAATAATATTCCGCAACCATCTTACAGACAACCACCACGTACACGATTCCTCCGTATACATTAAACATTGTCATCAAGTTTTAATGTCATAGTGATTACTGACGAAGAAAAACATTTTTTTTTTAATATTTCAACACCACATATCATAAAAATAAAGCCGTTTAGGACCTATGTTAATATAAACGCACTGTATATGTGCTCCCTCGACATGTCATTCAATCTCAAAATAAAGTTGTTACCTGTATAATTACACCAATTCACTTCGTCTATATAAATAAACTGCGATCTCAACAGTAACTGTAACTATGAAACTGTAACTAAAAAAGATTTACCTAAATTCCAAATCTTCATGAAAATCGGCACACAAATTGTCACAATTCAGCCTGTATAAGATCTCAAAGGGCTGTCTCCTAGGCATTATGAGATTGCTAGCTGTCCTGAAGCTTTCTGGAATCAGACATTCCATCCTAGCTGTCATTTCTGTTTGACTTTGTTCCATGTTCATAGCTAATGCCGTTGATAATCTAGAAAAAAGATGGCGGAATAAGCAAAGTTGTTAACGTCGCAGAAAAATTGAATTTACCACATTGTTACATTTGTTACGTCGCAAACGTAGCAAATTAAATTATTGTTTTGTCTAATTTGATCATTTCTGTATGTCCTATGTCGGGGACACACTGTATGTCATATCATCATGTTATGATCACTAGTTTCTGGACACCCTGTAGTAAAATAGCGACACGTCTTACCTTGCCCGTAAATTCGATCCTAAGCCCGTTTCCACATGTAAATGTAACTCTTTCTTGTAAATATTGAGAACTAGAGGTTCGGAATGGAAAGGTAAATTAAATTCATCTACAAGGGTGCTAAGGCGACGTATTTCTTCAGTTAAAGCTTTCGATACTCTTTGCTCGACATCCTCGACCATGTTTCGTATTTTCTTTTTCATTTCCTACATGAGAAAAATAATTTAATAACAACACGATGCATAGGTTGGGCGCAAAGCTCGAAAACGGAAAATGATCGATTTCCGAAGTTAAATTCAATTTCATTTGCTTTGGAGGTCTAGAAACAACCGAACCTGGAATTATTGTGCAATTGTGAAACGTCCTAAGCTTAAAATATTGTTTAGTTGTGTTAAGTTTGGATATCGCAGTGTTTTGTATATTTTTGTGTATTAGTGAAAATAGGCAGGTACGTCAAGAGCAAACTTTGTCGAGTTTTTAAATCAGTTGTTTTGCTCACGTTGTATGTTTTGACGGTTATGAAATTAAATAAAAAATAATTCCATTCGAAATTGTGTGTCTAGGAAAAAATGAACTTGGATTTACGGAAACGATATATTCAGTTATTATTTACCTGTGTAATAATCATTAGCTGTTGTTCTGTATAGTTGATTTTGTCAGTTAGATCTTTACGTTGTGTCAGTTTTTCTTCTTTTAATTTCAAAGCTTCATTGTAAATACTTTCCAATATGTCCCGGAGTTCGCTACAAATGAAGTTAGGTAATACTTAAAACTAAAAAACGCCAACAAAATATAATCCCTCTTTATAGACAAACAAAATACATAAATCAATCATAAAAAATGTCGGCCTAACTGTTCACAAAAACAAAAGAGAATATAGCCCGATTTCTTGGAAACTACTACTCGAAAAATAATGAATTATGGTCTTATTTAAAAAGATGCAAACGGCCTTTAAAATGCTGTGCCATGTGACCCCTTCCAATTTAAGATATTAAGGGTAAGATATACAACGTGTCCAAGATAAGGAGGACCAGTACAGGGATCTCGGAAACCGTAAGAGATAAGAAGTCGGTTAAATGGAGGTAAAGTTGCGCATTTACGTGCCTAATAATATGTCGTTTAGAAAGTTTTAAAATTCCGAGTAGTTCCGGAAATTCTGCAAAATGGTTTTATTTTTTTCCTGGGTTTTTTTGAGATCGAATTCCAAAGTAAAACGCACTTTTACATTGCCACTTTTTCCGCTCTATCTAACAGCGTTAATTGTTTTCTAATCCGACGAGTCGTCTTCGAAGGGCCATTATCAACTTTCTTTTTTTAAATATGGTCCTGTTTTTCTGATATTGGAATTTGAGAGCTTTTCTCTCCCGTATGCAACGATGTATGACACATTGTGGTTTAATGACATTTTGAGGGTATTTTGAACAACATCAGGAAATTTTGTGATACGTTCCTGTATTTCTCCTAATTTTATAAATAATAACTCATAAGTAAGCTCTAAATTTTTACTTATGTTGGACTAGTTCAATAAATAACAAATAATTTAATAATAAACCACAAATAAGTGAACAAAATACAGAAACATTATTTCAAACTTCTGTTGATTCGGGATTTAAAAGAAAAGTAGGCGGTTTGAAACAAAAAAATAAGATGGTGACGCGTGATTTGTTTCACTTGACATTCCCATTGTGATCGTTTGAAAGCGTTTTAAGAGGTTTTCTATTTTCCAGAATATATGGAACATAATTTGACAAATGCTGAAAGTTTGATATTCTATCGTGTTTTATTTTATCTCAAAAAAACTGTTATGTGGCAGTTAGAAGATGTTATTTGTGCTTAGAGAATAACGGAAATCATTTTGAACACCTGATTATGTAGTTCCTTAGTTTTTTGGTTGTTCGTTTTATTACTGTTTTGGTATGATTTTTGTGCACTCATTTGTGTTTATTATTAAATTATTTGTTATTTATTGAACTAATCCAACATAAGTACACACTTTAGAGCTTACTTATAAGATATTATTTGTAAAATTAGGAGAAATACAGGACCGTATCCCAAAATTTCCTGATGTTGTTCAAAAAACCCTCGAAACGTCATTAAACTATAATGTGTCATACATCGTTGCATTCGGAAGAAAAAAAGCTCTCATATTCCAATATCAGAAAACTTTCTAAACGGCATATTATTAGGCACGTAAATGCGCAACTTTACCTCCATTCAACCGACTTCGTATCTCTTACGGTTTCCGAGATCCCTGTACTGGCCCTCCTTATCTTGGACGCGTTGTACAGTGACCGGCAAAAAGTTGGCCACATATGGGAAACTTTTTTATTATTGAAATATTAAAAAGACTTTTTACGCCGATTGCTTAATTTAATTTATTTTATTATACACGTTATTTAAAAAAAAATGGTAATATTTTAACTTTGGAGCCGAAATTCCAAAAATTCTACTTTTGCTGTACACTTGGTAAAAAATCCTATAAAAAAAGTAATAACTAGTTCCTTACTTCGCAATATATTTTCCCCTTTGAGAGTGCATTTCAAATTTAGTTTTTACAGCCGATTGAGATATACATTCTTCAAATTTCCTTTCAAAGTCCTAAAAATAACAGCATATTATTTATAAGTTAAAATGAGAATTATTGTATAATTCACAATTAGAGCAGTTCTAGTAGATTACTAGACTGTTTCTTAAATACTTTTTTTACAGGTTGGTCATGTATGTTTAGTTGCAGAAAAAATAACTAAACTAACCTCGCACCTGCCAAGTTTACTTTCTTTTTAAAGCTGAACACAGTACAATATATAGATATTATATCAATTTAAGCTTTGCAATTTCCATTAACTCAGGAGGAGTTAAGAGCACTTATCAGTAACCTCCATTAAGGTAAAAAGGCGTGTACAATAAAACTATTGGATAGAATTTGTTAAAATTTTAAAGGACCCCGCAGAATCCTTATGATAGGATTCGGTGAGTAGATAAAAGTGTCAATGGGCGCCCAGCGGAAAAAAATCCCTGTCGAGAGATATCTTCGTCCGAAACTAGGTTCTTTTTCGTTGCCTACCGTCCTGCAATACTCTGTCAGGCTTCCATAGCTCCTATACGAATTAACTTAGAAAGTTCATTCATATGCCGATTTATACTATATTATAGGGTGAATTTCAGGAAAATATTTTTAAATATATAGGGTTTGTTCGGGTATGGTAACATAATGCTGTCTTTTTTTTAATGGGGCACCCAGTATTTTATTACATAAAGTTTTATTTCAGTTGGTTACGTAGTTTTAAAGTAATAAATTAAAAACTAAAAAGTTTTTGAATTTTAGAAAAAAATTCAAAAAACTACCTAAAATAACTTTTTTAACCAAGGCATTGAGTGGAATTTAAGACAAGAGGTCTAGAGATAGTGCGAATATAATAGCGTTTATCTATTTTATACAGGGTGTTTATAATTAGGTTTCAAACACGACACATTTCAAAATAATTTTTCTCCACATTTTCGAATGGAACACCATGCATATTATTTCGCTATTGGATGTAGAATTCATAATAATGTATGTTGATCTGAACACAAGATAATACGCTCTTCAAATGATCTATTCACATTCCTCAACATTTCAGATCAAATACTGACAAGACGGCTTAAGGCAAGAAAATAAGTATTTTTAAAAATTTTTTGAATGAAAGCCATAAGCACATAACTTCTAAACAACCTCTACAAATGAAAATTGTATCTAAAATGAAAAATAAACGTACTCTTGAGCAACTTTAAAAAAAATTGAAATTGAATCTCTCTCATATGCACTACAGTTTCCTTATTTCTAAGACTCCTACTTCCTTTTTGCTAATACTCCAAAACTTTTTTTTTAGTTTTTAATTTATTACTCTTAAACTACCAATTGAAATAAAACTTTAGGCAATTATAAAGGACACTAATACGAACCTAATCATATAATAAAATACTGGGTGTCCCATTTAAAAAAATACAGCATTATGTTACCATACATTTTTGGGCCACCCTGTATATTTAAAAATATTTTCCTGAAATGCACCCTATAATATAGTATAAATAATCGGCATATGAATGAAATTCCTAAGTTAATTCGTATAGGAGAAGCCTGACACACTATTACAGGACACTAGGCAGCGAAAAAGAATCCAGTTTCGGACGAAGACATTTCTCGACAGGGAGTTTTTTTACGCTGGGCGCCCATGGACACTTTTTATCTACTCACCGAACCCTATCAGTGACTAAAGTTTGGGCCAATTTGAACGGGGCCCATTTTCCATAGGGATTCTGCGGGGTCCTTTAGCTTCGAAATATGGTGCTACATTTTGTTTTTTCTTTCAAAACGGTAAAAAACGTTTAAATTGAAATAATATGGTTATAGTCTTCTGAGAGTATTGCATGCACTATCACTAATCTCAATTAATTTCATAGTATAGTTTTAATGCAAAAAAATGTCACACCGAGCTTTTCAGGAAAATAATCTAAAATTGCAACGCTTCGAGTGATCAAAGGCAAAAGAATAAGGAAAACGTCTCCTACTCCCTCGATACAGCCGGCCAGCGCGCTGGCTCGTCGTGTCTTGGAATGGCGATGTTGTCTCATTGTGCAATAACAATGACTGCATAGTTCCGCGGCGAAATCTCAAATCGGACCACGCGGTCCACTGATTAACTGTAGCGTCCAGCTCCTGACACCAGTTGTAGCACCCACCCTCAGCTTAGCGCCCAACTCCTGTTGTAGCGCTCCGCCTGATTTGGATACAGCGGCTGGAGCCGGATATACAACCCACCTCGTGTTATCTCTATTCTGGAAATCCGAGCGGTCTAAATTTCAACACAAGAGGGTTGGCTACAAAATATACTTTTTGCCGGGTTCGGAAGATTCCCGTGTTAGCGGCGGACTACTATACTACCTAACTATCACTTCCCTGATAGACGCGCGACCCTGTATATACTTTCCTTAAGGGCTCGCCTGAAGCTGTCAAGTTTCATCTATCTCTATCAGTCGTATCAATAAACAACACAATTTTCAGGTATAACGTACACAATTTTATTTTAATTTTTGTAGAAAACTCAATTCTTTAGTTATTACAGTTACACAGTTATCATCTTAAATCTGGTTTACAAATCTTTTACAGACTTTTACACACTATTACTAGTATTAAGGAGTCACCAACAACTTAATGGGCCATATGTAACACTTACTTCCGCTTTAAACAAAATACTTTTAATACAATATTAATTTCGACCGATCTCGAACATTAATTATTTAATTCAAGAGATTTTTGGGCATTAATTCACCTTAATGCCACTTTCCACTTATTTCACTTTTAATCACATTTAATTCACTACACTTTACTTCGCGGAATACTTCGCGGATTACTTAGAGATTCGACGGTAACACTTTGGTGACTCTTTGATGACCCGTTGATGACTAGTTTGGTGACTTTCCGCTTCCGCTTAAATAGCCGAAAATTCCACTCTTTTTCCCTTCCAAAACCTCTCCGTGACAATTTTATTACCATATTTGGACATGCATCATAGTCATATAAGGTCCAAAGTCGCGTATTCCGGAGCAATCTAGGACACGCAGGTGTTTTATTACGCAATATTTTCGACGGTCGCCACCGCGTTCTCCTTATAAGGTCATGAATGTCTCGCGGTGATTGAACCTTGCAGGTGTTTTTACTCGACTTCTTTTGTTTTAGGTCACACGTATGTTGGGTCAGTGTCCTATTGTTGTAAGTGGGGGTGATGAACGCGGCATCTTCCCGGGGCTTTATTCATTAGTTTGTCGCGTCCCGAAGTGCATTGGTGTTGGTAAAAAAATAAAAATGTTTTGTTTTCTCCGAAGTTCCCTTTATGAAGAATTTAGTTTGTTAATAAATCGGATTAATTCCACGTAAGTTTTTCTATAAATGATTTTGTTTCGCGTTTCCCCTGGAATTTAATTTTAATACTTAGTTTTTATTTTAAGTAATTACTTCAACCCTCAATTAACTTTTATTCATTTAGACTAGTGTTTTACTCGGATTCTTTAAAATTTTATTTTAATAAAAATCATTCTTATGTCGTCCTTTTCCGTACCGTATTTTGAGGTCATTACACCACTTCCCCCTTAAATTTTTAAAATACCTTTCTTAATGAAAGTATTTTAAAAGAATTTCAATCCGCACGTGTCTTACTGTCAGTCGGTTAACAGGTCACGGCCTCCGGTCGTTGACTCAAACATCTGTCACTGTTTTGGGAAAGAGTGTGGTTCGGTTGGAAGCAAGTGTTGACACTTATGGCCCTTATGATTTACAATATTAGGGGTGCTACTCGAGAACATTATAATGTTAATGCATTAAAATAGTTAGATAAATAATTAGTCAGATATAGGTACATGGACTTTAGTCCTTTACTTCTGTGTTTAGGTTTTCAAAAATCTTTTTTACCCGTTAAAAATTCCTTTCCATGTACCTATTATTCTGTGGACCTTACATTTCTAGTTATTTTACACCGTATTTTAGAAAATTCAATTTTTAATTACTTAATTTTTAAGCGACTAATTTCACCCATCGGTTGCCTAATTTTATATTACTATTCTACTTCCTTGTCATACTTAGATACCTTAATACTAACAGTCTTTGTTAGGAGACTCAAAATTTTATGATTCCACTGAAATTTTCTTAAAAAAAATATATATATTTTTTTTTTATTATTGCGCGTACCGCGACCAATCAATAGTTATCGAACTATAAAATTTTGGTTTGATTAGTTTATCAAATAAATCTAAATATAGCATCTAAATGTGTTTCTTAAAAAAAACTAAAAAAAGAAATATGGAATGAGAGTATGGAAATATAATATTTTACTTACTACTCTAGAGGTATCAATACTCTACAAAAATTCCAAGCTAAAAGTTTTGTTTTAATTATTCAGTTGCAATCCTAATTAAATTTCTGGTAGCACCCCAAAATTTTATGCTTATTAATTTTCCTAGTTTTAAATTCTTAGAAACTAAATTTACTATTTCTAAATGGTTACTTAGCTTAATAAATGTTATAGGTATGAGCATCCGTCTGCTCGTGCCTAATCGGAGTCCTCGGTGTCCGGGTGTTTTCGTTTGAGGGTCATCCTTAAACCCTCCAGCCTGGAGACTTCGTATGCATCCTCATCGGGTGGATTTGGTCTTTGGGCTGTCGTCGCTTCCGGGGCGACTGCGTTGTGGACCCATTCAGCTGTGGCGGCTAGTTGATCCAGCGCACTTTCCACGGCACTAGGCTGTATTGTTGAGTCAGGGCTTGGTGGAGCTGACTGGGGTTCACATGGCCTGCTTGGACCTGGTTGAAGTTCAAATGTCCTACTTGGACCTGGTTGTGGTTCAAATGTCCTGCTTGAACCTGGTTGTGGTTCCGGCTGTTGGTTTCGGCCTGTTCCTTCAGTGGCAGGAGGACGCCTCTGATCCCGGCATTGTTGGCAGGGACATTCCGGCATTCCATGGCCTTGCGTTAATTGCCAGAATTCCTCCAGGCGGAACAGGTCTTTGTTCAGGGGAAGAGGGCGACAATTTGGACAATCGCACAATTCCGACAGGTAACTTTGCCCGAATGCAATTGCCCAGTCTGTCCGGAACACCTGGTATTCCATATGGACCAATCCTAGCCATAGGGCTACGGTAGCCCGGTATGGCAGATAGTTGCTGGCCGATGGTCCATTTCCTCCCAACTGCTCATATGCGTCCTTGAGGTGGTATAGCGCCACTCGCAAAATTCTATCAATTACCTTCCACTTCCCTTTCATCATTCGCGTATAGGTAATGAATAGCACTATCCACTCCATAATTGTCCCGTTTTAGTTTGTTTAATGTATATATAAATGTCTTTTCCTTGTGATTCCGGTCACGTCCCGATTGTCCAATATAAACCGCACTAATCTGTCTCTTAAAGTCAATTAGCGGAATTTGCCTGTTCACGAAAAATTTCGATTATTTCACTGTTTACTTTTTACGTAACACTCGCGAAGCTTGGCTTTTAACTGGAATATTTTAAACCTTCCTTCTGTTTTTAGGGGGGTTTATATAACTAGGCAGGGTGGGAAAACTTTTTTATCCCACGGGTTGATTTCTCCGTTCCCATAAACTGTACATTTTTTTGTTTATTAAAAGTCTCTTCCAATCTTCCCTTTTTGTAGGGGGAACCTAAAAATTGTATTTTTATCACTTTCTTCCCAAGGTTTTAAAGTGGTTTTTTAATTTACTATATTACTTAATTAGGGCTAAGTTCCTTTTAGTTAGTTTATTTTCCTAAACTTGGGTTAAATTTATGGACCTACTTAACAGTCTCATTAATTCCTTATCTTAAGGTTCAAGATTTTATTCTTGCATCCTACGAGAAATTTATCAGCAATCCCTATACCACTTGAGTCCCTTGTGTAATTAAAAGGTTCGTTAGTCTATGCTCTCCCACGGCAATTTCTTTTAACAGTATCCAGGTGACAGCACCTACCGGATACTAATCTCCGTATATCGGTATCCTTTTTCTTCTTATAGTAAATAAGTTATACTTTAATTTGTCTTAACTAGAGGGCGCTAGGAGGTAAGTTTCGAAAATCAGCATTACGGTTTGTCGTTTCCTTCGTTTCCGAACAAGCTCCATTTGATTCGGGGCATATTCTTCATTTCTTTCCTTAAGAGGGCGTAATCTGTTTGTTTGTTCATTTCAGACGTCGTTGCCTTTTGGGTTATTTCTTTTTGTTCATTTTCTATATGAAATGTGACATGCCGGGTTGGTGCATCGGTGTTTGTTTTCACTTCTGCCGGCAGATGACACGCGGGGTCTTCTCCTTGCCAAAATGTGGTTAACTGTTAATCCTCAGTTATGCTCCACAATAAGTGATAAGTCTATTTATCTCTACCAAACAAGAAAAACATGTACATATTCAAATTTTCGTTTCTCCATTACTTGAATATGGGTTTCTTCGACAAAATATCCTGCTTCCGGATCTAGGCAGTTACTAACGTCTTTTAACGATATAACCGTTATATTTGTGGCCGGATTCCTGCAATCATATGCAATTAAACTTGCATCCGCTTATTGCACTACTGTGATCCATAAAAACATCCATGCGTACTTCATTTGTGCTATCGCAATATTTTCCTTCATTCCCAAATAACTGTGTTACTCAAATAGTATCTTAACTATACTCCTAATCTAAGGTGACTCCTTATACTAAATTAATTCATTTGATAATCTTCATATCTTCTTGGTAATCTAACCTCTCTTGTGCGCGTGCGCCTTTCGATTACCGGTAACTCTTGATCCGATTCCATCGATTCATATTCTGATTCATTTGAATCGCTTGCTGAGTCATCGCTTTCCTCGTGACTGACTTCTTCTTCATTTTCTTCTTCAATTAAAGGTGCCTCTTCCTTTCCATGATTTATGTAAAAATCAATATCATCTTGAACCATCTCGTTCTCCTCTGAATCTGATAGTTCTTTTCCCTTTTCGGATTCTTTTTCTTTTCTTCCATGGTTATCTAACCTCACTTTTTCCTTGGAGATATCTATCTCCTTACATGGCTTCAATCTGTCTGCATGTACCATCTGTTCCTTTACTCCTCTGGGTGCCTTAATTTTAAAGGTAACTGGTCCCTTTTTCTCAGTAATTCTATAAGGGCCGGTCCATTTATTGTAAAATTTTGATGCTAACTTCTTTCCTGGAATAGCAGGAGTATATAAATATACTAGATCTCCTAACATAAATTCTTTTCTAACTTTCTTTTTGTTATGTTTTTCGCATCTTGTTTTAATACTCTTCTCCAAATTTTTCTTGGCTAGCTCATGCGCACTGGTGATAGCCATCCTTTCCTTTAACTTTGTTTCTTTGTCCGTTCCATTCACAACTCTCATAGGAATAGTTTTACTTGTTCTACAGAGCACTCCGGCGACGAGTAGTCCTGTCGGCGTATCGTCGCTTGGTTCTAAAACCGCGAATGGTGTAGAATCTTTCGCTAATCCTCTTAAGTTGGCTGGAAAAACTGCTCGAGTCATTGGAGGTATGACTATTTCTTCTAATACGGACACAATTACTCCATTCTCTTCTACTCCAGAAGATAACTCCTCCAAATTTTCCTTGTGAGACTCTTTCTCAACCCACCCTTGGGTTTGAGTACTCACATTTTTACAAACTTTAGAAACTCTCTTTTCTAAAAAATCTTTTGAAGCTATACTCTCTTCAAAATTTCGGGACATTCTCCCCTCTGAAACATCCCTGGAAGCTATATTACTTTCGAAATTTTTGGAAACTTTTTCACTTAAAACTCCTTTGGAAAATTCCTTCTCTCCAAAATCCTGGAAAACTTTTCTGTCCAAATCCACCTTGGAAGCTTTTCCATCTAAAATTTCACTGGAAGCTGCAGCCTTCCGAGACGATATCACTAGCTCCTTCTCTGGCTTCTGTTGTTTATTACTAGAGTCCAGATGACCACTAATCATCTGAAAACTACGTCCCTGCATTATTAGTGGTAACGCGGGACCATCCATCGAAGTAGCTTGTGTCAACATCTTTTTTTCTTTTTCTCTATTTTTCTCTTCCAAATATCTCTCCTTTATTTCCATTATTTCGGCTTCCAAACAGGCAAGTCTTGCCTCCAATTCGTCTGTGCCCTGTTCCTCCATCATAGGAATGACACTCTCGAATAAATACATGGAGTTATTACTCCAATCCAATTTAACACTGTATTTTCTCAAAAAATCGATTCCCAGCAGGATATCAGCCTGAAAACTGTGCGATTCTATCACAAATAAATCCTGCTGCAATATGATATCTCCGGGAAATTCAAGTGGTACCTGTACTACTCCTGAGGTAGGTATCTTGTTTCCTTGGATATCCACTAAACTAATATTTGACTTTTGTATGAACCCCTTGACAATATCAGGTTTTATCAGGGATATAACTGCTCCACAATCAATTAAAGCTAGGTATGGCTTACCATCAAGTCTAACTTTAATCACACTACATGGTTTTGGGTTCTGTTCTTCTGAGCACGTATATATCCCAACCTTTGACTTTCTACTTATTCCCAATTTGCCTGAGTTATGGCAGACGAACTCAGGGGCTGAAATCCGGCTGCTTTGGAGTTTAAATCTTTGTGTTGCTGAACAGCATAATTCTTTTTCCTTGGACAGGTCCGGGCTAAGTGTCCAATTTCATTGCACGTAAAACATCTCCTATCAGGTGCTTTCTTTATAACATTGTTGTTTTGATATACCCGGTTTGTTTGATTTGTATAATTACCTGGGTTGTTGTTTTGTAAATTTTTCGCCCAGCAGTAGTTTGCTGTATGACCCGTTTTTTGGCATTTTGTACATTTCCATTTATTATTTTTAGCGTTGTTATATTTTCTAGAATCTGTTGTCGTTGTACTGGTCACTAGTCTACAATGTTCACCTCTCGATGGATGTATTAAGTTCTCTATGCTCTCTTCTCGTTCAGCTATTTTTAATGCTTCCTCCAATGCTTGGGGATTTCCTGATAAAACCCTTTGCTTAATTGGCATCATCAGTCCTAACGTAAACTGCATCGTAATATCTTCTTCTAACTTTTTCTTTATAGGGTCGTCTTGCACGGGGTCTCCTGTTAAAGTTATTGTCCTGTTACCCAATAATTTTAACCTAGTCAAATATTCACGACACGTCTCTCCTGACCTTTGTCGACATTCGATAAAATTTTTCATTGCTGCTCCCTTGACATACTGTCTCTTGAATTGATCCTTTAATCCCTTTTTTAGTGTTACCCAACTTTTTGTATCTCTTAATACTGGTTCTGAATCTATGAACTGCTTTGCCTTATCTCTCAATTTTAAAAGCGTAATAGCTATTAATTGTGTGTCTGTCCAATTTGCAAGTGTACCTGTACCTTCCACTATCGTTAAAAAATCGTCGACTGGCGTTGTTCCATTATATACTGGCAATGAATCCAGTCCTATTACAATATTTCCATAGCTTGCTGGCATTCCAGGGCTTGATGTCGTAGCGGTTCCCGTGGTTGTAGCTGTCGTTGTAGTAGTAGTCATGGCGATGAAATTTTTCACACTAACACGTTATGGGGTGGTATCCTCAAATAAAATCTTCTTTTGTTCCAGAAACAAAAACCCCACACCTGACACCAGTTGTAGCGTCCAGCTCCTGACACCAGTTGTAGCACCCACCCTCAGCTTAGCGCCCAACTCCTGTTGTAGCGCTCCGCCTGATTTGGATACAGCGGCTGGAGCCGGATATACAACCCACCTCGTGTTATCTCTATTCTGGAAATCCGAGCGGTCTAAATTTCAACACAAGAGGGTTGGCTACAAAATATACTTTTTGCCGGGTTCGGAAGATTCCCGTGTTAGCGGCGGACTACTATACTACCTAACTATCACTTCCCTGATAGACGCGCGACCCTGTATATACTTTCCTTAAGGGCTCGCCTGAAGCTGTCAAGTTTCATCTATCTCTATCAGTCGTATCAATAAACAACACAATTTTCAGGTATAACGTACACAATTTTATTTTAATTTTTGTAGAAAACTCAATTCTTTAGTTATTACAGTTACACAGTTATCATCTTAAATCTGGTTTACAAATCTTTTACAGACTTTTACACACTATTACTAGTATTAAGGAGTCACCAACAACTTAATGGGCCATATGTAACACTTACTTCCGCTTTAAACAAAATACTTTTAATACAATATTAATTTCGACCGATCTCGAACATTAATTATTTAATTCAAGAGATTTTTGGGCATTAATTCACCTTAATGCCACTTTCCACTTATTTCACTTTTAATCACATTTAATTCACTACACTTTACTTCGCGGAATACTTCGCGGATTACTTAGAGATTCGACGGTAACACTTTGGTGACTCTTTGATGACCCGTTGATGACTAGTTTGGTGACTTTCCGCTTCCGCTTAAATAGCCGAAAATTCCACTCTTTTTCCCTTCCAAAACCTCTCCGTGACAATTTTATTACCATATTTGGACATGCATCATAGTCATATAAGGTCCAAAGTCGCGTATTCCGGAGCAATCTAGGACACGCAGGTGTTTTATTACGCAATATTTTCGACGGTCGCCACCGCGTTCTCCTTATAAGGTCATGAATGTCTCGCGGTGATTGAACCTTGCAGGTGTTTTTACTCGACTTCTTTTGTTTTAGGTCACACGTATGTTGGGTCAGTGTCCTATTGTTGTAAGTGGGGGTGATGAACGCGGCATCTTCCCGGGGCTTTATTCATTAGTTTGTCGCGTCCCGAAGTGCATTGGTGTTGGTAAAAAAATAAAAATGTTTTGTTTTCTCCGAAGTTCCCTTTATGAAGAATTTAGTTTGTTAATAAATCGGATTAATTCCACGTAAGTTTTTCTATAAATGATTTTGTTTCGCGTTTCCCCTGGAATTTAATTTTAATACTTAGTTTTTATTTTAAGTAATTACTTCAACCCTCAATTAACTTTTATTCATTTAGACTAGTGTTTTACTCGGATTCTTTAAAATTTTATTTTAATAAAAATCATTCTTATGTCGTCCTTTTCCGTACCGTATTTTGAGGTCATTACATAACACTCTTAAACTAAAATCATCAGTTCATACTGTGTAATATATATGTAGTATTATCAACATCATAAATATAAAAATTTTCAAAATTTATTGGCATAATTATATTTTTTTTTAAATATAGATTTCTTATTAAAAAATACCTAAAACGGAAAAAAGTATAAAGTACATTATAACACATGGACGCCTGCTAAAATATGATGCTTTATAAAACTTGTACTTTAATACACTATTATAGAATTAATTAATATTTTCTAATCAAATAAAGCGCCCTTTAAGTTTTAGTTCAAATTTACGTAAAATTTAAGATATAAATATACCTGAAATTCAAAATATCTAGTCTGAAAACCTTCAGTCATAGGTGTAGACACCGTCTGTCCTTGTTCAGCTAATCGGGCTTGTAGGACTTCTTTCGCCGATATGAAAAATATCCTTTCTTCTGCTTCTTTTTGAGTGCACACACCTAACTCTTTTACTAGGAAATCTATGGCTCGTTCTTGGTGCTGCCTTCGAACCTAATAGAAATTTTTTTATTTAGTTTAAAAATTAAAAAAACGTTATTTTATCATCTACTACTACGTCTCCTATTGGAGCGAGCAAATACGACAATCAATGAGTAAGTAAGCTGTAAGACCTGACGCAATCAATCAGGACGCATATCATCGACTCGAAAGAAACAAGGACCCGGTATTTGTATCTGCTTTGTACACGTCAATGTGACGCCTGGAATTACGAAAATTAACACAACAAATTTCTATAACTAGAATCTCCGTTTCTTTTTAATCCTCAGTCTGTTTCCGTTTTCGTTCAAACAGCTGATCAGTTTGATATGTCTTGGCTAGGAAAAACAAACAATCTACGGACGTGACTCAAAGTATATATTTTTATGGAGTTTACGGCGGACTTGGCACAGTCTTACCATATTGAGTTAAGAATTACTATTCTTTCCGCCAACAATACTTAAATTTATTACACAAACACTGAAAACCCACGAAGAATTTTGTTTAACAATAATGACGTGAAGGCAGGTATGAAAAATAGCCGCTCCAATAAGCACTTTATAAAAAGCACGTTCCGAACGCTCGAATGCGACGTTCGGAACGAATTTTGCAGGAGCCAAAAAATTGCATTTGAAGTTGAACTCGCTTGAAACACATTACAATTTTTTTTTAATTGGATACAATTTTTAACTTAAACTAATGTTAATGACTTTAATTTACATACTTTAAGAGTAGAGTAAGGGACTTATGCAGGTTTCGCATGGTCGTCAAAATAGTAGGACTTAAGCAGATTTCATATCTGCGATTTTAGCGACATCACCCGAAATGTTTTCAAACTAAAACAGGATGCTGACGTACAGTTCGACAAGCGGGTCTATAGCTACGCGGTATCGGTAAGGGGGAAGCAATATCTTTTAAAACATGACCGAGTCATGGGCGTGCTATTATTATCTTAATAATGTAATAATATATATTATATATATAGCATGAATATATTTGTATCACCAGTGCAATATATTAGGCCTTTTCATTAATATTCCTCGCTTATTATGGCATTTTCGCCAATAAAATCCATTTTATTTCAACATGAACCTCAAAGTTTCACGGGAAAATGGAAAGTTTATGTCACTTCTCAGCTGTTGTAGCAACTTTTTTAAGGTTGAAAATACTTTTAGTTCCAAATAAAACTTTTGTATTGTTCTCCTAACAATGCCAAAGTCGAAGCCTTCGATTTTTTCGACAGCAGAGATGACAACAATTGATTCGGGTTATTTTCTTCCTTTCAGTATCTTCTTTGTGCATGTTTTTTACTGCATCCACGCTTACTCCCGTATACATTGCGACCCTTTCTAGCTTTCGCTTAAGTGGCAATTTAAATGTATTAATTTGTGATTCCTCTTCACACACCCTGTACACATTGGCAATCACTTCGCGGGTTTGACTATGAAGGGTTTTACCAGGGTATATTCATTCATTATCACAGTATTAAAACAAACCCTATCACTACGCAACTGGATGTAGCATATTGGACATCGCCGAACAAGCACGCTGGCACTATAGGCGTGTCACCAGGCGCGTGACGTCATCCTCTGTCTGGGATATAACCTATCAAATTAGCTCTAGCCACCAGTTACCCATGGTTACCGTTGATATTGTACCATGTTGCCCTATTTTTAGATTAGAAGTACTTTAATGAAAAAATATTTTATTTTGCATTTAAATATTAAAATAAATAGTATGAAAAGAAAGTTTTAAGAACATTGAAACTATAATAGAATATTAGTTTCTTATATACTTATGACAATTTACTTTAAATGGGTAAATTTAATTTTAGGGTTTACTTGGTAACATGTTATTAAATTAAAATTTAATATATGTGACAACATTGTTATCCCAAGAAATTTTTTTGCCCGCATTCCTTTTGTAGCTACAGTTAAAGTTGTCGACCTGTACTAACAGATGCCAGCCAATCTCTAAACTTTAATATTTCGGACTTATGCATTTTTCATAGTAACGCGGCGATTATACTAATTTTCAGAGTTCCCCGATCTGGAAACTTGTTTACGATCTATCTAAGAATGTGAATTGTTTATTCTTCCAAGACTGTGAACCAAGCCCAGATCCTCGAGGCAAATACAAAATCACCAAACTATTCACCGTTTTAACGAGAAAATATAGCTTAAGTAGCTACCCGGATGCAACAAATCATCTACTGATACACAAATCTTTTAAAAGTAAGAAAATAGCATTACATAATTATTGCAACTGCAGGAAAATCTGTGTAATATCTAGAAATTTGAAATAAAACGTTAAAGATATCTAAAACTCACCTCTTCCTGTTCATTGCAATGCTTCTATACAAAAATAACAGACTGTTAATATAATTTACTCTAGATACAAGTTAAACTAACAAAAATCCACTTAAAGCTTCAAAAAGCATTAAGCTAAGACTTAACAGCAGTATGTTTATTATGAAATAATATGCTTTTTAATTACTTAAGTAGATTCCTTTTCCAAAAGTCAATTTAATTTCTGTCGCTGGCTCAAAAACAGTAAAATAGAGAAAAACACATTATGTTATTGTCATAAAAAGCCGCGTGCACTACTGGAAATTCGTCAACAAACCCCTATGATTAGTCCAGAGGCGTCAGCGCTGTTGTCAATTTTACCCGTTATTTTTCCGATAAATGTAAACTCGCATGCAACATATTGTAGAATATTTTAGCGGTGTTGGTGTGACACAAATCTACCGCAATATTTAAATTAAATGTGATTAACAATCCCGAGCAAACTAAAAAGCACCGTCACAGTTTTAATACGGATCATTTAAACCTAACCTTGTATAACGAATACTTTAAAATTCGCTTAAGCAATGCAATGCAAACAAAAAGTGAGGTGGCTTAAGAATGTTGTGACAAAAACCAAAAGTTCCTAACATGGATGCGAGAAAATATTCGGGTATTACCTGATCCAAAAATTCTGGTTCTGTAGCAGATGCATCCCATCTATTATTCAATATAAATATGTTCGGTTTCGATAATTTTTTTGATACTTTGTGAAAGAAATTTTTTTCCTAAAATACAAAATGAGTTTATGTTAATCGTAAAATAAATTGGTACAGTTGATTCGGGGAAAGAATGAGCATGTAACCTGAAACAGTATGATTCAAATCGAGATTATGTAGATCAAATAAGACCAAACCACGTCAGCAGCTCTTTATTGTACTAAAGTCAAAAATTAGATTTTAAAATGGTAGTTGATTTTAAATTTTATTTAATTATGTCAATTCAAATATGATTTATTGTTTAAAATATAATAATATTTCTTGACAAAGGTAACGGATTGCTTACAAAATATGATAAGAAAATGTTTCCTTATCCTATTTACAAATAAACATAACATAACAAAAATACGCTAGTTTTAGTTAGGATGTAGTACTAAAAAAATCTAATAACGTAGTTTGACGTGTTTGCGTTTTATACTTGCAATCTAGAAAATGTAATTCCAAGTCTGATAACAATTCCATTGCTGTAGAGTCACCTCTATTCTTTGCAAACTCTTATAATTCCTTTACCATACTAATGGCTTGTTGATAATTAGTGACATTTGTTTGATTACTGCATTCAACTTCTTCATCAGAGTCGTCAGATAGTGATGTGGTTTCAGTTTGGGCTACATAATCGGTAGGAATGGGGTCACTATCATCTTCTAATAGCACATTGCTATCAATGTTAATGAACTCGCCCAAATCATTGTTATCAAATTAAAAACTTCCACAACATCAATATTCTCTTCCAGACTCAAAATGCGACATTTTTGTGCGATTGTTTACGATATTAACCTTACAACTCACAAATAAACGGCGGACTGCTGACGGGGAATCACACATACTTTCATTCGTCGAAGTCCTCTCGCGCTGCCACGCATACGCGATGGTTGCCGGTCTGGCTTCAAAGAGTTTTTGCACCGTACTTATTCGTCTCCCAAATACTTTTTAAAATTTTTTGTCCGTTTAAAGGAGGGTTTTCGCACTCTTTGTATGAAAACAGCCTGTCCGCGTCCGCCCAAAGGAGAGTCCACCCTAGAGAGGTTGATTTTCATGGAATTTCATATACCTAGTTCCGGACTATGAAAAAATGTCCGCTTAATAGAGATGTCCGCCTATCAGAGGTGTCCGTTATGAGAGGTTTCACTATTCAATAGCACTACTTATAGAAAATGGAACAAATTTGTAACTGACAGTTCTTATAAATTATTTTTGATGATGAAATGCTACATAGCAAAGTACTTTTGTTTACAACCTTGAAAAACACAAACTATAAATGTCAATAATGACATGAATACTTTGATTTTGCCATTTCCGTCTAATACACTGGAATTGTACAGGGTGTCCGGAAATGACGAGAAGAAACTTTAGGGGATAATTGTAGACCGAAAATAAATGCTACCTCTTCCTATAACATTTTTTCGAGTTGACTATTAACGGAGTTACAGGGTGTTAAAGTTAAATCTTATTTGCAGTTTTTTTGCAATATCTTTTGCCCCGCTCATAATATTTTGACAAAATGTCGTATATGGGGCTTCCTCGAGATGAGGAATACAAATTTATCCACCGTTTTTTCGCATTTTATAGAGGGCGCCACATACGAACCTATATATTAATTTGAATGGTCCCAACTTTTTTGTGCTACACTGTATGCACATTTTGACTGAATATTCTTATTCTCCCAACCTTTTGACTTAAAAATGGTATACTACTTTTGTTTCGATAAATCTAACCGTTTTCGAGAAAAACGTTAAAATAACATCGCTTGCATGTGGTGAATACAAAATCATTTTAATTTATTTATTTTTGGTTTACTACTCTTCACAAACCCGAACACCCTGTATTTCGTTTCCGAAGAAGAATTGTCTGTTTTATCCTTTTTTATTAAGTGATAAATCAAAAAGACATTAAAAACAATACTATTATTACTTATATTACCGTAAACTTATGAGGCATGTTCATTCTTTCCCTGGCGATATGCCATCAAAAAAAAACTTACCGTAACCATCAAAGTGGATTCGGCATTAGCTACTAAAACAAAAACGTCGGCATCCAGACAATGTTTGTCTATCCATTCGTCTAAATTAGGAGTAACATCCACGCCGGGGGAGTCTACAAATACTACATCATCTCGTAATAAAAGGCACCTAAAAAAGTACAGCTTAATTACAACTCGCTGTGTTATGTCGCAGGGTCATGCGCTCCCGCTCATGATCTCCATTACCAACAGGTTCTGCTGGTAATTAGGTCAATATCATGGCTGTAACCATAAACATACAGGGTGGCCAATTAGTGCGACAAAGCTCAATATCTCTTTTACCGCTAAGGATAGCGGAAAACCTTTTTCATGAAAGTTATTAAGCGTTAAGAGGTGCAGCTTTTAAAATTAATTTCGACCATACAGGGTGCTCCAAAAGGACGGTGTGATAAAAATTTCATATTTTTTAAATGGGACACTATGTATATTTTTACATATTTGAATTCACCGTAAAATTCTGTACATAGCACCGTAATTATTTATACACATTTTTGCAACGTTGCCAAATAGATTGGAAAATTCCTAAAATTTGTGCAAAAACATGGTTAATGTGTAATATTTCTTAACTTATAATAATTTGAAACAAAATATTTTTGTGTCGGAAAGAGGAATGTTGACAGAAGTCCCCTATGATAACACATATCAATATATTATATGGAGTTCTCTTTGATAGTAAATTAACATTCTCGCATCATTTTGAGAATATTATTGGTAGAGCTAACAGAATGTTGGGATTTGTAAAGAGATCATGTAAGGACTTTACAAATATAAATGCACTGAGGTTGTTGTATGTTTCTCATGTCAGATCGATTTTGGAGTTTGCTAGCATAGTTTGGTCACCATATTTTCGGATTCACGTTGATAGACTTGAAAATGTTCAGCATAAATTTGTAAAATATTCTAGATTTCATTTGTTTAAAACAGGTATCAACTTAAACAACGATCAAACTATGTCCTACCTAAATCTACATCCACTTGCTTGTAGAAGGGAGTTTTACGACGTTTGTTTTGCCTTTAAAGTATTAAGCAATATCATCAAAAGCCCTGACTGTCTTAGCCTGTTTTCATTTCGCGTCCCGACATATCAAACTCGTAACCACTCCTTTCTTCATGTCCCTTACTGCCGTACATGGTATTTATTGTACAGTCCAATAAATAGGGTCTCAACCACTGTTAATAAGTATTATGATATTTTATGTTTATTTTAGGTTAAGTCTTAAATGTTTTGTAGTGTACTGTATACATCTTGAAAATGTTGATTACGTTAATTAAATAAATAAATAAATAAAATAAATAAATAAATAATTTATACAGGATATTTTCTATGGATATGCCAACATTACGAACTTGAAACCTGAGTTTCGTAAGTTTTTTAAATGAAACACCCTGTATATGATTACTTTATCTTGTAGATATTTTAATCCTTTCTAATTTTTATTAAGATCTTTCTATGCCTATCTCTACCAATCTTGGTGGTATTTCAATTTTTATTTAAACTTTTTATTCATACGGGAGGATACGACACAAAAATATTTTAGCAATTCAAGCTTGTGGACAATTTCTAAAGTAAATTATTACCTAATTATTTGTTCATAGAGTGACCCCTATTAACTTGAACACATAATTCAATACGTTTTTTAAAAGAATGAGTCATGTTTCTATACATTTGGAACTCTTTTCAAAGTATTACCTAATTATTTGTTCATAGTAACCCCCATTAACTTTAACATATAATTCAATACGTTTTTCAAAAGAATGAGTGATGTTTCTAGATATTTGCCGATTAATACTTTGAAAACAGTTGAAAATGTGTAGAAACATGACCCATTCTTTTAAAAAACGTATTGAATTATGTGTTCAAGTTAATAGGGGTCACTCTATGAACAAATAATTAGGTAATAATTTACTTTAGAAATTGTCCACAAGCTTGAATCGCTAAAATATTTTTGTGTCGTATCCTCCCGTATGAATAAATATATTTTTTAAAATTACAACATTTTGTTTTTATTTTGTCATAGGCGACTAGAAAAATGACAATGGTAAAATACATCCACTTTTTTTGCTTGAGTTTAAATAAAAATTGAAATACCACCAAGATTGGTAGAGATAGACATAGAAAGATCTTAATAAAAATTAGAGAGGATTAAAATGTCTACAAGATAAAGTAATCATATACAGGGTGTTTCATTTAAAAAACTTACGATACTCAGGTTTCAAGTTCGTAATGTTGGCATATCCATAGAAAATACCCTGTATAAAAATATTGATATGTGTTATCATAGGGGACTTCTGTCAACATTCCTCTTTCCGACATAAAAATATTTTATTTCAAATTATTATAAGTTAAGAAATATTACACATTTCCTTGAACCATGTTTTTGCACAAATTTTAGGAATTTTCCAATCTATTTGGCAACGTTGCAAAAATGTGTACAAATAATTACGGTGCTATGTACAGAATTTTACGGTGAATTCAAATATGTAAAAATATACATAGTGTCCCATTTAAAAAATATGAAATTTTTATCACACCGTCCTTTTGGAGCACCCTGTATGGTCGAAAATAATTTTAAAAGCTGCACCTCTTAACGCTTAATAACTTTCATGAAAAAGGTTTTCCGCTATCCTTAGCGGTAAAAGAGATATTGAGCTTTGTCGCACTAATTGGCCACCCTGTATAATATAAAAGGGGAGACAAAACATTCCATTCATAAAACACAATTTTTTACAATCATGCACAGTTTTTAAAAATGGCAACACTGTAATAAGGTACGCGTTTAGATAATTTCGATCTAGCATTAGTCATAAATAGATAATCGCAGTAGAGATAAACACAAACAACATCGCGCATGAAAAAAAGAATGAAAGTTCTAAACTTCAGGGTTGCATAAGTAGTATAATCGGTAGCAGGTGCCTACAGCGTTGCCACGGTGGTTTCCCTAAAACATTGGAATTTGATTTTGTTTGGGAAACTATAAATGACTTTACGAGTAGAAAATTTTAAGAATACACACATATTTAGTACGATATTTATACTTAACTATACAGACTTAGCATCATTGATTACTGTGTAAAATTTTGTATGATTCTGACAGAATGAAAACAATTCTGCCTATTTGTTAATTAAATGTTTTTGGCTGTAATGAGAGGTCTTCCTAACAAATGTTAGTTGAACTATGATAAAAATCAATAAATGGGTGCAGGGTCGACGTGAAATTACAGCTATCTACATACTAATTTATTTTCATTTTGATTGAAAGAATCACTTAAAATGGTATAAATAATAATTAGGGATGCAGGTAAATAAAATTTGTACTCCGACTCCGGACGTAAATTTGGGGCATTTTATGGTCAGAGGGGTTAATATTGAAATATATAGGGTGTTATGGAAATGACGTATTATATTTAAACCGGCAATTCCTGAGATGAAAACAAATTGAAGAGAAATATTCAAAAATGGCGCTTTAATTTAATATGCCCTGTAAATGACCTGGTCTCAAATCAAGAATAAGCACATGTGGCACTGTCCCAAGAAATAAACAAACTACAGATGTTCTAAAAGTCAGATAATTTTGAGCAGTGTTGTCATATCTTCACGGTAAACAGAATACCCTAGAATCCTTATGATTAAAAGGAACTTTTTTATAAAAAAAAAAAAGGAATTTATAATTCTCGCGTAATTTTCCTATGCACTTTTTTCACATCACACAGAAAACACATATCAAAAGCCAATGTTCAGTCAACCTTTTGATTGATTCGGCTTCAATTAGAAAAAAAAATTGAATTTTCTTTAAAACACATGCTCTATTTATTCCCTTGTTATTTAAAAACTAGTTCCATAATTTGTATAAAAAAATTATTTATACACATGACATCGTTTTTACCACAACGAACAAACCCGTAAAAATTTGTGGCCACATTTATTTTCGACACACATATTAAATTTAACAAAATAAATAAAGATTTCAGCAACGATTTGTTTGTTTACAGTATTTGTTTCAGCTGACATTCCGTATTCTGTCTTCTGTCGGTCGGGTGAATCGATCTGTGAATTTCGGATCGGTGTTTTCAAACTAATAACTAGAAATCCAGCTTGTTGACAAAGAGTTTTTGCTATTTTATAAGTTTAAATTCATACGTCGACTAATTTACTTTTGTAATATTACTTTCCGTATTATTTTTTTTCTCTACTGCAAGAAAAAAATCATATTTTTAAATTTGGTTTTAAATTTTAAGTTTTGCCGCGTAAATCGTCTGGTAAATGGAAACTGTTAAGAATAAATATTGATATAATTAAGGTAGCGCCATCCTACGACAACTTAAAGTATTAAGCCTTTTTATATTAGTTTCCGTAATAAAGATATGTCTTAATAGAGTGCGCCATGCGTAAACATGTGTTTTCCTAAATAATATGTAATAAAAAAACTCAACAGAAACCTCGCTCTATTTCACCTGTTTTTCGATAGTTCAATGGAACTACACTATTCACAGATGAGCTTGGCTTTACCCGAGATGGAATATTTAATCAGCGCGTTATAGAGGAGAGAGAAACCCAAACACGTTAGCCGCTGTACTACAAAAGTTAAAAAGTTGGAACTACAAGACTTCCCTTTACAAGAAGGTTACAACAGTGGTACATAGAGTCAAGTCGAATTACCTGATTAATTTGGAAGGATAGTTCACAGATGAGCTTTACCCAAGATGGAATATTTAATTAGCAAGACCAATAGCCAGAAAAGGTTTTACTTGAACATATCGGCAGGTATTATTGATTCCGCCCAGAGCGACGAATAGCAGAAATACACGACGAACCACTACGGCCCATCCATATGTGGTTAAGCTTAGTACTCCTCGAACTTCATTATTTAAGAATTCTTTAATCTGGAGGACTACATCCTTGTGGAACCACCTTCCCGAGGTCGTTTTTCCCAACGAATATAACCTCCAACGATTCAAATCCAACGTGAATCGCTTTTTGCGCACACGCACCACTCCCAGAGTGCCCTAAAGGATTTTTCCTATAGTGCTCGTGTTTGATCATAAAAAAAAAAAACGAAGAGTATACTGTGACTGTGAGTTTACTTCTTAATAGCTATTAGGCAGTCCCACACTATTATCAGGGCATGTATAGAGCATAAAGTGTGAGCATGATGTGATGAGCATAGAGTATCATCGATTTACTTTCCTTGTATCCTAAGGTAAGCTAAATAATTAATTGTATAAGAAGAAACTAAAAGATTTGCAGTTTTAGACAGTTTGGCAACATTGCACGAACATGTGTTTGTCAGACAGCTCCGCCGGATAATATCATATGGTGCCGCGGAGTGACGTGTGGGTTTATGGGTGTGTTACCCCACTTTGAAAACATTCGATTTGAAAAAAAAAATATGTAGCGCTTCTCTAGGATACCCATTTAAATATAATATGTCATTTCCATAACACCCGGTATTTACTTTGGTCTTAATATAATATGGAAAGAAATAAATTTAAGTGATGGGAAACATAATTGACGCTTTAGTATGGCGGTAAGCGTAACAAACCCGAACCAGTCGCATTTATGGCTCTGAACTTTTTCTAATAACAAAAAGAGCATAAGAAACAGTTAT
Source organism: Barypeithes pellucidus (assembly GCA_963991005.1). NCBI lineage: Eukaryota > Metazoa > Arthropoda > Insecta > Coleoptera > Curculionidae > Barypeithes > Barypeithes pellucidus. The sequence goes on from OZ022558.1 coordinate 17,831,197, forward strand.
CTATCTTACCTGCTTTTAGGCCAAAACACACGAACCATTTGCGATTCGTTCAGTTTTTCTTTACAAAGCGCATGCGCAAGCTGTCCCACCGATTCAACGGCACAGTGTTCGCTTGAACCTTCTAAAGTAAGATATGGATCTTCTGAAGCCGATCCCTCAACCTAAAAGTACAATTTGTTTTTTAAATCGAGTGAATTAAATTCTTCAGCAAGCGATTTTCTAGTTAAAAAATACTTGCAACATAAGCGCATATACTGTGCCCAGTAAACCCTGTGTAAGAATGAGAAAGAAACAGCATGTTAGACCGTTAAAAGTAAAAATATAGCAAGAACCACAATAATACTTACTTGCAAAAAACAATTTGTCGTATGACCTATTCCACTGGGTAATATTTTGTCTTTCAACATAGCATTGATAACAGAGCTTTTACCATTTGAAGTTCTGCCAAAAAAGGCCACTTTCATGTGGTCTCTGGCAAGCACCTCTCTAATGCTATGCACTTTATCGACAAACTCTTCAATTTGCCTGACTCTTTCTTGAGAAACGATGTGCTCTTCTTTTTCGACTTCTAAAAAAAGTAATGTTTCTTTTATGTTCACTCAAAATTCATAGTGGCATTTCACACAACTCCAACTTATCATATATCATTATTCACAGAGCTATGAACTTATGGTGCTCTTACAATTAACGAAATATGATAGGTACTGGCGGTTAATAAAACTTATTTTTCTCTGTCCCTTCGATATTTTTTGCATCATTTTGGGCTAAATATTTTATAGTAGAAATTAGTAAAGGGGGGTCCCTCTTCCAGGGTTGTATCGATAATTTTGTATGACCCTAATTTATCATTAAAAAGGCCATGATTCTGTGTTATACAGAGAGTTTTAGAAAGCGATGCAAATTTTAAAAATCTTTTATGTGCTACAAAATTTGGTAATATGATTTCTGATTTATTCTCGGGTATTTTTGGAAAGCTTACTAGATTCTGCGGAAACGTTCAGGAAGATATTAATTTTTAAATGAAATCATACAATTTTTGAGCTGTTGTGCCTTAGAGTGTTCAACACAAACCGTTCCCACGGAAATTAATTAATAACTTAGAGTTCAATCATTTACAATTACCACCACTGGTTGATTGGTATTGACGAAATCGAGTAATTTTTTTTTTCGCAATCGATACAGTAGGATCCTCTTGACATTCTGACATGATTTGCAGGGGGCGCCGCATGGGGGGGGGGGGGGCACGCCTCGTTAATCTAACCGACAACGGACGTTTCCCAAATAACTCAGCCGGTTCTGATGCTACCAAAAAAATGTGATAGGCAAAATTGAAGAGCTTGACAGAGCGCGTAAGGTCGAATAAACCTGATCCCGATATCTCAATTAGTTCGCGATTTATCGCGATTTTTAACTGCAAAAACAATAAAATTTAATTAATTATATCTCGAGACTGCCACTGGTGGAACAATTGAATAACTTTTCTAACTAAAATGTGTGGTTCTATATCCTATTAACACATACCACAATTGAACATAATATCTAAAGTATTTTCGGAGATATTAAAAAGTGACCATTTCTTGTATGCCGCGACAAGCGCGCATTTGCAAAAATAAAATTTTTTTGCGAATCCCACCTCGTATCTGATAAAAAAAATGAACAAATTGAATCCAGCCTGATTTTCGTAAACCGGATCGACTCCACTAATTATGCCATTTTTGGTCTTTAATGGAGGAAAAACTTATGGCAAATGTAAATTTTACCTAAATGTAATAAAAAAATTTTCCATATGGTGCCAAGTTTAATGCTGACACCGCGTGTGTATTTTATTTCCACGAAAGCTTACCGTGCATATATTCCACAGTATCATTGACATAGTCTTCAATCTCTCCAAATATGTCATTGATTTTCTTCTTCGCTTTGACGAAAATCTGCAATGGAGAATTGTCAATGCCGTTGCTTCTCAATACGGCCGTTACATTGGGACGGTTATGCGGCCCATCACCAGACATCAGGGAGATTGTGCGGTTTAAATAAGCGGCCATTTCAATTCATGCAAGTGTTCAATTATCGTGGGGGGGTACTTAACTCACAAACATCTAGTTCATGCACGTTGTAATACAGCGAAACTGAAAAAAATATACACATGTTACGCCCGAACGTCAAAATATCACAGAAATCTTTCCGCTCTGAGTTTCACCAGAATTTCTGGTAAGCATTATTTTGTCTACATACCGGGTGGTTAAGTTGAAGATAGGAAATCCCATGTAATTTTCGAGGTGGCTGAATATGGGCTGCACTGTACATTTTATGGAAACACTGCCATTATAACTTCTTGAAGATGGTAAACCCATGTGCCGAGTTTAAACACATTTTGGTGAGCCAATCCTAAACTATTCAATTAAACGTGATGGCAAAATCACGAAACTGTCATAGTTCAGGTAAGACAGCAAACAGCATGAAATTAAATTTTGACATTGACAAAATGAAAATTAGCGTCAATGACAATATTTTAATTTTTCTTTATGTTCAGCTTTACATCAATTTTTGGCTGGTGTTTGCTGTATTACCTGAACTGAGAGTTTCATGGTTTTGCCATCACATTTAATTGAATAGCTTAGGAATAGCTTACCAAAATGTATTCAAAGTGTGCACATGGGTTTACAATTTCGACCGCTTCAAGAAGTTACAACGCAGATTTCCTACAAAATGTACAGGCGAGCAAATATCCATCCACCTCAGAAATGACATGGGATTTCCTATGTTTAATTCAACGATGTATCACCCAGTATAGGAAAACAAAAAATTACATGGGATCATGATTTAAAAATTATCTCTTATGAAAAGTAAACAGAATCTCCCATACCAAACAAACAAGTTCGCTCTCGCTGAAAAACTGGCATATTCCGATTAAAAAGACTATGTAATTTTGTGAAGCACAAATTGGGAATATGAAAGTGTTCTTAAAGAATTTGACTTAACATTTTCTAATACTCATGCCATTGGAAACAATGTAGATTTTGCACCTGTGGTTGCAAAAATTGTCAAAAAACAAATTAGAATTCGGAGAGCCAACAGCACTGTCCACAACAAAAACCATATGGGCTCGCTTACGGGATGTTTTCAACAAGGGCGTAACACATACAATAAATAAAAATCTACTTAAGCACTACTAAATAAAAAGTCAATTATACTGGGTGAATCACGGTGAGCGGCCGTCAAATTTCGGAATCTAGATATTAATATCAGGAAAGTTTCAGGAAAATTTCTTGAAATTTGTCAAATAGGTCTCTTAGTGGCTGTTCCCACGAAAGCAAGTGGCAACCGCAACGCAACTGCAACGCGACCGCAACTTCAGTTGAGTTGCTCATGCGTTCCCACTCTGCCTGTTCTCACCAAAGCAACTGGCAACCGCAACGCAACATCAACGCGACACAGCACTAAGGTTTAAATACGCGTGTTCTCACTGACATAAGGCAACTCAACTGCAACGTAACTAGTTGCTTATGAGTTGCCCAGCATACCGCGAGTGTCATGACGGACGAGACAGCAAAATATTTAACTTTTGTGGCTCATTCGGTAAAACCTATAGTATTTAACCGGATCATTATTTAATTCCTGTGCCACTATAATATATGAACTATGTCTCAAACTTATGGTATAAAAAGGGTTAATCCAAAATTGTCGCTAAGTTTTTTTTTTAAGCTTTCTAATGAGCAATTATGTTGCGTCTATATCTTTATCCGACGAAGACGACATATTGCTCATGTCAAAAGAGACTTCAAACCAGTTAATTCAAGTGGGAACGCAAGAGCAACTCAACTGAAGTTGCGGTCGCGTTGCAGTTGCGTTGCGGTTTCTTTGATTAGAGATATGTATATGTATATGTTCCCAGTTTTGTGATTTTGTTGTCCTAGTTTTTTATCGGCACGATAGTACATCAATAATTAGCTAACCGTGCTACTTTGAGTGTGAGACAATCGATTCTGTCAATGGCATCTATATTACAAAGTTGTTTTTTTAGTTATTTATTAAATAACATCTTTCTGCATCCAAACATAAATCTACTAGTTTCTGAGTGAGATAATAAGATATTCTAATAGGCTACTCACCATGATTGTGCAGTTGCAGTTTACAAAGAAAAACCTTGTATGTATCGGCAAAAACTGTCCTTAGGCAGAACATGTACAAATTTTTAATGTGATTTTGTGACGCCATATGCGATTGCTGATCCCTTAAAGTACAACGATTTGCACAGTAAAGGAATGTGCTTGTATGGCTGCTTACAAAAATATCAATGAATGCATCACAATACCCACTAATGCATATGATATCCCACAATATTGGGTACCCCATGGGCATCCCTAGTAAATATATCACCTTATTTGATATAAAAACCATTATAATATGTAAATACCTAACAATATTGTTATATTTTATGTTAAATTTGACAATGTTGTGTAACCTTAGGGCGCTTATCACCGTACCCAGTTTCTGATTGGTTGGATATAAACATCAAAAGCCCTCATTTGTAGTAATATTAAAATTGACAGATGAAGGAAATAATGATTTCCGCCATGTAGAGCGAAGGTGTGTGTGTGTGCTTCAATTTTTCTGGCTTTGTAAATGTTTTCTTCATATAAGTAGAAGTATAATAATTTTAAAGCACCTAAATAGCACCTAATTTTGGAAAAATAAGATATTATTGGTTAACCCTTATAATAAAAGTGTTCCGCTAGCGTGGAGTCAACCTAGCAGAACATGGCGGTATTTTTTAAATACCTTAACAAATTTAATTTTTTTTTTAGATATTCGATAAGCACCAAAAAACACCTAATTTTAATAGTACATCTAGTTCTTGATTAGCTTATTTAACAGTAATGTTCTGCTAGCTTAACGTTAATCTAGCAGGACAACACAAAAATATCCTTTTCGTAAAAAGCATGAGAGCACCTAAATTTGGCACCTAATTAAGACCTAAATTTCCATACAAAAATTTTCGATTTTGAGCACCTTGTTCTGCTGGGATTATGGAGGTGCCATTCTGTATATATGATAATATATGGCACAAACATGCTTAGCACAACAAGCTCAAGTAGAGTGATTTCTGTCTGCTATGTTTAACATCAGACCTGGGCCTTTTTCTCGTCTAGTTAAATTTTTGGTACCAAATAGAATTAGGTGCGATACTACTTATATGCTAAATAAATTGAATGCCAGTGTTACCAATTATGTTCATTATTTATTTTAGACGACAAACGCAGTAAAACTGCGTAGAATCGCAGGCCTCCACAGTGAAATGTTAGCTGAACACACTATTGACAATAAGTAAGCTGAAGTTTTACTCGAGCTGTGTGGTTTCAACCGAAATAAGAACTCAAAATGTTATAGCGATGTTTATAAACACAATGTAAAAGTAAAAACACACATTAAAAGCTCATGCAGTAAGTATTGAAAAGTTTTAAACCTGGTTAGAGGGCATAATATCCTTTTAAATTCCAACTTTCTAACCTCAATACCCTTAAATAAAAATATTGCATATTAATTTAGTTACCCTATTTTAAGAACTATAAATATTAACTTACGTAATTCGAGATTCGTGATATTACAAACTGCTGTTCCAAGTTTTCCGTAAAATATTTTCCTAAAAATAAAAACTTCCAATGAATTGACGTTTGTCAATTTTGGTCACTTGACTAGATTCAATCTTTTTGGCGATAACTTTCATTTGTTTTCTAATACTTTTCAAAATAAGGCGTATATTATTTAAATGGTTTTAGTACGGAATACCGGAAAATAATGTTTATTTACTTCAATTTACGAAAATTTTCTTGAAGAGGCACGAGTTCAGAAATTTTGACATTTAAAAAATGAGGCTGCTCTGTTGTATTGGAAAATAAGCAAGAACAGCCCGATAATGGGACTTCTTTTTCTAATTAAGCCGTCTAGAAAGAGATAGCACCGAAAACGATTGGAAAGCTGCCAAAATTTAAATTTTAGGGTTTTCACATTTCAATGTTGGTGCAAGTAGAATACACAGAGAAAAAGTAGAGTGTTTCCAACCAGCGATATGCAGAAAAGCATTGCAGTTAAGTCCAGACACTTGTACTAATAGAAGAATCTTAAACCTAACCTTAATTTAAAAGTATAAAAGAAAACATGAATTTCCTTGCTTTCCGTAGAATTTTACCTACTTTGGAAAATGGTAAGATTCTTATTTTTAGGTTCTAACTTCTTAAAAAACCATATATTTTATAGCAATTGTTCGGACCTGCAGTACAAAATCAAGTACCATTGGATCTACGAGTAATGATGAACCAAACTTCGATATGGACAACCCCTTTGAAAAGGAGCAACAAAAATGTATTTTATGTAAACATAATATTCATGCCGACTACAAAAACGTAAAATTGTTATCACAGTTTCAATCCCCTTACACAGGAAGGATTTACGGAAGGCACATCACAGGACTTTGTAAAAAGCAACAATCCATTGTGGAAAGTGAAATCTTAAAAGCTCAAAGTGCAGGACTTATGGCAACATATCTTAAAGAACCCTGTTACCTTGAAGATCCCAAATTGTTTGATGTTGAAAATCCAATACGACCACATAGATTTTAGGTACCTATCTATATTGTATTGTAGTAGGTAGGACATTGAATAAATTTTTTAATAAACATTGTTTGTATTTCATTAGTTATAGGTTAGGCAATACATTTGAGTACACATTTTTGATATTATCTTCACACTGTGGTTAAGCAGTCTTTATCGAATTTTGACACAATGATGTTTAATTGTTCACTTGAAAATAACTGTCCAAATTTTTTAAGGTAACCTCTTTCCGAATCACTATGATTACACAAAATTACACTTATTCCTTTCTGACTAGCATCCAGAACATCATGATGTAACATTTCACCAGTCAGATATAGATCAGCTTGTACACCAGCAAGTACAGATGCTCCAGAGCCAGCACACAGCGCTACAGTTACTATCCGAGAGTCTAAGAAACATATATCTAAATAAATATGATGGTACTTAATCTGGGTCAAGCAGGCATTCAAACGCAATCCAATAATTAATTTTAAGATTTGCATTAATCTCCATAATGATATTTATATTTGATTGGCCAATATTCATTTAACACAACCAGATCAGTTATAATAAACCTAATGAGAATATTTTTTCGTTTCAAAGGATATAGCAGAAATCTCTAATAGAAAATGTTTAACTTAGAAATTATAAGACTTGTGTCGTATTTAATTTATAATTATATTTACCTAAATTCATTCCTTTTGCCAAACCTAGTCTCAAATGAGATATACCAATATGCTGTTTGATATCTTCAATAACTTGTCTGAGTGCAACGGGTTCATTAAGATGTAGAAATCGACCCATTCCCATCTTTGGATTTTCTGAATTAGGTAATAGAGGCTTAGTTTCTTTAGCTTTGAAAACTGAAGCTAGCCAATCATTTACTCCATTTTCCATTGCGTCCCATGTAGTGTGTGGGCTAAACACTGCTATATTGTTTCTAATACATTTTACAACAATCCTCTCCTTCCATGTGCTAAAAGTCCAGTTTAACGATAACTAATCTAGATACCTCAAATTTGCTGTATAGGATTTTAATGATTATTAACTTTACCATGAGAATACTGTGCAACACTCACCTTTGTGTGACTGTTTTTAAAGGTTTAAATATATTGGGATGATAAGAAATGATTAACTGTGCCTTTAAGTCGATAGCTTCTTGGACAACATCTTCAGTAAGATCGATTGTTAGTAAGGCCGAACTTATATTTTCGTTGCTATCGGGTTCAATCAAAAGTCCTACATTGTCCCATGATTCGGCCAGACTCAATGGAGCGATAGCTTGTAATTTTTTTACTACTTCTGATAATGGTAAACCCATATTTTTATGTGGGTTTGGAGATGCACAATATGTTCTGTGATTAGTAAAAGAGTGTACAGAAAAAAAAATGGATGAAATGCGTTTATAATTATTAACAGCTAGGTTAGTAATTAATTTCATAACCTACTTTGAAACAAAAATATGCACAAATAGATTTTTGGAATTATAATAAATTATAAAGCACAAGCAAACAAAATCAAATTTTATTCAGGGAATATAATTATACAACCAAACATACACGCTCGCACAAAGTAGTAGTGGGGCGTTGAACGATTCTATGAAAGGGAATCCAACAGAGGCAACAGAAAGTAACTAGAAATGTCAAAGTCAGCTGATGGTGTCAAACTGACAGCAAAAAAAGGAGAGGACGCCAAAAGGATAAATCGGCGAAAAATGTCAGTCCAATCCGGAGAACCGAATATGTCGCGTATTCTAAAACTAGCCCAAAAATTTAACTGTTTTTACTTGTCAGGTAAGTAGAACCACTTACTTAGGAATATATGAGTAAAAAGAGAGGTTTTTCATTCAGAGGATTTTGTATACTAATGATTCTTTGGCGTTCAAAGGAATATTGATCTGTTACAACACCCAAAAACTACAATTTTGATATTTTTTAGGATTTAACTCGCCTGACTGTAAACCCTTCGTTGTTGAAGGATTTCAAGTTGGACTGGTCAGGCCTGATGTGATGAAACAGCTAATGAACTTTCCTGAGGTGGGTTTATAAGATATATAAGGTATAATACAAATTTCCTTTCAAGATTGTTGGGTGGATGTTGTACTTCTTTCTACTTACTTATATGCAAACATAATTTGAAGCTCATATTAATCCATATTTATAAGTTTTTAACTAAATTTCACCATGCCCTCTTTAATACAGTTTAAAGAATATAAAAGCAAGTATATACCAAGCAATATTGGCATGTCCATTGAAGGTATGTATCATCCCATTTCAATTATAACAATTATAGTACCATACTCAGTTAAGCGCAAAATGTACCAAGTAATTATGAAGTGGGCTTCACTGAAAAATATGGGATCTAGGCACACCAAGCATAACAGTTGCAGCTATTAAGAGTAGACTAACCAGTGCTGAATAATACTTGAATTTGAATTTAGACCTCGGTTACGGTTATTCAGAAATTAACAAATTTGTAGAAATTACCTAAGGCTGGTATATTCATAAGATTAAACTTTTAAATCGCCCAAGTAGGGAATCCAATCCCGCACCCAAACTTTATTCCCGCAAACTTGCGGGATTGACTCCATCGATCCCGCGGTCCGCGGGATTTGCGGGATAGCAAACAATAAACTGCGGTATTGTTGGTCGACGCGTCGGGGATTCCCCGCCATGCTGGGCTATTGAAAATACGATAAACAGAGCAGTGTTCTTGCGTACGTGCGAAAGTAAGGGCGTTATTCTACTAGTATCTCGTGACATTTATGAAGTGGTTGAATATATGGAATTTAAACAGTAATCACAAAAATGAGTGTCAGTGTAGTTTACAAAGACAATAAAGGTTCAAGTTTAGTTTGGAATTATTTTTTAAAGTCTGAAGATGGTGTTACAGTTAAATGTAAGTTATGCCCTAGCATTATCAAAATCTCTGCTCGTTCCACCAAAGGTCTGCACCCACTTACAAACAAAGCATAATATTAATTTGAAAGTCCATAGCAGCAGCGTTAGTGTTGATATTGATAAAATAACACATTAAATGAAAGCTAGTACCAGCAGTTCGAGTAGTTCATTTAGTTCTATTGCTAAGCGCTCAGATGTTAGTGGTTCTTCTGTGCTACCTAAGAAAATGAAAATTACAGATTTTTTTCATCTGAGGAAAAAGCTTCGATGGAGGAAAGAGTGTCTCTCTGGAAAGTTTTTCACATAGACCGATATGCGCCAACTATTCGAATCAGAGGGCCACAAATTGTGTAAAATCAATTCCGCCGACAAGTGTCGAAGCTGAACGTGCGTTTTCAGCCGCAGGATACATGTGCAATAAAATAAGATCAAATCTAAAAGATGAAACATTAAACATGTTATCTTTCTCCGAAAATACTTTCAAAATCAATGTAACCGTTAAACTAGTCGTACTATTGTATTGTACCTATATGCAATAAATATTTTCCTGCTACTCTACACTGTTTCTAATTGCATAAAACAAGTTTTTATTAACATGCAGCACCCACATCGAATCCCGCACGTTTAATTCCGCAATGTCAATCCCGCGAAGTCATCGCGGGATCCCGCATTTGCGGGATTGGATTCCCTACACTCAAGTATAAGTAGATACCTGCTGCGGTTTAAACTTTCATCTGATATTTAAAAAAATATTGCTGTTATGATTTTAATATTGATTAAGGCTTTACTTGAGAAGCAGAATGTTATTGTAAAAGCAGCAACTTTGACTTTGATCTTATTAGGTACTTGTTAGTGTTTTGCATGTCAGTAGTACTTTTTGAGAACTAAGTAAAGTACTTGTTCTCTATATAGTATTTCCTAGTTTACTAATAATTAAACGAAACAGTTTAGGGTGTAAGTATATGTAAAATATGCAGGTAAGTACAGGGTTAGTCAACGATTGCGCGGAGTAAGTTTATGCATTGAAGATAAGATTTGTCGATAATGAGCTATTGTGTTGAGATGTGGTTGTATATTCTGCACATTTTAAAAATATTTTCAATTATACAGGGTGCGTTCAAAAAGTAGGGTGGCAGAAAGTTGTATTTTTTTAAATGGGACACCCAGTATTTTATTGTATATTTAGGTTCGTATTAGTGCCCTCTATAAATATCTAAATTATTATTTAATTTGCTTGGGTAGTTTAAGAGCAATAAATTAAAAACTAAAGAAAAAAAGTTTTGTAGTCCAGTAAAGAAAAATCAAAAAAACATTTTAAAATTATTTTTTTAACCACAGGATTGGGTGAGGTTTATAACAAGGGGTCTAGAGATACTATACAATTAATAGTGTTTATGAATTTTATACAGTGTGTTCATAATATGGTTCCAAAAACGAAACATTTCAAAATCATTTTTCTCAACATTTTCAAATGGAACACCCTGTATATTTTTATGCCATCTTATAGCTAGTATAATATACTTCAACCTTCGTAGGAAGTATCCAATTCCTATCTCTAATGGTTTTCGAACTATTTTGGTTTTTCTGGTTTTTACCATTTTAAATAATTTGTCAATCGAACGAGGTAGCCATGGAAAACAAATTGAAAAATGTAAATGTCACTTTAATCAGTTTTCAAAATATTTTGATTTTTTTGGTTAACACACTATTTTTATTACTTTAACATTCCAAGAAACAATCAGTTTCTTCTTCTTAATAAATGTTCGAATATATGTCCTTCTTGTTCAATACACATGTCACTTCTTTTAATGATATTTTCTCGGACATTAGATAACATGCCTGGGGTTATTGTTTGACATATATCCCTAATCCTATTATTCATGTCCTGCTTTGTCGTAGGAGGTGTAACATATACCCTATCCTTTACGTAGCCCCATAGAAAAAATCTAACGGGGTAAGATCACAAGACCTTGGTGGCCATGCAACAAAACCGCCGCGAGAGAATAGTGCTGATCCAAATATTCTCTCGCTTCACGATAAAAGTGGGAGGGAGCACCATCTTGTTGGAGCCACATATTTTGCCGTTCATCTAAATCTACTTCTGTTAATAGCCTTGGCAACTGCTGTTTCAAAAAAACTAAATAAGTACGTCCGTTTAATGGTTCATTAAAAAAACATGGACCTATAATTCTGTTGTGGAATATGCCGCACCACACATTAACCGACCAATGGTTTTGGTGTTGGACCTCACGGACCCAGTGTGGGTTCTCCGTTGCATAGTAATGCATATTGTGTCTATTGACAGTACCATTACTTCTAAATGTAGCCTCATCTGAATACATTATACGGTTTAACAAGTTTTGGTTAAATTCAATTTGGGCACGTAACCATTGGCAGTGAGTTACGCGCCTTTGAAAATCGTCGCCGTGAAGTTCTTGATGTAACTCAATATGGTAAGGGTGGTATTTATACTTGCGCGTTGTTCTATTTGCCGTTGATTGTGAAGTATCACACATGGAATCTAATGTATGGCTACTAACTGGGGGGTTCTCCTGAACTAGTAACAGTATTTCGAGTTCTTTTTCATCATTAGTAGCTATTCTATTAACAACTTTACGTTTAGATTTTTCCACACTGCCGGTTGAATTGAATCGTTCCATTAAATTATGAAAACACCGAGGACTGGGTGTTCGCCGCTCTGGATATTTCATCTTGTATAATCTTTCGGCGAAAAGACTATTTCTATCTGCCTCGCCCAAAACATAAATCATATCAATTAATTCATTTTTCGAAAAATTCATTTTTCAAGAAAAGTAACTGGATAATAAATTTTACAGTAGAAACCCTTGACTTTGAAACCGATCTAATTATGATTCTTGATGTTATGCACTGATTAAAGTGACATTTACATTTTTCAATTTGTTTTCCATGGCTACCTCGTTCGATTGACAAATTATTTAAAATGGTAAAAACCAGAAAAACCAAAATAGTTCGAAAACCATTAGAGATAGGAATTGGATATTTCCTACAAAAGTTGAAGAATATTATACTAGCTATAAGATGGCATAAAAATATACAGGGTGTTCCATTTGAAAAACTTAAGAAAATGTATTTTAAAATGTGGCGTTTTTGAAAGCTTATTATTAACACCCTGTATAAAATGGATAAACGCAATTAGATTCATAGTATCTCTAGACCTCTTGTCATAAATTTCACCCAATGCCGAGGTTAAAAAAATAGTTCTGGATTGTATTTTTTAAAATTTTTTATGCAGGACTGCAAAACTTTTTTTTTTAGTTTTTAATTTATTTCTCCGAAACTACAGAACCAAATTAAATAAAATTTGAGGCACTTATAAACGATACTAATACGAACCTAAATATGCAGTAAAATACTGGATGTCCCATTTAAATAACTGTATAAATGTAAAATAGTTTTAAAACATGCCGCTTTGAATCCAAGACCTCAAGCTGTTTTAGTATTGTTGATAAGTTCTTCGATAGCGATTTAATCTTCCATCCCCGCTTCGTTTGCGTACCCGGTATAGTACTATAATTAATATTTAACTTTTATAATGTTTTTAAAGTTATTTTGCATACTTACTTGGCAGTAATTATTATCTATTATAAATTTACTAATAGATGGTTTTTTGTTCCTTTACATTTCAAATAATAAGTAGGTAAATGGTACTTATAGTATACAATGTATATTTGTATTTATTTATGGTATTATGCACATGTACACTTACATGCGTATTTAGCACAACTAAGTGAACTTTAAAACTAATTTTTATAGATAACATGTTGTTATGTAGGTATACGAAATCAAATACAATTTAAAATCAAAATGATAATGTTTGGGTTTGTTCTTAGTTTGCAATTTGATATAAATTACCAATAATTTCAAGATGAAACATACAGGAGTCAGAAGCCAAGGCTTTGTTTGATAAGGAAGTGCCCTAACGTTTTATTAGGGATGTATTGGTGTTTTATTTAAAATACCTAGTAACTAGTACCCATCTATAAAAACCGGCCGGTAACGGGGTACCCTACCTCTAGATTTACGCCCGGAAGTGTCAAATCTAGAAACTTTTACACAATTTCCGAGATTTTTTTCTTATCACTTTTACTTTAAATAATATGTTCTTCCAAAAAGTTTTTCTTATATTTTAAATGGCGATAAGAGTTTTTTGAGAAATTTTTCAAAAAAAAAAAGTTGACAAGATCGTCGATGCTGTATCTCGCAATTTGTCGATAACAAAAAAAATAGATACTTAGATACGTAGATACAAAAAGGATCTGGTAGGTAAGAAGCAGATTTTGTTTTGTAAACAAAAACAGTTTTGAGAGTTGTCTAGTTGTCACATATTTAAGTCATTAACCTTAACAAATTATTGAAAAAACATGAAAATATTTAACACCATGTATTTCAAAAGTTAAGATGTTTAGGTCATATGTTAATTGAAGTTTTTTTCTGAAAATGGACCCAAGAGAACCTCCTTAAACATCAGCATGTTATTAAGAAACACCCTGTATACATATGGTATTATTTGCAGATATTCAATATAACTCAAGGGTGTGTTGAACTGAATCCAGCTTTTCGAGATTATGAAGAAAGAAGCACAAAAATTGATGCTGTGTTACGAGAACTAAGAGCCAAAAATATTTTTGTTACACTTAAAGGTTGGAGAGACGAGGTATGTTAGCTATCAACAATATTTAATGTATTTTTATCATCTCATATCCAATGGATCTAAAGCTAATTGAATAGATGTATTGAAATGTTCTTTATGCCAATAATATTTTGAAAAGTTTCTTAATAACCTTTAATAAAAGCTTATGAGGAACCAAGATGATTTGAATTCAAATAGGCTTCAGTATATTATTAAATCTATTATAAAACAATACAATTTGAGCCTTTTTGGGATGCAGGGGGTGGTGTTTTTTAAGAAATCCGGAAGACGCGAACCCTGCCTGGTTAGTTAATTTTTAAATAACATCTTTCTGCAACCCAACCCAATCACTCTACTAGTATCTGAGATATTGTTATATTGCTCGGTTCCAGTCCAGTATGCACAGGAAATTCCTTGTGTTTGCTTTTTGCAGCCATATTTAAATTAGCAATCCTAATTTTTTTTAAAAAATATTCTGTTGTCAAATGAGTGACCGTATCATACTTATAAATAAATTCCACCAGCAGAAATTTCAAGGGAACTTTGACAAATGTGCAAATTGTCTATTTGCTGTCCTATTTCGAGGGTGAGAAATGCTGCAACTTTCACTCACGCTAACATGTATTAATGTGAATCCAAAATTGCAGGATTAAAAATGCAGAGGGCGGATCGGCCTTTAGAAAATAAAACTAAGACATTCCTAATTAAATTAAATATGTTCGTTGAACCGTTCACAGGAACAAAGTTCTAAGCAAAAATATCCGATAAACATTTTTGAACTATCAGTATAATTATTAGTATTATTCCTGTAATTATTACTCATATTATTAACGATCACTTCATATTTTATGTTACTGTGTTATCAAAACTTTTATGTCACAGTGTAAATTATTGCACATTAGATAGGTACTTGTTCGACTGTTAACATTTTTTATAATATTATTTTTGTTATCGCAATTCAAACTCAAAACATGCTTTATTGATATGCAGAAGAAACATTCTTGTAAACAACAACAACAACAACAACATCAGATAAGAAATTTCTATACGGGGTGTACCTTAATGACGTCCTAATATTTCAGTGCTATTTCTTAGGTTATTTGTTAGAAAAACAGTTCATATAAACATAATATGCAGGGTTGTCCATTTTTGACAGTTTTGCTGGGTATCTCGGTTATTATTGAACTTATCAAAAAACTTATGTACATGTCATGAGATGTATTTAGGAGAAACTAAAAATGGTAAAAGCCGAAATTAAAAATTTCCCTGTTTTACATGATACGAGAGTAAATTCAAAAATTGTCGATATTAGACTAGCCTTCTATATCTTTTATTACTAGTAATAGAAGATAATGTTTCATATGAGAGTTTCATAGTGCCATAGGATGCCACCTAAAAATCGCTTAAAGCCGTATTAAGGTGCGTTTCCACCGAAAGAGCAAGCAAGAGCAAATATTTGATATTAATTTGCTCGCGAGCATGCATGCAGTCTAATATACAGAATACGTGCTTGCTCTTGCACGCTCTTGCTTGCTCCTTCGGTGGAAACGCGGCTTAGTCGGCAATTTTTCTCTTGTGCCTGCAATGGTAATTATAATTACACGTATTCATGCGCACTAAACCGTTCTTGATCAGCTGGCGCATTGCCAACAGTCAGAACAGCAGTTGGTAATTGAATAATTTACGTACCAGTTAGTTTAAATAGCCAATGGCTGTTCATAGCTGCTTCGACCAACTAATAAACAGTTAAAAATTACAGAATACTCCATCTCTACCCAGACTTGCACCGGCAATGGCAATTAAAATGGCGCATGGCCCGTTTCTGGCAATGCAAGACTAATTACGCTAGCTGATCGAGAACGGTGTACTGCGCATGATTCCGTGCACTTTTAATTGACGCAAGAGTAGAATTGCCGACTGTAATACGGATTCCATTATCGCATTGCACTCGCAATAGAAGAAATATTGCGCCAGCTGATTGACAGCGGTGTACTGCGCATGATTCCGTGCAATTATAATTGCCGTTGCAGGCGCAAGAGAAAAAATTGCGACTCTAATACGGCTTTTAAACTTGTATTTTAAACGTTACCCTGAGAGGCAGCATCCCTTCAGTGACATGTTCAAAATACTATCAATCAATTTGAAGAATCTTCAATTCAATTCTTCAATTATTTGAATAATAAAATATATTGTGTATTATATATTTATAAAGAGAAATACAAATGCATCTTTTTTGGCTAAAAATATATAGGGTGTCCCATTTAAAATAAGAAAGTTAAACCCGATAACTTTTTGATCTGACCCGGTAGATGCGATTCTTATGTGACATCCTATTCTACTTAGCACACTAAGAAACATTTTCTTGTATTATTAGTAATAAAAGATAGAGAACAAGTCTAAAATCGACAATTCTTCAATTTACCACGTATCTTTTAAAAAACTGGATAACCCTGTCCAGGCATTGACTGCCGAAGAGGGAGGAAAACTTTTTTATTTGTGGGTTTATGAAAAAACGCTATTCTTCATAAAATCTCCTGCTTGCTAGCATATTATTTTCTCAAATTTATATACCGGGTGTTCAGAATTTAGAAAAATAATAGGCTAAGAACAAACTACCCTTATGGGTAAATATACGATGAAAAGTAATTATTAAAAGTTGCTGAGTTTGAAAAATTACGCCTAAATACAAAATTTTGACCCTTTGCCTAAATGTACAGGAATTAGCAAAAAGTTCCATCCCTTATAAAATATGATTTCCTTTAAATTAACATTTTTGTAAATAGGTTGAAACCATGTTTAACCCTTGATTAAATCAATTAAATTCAAATTTAAACTCATCATTCTTAAAAATGATAAATTTTGGTAGTTATTTCCAACAATTTTTATAAAATGTCTGACATAAGTGACCGTTTCATGTAGAATTGACCAGGCTAATAAAAAAATATGCCCACATGGAAAAAATCCACTTTTTTGTATTGTTTGATCTATTAAATGATTTCGGAAGAACTACGGTTGTTTAATTGTACACCAGTGGCGGTTCTTCCACAGGATCACATGCGCACGTGCACCCCCAAAACGAATAAAAAAATATTAATTTATATTCATTGAATATTATTTATCGTATAAAGTCCGACCCTCCCTAATATTTTATCGTACCGTCAACCAAACTGTATATTATAGGCTCTCGATCCGGCAACCGCGCCTCGGTCGAGGCTAATGACGATTATGACGAGACTTGCTCGCATGTGCGATTAAGTAGGCCGGGCATAATGCAGTTTCTCTGTAGTAACAGGTGGCGGGAGATAGCGGGGATTTGGCGATTTCACATGGGAAAGGCGCACAATTTTAGTGTGCGTCGCGCTGTTGTATGTTCGTGCTAGTTAGAAATTCGAGCGTGTATGTTTTAATATTATATATTTATTAAGTTAAAATGAATAGTTTGACGGTGGACTATTTAAAAAATAACTTTAGCTCTTTGAGTTTGGAGCAAAAAATTGAAGTGAAGAATGTAGGAAGACCTAAACCCGAAATTAATTTAACGCAGACCACAAAGGGTAAATCTAGGGACTTTATTAGAAAGTTTAAAAATTAAACATATGGAAAAAAATGTATAGAGGGTATTCCAAACTTTAATGAGGCTGTTATTGGTCAATTTTCTACAATTAAGAACCGAAGAACGGACTTTACGTTTAAGAACTATAGACAATAAGAAATATTTTCCAAAAGTTGTATTTCCTTGTGTAAAATTAAAAAATAAATAAAAATATGTTTTACCTAGCGCATTTTCTTATTACTTCTTTTCTTTCTACATTTAAAATGCCTAGAAAGTAATTGTTTGGTCGTTACACAAAAATAAAATTTTTAAAATAATTTCACCATACTTGTGAACCCCCCTATATCATAGGTCACGAGCCGCCACTGTTGTACACATTTATTACTCATAGTACACGTCTGGCAAAATAAATCTTATTAAATTTATTAAAATGATATAAACGGCACCGAGCTATGACATTTTTTTCCGCCAGAACTCGCTTCCCAGGTACTTATTTATTTTTTGGTATCGAAATGCTTTTTGGTATGAACGTGTTTACCCAAGATTTGTACGCATATCAACACTTGTAATAAAATTATTTTTATTATTTGTTGTCTTCCCCTAACTGGCGGCCGTAAATAACTTAATTAAGTTCTTTGTTTGATTAGTATATTCTCCCTTTCCTCAGAACTCTGTGAAGTAGCACAGAGTGATCAGAAATAAAATTGCCCTTATATTCTTTCATAAACACTGTTTTTTCTGGAACATTAAAAAATAATTAGTTACCTACCTACGTAGTTTATTAATATTTTTATCAGTTATTTTTTTAATTATTTTTAATAGTAGGAGTAATTATTATTATTAGTTATTTGTTATTAATATATTTTTTAGTGCTTATTAAAGTTATTAATACGATTCCCTGTAATAAACTGGTTGGGAATAAAGATATTAAAAAAAAAGGACACCGCTAATGTTGATTTCGTATAATATATTTATTTTTGTTAAGATTATGTACAAATTATTTGACCGGTCAAATAATCGAGTCGGATCGTTCGGAAAATGAATAAAGATGAATAATCAGTAGAAATTACTGATATTTTTCATTTTTTAGTATATTTTTCTTTAGGTTTGTTAAGAAAAAACCAGGAACTTTTCGACATTTCTCCATAAAAATATGAAATGAGTATGAAAATATCGTTTTCTTTTATACTTTCCGTTCAAAATGTTGCTGAAAAAACTAGAACCCTGCAACTTCTGTAATTTTTGGTATCATTTTAAGAACAACTTCCTATAACAGAGAATTTTGATTTACTTAAAGATGTGCATTTTATATGAAAAAATCGGCGAGCTCGCGTGGTAAGTTTTTCGTACCATACTACAACATAAAGGCGCGTCCACACTATGCCGTTGGCCTGGGGCTCAACTGCGATTTTTTAAAATGTTAACTTTGATTTTGATTTGATTGTGATGTTTAAATAGAATTATCTCGAAAACGGCTAGACATATTAAGATCGAGCCAAATATATCTTTTAAGTCTAGAAATTGTCCTTCTTTGAGAATCTTGGCTTAAAAATATTTAATAACCGACAAGAAAAAAATAATAGATTTATTAAACTCAGCGTAACTAGCGTAGTCTAATGTGAAAATTTCTACAAGTTCTCATTTCTTACTCATAAAAACATCATACCGCCAATTTTAAATCACATATATATATAAACAGTATATTGCTAATACCATCTGCAATTATGTCCCCGCTATGGGCAACGAAGGGGGCGTTGTGAGTTTGCGCCGTTCGGAAATTTCCTTGTAAAAGTAAACATTTGATAGGACAGGATTTCAACTTTTTTAATGTAAATTTCACTGGTTAGTTAGGGAGAATATTGCAATCAAAATTTCGATTAGTTCGATTTAAGACCGTGTTCCATGCATACGATTTCTGACGATATGATGATCCGACAACCCTGATTGGTGTAAACTTTTGGTGACAAATTCCGTCCGAATATTTGTAACGATCGACACGATGAGCTTTATTTTAACTTTCATCCGACGTCGTATGTTTCTTAACCTTACTTTTTTCTAAACCAAAAATTAAGAATGAAAGACTATTTTGGGAATTATTATCAGCTACTAATGCACCAAATTAAAAATACATTAATTTGAAGGTTAGGTAATGACCACATATATATTATACTGTATACGAGTGACACTCTTCTTTTTTTACAAGCTTTTTAGTGAAATTCGGTTCCGAGGATCGGATAATGTGATTAAAATATTTTCGTATATATTTACATACCTGAAATACTTTATACCTGGTATTGATCCACGACTTTTACAAAAAAGCACCATGCACTTGTGTCCTTTCATTTTAAATAAAACAAATCACTAACCTACCAAACAGCGAATCGAATCACCACAAATTAAAAACTCCTTTACAAAAATTGTTGTTAGCTAATGAAAGTTTATAAGCACTAATATACCGACAACAATGTGGATAGAACCACTTTTTATTCTGTAATTTGAAAAAGCATCCAGAACCAAAGATGGCGCCGAATAACAACAAACAAATAATGTCGGGCCGGCTCTGACGCGATCGATGAAATTTCCACCCTACTGCGCAAACTCAATAGGCCCGCGCCATCTCCCATAGCGGGGACACTTTTTGTATTTTGGAACGTTCGTATTGGCAATATACTGTTTATATATATGTGTGTTTTAAATCCGATAGATTGAACCGTTTGCAAATTATGGCTTATTTTCGAAAATAAACTTTAACTTTCAACACCCTGTATATCTAGAACGAGAACCATGTCGAAAAACTTATGTCGGTCTAGTTTGATGTTTAGTATCTCCCGTTGCTCGATGGCCTATAAATTATGGGACACCCTGTATAGTTGCTATTACAGTGAAATAAAACTAGGAAAAATATGTGGCTTATAACCATTCTCAACTCATTAATCTCATTATCTCATTAAATTTATTTTTATTTATCTCCTTAATCTTATTATCTCAAAATCTCATTAAATTTATTTTTAACGATGGCTTAGTTCTACTTGAATCATAAAAATTTTATTTTTATGTGGGCATATTACCTTGCCTTCATCGGAAATGCATGTAAAATAGAAAAACTTAAAAAGGAATTTATTGCACAGTTTTGCCGTTTCATTTGCAATTTATTTAAAAAAATCTGTGGCTTCTTCCACTGTTTAAATTGATACGTCCATGTTTCGATTGAATTTGTGGCTTGTTACCATCTTCCTCCGAGCCCTTCAATTGCGATTACTGAACTACATACATTCCAAAATGTACCATCGTGCCGATAAAAACTAGGACAGCAAAATCTCCAAACTGGGATATCTCATAGACTATAAAAGGTGCTCGACAGCTGTAAAGGTAAAAACACCTAACTTTTAGAAAGTAACCTAGGTTACATAATTTAAGGTTTGTATTTTACGATATGAGGTGGCATCAAAATATGTTACTTGTTTTATAAAGTTGAGCGGAAGTTTATATGGAGGAACTAAATATATTACGCATTTTTTATTAAGAAAAAGTCAAATGCTTTATTTAAAGTAGGTATATTTAATGTCGCCAAAAAATTAAAATAAACCATAATAAAAGAAATTTACAGAAAGTAAAAAATATACAAACACAAAATTTGTCGTAGCAACATAATATGTAGTCATATAACATTCCTGTTTATTACTTCTTCATAATTAGTATTATTCTATTTTCATCTTTAGCAAACATTCTAGGAGAACCTGAAACTGCTCCTAATAATAGTTCGATGCCTTGCTATTTTTTGTTTGCCAACAACACGGTATTTCTGTTTACTTCAAGTTCGCCTGCAATATCCCTAATAAAAGCACCATCTCGCAACCGACTGTAGATAATAGCCATTTGCTGGGGGGTTAATTGTGGCTTGTGCTTGACAAGTTAATGATAAAGTGACAATCTATGTTGACATGTAAAATTTGTATATGACATTTTACTGGTACCAGACTGTAGAGTAAATAATTCCTAATAGTGAAGGAGAAAATAAGAAATTTTGATATCCTAGTTTTTTATCGGCACGACGGTACGTTTGTACGAGATAAAAACGCAGCGCTTATGTTGGTGGTCGGCGATGAGACGGAGTGTGGCATATAGCAATATACGAACAAGAACGGATAACCATAAGATAAAAGTACACTTTGTAAGAAATCGCGGTTGGCGACAATGTCAACGCCATAATGTTGACGCACCGTTAGGCGGCATTCTTAAAACTAGCTTGGGTATTGAATAAATATGTAAAGTTAAAATATGTTAGGTTAATCGTAAATAGGCGGGTAAACGAATTAAACCAGCAGATCAAGGTTTCATGGACACAAAACCCTTATAAAATCAATTTGGTAGGATGTAAGTAAAACACGAATCTTTTTAGTGTTACGAAGTGAAAACTGAATTCGGCACACCAAGTCTTCTAAAAATGGACAGATCGGCAACTTGTCTATTTGGTATCAGAAATTACGGAGTCACCATAAATGGCTTTATAAGACATCCACAAAAAGGACAGTGTTTGTGGTTCCAGAAAAGATCTGCTACAAAACAAACTTGGCCAGGTAAGATGTAGTTATTAAAAAAAAAACTACGCCAGTAGAAGCTTCGTTGAATACATGCAATAGATGACAGGACGTGTTAACCTTATAGCGGCGGCAAACAACATGTCTAAATACGGTGTATAACAATCAAGTGAAAACTATAAAGGCTTAGCGCCGGGTCTTAGTTTCCCGATTGGTAAATATGTTGACAAAGACAAAGACCTGAGAATACAGAGAAAGGCGGGACAAAATAACCTAACAAATGAAATCAACTCAATAGATGGTCTAAAAATGGCGCCTATACATTGGTGGTAAATTACATTTGACATCAGTTACGGATTCAAACAGAATACAGGGTGTTATGGAAATGACTTATTATATTTAAATGGGTGACTCCTTGGGTGTCCTAGAGAAAGTACATACTTTTTTTTTTAAATCGAATATCTAAATACTAAGGTAAAAACCCTTTTTACCCACATACTGTCGCCCCGTTCCATCTGGATTCACTTAGCAACAATGTGGGTCATTAGAGTATACTAACAGTGTTGTCAGGTCACACCGCGTGTCTCGCCGTAGCTTGAATACCGGCCGCGCGCCGCTTCATACCTCAGTATGTTTCCAGACGCGGGAGTGGAACGACATTGGTTCCACGACGTCGAGGGTGCCACGTGCTTGACGTATACGAATTTTAAACGTTTTGTTAGTTGTTTGTCCGATTTTTTTTGTTGTGAAATAATACATAATAATAAATGTTGTGATGTGATTTCAAATTTGTGTGATATTATCAACTGTTGGTTCTGTTGAAAAACATACTTTTTGTGTTTTATTCTTTTATGGAATTTAATTATAAAACGGTTTATTTTAAAATAAGATCGAACGTAAGAGAGTATGTACCTTAAAATTGTAGTTTCTTTGTCTAAAAAGTTTGAAAAAGAAGTGATAGCGCGCATCAAAGACGTCTTGTTGTCAAAAACTGAACACGTGCGTTTAGAATTATGTGTTGCAATATGACAACATAACGCTAACATCTTTTGAACCTGGAGACTGCCTCAATAAAATATTGATTGCGAAGGGCCTCAGGAGCGGCCACGTAAATTTTGAGACTTCATATAAAGTGTATATTTCGCTTAATAATTCAAAGCGCCATTTATGGTTATTTTTCTTCAATTTATTTTCATCTCGGGATTTGCCGGTTTAAATATAATACGTCATTTCCATAACACCCTGTATATACAGAAGCAACTAAATAATTATACAGAGTGTTTCCGAACCTCCCAGAGAAACCTTATTTAAGACGAAAATGTGGTATAAAAGTTTTTCGCATGTCGCTTTATTTTCGAAATACAGGGTGTTAAAAAAATATTGTATTTTTCATTTTATTAATTAATGCCAATGATTTGATAATGGATATGATTTAAAAACTTTGAATAATGAACTTAAACGGAGAAAACAAATGTGGTTGCCATGGAAGGACCCAAAGTAAAGTGCTCTAATCCTTTATGTTTAACAAATATCATTAGAATATCGTTTCTCATTAATTAATAAAATGAAAAATACAATATTTTTTTAACACCCTGTATATCGAAAACGAAGCGACATGCAAAAAACTCTTATACCACATTTTCGTCTTAAAATAAGGCGATAAGCAGAGGTTAGGAAACACCCTGTAGTTTTGGAATGCGATTTCTTTGAAACTACTACTCAAAATAAGAA
The DNA here is from genome assembly GCA_963991005.1 of Barypeithes pellucidus. Taxonomy (NCBI): domain Eukaryota; kingdom Metazoa; phylum Arthropoda; class Insecta; order Coleoptera; family Curculionidae; genus Barypeithes; species Barypeithes pellucidus. The sequence goes on from OZ022558.1 coordinate 17,855,181, forward strand.
ATTATGGTATTATTGGGAAGTGATTTAAACGATCTTTACTACTACCTAACCATCATGGACTAGGTATTTCTATCTGCTTCGTACACGTCAATGTGACGTCTATTATCACGAAAATAAACACAACAAAAAAGAGATGGGGATTCTATTTGTAGTTGTGTTCGGTTTTGTGGTAAATTTTTTAGTTTATAAGTTAACGATAACCGCGACAAAATGATGAGATAGTCATAGTGGTCAACAATGAGACTCTAATGATTTATATGCTTTTTTTAGCGTAGTTATCTTGGCGATATGTTTACATATTCCATTGTATTTTTTAAGGAAAATGGGACAATATGGTAAGTGGTGGGTTGTCAGTTGGTCATGGTATTTTCGAAACGGCCCACAAAGAAGCTATGGAAGAAGCATCGGTTCCCACGAATCTCCTACAAAACCTAATCAGTGCGGGCTGTGTTTCGTAAGTACAATAATCAGAGTACATAATATTGTTTTGACCGTTAAGGTGCATTTACATATGCATGGATTTAGTGGCGCCAGTTCTATTTGCACGCCAGTAAAGGTTTACACTTTGTTGAGAAAACAAAAAAAAATGGCACGCCAGTTTCGTTTTTAAACTGTTTTCACAATGCGTACTATGTCGAGTGAACTTTCCGAAGCCTGTAAAATAGTCGCTGAACTTTTAGTGGAAAAAAAGATAATAGAAATACAGAAAAAGAAACGACAAAAAGGCCGTGTCTGGGTTAAACCATCGATTGATCGTCGACCTGCCTTGGGTGCACATCCCATAAACACGAATAAGATTCATACCCTACAAGAAATTTGATTGTCAGTTCTGCTGATCACTTTTTTTAGCCACAATAAACTATATAAACTACAATCGACAAAAATTAGAAGCGCAACCTAAACGAAAATCAAACTAAAAACTGGCGAGCGGTCGCCGACGTGCAATCACTTGCAAGTTTTGATTTTCTGTACGAATTTGTCACCACTGGCGACAGTGATTTCAGAAGGATGCATGTAAAAATTAATTTTTATGCAAGTCAATGTTTAGACTTGCTAATTTTATTTACTGGCGCGCCAGTTTTTATGGGCCCCAGGGCACTATTACTAGTTCACGTTTTATTGCCTTTTTTTTTTGATGACCAAGATTAAATATTTTGCTTACCAATATCTGATTAAATGTGGATCGCTCATAGCAGCTTATATATTTAATTTGCGTACCAAAATAATTTAGAGCACTCTACTATGACATTAATTACTGACCGATTCAGAAATGTTTACTGTCCATAAGTTGCTGACCAACTAGCTATTTTGGTTGACCGATTACATTTTTCTGTTCGCACAAATAAGAATATTTTGCTAACCAGTTAAATGACACCCTTTAAAAATTGTGTTGTAGAAATTATAAACAGAACCACAGTGATATAGTATAGATGACTTGATAAAGCTAGGATAAAAACAAAACCCAAACTCTGGAACAAATTACATAATTAATAAATAATATGTAATAAATTAATATTTGTAAATGGGCAGATTATGGTGCAGAAAAATAGTTTTTTTCCCTTTACTTGCAGTGTGTTTCTTTTTTTTTTCATATACAGGGTTCCCCATAATAGACTACCCATTTTAATAGTTGAATTAAAAATTTTTTAGTTAACAAAACAAACTTTTTATCTTACTAAATTACAGCTAACTCTTTGGGATTTATGATAACTTATAAATATTTGGCTAATTTAATTCTAACTTTTAAAAATCACGTCTTCTAAATGACCTCCACCAACTTCAACACATTTTTCAATATTGGATAAAAAGTGGTTCATTACACGGCGTAGCAAACCTTCGTCTATTCCTTCAAGTTCTTCACGAATTTTGACTTTCACTTCCTCGATCAAAAAAATAAGGGCCAATAATAACAAAAGATCCTACTCCACACCACACAACATCTTTTGGATTATGGAGATTCTGTATAAAGATTTCACGAGGATTTTCATTTGACCAGTATCTAAAATTCTGTTTATTGACCATGCCGTTCAAATAAAAATTTGCTTCGTCGGTCATTAGGAGACTGTGAATCGCTCCTTGATGTAAATCCAAAAATTCTTGACAAAATGCTAACCTTGCTTCTTTATCTTGATTGCTAAGGTGCTGTGCCATTTGGTATTTATAGGGATGAAATTTTAAATCCCTTTGAAGAATTCGATCTAAGCTTCCCTTAGATACTGATAAGGGTTTGTCGATTAGCAGACCTTTTAGGACTTCTCGTAAACGCCATTCTAACTCGTTCAATATTTTCTGGTGTACGAACTGTTCTTCGACGTCCAGGCTTCTTCAAATTTTGTACAGAACCCTTTTCACGCCAATGACGAACCCATAACTTAACAGTTTTACGATTTGGCGCGTGGCCCCTATTGTTGTTACTAAACTGACGCCGGAATTCACGCCTAACTTCTTCTATCGAATTGCTTCTTATGTAAGTTTCTACACAAAACACACGTTGTTGGACTGAGTAATCCATGAAAGTTAAAACGGATGTTGAAATAATGTCTCAAAGCAAAAAACTTAAATAATTATTGATGAAAACTAACAAACTTCTCGCGGAAAAATGACGTTCCACGAAATTATTAATTTAAAATTTATTTGTGACAGGCGCCTACTTGATTAATAATTTACTTAAATCCCAAAGACTACAGAAGATAATCCCACAGAGAACAACCTATTTAGTTATCTCGTAGGGAATTTATTAATAATATAAAATGGGTAGTCTATTATGGGGAACCCTGTACATCGTCGGTCTCCAAAAAAAATCTTTCTATAAACACTTGTTGCCGGCGCAGAGAAGAATTTTTTGCTCTTTTTGATAAATATGAGATATTTTCTTCGTCTTTTTTCCACCAGCCCAAGGGTTTTTGAACACTTTTTAGAACGTTTTGTTGCAAATACAGGATCCGGACTTGTTACATTCCGGCCGCCCACTAATCTTTTTTTGACTAGCCCTTAATTTTATCATCCTGTAAACAGAGAATAGATATCAATATAACTTGGATATGTTTTATAATAGTTCCAATATTTTTTTCCAGATTTTATTTCGAATCGGAAAGAGGTCTATTCCCAAATACGGAGTTCGTGTTCGACCTAGAATTGCCTGTAGAGTTTCTTCCCGAAAACGCGGACGGAGAGGTAGAGACTTTTGAAATACTGCCGGTCACGCAGTGTGTACAAAAAATTTTGGCTCCAGATTTTAAAACTACAAGCGCACCGGTCGTGTTAGATTTCCTAGTCAGGCATGGGGTTGTGACTCCGGAAAATGGTAAGTTTATTTATGAAAAAAAGTTACTCTTTATAAAAAGTTCCGTCTCATGAGAAAATAATCACCAGAGATAGGTAAGGGAATCTTGACCAAACCGAAGTACCTTTAATTTGAATTTTGGAGCAAAATGGAATAAGAAAATGTTGCTTTTTGCCATTAAAAACTATATCTGTTTATACTTTATATAATTATTAAAAATGAACTTTTATTATTTATTTATTTTTTCAATCTCGTGAACCTATAGCCTCGTTGGAGATGATTGTTGCTTGAATTGCGTAATAGACACATTTATTAATTATAAATCATTTCAAAAGGTATGAACAGATACAGTGGTACCTCGAGATACGAGTTATTTGAGATACGAGCTGTCGAGCGAGCGAAGTTTTGTTTTGAAATACGAGCGACATTTGAGATACAAACCCTCCTTGGATAGTTTTTCTTTGAATCCGGCGAAAAAGGCAAAGACCAGTGAAGAGAAAAGCAGGGACTAAAATTAAGCATACAGTAGCATTTAAATTGTGTTATAAGTTGTGAGCAAAATACAAATATGTATGTATGTTTTTATACAATATTTGTCATTTATAAATACATTTTTCTTATTCAAAAACACGTAACAACAACAATTGGGGGTAGCATTTTTGGGGCTGGAACCCATTAATGGCATTTCAATTAATTTCAATGGGGAAAATTGCTTTAAGATACGGGCAAATTGACATAGAGCAAGATTATGGAACGAATTAAACTCGTATCTCGAAGTATCACTGTATATATTTTTTATGCAACATTACTTTTCTTCTCTTAGGTCAATTTTCTGTTGACTATCTCAAATTTGAATAGTTTAATAATATTTTCTCAGGAGGCAGAACTTTTTATAAATACATAGTAACGTTTTTCGTAAAATTAATAATAAAAAGTTTACAGTACAGTACAGAACTGAAGCGGACACATTGTACAGGGTGTCCGATTTTCGACACTTTCTGGGGGGTATTAGAGTTACTATCAAAGATAGAATGTTGCGGTTTTCACCAAAGACATTTAATTAATCAATTGACGAATTTTTTATTCTGTCAGAATCATACAGTAATCAATGATGCCAAGTCTACCGCCTGCGTTTGAAACCGAAAAGTATAATATTATGCCAAAAACAAAATTGCAATGTTTTAAGGAAATCACAGTGGCAACGCTGTTTGCTCATTTATACCTGCTAGTGTAAAAATGACCCTGAAGTTTAAAAATATCATTTTTGGTAGGCCATGACGGGTATTAAAAACAAACAAAGGAACACAGTCAGTTGTGTCATACTGAAAAATTCTTATGTTTTTGTCAGAATATTCTGGTTCTCTAACTTGTTAATAGTAAGAAAAATCAGTTTGTCCTATACTCTATTCAAAACGGAGAGTTAGTACACGTAAATAAATGCACGTGATCCGTAATATTCACCAGGAGAAAATTGCTAATTTATCCCTTATAAACGTGTACCGATTCGTGATGGGATTCTAGTTTGTTTGGAAAGGTTTTTCCTCTTGTGACGTCAGACTTAGGCTGTCCATATACCCAACCGTTGTTTCCTGTGCATACAAGAAAACCTTTTTTTCTGTGACATTCACCCCTAATAAACCTTTTATTTTTCTGTGCATCATACGAAACATTATAGAAGCCAAAGACTAGAAATTATGTGTCGAGTCTATTTTTGACCAGAATAATTTATTGCTTTCTAGCGGCCATTTTGTGAAATACATTTTTATTTTGTTAAAATGAGTTTTAATGAAATTCCTGCATCTTTTGAAAAATCAAGCCTAACTAAGTCGATTTATAAAAGAAATAAAAAAATTTTGAAAATATTTTAATTTTTATTTTTTGACAAAGTATATTTTTTTCTATAAATGCAAATAAATCGAGGGCACGTTAAAAATATAAAGCCAAATTACTAAACTGCACGATAAAATTTACTGCGACAATGATTTTTTGGTTCTTATGTGCAATAACTAGGTATATGAAATAACTTATAGGAAATATACTTATAACGAATTCATCATGGCGAAATTATTGTTTCCTATTGTTTTTCTTTTATTTTACAACAGTGAAGGTATCCTAATTGTTTTGCGCATGGTTTAACATAGCCCCGCCTCTTTATACTGTCATTTTTGAATAAACAGAAGTAACAGTTTAGAAATATTTTCGAACATTTTCGATAAAAGTTTCGATTATGCATCGAAACAACGAAAGTCATAGCTAGTACCAACTAGTTGGAAACACGTGTAAATGTCCCATTTCAAATGTATACGTTTCGAAAATATTTCCATTTTTGTTGCCAACAGTTTCCAATTCTGATCGGAAACAAACGATAGTTACGATACATTGACCATAATGTGTCTAAAGATGCTACTTGGGAGAGGGTTATAATGCTATTATAAAACAGTATTAAAAACACAACAAACGGAAAACCAACCCTGTCGAAAACAGCGCCGCTATATATTTTATAGCGTAAGGAAAATCCCGAGACTCCTGAAATAGATATGCTTTTGCTTCCATTGAAACAAATCCTATTATAATAATAAATAATATATAACTATGTGTGAAACATGACTAAGGCATAATGGAGAACAATTTGAGAAATATTTATGGGAAGGTTCCATAAACGTTCAATTTGTGTTTCTTATATCGCACCAGTAATTGTTTTTTTTAAATATCCGTCATGGCCTATAATACCCCAAAAAATTGTATATTTTTCAGAAAACGGAAATTTCGGGCATAAATATGAAGACTAAAAATAAAGAACTATACAGGGTGTCCGGGAACATGGGGGAAATCTCCCGGATATGAAGAAAACACGTGAAAAGAATACTATATGTTCATATAAACTTCTTTCGTATCGGCCTCCTCTTCGGAGATATGGGCTCCCAAAGAGCATCAATGGAATCAAGTTTTTTACACATAATTATTGAACCACCTGGTATATTTCAATTATTTTTTAATATGATGTATACCAGGTAAGACCCGTCAAATTACTACCCAAGAAACTGTTGTGAATTACTCACAGCTGCAGGGACGGACTAGCTGTAACACTCATGGGCCCATTTTTTTTACGCCCTGTATGATGAGAACTTTGGACAATGTTTTTTTACATACCTTTAACTATTGGCTAAAAATTAAGTACTCTTCATTCATGTCGCTAATCCTAACCGTTTTTGAAAAAAACGTCATTTTATTTACACCAGTCCCCTAAAAAGCGGAATTTTGAAGGTTGAACATTTGATCGGAACAAAGATGTATATTTTACTGAAATACGCCAAATACATGATGTATATGAAATGCCGTTTTTTCGAAAACGGTTAGGATTAGCGACATGAATGAAGAGTACTTAATTTTTAGCCAATAGTTAAAGGTATGTAAAAAACATTGTCTAAAGTTCTCATCATACAGGGCGTAAAAAAAATGGGCCCCATGAGTGTTACAGCTAGTCCGTCCCTGCAGCTGTGAGTAATTCACAACAGTTTCTTGGGTAGTAATTTGACGGGTCTTACCTCGTATACATCATATTAAAAAATAATTGAAATATACCAGGTGGTTCAATAATTATGTGTAAAAAACTTGATTCCATTGGTGCTCTTTGGGAGCCCATATCTCCGAAGAGGAGGCCGATACGAAAGAAATTTATATGAACCTATAGTATTCTTTTCACGTTTTTCTTCATATCCGGGAGATTTCCCACATGTTCCCGGACACCCTGTATATTTCTGAGAAACTTGCTTAAAACTGAATGCCGTTAAAAAATATATAGGGTGACCCAATTAAAAAAAGCAATTTTTTTCTTGAAAACTATTGAAAGTAGTAAAAATCTGAGAACGTCACTGGATTCTACGTAAAAACTACAAAGTGAACATTTTATTTCTTTTTGATAAGTTACAGGGTAACCGAAATATGGGGTTGCCCCAAAATGGGAACTTCTCAAAAACATCCTTTATATCAAAAACGAGGAGTCCTAGAAAAACTCTAATTGGAGCATATTTTGTTTCACAAAAATGTAGCACAGTGCTGCGAAACCCGCATCCTTCTATCTTTACTAATAACGGAGATACCTCGTAAAACCGAACACCCCGTGTAGTGTATTTTTTTTTAACATTTCAGAACCAGACTATCTGAAAATCATCGAACTTCTACACATCCCCCTTCAAAATATATATGGAAGACGTATTAATCAAATAAAAGAAAACGGCATTGCTACTAATACAAATTAATAAGTAATAGGTTTTAACATAGGGCATTATTTTTAATTTTAAATAATTATTTTACTGTGAGGTATTGCGCATAAGAACATGTGTATCTTGCCTGAATTATATACATGTATTGTGATTTTAATGAGATAGTACTATGATAATCTTAAAGGATTCTACAGGGGCATCATAGTATACTATTAGCCCTACAAGGAATAGTTAGATGTTTCCCCTTTACTAAGAATAGGCCAGAGTTGTTGAAAATATTTCTAGTTTCGTTACTAGTATGTTTTACTTACTATGATGCAGACTGTATTTAGTGGTGGTCCAACAGAAAGATAAAATGCGCCGTATAAAGACTTTACCACTTAATACGATTTATTTTAATTTGTAGAAAGAAATAAAATATACAATTTAAATGGCATCTGACTGAATCTCCGCTTTCTTAGGCCTGTTTTTTTAAATACTCTTAATATTTGTAATGAAATATACACACATTCGAATATTTTGCTCGTCAAACACTGGGTGTTATGGAAATGACTTATTATATTTAGACCGGCAAATCCTGAGATGAAAATAAATTGAAGAAAAATAACCATAAATGGCGTTTTGAATTATTAAGCGAAAATTTACGTGGCCGCTACTGATGACGTTCGCAATCAATAATTTATTGAGGCAGTCTTAAGTTTCAAAAGAGATCAGAGCTTTGTAGGCGGTGTTGTCATATTGCAACATATAATTGTGAACGTACATGTTCAGTTTTTGACAACAAGACGTCTTTGACCGGCGTTATCACTTCGTTGTCAAACTGTTTCGGGAAAAAAACTGGAATTTTAAGGTACATACCTTCGATATTGTTTTAAAATAATCCATTTTATAATTAAATTCGATAAGAAAATAAAACACAAAAAGTATGTTTTGCACAGAACCAACAGTAGATAATATCGCACAAACTTTAAATCACAACAACATTTATTATTAATTTTTTTTTCTATATGGTCAAACACAAGAACAATAGGAAAAATCCTTTAGGGCACTCTGGGAGTGGTGCGTGTGCGCAAAAAGCGATTCACGTTGGTTTTGAATAGTTGGAGGTTATATTCGTTGGGAAAAATATGGATGGGCGGCAGTGGTTCGTCGTGTATTTCTGCTATTCGTCGGGCGGAATTAAGAGGGCAAGGTCAGGCGAGCACATTCCATGAAAATATCTGTAAAAGAGAGTCAAATCCCCAACCTGTCTTCGATGTTCTAGGCTGTCGAGGTTCTTCGTCCGTCCGTGGTCTCCGATCAGACGAATAGCCCTCCTTTCGATGGAATCCAGCAGCCGAAAAGTATGTTTGGGTGCAGAGCTCCAGACATGAGAGCAGTACTCTAGTGATGGTCGAATCTGGGCTTTGTATAGTGTCAATAGTTGTTGAGGTGTGTACAACTTTCTGGTTCGGAAGAGTACCCCAAGCTTCTGAGAAGCTATCTTGGCGATTGCCACAACGTGGTTATGCCAAGACATATTTCCTCCCAGATTGACGCCCAGCAAATTAATAGACGAAGCCAGTGGGATTGAGTGTCCGGCCATGACTATTTCCGGTTCTGTAATGTTAACCCTTTTAGAGAAAACTGCTGCTGAATTATTTCACAACATAAATCGGATAATGCTACAACTAACACGTTTAAAATTCGTATACATCAAGCACGTGGAACCCTCGGCAACATCGTTCCAACACAGAATATCGAAACATACTGAAGCAACGATACTGAAGGTTAAACATATCAATACGCGCGCGGCGGTTATTCAAGCAAGGGCGAGACACGCGGTGTGATCTGGCATCACTGTAATTTACTCTAGTGACCTATATTGTTGCTAACTGAAACCAGATGGCGCGGCGCGACAGTATGTAGACAAAAAGGGTTTTTACCTTAGGATTTAGATATTCGATTAATAAAAAGGATGTAGACGTTCTCTAGGACACCCAAAGAGTCACCCATTTAAATATAATAAGTCATTTCCCTAATACCCTGTACATCCAGAACTATTTAACTTCTTTAAATGTATAGTTACCAATTCTAAACATTTTAAAATAATCTCATAAAACATTGCTTCTCCCACGTTATTTTTTGTCTAAAATTTTTTAATTAATTTGTAAAGTATATGTGGTACAGAATGTGTGGGTTCCGTCATATACATATGTATACAAATACATTAAACTTTAATATACATTGTGGCCACGGGACGGGTGGACTTAACTATACATGTTGGATTTTATAATTTGAGTTTTCAAAAAGGGCATTTTCAATAATTTCCTCTGTTCTATAAATTCGATTCACGTTTAGAAACTGATTTTTCCAAAAATCGATAAGAACTATTTCCCTACACTTAGGGGGCCGGTTGTATAAAACATAAAACTTAGGTTCAAGGGAATGCCGATCAACCTGTGAACTACGTTCAGTCAATATTACGTTGTTCAATATAAATTGAACTTTTAGTTCAGCTGAACTAAGATCAGTTTATGTTGGCAGTACTATTATTTAGTTACTTTTATCTTTTTTTAGATTTTTTTACATAAAACATAACCTTTTATTTGATTTGGCGGGCTTGCTTTTCAGGCTCTTGTACTAGGTGTGCTTATAAAATATTATTAAAAATAGGAACTAAAATACTTCAATTTTATTTCCTGGTGATAATATATATATTGAACTGATAAAATGATCAGAAGTTTTTCGGTACCTACATATATCCGTGTTCACAGCATGGACTGCAGTATCGACCAGACGTAAAATTCTTCATCATCAGTTATAATGTCATTAAATTCCTACATTTTTAGGAACAATAAAGTAACGATAATTTACTGTATTGTATAATATGACGCTGACCTGACAAAAAAAATATTTAAGGTTAGAAAATGGCTTGGATCGACAGTTCAACTTCAGAACCGTCAAAAGTGGACGTTCACGTGAACTCTTGGTTTGAACTGAGATCAGTGTAAAATACTGTTTGTACAACAACTTTTTTACTTTGAACTAGAGTTCAAGAGTGAACTACAGTTATAGTGTTTATACAAACAGACCTTAGTCGTGGCCAGGCAACGGAAAATAACTGTAAGGAAATATTGTTTCCTTACAGACCCCTAAAATAAACTTGTCACGCGTCAATTTCAATTCAATATTTCGAAATTTTGACAAGCTGATTGTAATAATTTTCGATTTTTGGAAAAATAGTTTGTGTATACTTCGTAGGAAAGGTCACATTCCTGGTCCGTCTAAACCACAAATATCTTTTTTTAAGGGAATATCTCTACATTTCAATACTAGATTGAGACAGATACATGTTTCGACCTTAGAAGAAGGCCATCATCAGCAAAAAGGGATAAATAACTAAGATTATTACAACCAAAGTATTTTAAATAACCTTATTATTCCAAATTTCAGTGATCTGTCAAATAACAATCTGAAACATTTATCAGTTTCATTTTGAATAAAAAGTTATCTTTTCAGACCTACTGAGTAAATGAAATTAAGTCAAAAGAGTGCATACATAGCAGTTTTCATTTACGAATTAAATAGGAATTTTTTCCATTCACACGTGTATAAAAACTGCGTTCTGTTTTCTTGCGGCACATGTCGCGGCGCTTTTATTCGAGCAATATACACGATGGCCGTGCTGAAATGGCCATAGCAATAATCTCGCCTGTAAACAACTCGGTTTATGAGGGATGAAATCAGTGGCGTAATAACGCAGCCACGGGCCTGTGTGCGAACATTTTGCCGGGCCCCAAATCAAATACAATATTAAGAAGAAACTCATAGTTCAGTTATAGTTCAGTCTTTAATTTCCACACATGTTTCGAACAAACCCTCATCTTCAGTGGAAAAATTAGACATAAGCAGAAACTTTTGACATTGCTAAGGCAAACTGTAAAAGAGGAAGAACATATTTAAGCATTTTTTATGTAAAGAAGAAAATTATAATTTTGGAAACATTCAAAAGGTTCACTGGAAGTTCCGACAATACGTAGAAGAAAAAAGTGTAAAATAACTTGCTTTTTGTAGCAGAAAATGAAAAAAAATTATATATGAAAGTTACATTAACAAATGATAAAAAAAAAATTAAGAGAATCTAAGAAAAAAATCTTAATTTTTAATTTGATTTTCGGAAAATAGCCAAAAATAAGTTTCAAAAAGGGCAAAATTAAAAGGACATGATCGAGGGGCCTCGCAATTTTTGAAAATTAATTTTGCCTATTTTCCAAAAATCAAATTAAAAACTATGATGTTTTTCTCTTAAATTCCTTTTTCAAGTTTTTTCAGTAATTTATTAATGTAACTTTCATATATAAAATATTTTCTTCTTTTTCCGCCACAAAAGGCAAGATATTTACACTATTTTCTTCTACCTTACTTTTCTGAACTTTCAGGCAACCTTAATAATGTTTCCAAAATCATAGTTTTCTTTACATAAAAAATACTTAAACATTTTTTTCCTCTTTTACAGTTGATATCAATGTTAAAAGTTTCTGATTGTGTATAATTTTTCCATTGAAGATGAGGGTATGTTCGAAGCACGTATGAAAATTAAACTACTGGAGCACACGGAGTTTCTATTCCACTTCATAATTTCACTCCACTCCGAAAGATAGGCTATTTCAAAAAACCGGACCACTTTTGGGACCGGGCCCGTGTTTTCGCACACATGGAACACCGATATAGATACGCCACTGGATGAAACTTCAGCTGTATTAGCGCTTCCTACGAGAACCCTTGTTAGACCACCACCGCTGCCTATATTTGTAGGATATTTTTAAATAATAAGACAGATATTTATGTTCTAGCGTTTGTTTTATTTTATAATCCAAAAGCTTTAACTAGGAGAAACTATATTTATCTACTGTAGGATGGTCTAGCTTTTTTTACATACAATATTAGCTTTAGTCCTTAAAAAAATACTATTTAAAATGGTATTCGAGTTTCTTTGTGAATTTCGAGATGTGTAGGAAAAGATCTTTATACTTTATTTTAATTTCAGATAAGTAGTTTTTTTGTACGTTATTGTGATATTATTTATTAAACCAAAAAATTTGTTTTTTTTAATTGTATATTGTTATTGTAACCAACGAATTACAATATAATATTAACATTGATACTTCGAAGTTTTGTGTGAGCGATCCTCCCGAATACAAGGGTGGAGTAATAAGTAAAATGAAGTGATGTGCTAAATGAGAATTGAAACCACCTTGCGTCATCGCTCCAAAGCTCGTGCTGTGTATTTAAAAATACGTAGAAATGTACTATTTCTACTACTTTCTTTAAACGCCAAGAGGACTAAGGAACTTTTTTTGACGAATTTATACTTGCCAGTTAATATTCCAGGATCACTTTCATTCCATATTCTCGAAATTTCTGTAAACTATCGTTTTTAGATTCACTTCGTGGCAACGAGGTCCATACTGCCTGTTAAGCGCCGTCCGCATGGAATCCAGTAGCCGAAGAGTATGCTTGGGTTTGTTCGGGTTTGTTAGACATCAGTATACAGCCCCTAAGTACAATTGTTTTCATAGCACACTTGAACAAATAGTATTTTCGGAATAAAATAGGATTTTTTGAGAAAACGCTTTGATATAGGTATAGGACAGTAAATACTATTTATAAAGAACAACTAATTTGCCATCAAATTAAATAAAAATATACAGGGTGTTCCATTTAAAATAAGAAAGTTTTTAATGGTTGAATTCTTTCACAATGGTCATTCATTTGCCAAATAATTACAAAAAGTCCAGATATCTCAAAAACTAATAGTCTGACAAAAACATTTTCTATAAAATGTGCTTAGTATTTAATGCTTAATCGAAAAATGTAATAAAAATTACCATGTTGTATTTAAAAAACGAAAGTTGGCAGCTACTTCCGGTATAACCGGAAATGACAGAAACATGTCAATATTTTAATTAAAGAGAGCATATCGATAAACCCAAATCCCAAAGTTTCAGGAACATATATTCAGTAGTTCTCCATAAAGTTCTAATGCACGCTCGTCGTGAATCACCCTGTAGTACCAAAAGTTGTTGAGGTGTGTACAACTTTTTGGTTCGGAAAATATACCAAGTTTCTTTGAAGCTATCTTGGAGATTGCCACAACGTGGTTATGCAAAGACATATTTCCTAGATAAGAATAGATGAAGCCAGTGGAATTGCGTGTCCTTTCATGACTATATCCGAGTATCAGGCAAAACGATTATAATAGCCCGGTCTACACATGAGGTTTTAGTAAGACTGTCAGGAAAAACGATTTTAAAACCTGTATCTACACACAAATTTTAGTGTTCATATTCCAAATAAGTTTTGGAAGGTCATTATGGAGGAAACATTGCTTTTAGGTTTTTATTTTTGCCCGCATCGACTCTATCAAGACAAATTCGTAATAAAACGAACGTCTCTCCTGAACAAGTACAATGTCAGATAAAACCAGCCAGCATATAAGTAGGCCGTGCAAGTGACGACACAGCCAAGCAGGTTACTCCATACGTTTATCCTTTTGTGCCAATCGTTCTGTGTCAATGTCAGACTTACGTAGCTATATCTGAAAGTCAAAAACGTGAGTGTATTTGTTCGATTTGATCTAGGCCATATTTGTCTTCCTTTAATGAAGCGGGGAAGGTTGATGCAGACAGAGACAAACATAGAATGCGAGCAGCACACGTTCTTAAATTATTTCACAACCGAACATCCTTCGTCTGGAATGGAATAAAATCAAGCAACATCTGATTTATAATGTGATTGAAAATGGTGGAGGAAGCGTCATTAAATTCTAAAATAATTTTAATTTCTTATTCTTTTCACGAAAACGGACCTTTTCGTATTATTGCAGGTAAGTAATTTATTATTGAAATATTTTTTTTTCGTTATTGTTATTTTACATTATAAAATTGTCCCATTATGTCCTAAACTTGTCGCGCAAACTAGCAACAAACACATTTTAAAGAATTTTACTTAAATTTTACAATCTACAAGTCAAAAGCTACAAGATAATATTTACAGCTTAGTTAAATTAACCCGTAGTCAGAATTTTATTATATACTACTATTGTAAGATAATTTTTTTTGATTGTTTATTATTATTATCACACTGTAAAGTCGGAGGGGTCTATTGTACAATTAGGTTTATATGTCCACTGGCGGGCCCCGGGTATCCCGCCATATGGGGAGGGTGGCCTAGAATTCTTATTGCCTAGGCCACAATATCATATTGTCACCTTCCTCATGAAGAGGACCAAATAGCATTTGAAAAGTTTTACAGGAGGGTTTGTTCGATTTGTTTCTTTTCATAGTTTAATTGCGAATCCCATAATGACTGAACATCAAAGAGGACTTCGATCACTAATGTTGCCAGGAGTATGCTACGAAACAAACAAAATGGAAGCCCATAATCATAATGATGGTGCATATTTACTTGGCTAGTAGGTGTACATATAGTATTGTATTTACTTTGATTTGTTTGAAGTTGAAGATTGGTAAAATATTTTATGTAAATTATGATTTACTTCGTATTTTTTACTAAAGTCTAATTACAACCTTCAATCTGAATTCTTCATTTCTAGTTTCGTTACTAGTTCAATAATAATATAAAAGTATGTAAGGACAATTTTAAAGCGATATTTACAGCTGAAAACCTATGTCAGAATCCTAATATTTGATTTTCACTACTTAGTAAACCAAATGAAAGGGTTTTGAATGTTTTTTTGCTTAAATGTCACTTTAAAATATTGACAATAATAAAAATTTGGACAAAAGTGACATTTGAAAAGCACGTGCGCTCTGTCAGCTGATGCCAGCCAGGCATAATGGATGCCGCCGTATCATGCCTGCTTCGATTTTTTAACAAGGCAGTTTGTCTTCTTTTATCTTACAATAGTAATTTATAATAAAATTCTGACTACGAGTTAATATAACTAAGCTGTAAATATTATGTTGTAGCTTTGGACTTGTAGATTGTAAAATGTAAGTACAATTCTTTAAAATGTGTTTGCGCGACAAGTTTGGACATAATGGGACAATTTTATAATATAAAATAACAATAACGAATAAAAATTACCAAAAAAATATTTCAATAATAAATTACTTACTTGCAACAAAACGAAAAGGTCCGTTTTCGTGAAAAGAATAGAAAATTAAAAATTATTTTAGAATTTAATGACACAACATGAATCACATTATAAACCAGATGTTGCTTGATTTTATTTTTGACTTTCAGATATAGCTACGTAAGTCTGACAGTGACACAGAACGATTACCACAAAAGGATAAACGTATGGAGTAACCTGCCTGGCGATCTGGGCCTGTGACGTCAGTTGCACGGCCTACTTATATGCTTCGATTCCCGCCATAAGCGGTCTCACCGGGCCGAGTAATATAGTAAATTCAATTTTTCGGCGACATTCACAATCTTGCGCAGGGGCGCGGTGAGGTGACAAGCGCAAGTGGCGACCTTTTTTTATGCCTTCGTATAAAGTAACCTTTTTTCCGAGTACTTTTATTACTATGGTAACCTTTTTTTTTTGTAGGGCGCCGTTACAAAATCTTAAACTTCGAAGTGCGTCCAAAAAAACCCCAAATATATTTTAAATAATATTTTGACCAGTCGGGGGGCGCCTCTTATGCGAAGATTAAGGGTACAGGCAGAAATGAACAAATAGTTTGGAATAGCAAGATTAATTGAAATTTTTAGCATCCCCCCTCAAACGTCCCCCCAGTCAAAAAATTTATAAACATCTTCTTCGTATCTCCGGCATTCTGAAGAGTTGCAACTAAATCAATCTTCCCTAATAGTAGTTTAGACTGTGCGTTACATGAAATTTCTTTTTGGCACCTAATGTACTATTATATTATAGCTATAATCGACTGGAGGAATGTGGGTAATATGTTAAGTTCCAGTAGGTAATTTTTGATTTGTTGTCAACTTGTCATTGGCTAGATTTGCTATATAAAAAATACGTTTACCATATTTTTGCGTTAAGGAAACTTAAGGAGTTTGGTTATTAAGGTTTGAATAAAAAAAACAATTTTTAATAACTTGAATAATTTTAAATTATTTACGTGTACACCTTTTTCTGAAAATAGTTACAAAAATACTGTTATTCGCATTTTCAACCATGCAGTAGCAGATATTTAGGTCAACGTCATATCGTCCTTGGGGGTACTAACACCTCGTAAGCCACAAATGCTCGAAATTGCGTTTTTGGTGGCATTGGGTAGTGTAAGCCAAATTCTACAACTTCGCTAATATATTTTATACCATAAAAGATCAGTTCACTGAATATTTAAGATTTCTAATGCCCATATAATGTGTAAGACAATATCATTTCATTTGTGGCTTACGAGGTGTTAGTACTTCAACAACGATATGACAATGGGACTTGGGTACATTTTTTTTTAATGCTACAGTCAGTTTATATAAGTTGATCGCCTTAGCGGCCAATAATAAAAAACGATATCCCCCCATTCACGACAGATTTAAATTTAGGCAACGTCACTAATGGGTTTTAACTTTAAAACCGTCCTAAAATGACAGTTCGTGGTTTAAAATGACAACTGTAAGAATAAGTCGACCAAATTTTGTATAATTTTCCTTCAAATTTAAAAATAGTTATTTACATTACAAGCTGCGAAAGTTTACTTTAACTCCGAGCACCTGAAAGGGCTTTTGCAGCGTGTAATGTATTAAACTTTTTCTACTACTGCTCTTTGATCAATTATATTATTAAGTAATGAACTTTGATTTTATTCAAATTATAATAAAATACACCTGTAAAATAATCCATGACAACTAGTTATTTGAGTACTGTCAAAGTCTGTCAGTTCGATTTTTTTAATTTCGATTGTCGAAAATGTTGTTTCAAGACCAAAACGAAGCTATACAGAAGACGGCCGAGTTGGCATGTGCCTCACTCTTACCCGTAAAGTCGAAAGATAGGTACTGTCAAACGTACAACCTGTTTCTAGAATGGTTCGTTGAGAAAAACCTTTCACAAATTGAAGACCTTAGAGCAACAACGGTACATGCCACAAAACAGAGTTTTTGAGAAAATCTACTTTAAAGTTTTTAACTAAATCCCGAAATACCACGAAATGGAATAAAGATATTATAAATTACTATTTGAAAATTTACAACCGTCCTTCGAAGAATGCTGCAAAAAAACATTTAAAAAAAAAGGCGTTATTTTCGAAAAAAATTATTTATTAAAAAAAATGTGGCTTATACCTTTATTACATTAAATCATTATTTAGAAATTGCAAATCGTAAACGTACTGTCATAAGTAGTTCATCATAAGAAGTAAACATTTTAAAATAAACAGAAAATTTTAATGGAAGAAAATAACATTTTCATAGTCACAAAAGTCACATAATGTACCCAAAGGAAAAAAACATTGCTTTAACGACCTATTACCTCATTACATCAGGAAAATATACGTCAATGACAAAAACAAAATAAATATTTTAAGTAGATAGGTTAAACAAAGAAGTAAGACCTAAAAATAAACTAGAACCCCTTTAATATAAGAAAACAACTTTAATTTTCGTCTACAATGTCGCTAAAGTTGTCAAAATGTTCTATCGCATCAGCATCTGATCCTATAGCCTGAGCAGTGCCTATATTATTATCTTCAACAACGCCAATCTCTGTGTAGTAGTTCTGATAAATTGGCGGTATGTACCGTAGAAGGGCTATAAGATTGGAAACTTTCTTTGGATTTAATGGAATAGGAGCATCGTATTTGATTTTCAAATCTCTTATAGTCAGGTTTACTGATGTTCTTACACCCCTTTTACCAATATTAACAGATTTAAATTCTTCATTCCAAAGATGTTTTAAAAACATTACATTTGGACTACCTTGTATGAATTTAAATGCACAAATTTTACTGAAATTTACTTTCTCCTTATTATCAGTCTGAGATTTCTTTGTAATTTGCAGCTGTAATTCCTTAAAAGACAAAATGTCTTGCCGTTGAAGGACAACCACTTTGAAAGGGGTTTTCCTCTTCGCTTTTAAAACAGCTTGATACCAGTCATCAGGAGTATATACTTGTTTTAAATAGCGGCGTTTGTACTTTTCTATAATCGCAAAGTCCCGATCAGATGGAAGATGGGTGTGCCCGACTACTAGAAATCGGTGCTCTACTGTGTCAAAAATATTTTCTTTAACTAGTTGTTGCCATAAGCATACAACAGTCCAATTTTTATTCTGCCCGGTGCAGTTATCGCTATAGACAACGAGCGTCTTATATTTAGAGCGATTTTCCTTAAAATATTTATATAATATGCTGGCAATCTCATCGCTGCCACGCTTTGCCAAGTTTTCAGGCCACATGTACATGTACCCTATATCTTCAATACAGTCATGTATACCTAGGTTATATGTCCATGCTTTTCGTAGATAAAAAGCAGGCCCAACTGTCAAACTTGGTACAGGCAGAGCCTGTTCTAAATCAAAACTTATGACAAGAGTATCTTTTGTTTTCTTAGCATTTTCTATTTCGTCTTTGAGGCTTTTTTGCAAAGCTTCTGCCCTACGATGATGTACTTCAAGTTGAGTCTTTAAGCTGTCTGCTGATTCTCCTTTACTCATAGCATTTTTAATCTGGATGTTAAGAAAGTCACAGGTTTTGCAAGTGTCTGTTTTGGGCAGTTTAAATCCGATGTTAAATTCCTTGCAAAATACGTTCCTGTAGTAGCTTTCTTTTACGGGATGTAAACCTTTATCTTTACACCATTCAAGGTAGTAGTCGTGGTAGAGAGCAGAAACGGATAAGTCATGATCGATGTATACCTTATTAGGATTTTTTTGTCTACTGTAGTGGCTTGTATATTTAGGGATGGACTTAATGTGCGTCTTTACGTTTTCAAGATCACTATCGCTAATCTTATTCGCTCTGTTCTGGTGTTTGCCACGTTTATCAATTTTTGGGGTACTAGCACCTTCGCTCATCTGTTCATACAAAAGTTGAATTCGTTTTTTTGAATTTTGTAGTCCGTGTACTGCAAGAAACTCTTGTTTGCATACTTTGACGTCAATTCCGTTTATCTTGACGAAATATTGTATTGAAACTTTGCGCGACGATGCATTCCTTTTTGTTTTTTTAGGGTATGACCTTTTTTTCGGGACAGATTTCATTTGGGAAAAAAGGTAAATATTCTGTTTGTTATAATCTGCCAAGTCCCAAAAAGCATTGAATATTTGCATTTCTTTTTCTTCCAAAACATCTCGACATTTTCGGCTGCAGGTACACGGAGGTCCAATTTCTCGTTCAGGTACTTGTTTTTGTCGTTTATTTACATAGTTATGACCCAAATTGCGTTTCATTTTCTTTTATTTCTAGTCTGCCTTTCAAGGTTTGCTTTACGCCATCTTGAAGGAGGAGCTTTATCTGGTGTGGGCAGAGAACCTCTTTTACTTAGATTACTATTTTCTGTTTCCGTGACATGCTGAAAAATATGTAATTCGTCATTATCTTTTTTATTCCAAAATCATAATATGTATCTTTGTAATTTTTAAGGTATAAAGAGGATAAGCCACAATAATAATTTAAGCTCAAATTTTACTTAACAAGGGGAAAAGCCACATATTTTAATTACTCACCTGCCCATCGTCACCTGAAGATGTTTCACTCTCTTTATCAGTTTGAACATAATCTTTGTCCCGTACACTATCATCAGAACCAAAATCTGAGCCTAGATCACTTTCAGAGTCTTCGTAATTAAATCTATTTTGGCGAGTCATCGTACTGCATGATGCCGCCATAATGAAAATGACTTGGCTTGTACCGTTTTTACACTTAAAATGGTTAATTTTATTTTAAAAGCAACAAGGATTTCGAAAGTTTGTGGCGCCATCTTTGTTACAATAGCGACCACTTCTATTTCTTAGGTAAGTAGGTGCCTGCTGATGTAAAAAATGCATGCAACTCATTTTTGAGACAATTGTGGCTTGTACCGTTGTTGCTCTAAGGTCTTCAATTGACGAAAATGTAATGCTAGCGTACTTCCAAGAGAAATCTGAAGCCCTATCACCTCCGTCCTTATGGTCACAATATTCCATGCTTAAATTGACTATTTCTGTGAACAAAAATATAGATATTTCGCAGTTTAAGAAACTTATTGGGTTTCGTTACACTATTCGGACACACTAATTACCTGTATTTTTAACGTTTTTTTTGTTAAATTGTGTAATATGAATACTTTTAAGTAAAATTAGATGCGGAAAACACACATTAATTCATAAAATTTGAGTTTAAATGTAAAAATGGTCGTAAAATTGTTGATTCTTAAAATTTACGCTGCGAACATGTCATATTTGCAAAATTCGGTATTTTAACAGTGTTGCCACATAGAAAAGCTTTCTGCAATAATACAGTTTTTAGGTTGTTCGGGTTTGTTTATATCGATATAAGACCGCAGTTTATTGTCAATGTAGTTATGTCACGACTAAGCAATATCTTTTAAGAGGGTTAGCTGCGATAGAAAGGCCCAAAAATATCCGTTTTTGTGCAATATTTTTTTCCTATGTAGCTAATAAAAGACAACTGGCAACTCTGTTGAAGATGTCACTTTTAAGTCGAACACAAATTTGACATTACATAACACTATTGCCAAGAGCAGTTATACTTTGGCGTTCAAGGAAAAGGAAAGAACAAATCAAAATAAAATGGAAATAGCAAATATAGATAATGTTGACGCAATTACAAACAAGCATGATGTGGATTTTGCAAAATATTTACAATACAATACAATACATAGGATTGATTAGAGATAATTTCAGATACAAAACCAGAAATTGTCGTCTCGTATGCACTATTAGGCAGGAAGTTAATGCAAATGCCTTGAATTCCTGCTTTTATTGTTGCAAATGCCGGAAAGATTATCCTTTGTTTTCGGGATCTTTTTTTTCAAAATATGAATATTCCTGTTAGGCAGATATTTAAACTACACCGGTGGCGACCACAAAGTGGTTGTGTTTGCGACCAGCCTTGCTGGTCGCAAACACAGCCACTCCGCCGGTGGCCGCTACACGCTGCGGGCACTATGTTGTACACAGTTCTTATGGGCCGAGGGATGGCGTTTTCAGTGGCTCGGTTGAGCTGCACTGAGTCCATAAGAGGCGCGTGGCGGAATAAGACTCCAAAAGCTGTAGCGGGGCGGATTTTCACTTGTTAGGACATTATCAATTTATGTAACTTTCTTGTGTTTTCTTTTCCCGAATACAGAAGGAAATCGGCTACAAAAGGTGTAGCGGGGGCGGGTTTTCAGCGGTTTTCCCAGGGCACTGTCAATTTATGTAACTTTCTTATGTTTTCTTTTGCCGAATACAAAAATAAATCGGCTACAAACGGTGTAGCGGGGGCGGGTTTTCACTTGTTTTCCCAGGGCACTGTCAAT
Source organism: Barypeithes pellucidus (assembly GCA_963991005.1). Lineage (NCBI taxonomy): Eukaryota > Metazoa > Arthropoda > Insecta > Coleoptera > Curculionidae > Barypeithes > Barypeithes pellucidus. The sequence goes on from OZ022558.1 coordinate 17,877,120, forward strand.
TTTTGTAACTTTCTTGTGTTTTCTTTAGTCGAATACACAAACAAATCGGCTACAAAAGGTGTAGCGGGGGCGGGTTTTCACTTGTTTTCCCAGGGCACTGTCAATTTATGTAACATTCTTATGTTTCCTGTTTCCGAATAGGAAATCGGCTACAAAAGGTGTCGCGGGGGCGGGTTCTCACTTGTTTTCCCAGGGCACTGTCAATTTATGTGACTTTCTTATGTTTTCTTTTTCCGAGTACAGAAGGAAAGGGTACAAAAGGTGTAGCGGGGGCGGGTTTTCACTTGTTTTCTCAGGGTACTGTCAATTTATGTAACTTTCGTGTGTTTTTTTGCCGAATACAAAAACAAATCGGCTACAAAAGGTGTAGCGGGGGCGGGTTTTCAGTGGTTTTCCCAGGGCAGTGTCAATTTATGTAACTTACCCTAACTTTCTTATGTTTTCTTTTTCTACAACCATATCTTTCCATTACATTTTCAAAAATTGTTAAATTCCGTGGGTGCTCAAGTGTAGTCATTACACAGAACCTTTACTTTTTATTTTTGTTATAAAATTATAACTCCGGCAACATCGCTAAAAATGTTGGGGTCAGAACCTTGTCAAATCACTCAAAAACCATAAAATTAGGATTTTTATTAATTAATTTCTTAAAAATTACTGAGTATTCCGCAAATTTTTTTATTGAATATTACTACTAAAAATGTATACTTTTAGAAAAAAATAGTAAAAATTTAAAATTCGTGTGTCCGAATAGTGTAACGGACCCAGTTTTATATTATTGTTATTATACCACTTGTTTTTTCAATAAATATAAACTTTTTATTATTAAGTAAGATTTTTTTTTAATTCGCTTGAATAAATACAATAAAAATTTTTATTCTTGTTTTTTTGTCCTGGCACCGAAAGTATTACTTTCGTAGCTAGCAACCTACTTTCGTAGCTAGCAACGGATAATATTCAGGTAACTGTAACATTTACTTTCGTTTTCTTTCGTGTTGCTACGGCCCGAAAGTTGATTTATTTATCCAGTAGTAGAAAAAGGTATTTCAGGATGCTGTTGTCATCAATAGAATTACGTAATACTATTTCGGCAACAATATGCCGATAAAAATATTCATCTAAAAAACGAATATAGCATTTAAAAATAATGAGACGATGAGAACACAAAAGAATGGATTACCTACATTTAGACCTAAAAGTTGCATTGTTTGTTTGATTTAATTTGCCCCCCATAAATCAGTTTTAAAATTTAATTCTTCGTGAATCTGGGTGATCGTATACTCGGTCTAAAAATGATTTCTTTGTTGTTGTAGACAGTGGAAAAGAATGCAAATTTATGTATTACTATTAGGAAATTGCCTAAAATTATGCAGCATAGTTTCATATCGAAACCAGCTGTACCTACTTAAGAATATATTTTAACATCAGATCAATATTGACATTAAAGGTACTAAAAACAATTTCTATAAATCATCTAATAAAATATACAAAACTTAACTTCAGAAGGCAATAAAACAAAGTGGGAATATTATACATAGTATGTCAAAAAAATCGATATATTTTCCATTAGGTGATTTAAATAAATAAAAATTTTACAATATTTACAACCAAACGCAAGAGTATGCGATCGAGCTGCTATCACGGCCGAAGCTAAAACGCGACTCCAACAAGGAGCATAATGTGACGTTTTTACATTTTTTTTCTTTTTAAACTACCTATATCAATGGAAATAATATCGACTTTAGGAGTTTCTTCGATTACATTTAATTATGGTAAACAGTTTATAATATGCTCGCCACGCCAAAACTAATGTTTTTGTTCAGGAATGATGAATTTTGAGGCGTGTATTACGAATCTAAAATTGAATTTTGTCGAAAAAGCTTACTTTTTTTAAAGTGTCCTTTCGGAGAGGTTAGGTTTCGGATTTTTTATCACAAATTTTTTAATTCTACACAATCAAATTTAACTTTCTTCTTTATTAGAAACATACAAAAAGTGACAATTTGTGTGTTTTTAATTAAATTATAATTTTGAAGTTAAATCTACAGTGTGTCCACAGACTGATTCCTGATTGATTGTGTGTTTATAAAAAAAATATTTTTCACAAACACCCCTGCTTGCGCTCAAACAACCCAAAAGCACATTATTTTCTAAAATTTAATACCGGATGTTCTGAATTCAGAAAAATATGAGAAAAGCTCGGCACAAAGTACCCTTATGTGCAAAGATACGATAAAAAGTAATTACTCAAAGTTGTTGGGGTCGAATAACTACGTCTTGATACATACAAAATTTTGACTCATTGCCTAAATGTACAGGGACTGGGCTATTTCACTTTTTTTTTCTAATTTAATGGAAATTATGTATATTTTATAAGGGGTGGGACTTTCTGCCAGTCCCTGTATATTTCGGCAATGAGTCAAAATTTCGTATTAAGGTGTAGCTTTTCAACCTCGAGAACTTTTACTAATTACTTTCTATAGTATCTTTACCCATAAGGGTACTTTGTTGTTTTGTATTTTTTTTTTTTCATATTTTTCTAAATTCTGAACATCCGGTATATAAATTTGAGAAAATAATATGCTTTTGGGTATTTTGAGCACAAGTTTTTATTGGAAAATAACTTTTTTTCATAAACCAACAAATAAAAAAGTGTTCCCTCTTCGGGAGTCGATCCGTGTATGTAAAAAAAAATTACTTTCAATTAAATTTTTGAATGAAGAAGAAAAACTAAGTAACTGAATGAATGGTAATTGTTTACAATTTATTTTCATATTTTAATCGGAGATAAATACGAATTTACGGAAATGAAACATAACCTCTACAATAGGGCACTTAAAGAAGGAATATCTCAAAAATGAGAACACAAAAATCAAAATTACAAGACAATTTTCATATAAAAGAGTATCTGGTCCTTACTCTTTCTCATGTCGGTGAAATATTCAGCCATATCTAGTACCCTGTATTTATTTACTTTCTTCTTATTACTATGTTATATTTACTAATTTTACTTTTAAAAGGTGCCATCTATGACGCCAACAAATTAATTATTACTGGCAGATTGTTTGACTTTAAATTTTCAGAGCACTGAATATTGGTAGTTAAGAGAATTTTTTTTTAGTTCAGCTTTAATTTTTTTTTACTGTAGACTTGTAAAAAATTATTTAAACAATGTCACATCGGAGGCTGTATAGGGACTTCCAACGTGACATAAAAAGTTATAGAAAAGCGTTTGGCTGGTAAATGGGTTTGACAAAATGACAGATTTGTAAATAAGTACTTCATTAATTAGTTTTAAATAATTTTTGCCTGTACGTTAAGTCTATGGCTGAAAGTATATAGACTATTTCTTTCATAGCTGCACAATACATCGATAGTATACACTTTTTCTCGTGTTAATGACTTGATCTGTGAATTATCCCAGGAATTTGACACGTTTCGATAATTATAGATACATAATTAGATAATAAAATACTCGTGGAGAACAAAGGTTGTATAAAGTTGAAATATTTTTTATTGTTGAATTGCTTTTAATGAAATTTTCGTCATTTACAAGGTGTTTTGAAAAATATTGATATTACAGGGGAAACAAATGTTAGTTACGCTTCCCCTAAATCTCCAAAAATTGATTAATCAAGTGAGTGTGTCCGTAAGTTTATTCCTATATTTATCTTTAAAATATACTGCAAGAAGTTGTAAAAAAAACTGTGTCGTCTAATAATATATAGAACGTCTAATAATTTTCAGCATTAAAGTCGTTAACACGAGGTTTTTCTTAATTAAATTAAATCACCATGGCGAATTTGAAAAAAAAAGGACTGTATATTTTCTCTACAATCGCGCTATCTAAAACTTTTGTTCCGCTTTGCGGTTTCCATGGAAAGAAATATTTCAAAAACCATAGAGAGTAGGCGGTTGACATATTGTACACTGGTCAGCTAATGAGACCGTGGCTTTGTGTTCTTTTAACTAAATTGATACATTACTTAGAGAAATGGGCAACGTCTTTGAATATCTAGGTACTTTGCCAAAAATATTTAGGATAATTTAGAAAAATATTTAGTGTAATAACAATATTGAAGCTAATTTGAAAAAATATTTAGGGCATTTGGAAAAATATTTAGGGTAACTTGCAACAATGTTTAGGGTAATTTGAAAAAATATTTGGCTTACTTTGCCACAATTTAATGTAATTTGAAAAAATATTTAGGGGAATTTGGAAAAATAGTTATGATAATTTACAACAATATTGAAATTAATTCGAAAAAATATTTATGGTAATTTGGAAAAATATGTAGGGTAATTACAACAACATTTAGGGTAATTTGAAAAAATATTTAGCTTACTTTGCCACAATTTAATGTAATTTGAAAAAATATTTAGGGGAATTTGGAAAAATAGTTATGATAATTTACAACAATATTGAAATTAATTCGAAAAAATATTTATGGTAATTTGGAAAAATATGTAGGGTAATTACAACAACATTTAGGGTAATTTGAAAAATATTTAGCTTACTTTGCCACAATTTAATGTAATTTGAAAAAATATTTAGGGGAATTTGGAAAAATAGTTATGATAATTTACAACAATATTGAAATTAATTCGAAAAAATATTTATGGTAATTTGGAAAAATATGTAGGGTAATTACAACAACATTTAGGGTAATTTGAAAAATATTTAGCTTACTTTGCCACAATTTAATGTAATTTGAAAAAATATTTAGGGGAATTTGGAAAAATAGTTATGATAATTTACAACAATATTGAAATTAATTCGAAAAAATATTTATGGTAATTTGGAAAAATATGTAGGGTAATTACAACAACATTTAGGGTAATTTGAAAAATATTTAGCTTACTTTGCCACAATTTAATGTAATTTGAAAAAATATTTAGGGGAATTTGGAAAAATAGTTATGATAATTTACAACAATATTGAAATTAATTCGAAAAAATATTTATGGTAATTTGGAAAAATAAGTAGGGTAATTACAACAACATTTAGGGTAATTTGAAAAAATATTTAGCTTACTTTGCCACAATTTAATGTAATTTGAAAAAATATTTAGGGGAATTTGGAAAAATAGTTATGATAATTTACAACAATATTGAAATTAATTCGAAAAAATATTTATGGTAATTTGGAAAAATATGTAGGGTAATTACAACAACATTTAGGGTAATTTGAAAAAATATTTAGCTTAATTTGCCACAATTTAAGGTAATTTGAAAAATATTTAGGGGAATTTGAAAAAATAGTTAGGATAATTTAAAACAATATTGAAATTAATTTGAAAAATATTTAGGGTAATTCGCAACAATATTTAAACAGGTAATTTGAAAAAATATTTAGGGCAATTTGAAAAATATTTAGCTTCATATTCAACAATTTAAGGTTATTTGAAAAAATATTTAGGGCAATTTGGAAAAATATGTACGGCATTTTGCAACAACATTTAGGGTAATTTGAAAAATATTTAGGGCAATTTGGATAAATATTTAGGGTAATTCGCAATAATATTCAAACAGGTTATTTAAAAGAATATTTAGGGAAATTATCATTAAGGCAAAACCTAAGTTTGTTTAAAAAATTAGTGGAACCATTTCTGTTACTGTTTGGAAAAAATTATAGAAAATTAACAAACTTTAAGCAAATCATACCCTATCATGTTAAAATATTTAACGTTAAGCCCAAAAATTAAAGTTATAAGTACGTAAACTTCTTTCAAAGGTAAAGGTATTTTAAATCAATGTGAAATATTTTTGTCTATAGCGCGATTATAGGGAAACAAAACTGTAATTCCAGCAGCCACCTATTTATATCGCTCTCGTAATACACCAATACCGATTAACTAAGGCACGCTACTGCACTGTCCTGTCTGGCATGGCTATGTCGGTAGTTCTGGTTTGAGCTTCTGGCTTTTGGACACAGTTCGTTAATGTCCGACTTTTCAGGTGATCCCCAAAACCTAAAAATATTAATTATCAAATGGGTTAAGCAGGAGGTAATTAGGTTTTAAGCTTTTAGGATTATAATGGAAGAATCCACTTTGGTCAGGGTGTCCCATTTTCGACACTGTCTGAGGGTATTAGAGTTATTTTATCAATGATAGAATATTAATTATCTATTAATAACTAATATTCCCAGAAAGTGTCGAAAATCCCATTTTCGACACTTTTATAGCTTATCACCGTAATTGTTAGTGCTATCAAAAAAGTAATGTAGGTGTCATGTGCTCTTTTTGGGTCAAACTTAAAATGATAAAATCAAAATTTGAAAATTTTCGCTCGCTTAAGAGATACGGGGAAAAATCAACAAATTGATAATTCCTAATTTACCCTATATTTTCTTAGTTAAAAGAGATACAGAAAAATGTTTAATACATAAGTTTATTTATAATGATTGTTGAATAATCTACCGTTTTCAGAATAAGTATACGGGGTCAGGTAAGGAAGTTATCGGACCTAACCTAATTTTTTTAAATGGAACACCCTGTATATTTTAATCTAAAAAGATAGCATTTTAAACTCTCCTTTCAAATTTATAACACACCATGGATCAAATTTTTCAAAATGTTGATAAGTATTTTTCACAAATGAATATGTGAAAAATGAAATTGACGTTAAATGTTAATAGCAACTAGAATGTCAACATAGTTGTCTCTAGATATTAGTTTTTGTTTCAAGGCCTACTTTGGTTTAAAGTAATAAAGTTTAATAAATCGCCTAGGAAACCAATATCATCCATGGTGTGTTCTATATTTGAAAGGAGAATTTGTGTTCCATTTAAAAAAACGAGGATAGGTCCGATAACTTTTTTACCTGACCCCGTATACTTATTCTGAAAACGACAGATTATTCAACAATCAATATAAAGAAACTTCTGTATAAAACATTTTTCCATATCTCTTTTAACTAAGAAAATATAGGGTAATTTTTAAATTGTCAATTTTTTGATTTTCCCCCGTATCTCTTAAGAGAGCGAAAATTTTCAAATTTTGATTTTATCATTTTAAGTTTGGCCCAAAAAGAGTACATGACACCTACATTACTTTTTTGATAGCACTAACAGTTACGGAGAAACCCTATAAAAGTGTCGAAAATGCGATACCCTGTACACACAGAGCTATAACGATTTTTATGGAAAATATTTTGTCTCATTAGAACTAACGACTAACTTACTTGGATCGATTTTCAGGTTTTCATTTTCACTAGTGCGAAGAATTTACTTATATGTACAAAATATATGTAATTATAAATCGATAACTGTCGTGGACCAATCGCTTTTTTATTAGAAATTCAGTAAGGAGGGAAGTGAAGTATATTTTTGCCTCAAAGGATTGTTGAGGTCTCATTTAACAAAGCTAATTTCTTCTAAGTTAAGCGGGCAGATCGGGAAATACCAAACGGGTATGTCATGTTCCTGCATGTCATACCATAAATAAATAAATAGGCAATATTTTCATCACTGTTTTTACTTTCCTCGAAAGTTGTTATGCCAAAGAAATTTCTTTGGTGGATATAAAAAAGGCTTTTCTCTGTAGACATATTATGTCTGTCGCTCGTCTGTGGACGCGGAGTACCTATATTATATAACATTGAATGGTTAAGTATTATACCAAGTTTTCCAAATAGATTGTCGCAAAATCATTATCCATATTTTCTCTCTTAAAATTTCTTGGTTTCAATAGTTCGCCTTTTTTCATATGCCTCGCTGTAAAAAAGAAACGACAAATATCTATTTTGAAGCCCAGCAAGATTATGTTAAAAAATGAACTTCTCAAAAATATTTTTTCATTGCGAGGGAGCAAACTTGCCTATTCAAAGGGCAACTTTGAAAACGCAAGAAATTTCACTTTTTTTGTTTTGGCGAACATTAAGTTTTAGTCTCCACCTTACAAAATATTTACCGTAATGTTAATTACCCCCAATTTATTTTAATGTTGCAATCATAAATATCGTCTCCTTCCTAATTTTTTGTTAGCATTCTACTACTCTTTCGAAGGTCAAAACTTTAGAAATGTAAAAGTTCAACTTACCTTTGCTTTATTTTCTGGTATAAGTATATAAAGCCTAGAGGGAATGGAGTCATTATTGCCACAGATACTGGAATAACTAAAAAAATATAATTTTTCTACATCTCTATCTAGTAATATACAGGGTGTTATGGAAATGGCTTTTCATATTGAAATGGGTGACTCTAATGAATGTCTAAATACTTTTTAAAAAACCTTTATCCCAAATGTTGCCGGTTCATACACATCTGTTTTCAGTTAACAAGTAAGTGTTGTCATTTCCATAACATCCTGTATTCGTAATTTATGTGTTTTGGATAACTAATTACGTTCGTTATTTCACGGTGTAGCCATTAGGGATGGTTGCAACAGGGCTTTTTAAATAACAGGTGCAACCTGTTTCGGTTTTAAAAAATACCTGTTTCAAGAAACCAGTTTCAGTTCCAAACGGTTTCAAAATTTCCGCTGTTCTTCTGTTACATCGCAATGCTGCGGCACGCGGGTCGGTTTGGCTGCTGGTGCCGGAAAATTAGCCCAGATTGGAACTTTTTCGTTCTTTAAAGATACCTACGTATTATTATATTCTGTTTAGATATTTATTGTTATTACATAGGTATCAATGTTTTGGTATTCTTTTAAACTTAAACCAACCAAATTTGGAGAAATTTAAGTTCCTACTTGTTGGATTTTGGTTTTCTATATAGTTTATAAATATATGTTCGTTACTTAATAGTTTTTTTTAGCAGGTACCTATTAGTATGTGTGTTGTGTTGTTTAGATGATAACTCACATATACTTTATCTTTGTACATTGCCAAAGGGGTTTATTTACTATATTATTATTTTCTTGTTATAAAAAGTTTTTGTGATAAATATTTAGTTTTGATTTTTACCAACATAAATATTAAACATTTCACAATCACTACACGAGGCGACGAATCGTCACGAACAGCCAATCCATCAGCCTTTTGCAACAGCAACATAGAGTGCGCGAGCATTCGAAACTGTTTGTTCGAAACCGCTTCATCGGAGACTCGGAATCCGAAACAGTTTTACCGAAAGAGTTTCATCGAAACAAGTTGTTTCGGCCGCCTCGGAGAAGCAGACCGCTCCAGCGAAGAGCGAAACAGATAGTTCCAGTGGAACCGGAAAACCTATCGATTTATACCTGTTTCGACCGGTTCCACATAAAAACCTGTTTCGAAAAGAACCGATACGGTTCAAAGCGGCATCCCTAGTAGCCATACATTTGCAATAAAGAAGTTTATTATTATTATTAAAAGCAAACTCCTCTGTAGTTAGAACTAAAGCAACAATATGAAGATGAAGAAAAATATAAAATTATTTTAAAATACACAGGGTAATCGAAGATTAAGTTCCATTTTTTTAGTCGCAGCGCTTTATGGTACAACTAGAGAATAACGGGTTGCACATTTCCATTTTAGTTTTACATTTTCTACTTTAAAATGCCGAACTAGTAAAAGAGGTTTAAATTTTTTCTTACCTGTTGTGAGATCGGCATGTAACGGTTCCAACGCAAACCTTAATAAAAATATAGCTATTCCGGTGTTTTGTATTCCAGTTTCTATAGCAATAGCTAACGCATCTGGAGCTGGTTGTTTTAAAACTTTAGCCATTATGTATCCTAACATATACCCCAACCAGGGTAAACCCATACCAGCAACAATAATCTAGAAATCAACATTTAAATACAGGGTAGGTTCTCTAGGATTACCGATTATGTTTAATACACATGCATTTGTGTGGTATGAAAATTGTTTATTATTAGATTAATATACAAAAATGAGTCTGTTTCATAGGTATCATATTATTTATAAAACACAGATAAATACCCACGTTTCGTAGCAACATGCACAATACAATTAGTTACCGATCAGCGCTGTTGTAACGAATGAATGGGAATCTGACAGTGACAGGCTTCTAAAGTAAACTAAGCATTGTAAATCAAAAATAATAGTATATTACGTACCGAGTTGGAAAGTGTTTCATCTCTGTCGAGAGAGTCGGTAGTTAAAAGAGGCGCGAAGCGGCGAGGTTAACTGAATTTCGAGACAGTAATGAAACTTTTCACCGAGGTTTGTATACTATTTTATTTACAACCGCATCTAACATCCACTTCTTATTATTTTGAATTAAAATTATTAATAAAAGATACATGTCATTTTGACCTTTCCATTGAAAAATTAGACAGAAATTTCAAATAACCGCAGGTGGTAAAATAACGCATGTAATAATACACATCAAGAATATAAATATCATTGTTTGAATATGGTTTGCATGTCATTAAACAATATATTATTTTAACAACAGAAAAATGAAACCAGATGAGGAATTTGATTTTGCTGCTACTCTACCAGAAATTCGAAAAGTAGCAAAAATAGTAGAAGAAGATCTTCTGCCAACTAAAAGCCGCCCGAGATATGACAAGGAATATAACTGTTTCAAGAATGGTGTACGGGAAACAAAGTTCAAAATCCTGGTTCTGAGTCGGCGCTGCTAGCTTATTTCAGTAAAAATACCAAGACAAAGAAGATATCAACGATTTGGTAACAATATTCAATGCTGAGGACCACTCTATCAATTAGGGAAAAAGTAGACATATCTAAACACGCAAAGCTATTAGCATTTTTAAAAAAAGTGCGTTTGTATATTATTTTGAGATACCGACTTTTAAAAAAATTACAAAAAAATAATTTACTTTTGAACAAACCCGAACAAACCCGGGTGGAAAGTAAAAGTAAAAAAACGTCAACAATAAAATTATTTCTTCTTCTCAGTCGGTTTTGTGACATTTATTCAAAGTTTTAAACATAAATACTATTTTTACAGGCAAAATTATAAAACAATTTTACGTAATAAAAACGACGACCATAACCTGAGAAGGTCTAAGCAACAGCGACAAAATCCGAATTTAAAATATCTTGATCATTCGGATTATTTGATAATCCGGATTTGTCTGCTACATATCAAAAAAAAATCTTGAAACAGACCCACATATTAATGTTACATTAAAATAATTAAATATTTACTTACCCTCCATGAGAAAAGTTGAAATAGGTATAAATTAGTCACAATAGCGAAAATTATAATAAATAATATTAAAAGAGATGAAAACCCTTTTAATATTCTACCTAAAAAGGCGCCGGTCTTTTTTAAGTACCGATTTATTAAGTATCCTATTGCTAAAGGAACCACAAGGGCGAAGACGTACGTTGAAATGTGAGTATACGGAACCTAAAATGATTAAAAAAATATTTTAAAATCTTAAATCGAAATAATTTATATGCTGGGCAGTTCGGTTCATACACACTACGACAATTAATTATTGAATATTCAAAAATTCACCTCCTAATTAATAAGCTGATATTTCGTTAATAATGAACCGATATTGGTAAAACTAATGCCTAATTCTAGCATAAAATCTAGATGCATGTAAATTTCCTTAAATTTAAATTTGACATATCTTACATAAAAATTTATTTTAATTTATTTTTTAAACCAATTAGAGATATACAGTGAAATACAGTCTTGGGTCTACGGGACCGTCTAAATGTGTCTGCCTAATAGAGGTGTCCGCTCTTGGGAAATTTGTTATTAGGTAATATGTAAATGCAAAATTATTACTATGTATATGTATGTACAAATAAACATAACAAAAATACACTAGTTTTAGTTAGGATGTAGTACTAAAAAAATCTAATAACGTAGTTTGGCCTGGATCCTCATTGTATGCTTCGAGTTAGGCTGGGCCTGTTACTCCTTTTAGTTGCTTCTGCTTCTCAGGTTTTATCCTGTAATTGGGTTTATAGGCTTGATAGGATTCTCATCTGTCTTCCTTAGTGTCCTGGGACTTTGTACTTGGCGTCCCTGTTTCTGTCTGGAGCATGGGAAAGCTGGATAAGGGGGTTGGGGTGGGTCGCTGCCTTATTGAAGTAGTTTTCTGTGCTGGTGTTTATGAATTCTTCTATGGTTTTTACTTGTAGATCTTGGTGTATTGTTGTATTCCTTACGAACCAGGGGGCGTTGGTTATAATTCGTAAAATTTTGCTTTGGTAGGATTGTATCTTGCTTTTTCCTGTTCTGGAGAGTGTTGACCAAGTGGGTGCTGCGTATAGTAATGCTGGTCTTATGCATACTTTGTAGATTGTTGTTTTGTTTCTTAGGTTTAGTTTGCTTTTCCGGTTAATCATGGGATAGTAAAGATGTAGGAGCCTATTTGCTTTCGTTAGCGTATTGGCCAGTTGGTCCTTCCAAATTAGTTTTTTATCAAACTGGAGTCCCAAGTACTTGATATTGTTTCTCCATTCTAACGGTGTATTTTTGATTCTGACGTTTCTGTTGGTTGTTTGTCTTGATTTTGAAAATATGATGGCTTGGGTTTTCTGAGGGTTGATTTTAATTTTCCATTTGTCCATCCAGCAGGAGATTTTGTCCATATGTCTTTGGAGTCTGGTAACTATGTATCCTAGATTTCCGGAGGTTGTAATAATGGAGGTGTCGTCTGCAAATAGTGCTGTTAGGTTCTGGGGGTCTTCTGGGATGTCTGATGTATATATGTTAAATAGGTGTGGGGATAGGGGTGATCCTTGCGGGACTCCTGCCTGGATGTTCTGGATTTTAGACGTTGTGGTATCGATTCTGACTTGGAATGTTCTTTGTTTTAGGAAGGACCTTATGGTTTTGACCAAGTAAGTAGGGTATCCTGCCCTTATCATCTTTAGAATTAATGCCTCGTGCCACATCTTATCGAAGGCTTTTGATATGTCAAGGAAGAGAGCTCCTGTATGAAGTTTCCTGTTAAATCCTTTTATAATGTGGGATGCCAATCTGGTTGTCTGGTGGATTGTGGAGTGGGCTGCTCGAAATCCGAATTGGGCGTTCGGCATTACTCTTAGGTTGTTTGAGTGGCTTTTCAGGATTTCCAGGATCGCTTTTTCTACTATCTTCCCAAGATGTGGCAGGAGGCTGATGGGGCGATAATTAGATGGAATTGTTGGGTTGGTTCCCGTTTTCTGAATAAGGATAATCTCCGCGTGCTTCCAGGCCAGTGGGAAGTGCTGTAGTTTGAGGACTGCTGATGCGATATTTGCTATCTCTTGTATTTGTTTGCTGGGGAGGTTCTTCAAGGTGGTGTAAGTTATCCTGTCGGTGCCTGGTGCTTTCCTTGGTGGGGCTTTCCTGATGAGATGTTTCATTGTTTCGGGAGTGATTGTTGGGGTGTTTATGTCCGTTATCTGTATTGAGTCGAAGATTGCTATAGTATGTTTGATCTGGTGGTCTTGGTTTGGGTTTACTGAGGGGTTTTCCTGAAACTGCTCTGCCAGGGATTCTGCGAAGGTGTCTGCTTTTTGTTGGGGGTCCGCTATTGTCTTATTGTCCTTTGTGATAGGGGGGATGTTCTTTTTTGGTCCTTTTCGGAAGTAACTGGCCTTTTTCCAAAGTGATCCATCTTCAGTATTGAGCTCCTGCAGGGTATTTTGCCACTGGTTGTTGTAAAATTCGTTGATTCTTTCTCTTACAGTTTGGGAGAGTGCGTTAGCTTGGGTTTTGATCCTTGGGTCGGCCGTTCTATATGCTTTCCTGAGTAGTTTATTTTTCGTTTTTATTAGCTGTTGGATTTCTATCGGTATTTTTCCATATCTGGTTGTTGGTATTTCTATTGTTCTGGTAGCAATTGTGGTGGCGGTTTTGATGTCTTCGGTTAGCTTCAGGACTGCTGTTTCTAATTCGGCTATGGTGTTTATTGGGGGTTGGTCTGCGGTATTGTTCTCCAGCTGGTTTTTAAATGTTTCCCATTTGGTTAGGGTTTTGGTTGTAAAGTCCTTGGTTTTGGAATTCGGGTCGCCCATTTCTAGGATTACTGGAAGGTGATCGGAGGTTAAGTCATGGAGGACCGAAGGTAAGGAGAGGTATGGGGTGTCTTTTGCCAGGAAGATGTCCAGGATGTTCGGCCTTGCGTTAGGGTCGCTGTTGTGGAAGTGGGTCGGCTCTAACGGGGTGACTATGCTGAATAAGTGGTTTAGGGATGCTGCGGCTAACACCCTGCCTTTGGCGTTAGTTGAAAGGTTCCCCCAGTCTTGGTTCTTCGCGTTTAGATCTCCTCCTAGCAGTGTTGGATCCTTGGTTAGTATGTTTTTGAGTTCGTCAGGGTTTAAGTTGCTAGTTGGCTGTATATAAGCGGATATTAGTCGGACGTTTCTTTTTTGGCTGAGTTTGACCAGAATTGCCGTCGCTTCAATGGTTCTGGTGTCTGGCAGTGGAATTTGATAGTGGGCGATGGTTCTTTTTGCTAAGACCATAGTTCCTCCTTTCGGGCCTGTTAGTCTGTCGTTGCGGTGGGTGGTGTAATTTGGTATGCTGAAGCGATCCGCAGGTTTTAGAAAGGTTTCCTGGATTAGTGCTACATCAATATGGTGATCTTCTAGGAATTTAGTGAGTTCCAACTTCTTGCTTTTGATTCCGTTGCAATTCCAGGATACTATCTTTAGGTGGGAAGGATTCGTCGGGTTTTTATTCATGGGCGGGTGGGCGTGTTGTTGATCTGGCCTGATTGTTGATTTATTAATGGGAGTAGAGAGTGTTTTAGCTGCTCCTGTATGTTGGTCATGAAGTTTTGCATCTTCATGTTGATTTCAGCAACAATCTTGAATACGTCAGTGTTTTGGTTTGTGGAGGGCCGGTTTGTCTGGGTTCCCCATACAAAGGTTGGTGGGGGTGGAGGCGGTTTTGTTTTTAGCTGAGTTGGATTCTTTGGGCATCCCCTGTAGGAGGCTGGGTGGTCTCCTTGACAATTGGCACATTTAGCTGGAGTGCTTTTATCCTTGGTGCAGGTGTATGTCGGGTGGTCCAGTGCGCATTTTAGGCATTTTGGTTTGGCTGTGCATTTGGCCGATGAATGTCCGAAGATCTGGCAGTTGTGGCATTGGGTGTTTCTAGCTTTTGTTCTTTGGGTTTCAATTTTTATTCTGATGTTGAGGAGCCCCGTGATGTTGAAGATCTCCTTCTCCGTTTTTGGGATCATGGTGAAAACGATAGGTAGTGGGGTCTTATCCTTTCTGAACCATCTGGCTGTTGATTTGGGGTGGAAGCCTAGTTTTCGGAGTTCTTCATCTATGTCCTTGGTGGTGATCGTTTCGAGCATTCCTTTAATGATAATATGTAGCATTTTTTCTTCTTCTAGCTGGTATGTATGATATTCGATTTTTTGGTCCACGAAGAAGGTGATGATTTTTCGGTAGTCGTCGGAGGTCTTTGGGTGAATTTTAACCCCTTCTGCTAGTGTTTTAGCATGTCCATAGTCTATGTTTTCGCTCCTTAGGTGGGCGGTGATGGTGTTGTATTTCTCCTTGTCGCGGAGAACTATAGGAGGTATTCTTGTCGTCGGATCCTTTTGGGTAGTTGTGCTTGGCGGACTTTGTTGGGGGGTAGTTTGTGGATCCTGGGTCTCCTTGGTTTTATCTTCTTTGGTGACTGCTGTGTTGTCCTGTTTTTGTTGTTTCGGGGTTAGCGTCTGTGTTTCTTCCCTGTTCCTCTTCTTGGGCTTCCCTTTTCGGGTTACCTCTATGAAAGGTTGGTCATCGTCCATGTTTTCGTCTTCAGCAATCTCTTCTTCTTCTTTGTTTTGGTCGGTTGCTAGTTGATTTCGGATTGCCTTTTTGAGTTCCGTGATTTCGTTGTCCTTCTGGATAATGATATTTGTGAATTCCTTAGTTTTTTCTTCTAACATAGCTTTAAATTGTTTTCTAATGTTGATTTCTAATTCTTCCCTCATGGATTGTAGTTGAGATTGGTAACGTGTTTGCATTTTAAACTTGCAATCTAGAAAATGTAATTCCAAGTCTAATTAGAATTCCATTGCTATAGAGTCACCTCTATTCTTTGCAAACTCTTATAATTCCTTTACCATACTAATGGCTTGTGATAATTGGTGACATTTGTTTGATTACTGCATTCAACTTCTTCATCAGAGTCGTCAGATAGTGATGTGGTTTCAGTTTGGACTACATAATCGGTAGGAATGGGGTCACTATCATCTTCTAATAGCACATCAATGTTAATGAACTCGCCCAAATCATTGTTATCAAATTACAAACTTCCACAACATCAATATTCTCTTTCAGACTCAAAGCGCGACATTTTTCTGCCATTGTTTACGATTGTAACCTTACAACTCACAAATAAACGGCGGACTGCTGTCGGAGAATCACACATACTTTCATTCGGCTAAGTCCTTTCGCGCTGCCACTCAGACGCGATTGGTTGCCGGTCTGTCTTCAGAGACTTTTTGCACCGTACTTATTCGTCTCCCAAATACTTTAAACATTTTTTGTCCGTTTAAAGGAGGGTTTTCGCACTCTTTGTATGAAAACCTGTCCGCGTTCGCCAAAAGAAGCGTCCGCCCAAGAGATGTTGATTTTCATGGAATTTCATATACCTAGTTCCGGACTATGAAAAATATGTCCGCTTATTAGAGGTGTCCGTTATGAGAGATTTCACTGTATCTGGGTTAGAAAGTGGCCCAAAAGGACCGACATGCCAACTGAGGTAACCAAAAATTACCACTTCTTCTAAATACGTTATATTGTCGAAAAAATGTTTCGTAAACAATCAATTACCGACAGTGGCGTAAAAACCCTACCACTGAGAATCGTACCATCTTTATTACCGCTCGAAACCAATGTAAGCTAACAATAGATCAAAGCAAAGAAGCCCATAACGTGAGGATCAAAAACAAACTTCTTGACTGTCCAAACGGATCAAGGTCCTTTTGGTCAGTCGCTAAGGCCGTCAGCCAAAATTTTACCAAATCAACTATTCCACCTCTAACACGTCCCGATGGTACAATAGCATCCACAGCCGGAGACAAAGCAAACTTACTTGCTGAACTATTTTCTTCGCATTCCACTGTAGATTTCCAGGGAAGAACACCACCCGACATTCCTGCAGTTGAATCCGAAATGACGGAAATCGTATTCCGTCAGCGTCCCGTCAAACGAATCCTGAAAGGACTCGACGTCAAAAAAGCTACTGGTCCAGACGAAATTCCTATTATAGTTCTCAAGACATGCGCCGATGAACTAACACCAGTATTTTGTAGACTTTTCAACTTATCCTACAAAAAAGGAATATTTCCATCTTGCTGGAAGACAGCGCGAGTCCAGCCTATTCTAAAGAAAGGCAAGAGAACCCTGCCTAACAACTATCGACCAGTCGCATTACTTTCAGTTATATCAAAAGTAATGGAGAAAGCTATTAACCAACATCTTCTAAAGTACCTGGAAGGCTTCAACATCATCAGCGATCATCAATATGGTTTTCGGAAGTCCAGATCAACTGGAGACCTTCTAGCCTATGTCACCCATATTTGGAACAACGCAATCGAACATCATGGGGAGTCTCGGGTTGTTGCGCTGGATATTTCTAAAGCTTTTGATCGTGTTTGGCATGAGGGGCTTCTAAGTAAACTGCGATCCTATGGTATGCCCAGTCGATTCTGTGCATGGTTGTCTAGCTTTCTTAAGGACCGCTCTCTGCAAGTGGCGATTGACGGATTTCTCTCAGACACCTTCACCATCAATGCCGGTGTTCCTCAAGGGTCCATATTGTCTCCCACTCTCTTCTTACTCTACATTAATGACCTTCTAGTGAAAACTAAAAATCCGATATTTAGTTTTGCTGACGATAGCACACTTATCTCATCTTTCTCTTTGAATGCGCAAACATCGGCTGCCGACGCACATCTTCGCAGACAGCATGAAGTATCACGCCTCAACAAAGACCTGGAAGAAATTTTGGCTTGGGGTGACAGTAACCAAGTCGAATTTAACGCTAAGAAAACCCAGGCAGCAGTTTTCTCTAAAAAGATTAACATTACAGAACCGGAAATAGTCATGGCCGGACACGCAATCCCACTGGCTTCATCTATTAATTTGCTGGGTGTCAATCTGGGAGGAAATATGTCTTGGCATAACCACGTTGTGGCAATCGCCAAGATAGCTTCTCAGAAGCTTGGCGTACTCTTCCGAACCAGAAAGTTGTACACACCTCAACAACTTTTGACACTATACAAAGCCCAGATTCGACCATCACTAGAATACTGCTCTCATGTCTGGAGCTCTGCACCCAAACATACTCTTCGGCTACTGGATTCCATCGAAAAGAGGGCTATTCGTCTGATCGGAGACCACGAGCTGACGAAGAACCTCGACAGCATAGAACATCGAAGACAGGTTGGGGATTTGACTCTCTTTTACAGATATTTTAATGGAAGGTGCTCGGCTGACCTTGCCCTCTTAATTCCGCCCAGAGCGACGAATAGCAGAAATACACGACGAGCCACTGCCGCCCATCCATATGTGGTTAAGCTTAGTACTCCTCGAACTTCACTATTTAAGAACTCTTTCATCTGGAGGACTTCATCCTTGTGGAACGACCTTCCCGAGGTCGTTTTTCCCAACGAATATAACCTCCAACGATTAAATACCAACGTGAATCGCTTTATGCCCACACGCACCACTACCAGAGTGCCCTAAAGGATTTTTCCTATAGTGCTTGTGTTTGAACATAAAAAAAAAAAAAAAAAAAAAAAATGCGACATTGGATTGTCAAATTTATATCTTAGGAAATTTACATGCAGGAAATTTTATCAGGAGCACATGAACAAGAAGAGGTATATACGACTTTTATGATCGGGAGTAAAGAAATACTTCCTCGAATTCCTGCGCTACTAATAGAAATTTAATATTAACAAAATCGGCTTTTTCTGCTTCAAATACTGTTTTAATAAAATTGTATCAGGAGCACATAAACGAGAATACGACTTTTGCCATCATCAGGAGCAAAAGAAATACCTCCTCGCATTCCTGCCTCCTAATAGAAAATTCAAAAATTACCAAAATCTACCTTTTCTGGTTCAAATACTGTTTATTACTATAAAATCGGAATCAGAAACAAATATGTACGACGTTCGCATTGAATTGAAAAAACTTATCAGCGACGCAGAGTCAGAAACATTAATCACGTGAGTTCAACTCGTTTTTCCATTCGTAAACAATCTAATTATACTAACCTCCAAATCAGCATCAGTAAAAATAGTTCTTCCCAAAGTGAAAAGCCAGAAAGGCATCATACCAAAGGCAGCGATGGTGCTTATTGTCGTCATTAAAATTGACAAGTCTATGTTTCCATCCAAAATGGCTGTCCAGATGTTCGACGCGCCCCCTGCTGGCGATACTCCCGTGAAGAACATTCCTAAACGCATTGCTGGGTCGTCTGGAAAGAGCGCATAGCCGATTCCGTAACTGAGCTAAAATAAATGTATGTAAAGAAAGTGGTTCGCGTTACTCGATTGACGTAAAACTAATCCCTTAAATTCACCCTCATTGACAACAGACAGTAAAATTAAATAAGTAAAAGCCCTCCGTGTTCAATATAATAACTTGCATTGTTATTGTATTCATTGGACATGCCAGAGCCAATACCAAAATACAAAGAATAGTTTGAACAGAAGTTAGGCCTCGTCCTACGTTCACACCACTATACTTCACTTTAAAATCAGTCATTTACTTCTTAGACAAAATTCTTGCCCTCATTTCCTCATGCGCTCTGGTGGACTGCTGACAGCTTCCAGTTGGCGGGGAAAGGATGGTGGGCCCACCCAAGAGCGACTGACACGTGCGTGTCAAGTCGGCAATGGCACTATGCCTGGCATCCCTGACAACAAACATTGTAAGTGACATTTTGACCAATTTCAGAGTTCAAAATAAATCTCAATGTTTCAAACCTAAAATTCGGGGTTTTAGCTAAAAAATTTTTAAAACGCCTCTTTCATCCCTTTTGTATCTGATTATTTTGGTATTTTGCCTGTAGTACCATGGTAAAGTAATATACCCGAACCTGTTATGTCTTCGCCTGTAAAAACACAATTTGTCACTTACAATGTTATTCGATGCATGTATCGATATAAGGCCGATCAGTAATTGGAAAGTGCCGTAATTCTCTATTAAGGCCGAATTGTGTTTTAAAATTAATAAATATGCCCCAACTCGCCCCATTCGCGAGTTAATTTTGCTACCTGAGGTAAGAGGAGTTTAGGGCGTTGGAAGATAAGAATATATGAGAAATACTTTAACGGAGGCTTGAGCCTTTCTGTAGATGCGACTTATTGGTTAATTGGCAATCCCTTCAGTAATTTCGATATAACCTTATTACAGAGAACTTTGTGAAGCAGAAATAAATTTTTTGTTTTGAATTAATTTTTTAAAATTAGTTAGTTCAATAAAAAAATACTTACCAATGGCATTACAATAAATTGGCCGGAAAAACCTATGGCTGGTCCTATAGGTTTCTTAATAATATTCCTTAGTTCAGCCCATTGAACCACACAGCCAAAATTTATATAAATAATAGCAACCAGGGTTGCGGTGGATCCCGTGAAGATCCGATCTATAACCCTTTGCTTTCTTAGACATTTTACATCCAACTTAGCTTCTGTGGCTTGAAGGTTTGTCGTTGGATCTTTACATGATATTACTGTTTCACCTAAAATCATAACATTTTGGTTAATATTGTCCACTAAAATCACACTACGTCTTGATAAAGAAGATAATGCGACTAACAAAAACTTTGGAAATAGTTCAACTCCCATTACTTTTTTTTGTAATAGCTTTAACAGGTTGCGAGATATTTAGCATTGAAGGTTAGCGGTTGTCACATACATTTTTAGTTTCAGTAGACAGTTCTAGTCAGTTTAAATCCGGCTCGGTTAAATTTTGACGTTCTCATACAGTGACTGGCAAAAAGTTGGCTACATAAGGGAACTTTTTATTATTGAAATATTAAAAAAAACTTATTACGCTGATTGCCTATGCATGAGGTAACCTAAAAACTTATTTTGACATTTGTCACATGACTTCTCGTTTAGCTGGAAAATTGAAAAAATGTCATGGAAAACTGGTATTAAGGTAACGAGATATCGAAAAAGCTATTTCAAAAAAGGGTTTAGATTTTAATTATAACAATATAACAAACCCTTTGGAGCCAAAATGCCAAACATTATGTTACGAAAAATAAACTAAATAAGTCAAATTTTTTTTTAAAATATGGTTGCCAGTACAGGATCTGGCCACACCCAGCTACATCGTAAAAAGCTAAATTTTAACAAATATTTTTTTTTTCAAACAACATCACCGATTGTTGCCTTGCTTTTCGACCATTTAATACATTATCATTACAATCCTGGGAATATGAAAATAATACTGGGATATGGATATTTTATACTGAAAAAATATAATTTTTGGGATTTTGGCTCCAAACTGTGCAAAAGAACATAAGATTAAAATCTAAACACTTCTTTGAAACAACTTTTTAATATATTTCGTCATCTAACACCAGTTTTCCATGAAAAAATATATTTTTTTTTACATGTGCCCCAAAAGTGCCTCTTTTCATGCATGTTTTCTCTTCACCGAAAGTGGCGTTTTCCAAGAGAGCCGGCGGGAAAGTATCGAAGCGGGCGGGAAAGATTTTTCCCGCCCACTTCGAGTCACCATATGCTCATAAATAAATAAAACCAGAATTGTCGGTGCGGGATTTGAACCCGCGACCCTCAGACCGCCAGGCGGACACTCTACCCACCGAGCCATACTACAAGCGATAATAAATAGCGGATTATATATATAAATTAAATTGGCAGTTAATTTTTCAAAGATGTTTTAGAAAAATGTCTGAAGAATTTCTTTATTTATATGGCCTCAAAGACTCGGGCACTTGTAAAAAAATAAATAAAACCAGAGATGCCGAGTGCGGAATTTGAACCCGCGACTCTCAGACCACAAGGCGTACGCTATACCACTAGGCCTATTTGTCAAAAATAATAAATAGATATTTACATTCTCCATGCGCGAGTGTTTTCATGTCATGTAGACAGGAAAACTGTCTGAAGAATTTCTTTATTTATTTGGCATCAAAGCTTCGGAGCACTTGTAAAAAAAAATACGGTACATATCTCGGCCGTCGGAGGCTTTTCCGCATCTCGTCCGTAAAAGCCTCTTTTCGGCCCTTGATACGTAATGTACTATTTTTTATTCTTCAGCCAAACAAATAGTCACGTGACAAATGTCAAAATACGTTTTTTAGGTTACCAGTCATGCAGAGGCAATCAGCGTAAATAGTTGTTTCTAAATATTTCAATAATTAAAAGTTTCCCACATGTGGCAAACATTTTGCAGGTCACTGTCAAATTCAATACTGTTCTGATGCTAATAATCTGTATTTAATTTGACAATTACTAGATAGTGGAGGAGCTGTCAAAGTTAGCATAAGTCACGTCAAGCTTAAAGTATGAGAAGGCAACCTCCAGCGATAAATGATTCCAACAAAATTCACTAAATTTTGACTTTAACATGTTTATAATAAGAAAGTGTATATATTTTTACAGAAACGCTTACCTAAAAAACTTCCTGATACATTAAAAGATCCATTTAAGTGTCCACTATTTAAAACTATATCCTTCTCTAAATATGCTACATTCGGATTTTCACTGTAAAGAATGCATTCTGCATCTGGGTCTGAAAAAAAATATATTAATGTTTAAGTATGTGGTCTGGGAATAATTAAAAAAAAATAATAACTAACTATATTAATGACGCTTTATTATTTTTACCCGAACATAACATAGTTAATCATGTTTAAAAACATATTTAATAAATAATTATTGGAATCTAATAATGACAATTAATATTTATATTTAATAAGATATTACTCAAACAGTAATTAATAAATATCCGAAAAACCCCAAACAGTTATTAATAAAAATAAATATTTACTAATAGATAATTCTTGATTGTTCTTAAATATCGCAAAATGTTGAAAGATTTTTTAAAATCTGTTATAACATTTTAGAAAAGTAACGTATTGTTTTACGCAACTCGAGACGATTCAAATCGAGTCAACTTTAAAGCGTTAAAAAAATACGGCTATTTACTAGTGATCGGCCGATGCCGATATAAATATCGGTACATCGGTAAATATTGCCGATAATCGATATCGGCAAAATTTTGTCGATATATATCGGTATACAGGGTTCGCAAACGAAGCGTGGACGGAAGATTAAATCGTTATCGAAGAACTTATCAACAATACTGAAACAGCTTGAGATATTGGATTAAGAGCGGCATGTTTTAAAAATATTTTACATTATACAGGGTGGCCCCAAAAAGTGTGACAGCATAAAGTTGTATTTTTTTAAATGGGACACCCAATATTTTATTGCATATTTATGTTCGTATTACTATCGTTTATAAGTGCCTCAAATTTTATTTAATTTGGTTTTGTAGTTTCGGAGAAATAAATTAAAAACTAAAAAAAAAGTTTTGCAGTCCTGAATAAAAAAATCAAAAAAAAAACAATCCAGAACTATTTTTTTAACCTCGGCATTGAGTGAAATTTATGACAAGAGGTCTAGAGATACTATGAATGTAATTGCGTTTATTTATTTTATATAGGGTGTTCATAATAAGCTTTCAAAAACCCCACATTGTAAAATAATTTTTCTCAAGTTTTTCAAAAGGAACACCCTGTATATTATTTGGCTATTTGACGTAGAATTCATAGACATTTTTTTTGTAATACAAGCATATAAGTTATATCCAGCCGTTTTCGAAATAATTATAAATATCATAAATTATGTTGTTTAAATAGAGTTTTTATTGGGAAATTTTGTTATAGGCGACTAGACTAATAATTGTAAACTAAAGTAAATGTTTAAAATAGCTTCCTTTTACTCTTAGAGTTTACCGTATTTTAGTTATTTCGATATAAATTTTAAAAGCCTACATTTTTGCTACTTTTATTTATTTAATTTTATTTGTTATTCTTAATCGAGTTGCCATGATTTTTTTTTTTTTAGATTGTCACTATGACAGCAAAATAAAATTATTTACATTTGTTCAGTTGTCGAAATTAAGTACTAACTTACCCAAAATGTCGAATTCTACAACTTTAGAAATGGTTAATATGATTTTTATACTGGGTGAATGTGCAAGAAATTGCCTCCTCGCGAGCCGTGTATGCTGAAAGATATCCAGATATTGAGAGAAAGCCGAGACCAAAAACCTTCGAGAAGTTGTTGCAAAGATTTGTAGCAACAGGAAGCACTGCGTACACAAAAAGGATGATAATCAATAAACCCGTTATTAATGAAGAAAATGAATTAAGTTCTGTTGGCAGTAGAGGAAAATCATTAAATTAAGTAAAAGGAAGCTATTTTGAACATTTGCTTTAGTTTACAATTATTAGTCTAGTCGCCTATAACAAAATTTCCCAATAAAAACTCTATTTAAACAACATAATTTATAATATTTACAATTACTTCGAAAACGGCTGGATATAACTTATACGCTTGTATTACAAAAAAAATTGTCTATGAATTCTACGTCAAATAGCCAAATAATCTACAGGGTGTTCCATTTGAAAAACTTGACAAAAATTATTTTAAAATGTGGGGTTTTTGAAAGCTTATTATGAACACCCTGTATAAAATAAATAAACGCAATTACATTCATAGCATCTCTAGACCTCTTGTCATAAATTTCACTCAATGCCGACGTTAAAAAAATAGTTCTGGATTGTTTTTTTTGATATTTTTATTCAGGACTGCACTCCTGCAGTCCCCCCTTCTTATATACGGCGCGGGAGGCGAGTAAAATGGACAATCACTACTAATATTTGGACTCGGTTGGTCGGGGAATTACCGAAATTTGTAAACGTCACATCCGCGTCGATACCATTTGCCTTTTAAGGTGGCTACTAGGGACACGAACAATACTTCGATACTAGTACGGTATCGATAATTTGTTTCGGTTCCAAGTAATTTTATTATCGATACTATTTTATCGATACTTTTATTGTTAGTAATTCTGCCAATAAACGTCTGTCATTCTTGTGGACGTAATGATCCTTTTTTTTAGTCGACTTTTTATTATTGAAGACCAACGGCGTTCGCCTCGGGTTTGTTCAGGTGTAATTAACCCGATTCGGTTTCGCATTTTAATCCCATTTGGATATTCGGGTGTATCCGAGCTTTACTTTTATTTTTTGTACACGGTATCGTGGTATCGATATTTTTTTTCGATACTTTGTAGGTATCGATATTTTCTTTTTGATACTTAGTAGGTATCGATACCATCTAAACAATACTTATTCGATACCAGGTATCGATACCGTATCTCTAGTGGCTACAGACTATGCGCCGATGCGTCATTCGCGAAGCGCCGTTCGTCCTGTTAGAGCGGATTACTGCGAACTAGCGAAACGCACTGTTTACGAATCCATTTTACACGCACAAGTTCCTGCATGCTATTCACGAATTGCTCGAGAACGACGCATCGCGCTTCTCGAACGACGAATCGACACATGGTCCGGAGGTCACCTTTAAAGATGCTTTAAGGCCGTATTAGAGTCGGGAATTTTTATGGCGCCAGCAATGGCAATTATAATTCAAGGATTCAGGCGCAGTACACCGTTCTCCGTACTACAGTCAGAAATTCTACTCTTCTGACAATTAAAATGACACGGATTCATGCGCAGTACACTGTTCCCGATCAGCTGTCTCTCATTACCAGAAATGGGGCAGGCGCCATTTTAATTGCCCTTGCCGGCGCAATTGGGTAGACATGGATTATTCTGTTATTTTTAACTGTTTATTATTTGGCCGAACCAGGTATGAACAGGTAATGGCCATTTAAACCCACTGGTACTTAAATTAGCAGTTTACATTCTTTATTAAACTTATGGACTGCTAATTCAGCAACTTTTTGCACCTCCTATTTGTAAATAGCAGTAGCTGCTTTAACTGGTAATCAAAACGAACAGGTTTGCACATCTCTAATTCTGGGGATATTTTAGGGATTTCGACAGTACCCACTGCTGTTCTGACCGTTGACAATGCTCCAGCTGATCGAAAACGGTTTACTGCGCATGAATACGTACCATTATAATTGCCGGCGCAAGAGAAAAAATTCCCGAGTCTAATACGGCCTTTACAACGTTGCCCATATTAACAATTTTCAGTTGTATCAACGTACGTATATTGAATAGTTACAGATCCTTTAAGAAAGAATGTGGTGCAGATATCGATTTTATATCGGCATGGGCAACTAAAATATTGATATCGACAGTTAGTTTTATGCTCTCTAGGGGCAAATCTAGAACCCATAAATATATTATAATTTTTGAATGGTAGAGAATTAACAAGTTTTCAAATTTGGAAGTTAGGTTTTTCCTTAGACTTAAAATATAATTATTTTTATGTTTTATGCTGCGATGTGGCAAAACTGGCCGGGTAATATCGGCTATCCGGGAACCGTCGAGTAGTAAGAAAAATATTATAATTACCTAGAGCTGTTATCGTGTAGTCTACAGAGGCAGTATCGTACATAAGTACGGTAACATTCTTCGGATTAAAAGAGATACTCATAAAACTCTTTACAACCACTGCATGACAGACCAATAGCAACGCGAGGATTACTATAAGGTACTGGAGCGATGCCGATATCGGACACATCTGAAAAAAAAATAACATAAATGTAAAATAGATTTTTCGGATCCATTATAAAATTTAAGTAAAAAACAATACCGCATTGTGTAGAGACCTTCACTAAATTTGTATCGTACCATGACATTGTTTCCACACACAGCACCTTCTTCGGATGGTAAAACGAAGGAAAATGATCATCACTTATTCAGATGATAAAAACTAAGAAAACTTCTTAGGATGGTATAAAGTGTTAGAGGCGTACCACCTTTTTAATCGTTTTTTGCAGATAAGTTGCAAATAAATAAATTTGTAGTTTGGAACTTATCCACAAGAAAATTGACATGCCGATTTTTAATATTATTTACAGACACCCTGTATATGAAGATTTAGTGACCTTTTAACAATAAATTTGACAGAAGAAATTTGGCAATTTTACTTTTGTATCCCAAGTATTTTTTTTTTGGATAAGTAGCTGTCGTCTTTTGTAGCAAATATACATTTTTAACAGCAATAGAACTACATGTAGAAATTTTCGCAATAATAATTTATTTTGCTTATTATCTGTGCCAAACGGACTTTAAGTTGATTACACATAATTTTTTGCCGGCAATTTTGTTACTGTTTCTAGGTAATTTGGGTCTGCTAAACCTAAAAATAACTCACTAATCAGCTTTGCTCCATCAGATCGTTTTTAAAAACTAGGACCATAAGCTATATTTTCGAGATTAAGGGTATTTTATATAGCAGAATTATATACAACGTGTCCAAGATAAGGAGGGCAAGTACAGGGATCTCGGAAACCGTAAGAGATACGAAGTCGGTTAAATGGAGGTAAAGTTGCGCATTTACGTGCTTAATAATATGCCGTTTAGAAAGTTAGAAAATTCCGAGTAGTTCCGGAGAGAGAGAAGAAAAAATCGAAATTCTGAAAAATCGTTTTATTGTTTTCCTACACTTTCCCCCCGTTTTCGAGGACGGTGGTGGTGTTGGATATCGCGTCCGATCCCTTCCAACCCCTCCACCGGCCAATACTCGCCCCTGAAAGGGGTGAATTTTTTTTTCAAATATCATCATTTGGATATTCGGGTTTGTTCAAATATCATCGCAAATATATATCCACCCCCCCCCCCGTTTCCGAGGATGTTGAGAATGGGGAAAATGGTTGTACTTCTCTTTTTGGTTGTAATGGTATCTCATTCCAGTCCAACTGAAAAAATATAAATAGTAGCGCGAAAAAACGCGACGGCGTGGTCAGTTTATTTTTAATTTTTTAGATTTTTTTTTTTAAATTCAATTAATAAAATACTCATAAAACAGAAAGTATTTAAAAAAAATAATTCTTTCTAAATTTTTTTTATTTAAAGGTAATATCGTTCCATAATGGGGGCGAGTATTGGTCGGTGCAGGGGGTTGGAAGGGGTCGGACGCGATATCCAACCCCACCAACGTGCTCAGTATTCTCGAAAACGGGGGGAATATATATTTGCCGCTGATACTTAAAAAAAAAATGAAATTCCCCCCTTTCAGGGGCGCGTGTTGGCCGGTGGAGGGGTCGGACGCGATATCCAACACCACTCTTGTTCCAGCTGAAATATTTCGATTTTTCGGGGTTTTTTTCCGACTCACAGACGCCACAGGTATTTCCAGTGATTTATGAATAAATAGGTATAATTAAACAGGCATTAGTCTAGGAATTAGATAAATTTTTGATAAAATTTATGACCATTATAATTGTCAAATATATTAATATTACAATTTATTATGAGCAGGCTCTATCTCAAGAACTAGAGCTAATACGAAGAAAAGCTACATGTTTTTGGAATCACCGCATTCAAAATAACTAAAATATTCTTCCTTCGACGCCAAGACAATTTTTTTTTGTTGGCGTGTGTTATTTAAAAATGTAGTAAAAAAAAGAAAAATTCGTGAATATTGCAAAAATATCGCGAATATTCGCAGTAGTTATAAATTCTCCACAATTTTACATCACTACGTAGAATAAAATAAGTAAAGTGAGTAAAAACAGTGGGAATTTCCGCGTAAAAGTCCGTCTGTGTTTTCCACTTCGTCTTCGAAAATAAAAAGAACAAACAAAAATGCTACAGAGCAAAGAATTTAAAAAAATTATTACCTTTTCCAATTATCCTTGTCAAATAATAGAAGTGGTTTCACGTTTCACCTTGGTTTTGTTCTACGCAATACATCCAATAGAATATCCGGTAGCACTTATTGAGAAATAATATTCCACATTCGCGCCGGTATTACTTAACATAGACTAACGATTACTTTAGAACGTAAACGTGAATCGGCGAGTATTTTAATGATATATTTGTATGGGGGGCAGCGCCGTGTGTTTTATCTACTTATCAATTACAAGCCAATTGTATACCACACAGATGATCATAGGTATTTTGGCTGATAATACAGGAGGGCATGATAAACATATTTATTGTTTATTTTTTCGGGACATTCCTAAAAATTCGTACAGGCACTCATAAACCACCGCCATTTTGTCGCCGCGAAATTATGGCAAATGTAGATGTTTGCCACTCTACTGAAAGAACGACTGGACTGGCATTTCGTAAATCAAATAGGGACAGAGATTCCTTTCCTCTCGCTATTTAATAATGGGTATCATTTAACTGGTTAGCAAAATATTCTTATTTTTGCGAACAGAAAAATGTAATCGGTCAGCCAAAATGGCTAGTTGGTCAGCAACTTATGGACAGCAAACATTTCTGAATCGGTCAGTAATCAATGTCATACTAGAGTGCTCTAAATTATTTTGGTACGCAAATTAAATATATAAGCTGCTATGAGCGATCCACTTTTAATCAGATATTGGTAAGCAATCAGCGGGTAAGCGAAATATTTAATCTTGGTCGTCAAACAAAAGCTATAAAACGTGAAATAGTGACAGTGCCCTGGGAATACAAGTGAAAACCCGCCCCCGCCTTTTGTAGCCGATTTCCTTCTGTATTCGGCAAAAGAAAACACAAGAAAGTTACATAAATCGACAGTGCCCTGGGAAAACAAGTGAAAACCCGCCCCCGCTACCTGTTGAGCCTTGACTGCTACAACGAATGAAAACACACGCACGCAATTAGCTACTCGTATCACGCGACTGCTTTCGCTCCGCCCACAATAACGAACTTTGCCGATTATTCAAAACAAACGCAATCCAATGATTTAGATTGATAACCATTATTTTAATATGCAAACCTCTGAAGTAAACTGCTTTTTTCTACTGACCAATTGTAAAATCTTGCTTACCAAGTAATAATTTCGCAGCTCGACTGTTAATTAAGCGAACACATGATATTACAAGCGGACTGATATCGGTTAATTGTTGACAGTTTGTAGCATTTCTTTTCATGCTGATCAAATGATTTAATGGCTATTTTTGCTGCGAACCAATTTTAATAATCTGTCCTGTAATACGTTCGGTCCAGGGTTGTTAAAGTAGTCGATGTAACATTTACTGCGTAATTTACTACCGTAGTAAATGTAATTTGCTACATGCTCTTACTAGGTGTTTTGTTACATTTACTACATACATAGAATATTTTTATTTAGATCAAACCTTAAAGCAAAATAATAACAATAACCAAAAACTACTATCTTCTACTTTTCCACTCGAATTTCCAACTTTTAACATCAAATTCATAATAATAAAGTTGAGGTTATGTAGTATTGTTGACACTTTCAGCCAATCAACACAATGGGCGCATTCAGCAGAACCCATCGATTTATAAGCGATTAGTAATCATCTGCTGAATGCACAATTGACAAATCGATGGGAAATTCAAATTTAATTTTTTTTTAAATTTAACCAAACAAAAAACTGACAACGAAATGCATTCAGTAGAAATACAAATCGATGCACATCGTGACGTCACCCATTAAAAATCGCTTATAAATCGATGGGCTCTGCTGAATGCTACGTTTGCGACGTAGCAACTGTAACAATGTAATAAATTCTATTTTTCTGCGACAGTAACAACCCGGATTATCATATCAGGAGGTATTCTATTTATTTCTGGTTCATATTCTTTCTTTAAGATCAGAATGGGCTCGACAGGGATATCATCAACCATTTTTAGTGATTTTTGGAAAAAACTGATATTTTGGAAAATTATGCCAGAAACAATTTGTCGTTGCACTGATTTAGTTTGAAAAATCTCATAATTACTTAATACGTAGAGAACAAAAAGTGGCAATGAAACAGTTACATCTATTTTGAAATATCTCTTCAAATGTCTGAGAAAGATTTTTCGAAGGTTGAGTATTTTTCCAAAAATTCGTAAAACAATTCTACACGAAATCATCGTGTAGTACATTTTTATGTGGCTACCGTGTAAATTGTAATAAATCGACAGTACTTAATCTAAATACATGTTTATAATCACACAGTATATTTAATCAGTTACTAATTGTAATTGTGTATATTTTTAATAAAAATAATCCGTTGATCCATCACTAAAGATTAACAAAGGATGAACCTCATCTCATTGTAAGGGATTTCAGCAGATGAATTGCAACTCATATGTTTTAAATAATATTTTGAGATACATAATTGGATAGGAATGTGCAAGTGGTTTTTCAACGAAATGTAACGAACATGTCGTCCCTTTTTCTAATATGATGGACGTAAGTTTGATGGATTAGTAGGGTGTATTTTTTAACTGGACGCCAAACCTTTATTTTTAACATAAACTAAAGTTAGAGGACCAGGGGCGTAGGTCAAAATCAATTGTTGCCATGTAGCAACTACGCCAATGATATATAAAACTATAATATTCTCATCCTGCTAATATAAACAACTCGTAAGTATCTATTTTCAAAATTATAACTATACTGTAATATATGATCGGCCGATTTTTTTGACGATACCGCTATAATATCGGTATATCGGCACTTCAATCTTATAAGATCTGTAACTATTCAATATACAGGGTGTCCAACCGGGAACCGCCTCGATCTATACAGGGTGTTTTGTAACAACATGCTAATATTTAAGGAGGTTATTCTTGGGTCCATTTTCAGAACAAAAACTTCATATGTCCTAAATCAAAAAAAGTAATGTAGGTGTCATGTGCTCTTTTTGGGTCACACTTAAATGGTAAAATCAAAATTTGAAAATTTTCGCTCGCTTAAGAGATACGGGGAAAATCAAAAAATTGACAATTTCAAAATTACCCTATATTTTCTTAGTTAAAAGAGATACAGAATAATGTTTTATACAGAAGTTTCTTTATATTGATTATTGAATAGTGTGCCTTTTTCAGAATAAGTATACGGGGTCAGGTAAAAAAGTTATCGGACCTAACCTCATTTTTTAAATGGAACACCCTGTATATTTTAATCTAAAAAGATACTATTTTAAATTCCTTTCAAATATATAGTAAGGTAATGTTGATGCGGACAATTCGGCCGGTTATACCGGAAGTCGGTATCAACTTGCTTATTTTAAACTGAAAATTCTAAGCAAGATTCTAGGCAGATTTCATATATCATGTCTAAATCTAAGCATGTTTGACATAGTTAAGATTTAATGTCTAAAATAAATTATTAATTTTTCCTATAGAAAATAATTTAATTTGAATTGGATTCGTTCTTGAAAGATCTTTTATAATATTTTAAAAATGGAATTGAGAAAACTGCAAAAAATCTACATTTTTAAACGAAACCCTCAGATTTTTAAAATTATTTTCTATTAAGCATTAAAAATAAGGATAAGTTCGTATAAGGTGGTCTATTCCGAAAAATTGTAGTTTTCGAAACATTGCCAATTTAATATTTTTATATGGCGGTTTTGCTGCGGATTTTAAGTGCAGTTTACTCCCAGTTGGCTGCGACTTCGTTCAAAAACAGTCAAATGCCAAAGAAATAAATTTGTCACATGTTCT
The DNA here is from genome assembly GCA_963991005.1 of Barypeithes pellucidus. NCBI lineage: Eukaryota > Metazoa > Arthropoda > Insecta > Coleoptera > Curculionidae > Barypeithes > Barypeithes pellucidus. Next base: position 17,909,602 of record OZ022558.1, read on the forward strand.
TGTTATTACGAATTTATTTTGGATATTTCTGTTTTACATAAAATATTGTTCGAAATAAACGTATCTCGGACCCAGCTGAAAATCGGAGACCCAGTACATACATACATAATATTAATTGTACCGTATTGTGTACGCATTAATAATTAACATTGTGACCCTACTACCGATATTATTCTACAGACCTTGGCATGGATTTTATATAAAATCAGTAGGTACAGGTACTATAGAATTTGGATTACTACATGTACTTCAAATACAAGTTTTTTACATCTTAACCTCGATTCAAGCATACAACGATATGTTGCAATCATAACACATATTTATACAGGGTGTCCCAGAATAGGTGGGCAATCTCCCGGATTCAGATAGAACACTTAAAAATAATAGGAGAAGTTCGTGTACATTTTTTTCCTACGGCCTCCCCGACAGATAACGGACGTCCCTGGAAATAGTTGATATTTAAATAATTTTTTAAGTACTAGGTGTAATTTAATAATTTTTTAGTATAATTTTTACTAGATGAGTCTCCTTAAAATTCTCCCTTTTAAACACATTTGGCTTATTTAGTTTGACAGGGACGGACAAGACGTAACACAAAAATGACATATTTACACCCTGTATGATGAAGGAACGACAATAATATTTTTTTTGGATACTCTAAACCTTAAGCTGAAAAAATGTACTCTTGATCAATGTTGATAAAATGAACTGTTTTCGAAAAAAATATATTTTTATTCAATATGGTTTTTTGCATTGGTTGGTGTTTTATGTTCATAAAATTCCCGCATTGTTGCTATGGTATTTTTCACATGTAACGATTTATATAAGAATATTTATGCCTTTTCTCCTTTGTCTTATTAGTTACTATTAGTTACTAACTTAGTAATGGAATTTACGTATACTGAATGCATGACCAAAAATTTTTTTTTTCGAAAACAGTACATTTTATCGACATTGATCAAGAGGACCATTTTTTCAGCTTAAGGTTTAGAGTATCCAAAAAAAATATTATTGTCGTTTCTTCATCATACAGGGTGTAAAAAAAAACATTTTTGTGTTATGTCTAGTCCGTCCCTGGCAAACTAAATAAGCCAAATGTGTTTAAAAGGGCGAATTTTAAGGAGACTCATCTAGTTAACATTATACTAAAAAATTATTAAATTACACCTAGTACTTGAAAAATTATTTAAAAAACAATGATTTCCAGGGACGTCCGTATCTCCGTAGGAAAAAAAATTATAGGAACTTCTCCGGTTATTATTAAGTGTTCTATCTGAACTCGGGAGATTGCCCACATATTCTGGGACACCCTGTATACGCGGTTTCAATTTGTAGAAAGGCTGGGAAATCTAATTGTGCAGGTATAACATTGTAAAGTGAATTTTACTTAAACATTTACAGAAATAATAAAATTACAAGTACAAAGTTTCTTAGCTTCACTGGAAGATAAAAATAGTATTGGCGTAATTATCCATGAAGTTTTAAAAGGTCAGGCTTGTTTATCATTTTAATCAGGTGTGAATTACTATGTTTGTTTCTTAATTATGAATATCAACGTTTTTCGCGATATCATCCTGTCGACAGTAAAAATATCACCCTCTATTTATTAAAAAACAAGTCACTTTTACTTACCAGCATAGTGGGAAATATTTTGAAAATATCGTGCGGAACCACACTAATTTATAAACTGAAGGAAAATATGGCCGATTGCAAACTTTATTTGCTCAGGATTATCGAAAATAAACCGCATAAGCCGCACTGATTACTCTAAAAACAAACTTTGTTATTTAAAGAGGCAACAAAATATTATTTATTCTGGTTGAAATATGTCTACTTTAAATTTTTTTTTGTATGAGTATAAATGTGGTATTTAGATTCGGTAAGAAAACCGTATGAAAAACTGCAAAAAGTCGTTACTATTTTTGACACGTAAACTTGATGATTACCTCCAATAATTTTAATACAAATTACGAGCTTTGAAAAAAATGTGCAATTTTCTATAATTTTGCTATAATTCAAAATATGTTTTTGTTTGGCTAAAAGAGAGCGCAAATTTAGTTACGTCACTGCCATTGACATTTATTTAGCTCTTTGAATGATAAGGAAAGTGGTTTTTCTATTATGCGAGTAGTTCACTTTCACTTTACCAGTTTTGGTTTTTTTTAGTAGCGATTTATTATCATAATGATAATTGGTTATTTAACAAAGTAAACTATTAAAACTATAAAATACTAATCGAAAGATAAGATAATCGTTTTGCAAGTAATTATTATTAAATAATCATTTATTTCACTGAACCTACAGGGTGATGAAAAGCAAGGTTCATCCCACATATATAACCATTATATTGCTAATACCATCTGCAATTATGTCCCCGCTATGGGCATCGAAGGGGTAATACTGAGTTTGCGCAGTTCGGAAATTTCCTTGTAAAAGTAAACATTCGACTGGACCGGATTTCAACTTTTTTAATGTAAATTTCACTGGTTAGTTAGGAAAAATATTGCAATCAAAATTTCGATTAGTTCGAATTAAGACGGCGTTCCATGCATACGATTTCTGGCGATATGATGTTCCAACGGTGCCCTGATTGGTGTAAACTTTTGGTGCCAAATTCCGTCCGAATATTTGTAACAATCGACACGATAAGCTTTATTTTAACTTTCATCCGACGTCGTATGTTTCTAAACCAAAAATTAAGAATGAATGACTATATTGACTATTTTGGGAATTATTATCAGCTACTAATGCACCAAATTAAAAATACATTAATTTTAAGGTTAGAGAGTGACATATATTATATTGTATGCGAGTGACACTCTCTTCTTTTTTTACAAGCTTTTTAGTGAAATTCGGTTCCGAAGATCGGATAATAAGCAAAATATTTTCGTATAATATATGTACATACCTGAAATACTTTATACCTGGTATTGATCCACGACTGTTGCAAAAAAGCACCATACCATACACTTCTGTCCTTTCATTTTAAACAAAACAAACCACTAACCTATCAAACAGCGAATCACCACAAATTAAAAACTCCTTCACAAAAATTATTGTTAGGTAATGAAAGCTTATAAGTACTAATATACCGACAACAATGTGGATGAACCACTTTTTATTCTGTAATTTGAAAAAGCATCCAGAACCAAAGATGGCGACGAATAACAACAAACAAATAATCTCGGGCCGGCCCTGACGCGATCGATAAAATTTCCACCATACTGCGCAAACTCAATAGGCCCGCGCCATCTCCCATAGCGGGGACACTTTTTGTATTTTGGAACGTTCGTATTGACAATATAATGGCTATATATATGTGGTTCCTCAGTGGGAAATGCATACGATGCAAAACTTATGACATTGTTACGGTAGACTTCTTGTAGCAGAAGAACTAAGTATCTAATAAATTATGAAATATTTTTTTTAAGAAAAAGTAATAAATAGGAAAAAAACTGTTAATTCTACATTTTGAAATAGTTATACATTTTTGAGAAAAAAAAAGGAACAAAGTCCGCATTTTAAACCAGAACCAAATGCGAACAAACTCGAACAAAGTCAAAATGGATCCACATGTTAACCACAACCCAAATGCTATGGTAGCATTTGTTTACAATGTGTGGACCCATTTTGGCCTTTCCTTCTCAAAATGAAATGTATCTAAAAATTCTCCTCAAAATGTAGAATTGACAGTTTTTTTCTTTTTCATAATTTATTAGATATTTATTCTGCTGCTTTGCTTCGCATGTATTTCCCACTGAGGATGAAGGAAGGTGTATGAAAACTAAAATTTGAATATTGTCTATTAAACTAGTGGCGCAGACTATGAGTTTCTTCATAATTATTTCACTCCACTTACGAGATGAATTTAAACCCCAGAAAAATAATAATAATTGTTATTAACAAAAAGAATTTATTCAATTTTTCTTGCCACTTACCCTATGCAGAATTCAGCAGTTGTCACCTTTAAAGTTTTACCTTTAATAAAATGAAATCGATGCTAAATAAGTAAGACGATTAAGTGATACCCGACACGCGACATGTTTTGAATTACTTAGTCCCTTTATTATTTACAATTCTATTACGATAATGGCTGTCTTTTATTTAAGAAACTCATTAGCCTATATTGGGACGAACAATAAATTTTATGTCAGAATGGAATATACAGAGTGATTCCTACAAATAACAGAATATACTAGAAATACTTGAAAAAATGATCATTCAGGGATTCAGGGACATAAACTAAAATTTCCTATATGTACATCGATATCTTCTAAGTAATCAGTACCAGAATAATATTGTAAACTAATGTCATGATCGCTCGAGCGAAAAACCGCTCGAGTACTCGACTATTGAAATAACCGACATCGCTCGATTATTAAAAAAACCCCTCGAGTTATAAATTTAAGCGAAAATCGTCGCTTGTTACTTATTACCTTTCACTCGATACCCGAACTTCGCTTGACGCCGGCGTATACAGGGTGTCGCGAAATTAAGGGGCAATACTTTACCACCATATTTTCCGGCTAAAAATAATATAATTTTGTCAGATGGGCATAAGTGCAGAATTGCATGCTAAGGGGGCTACGGCCCTTAGAATGGGGAACCCTGAAGACGTTTCTTTCTAAATATTTTCGAAACCGTTCATAATAAAATTTTGAAATTAGGTATAGTGTATAAACTTTTGACACTAAATCAGTTCATGTATTCAGAATTTCAAAATTTTAATCAGAGGCGTTACATACTGGGGTGGTTAGGGTTAAAATAATCCCACTTTTTTAATTAGTCATTATTTTTTTAATTTTCCCAAAAATTATGACATATCAAAGTATTTTACGTCAAAAATTGATCTCTTAGTTCATATTGATAGGAGTTACAGTTTTTGAGTAAAATCGTATAATAATATTAAAAAACTGTAACGAAGTTACTCATTTTATTTTTATTAAATAATTCTAGTCAAGTCTCACCATAAAAGAGAAATTTAAAACAAAACTCATTGAGAACGTGCTCAAATAGACTTCCATTTTCTCTGATACAGAGTCTAGCTCTACGGCAAATATTGTGAGATGCCCGAAGAATTTGAAAACGATTTCTTCTTATTTCATTTCCAGCTTGAAAAATTCGCTGAAGCAGATCCTCATGGGTATCCACCTCCGTTGCATAAACTATGTTACACATATGGCCCCAAAAATAATAATCGAGTGGATTTAACCGGCGATATCGCTGGTTCTTTGAAATTGCAAAATATAACTTTTAGGTCTGATGATGTCCATTTAAGGGTGAAACATACGTAACGAAATTGAGGAAACAATATTGATGAATAAATTGGTGGTGTTTTATAAAAATTTGTTAAAAATAACGCGAAGGTAAGCCCGCAAGTGGGTTTCTTCTTATTCTAATTATTTATTTATTCCTTGAATTTATTCCAGACCAAAGTTATGTATCGTTTATTTATAAGAAAGTGGTTATGTCGTGTATTCGATCCGCTTCCGCAATTTTATAATATTGTTTTCAAAACCACTAATATGCATTTCACTTTTCCTGTATTAATTATTGATATTTTCATTAATATTTGTTTAAACCAGTTAATATTATTAGTGATTCAATGAATGCATGGATAGGCTGTGACCTATCGTGATGTAATGTCAAAAGTGTAGGAGCAGTATTGACAAATAACACCGGGAAACAAATTTCAACTTTTTTTTTGTTTCCTGAACAAAACCTATTTTTTTGGATTCAACTGTACCCAAGTAACTAAAAAATACCTATTAAAGATTTTAGTTGGCTCGCAAAAAAAAAAATCTCAATTATTTGTTACAAAATTTTAATTCATAGGCATATACAATGGACATACAAAATACAGATAACAATATATTGTTGGTTCAACAAAAGCAACTAAATAGCACATTTTTATCATTGAATCCAAAGTTTAGACACTCATTTTGCGCTTCTTAGCTTGCCTTTTGAAAGCAGCCTCTGGGGCATCTCTCGTAATAGTCCAGCAGTAGTCGGCTAACATCTCACAGTTCCATTTTCCCTGATATCTTCTTTCCATGTTCGAAATATCCTGGTGGAACCTCTCACCGTGTTCGTCACTTACAGCACCACAATTTTCCGGAAAGTAATCCAGATGAGAATCCAGGAAATGAATTTTCAACGACATATTACACCCTAGGTTTTGGTAACACAAAAGAAGTTGGGCAACCAGGTCTTTATAATTTTCTGCTTTTATGTTTCCCAAGAAATTTTTTGCAACCATTTTAAAGGCATCCCAAGCGTCTTTTTCCTTGCCTTCAAGTATGGAATCGAATTGCGCATCTCCGAAAAGTTTCCTAATCTGGGGACCCACAAATATTCCCTCTTTAATTTTAGCGTCACTGATTCTAGGGAACTTTTCTTTTAAATAACTAAAAGCACGGCCTTCTTTGTCCATTGCCTTCACAAAATTTTTCATAAGTCCCAATTTTATATGAAGTGGCGGTAGTAAAATCTTTTCTGGGGCAACTAATGGCGCGCTGGTCACATTTTTCTTTCCTGGCTCAAAAGACTCTCTCGGTGGCCAAATTTTCTTTCTGTAGTGATCCGATCGTGCTCGACTGTCCCATTCGCAGAGGAAGCAGCAGTATTTGGTATAACCTAGCTGCATTCCAAGCAAGATCGCCACAACTTTTAAATCCCCACAAATTTGCCATTTATATCTTTCATATTGTATGGTCTCAAGTAACAATTTCAAATTGCTATATGTTTCTTTCATATGGACTGCATGACCAATTGGGACTGAAGGCAATTTGTTTCCATTATGGAGTAACACAGCTTTAAGACTTACTTTTGAGGAATCAATGAAAAGTCTCCAGTCTTTTGGATCATAGTCCAGATTTAAAGCTGCCATTAATCCCTCAATGTCCCTACAGGCTACCAAATTGTTATCCATGTTAAAAAATGGTGTTAGGTTTTTCTGACGGCTTCGGTACACAGAAACTTTTACTTCATCTTCAAGTAAATTCCATTGTTGCAATCGAGAGGCCAATAGTTCTGCTTTTGTCTTGGGCAGTTCCAAATCCCTTATAAGGTCACTTAATTCACTTTGACTTATTTTGTGAGGCTTTTTACTTGGAAGTTCACAGACAAAATCGGAGTCTTGCGAGGTTGATGGGCCGGCGACATTTTCCGGTACACTACCGTTTGAATCCTCTTGATCATCATCAGAATGAAGGGTATATTCCTGAGGTGGATTAGGTATAGGCAACTCGTCACTATGAGGCACCGGGCGTATGGCGGATTGTAAATTTGGATACTGTATCGCAGACCTTTTTTTCTCTGAAAAGCCTTTTTTGATGGGAGGTGTCAAACAAAAGTAACAGTCAGTAACGTGGTCTTTCGGTTCTCGCCAGATCATAGGAACAGCGAAGGGCATCTTACGGTTTTTTCCACTTAGCCAGCCGCGAATGTTGGACGCACATTTGTAGCAGCAGATATGGGGAGCCCAATTTTTATCCTGGTCTCCAACTTTGCAGCCAAAATACAAGTGGTAAGCCTTTTTTATTAAAGGGCTAAGCGTACGTTTTTGTTTCACAAAAGTCATTTCACCACATATATAACAAAAATGATCCGGCTTATTTACACAAACTCGCGACATGTTGCTCAAAACTCTCTAATTTCTCAAATACGAACAGCTCTCGATCAACTGGTGGTTGAAATACAACTAACTAACAATTTAGGATTTATATTATATGTATTTAAACCCCTTATAAAGTACACCTGTTATAATAAATCCAGGTATTTCTCATTTAATGGTGAAATTTTCCCATATATTAAGGGCAGGTAGGTAAATTATCATAATTGGGATGGATCTATAAAACCGGAGCCAACTGAGCCTTTTGCAAGACAGATTGTTAATTAGTATAATAAAATAAGTAAGATTTTGCTATTTTGGTCTCGGAAACATTTTTGCTGTTCCCCAGTGTAATTTTTAGTGATTTTCTCCGATTTAACCTGAAAAATTCTTTATAATTCTGCAAGGGCCCCGGATGAAAGTATTGACTTTTTTTTTAGTAGTTCGGGTTTGGAAAAAATCGCGATTCCAAATTTTTTCCTCGATTTCCCCGAAAGTATTGAATGATTTTTTTTTAGAGTCCCTCCTGTGAAATTACAAGATAGGTGGATTTATTTTGCCAAAAAAAAAAGAAAAAAAAAAGACAACAAAATTGAATAGGAACAGTAACACAGTAAGTGATGGGGATTGCAATGGAACATTTGTGGTGGTGCGCCCCTCTTTGTGTCAATTTAAGTAGCCTATTGTTTCAATCCGGCCCTGGGTCGTGTATAATAGACACACATTATTGCACAAAATCCACAAACATTTTATTACAGAAAAAATACGGGAAAACCAGAAACTATTTTTAACAAGTAAAGTCAGAAAGGTCATTAGAGGTTGGAAATAAGGTCGTCGTCATATTTAAAATATTTAAATAACAAAAATCTAGATTTATTCAAAATTATACTAAATTTCCAGATATCCAATAAGATTACGAATCTTTCTAGTCAGAGAGCATACCATAGGAATTGTTGAATACAGGGTGTTATGGAAATGACGTATTATATTTAAACCGGCAATTCCTGAGATAAAAACAAATTGAAGAAAAATATCCAAAAATGGTGCTTTAATTTAATATGCCCTGTACATGACCTTATGTCAAACCAAAAATTACCACGTGGTGCCCCTGTTCGGAAGGTAAACATAGCCACATATGGCGAAAAAGTCACTGAATCTTGAACAGTGTTGTCATATCTTCAAGGTAAACTTTTTAGAAAGTCAATAATCGTTTTACAGATTTCAAGTTGTTTATTTTTCAGGGTACATTATTATAGACTTTTACGTTCAGTTCAGTTCACTGGGAAACAATCTCTGATTTATAAACTTGAACTGACTCGAACAAATCGCCGCGGAGTTTATAATGGTCACGTATGTTCTCACTTGTTCAATTCGAACGACACCCGTCGGATCTGGACAACTTAGAAGTTTATAAATGCCACTTACCCTTTAGAAAAAAAATGAAATTTTATTTACCTTTTCGGACTTATTTAAAACCAACTTAATTTATAAAAAACACCAAGTACTCGCATCACAAAGTCACATTAGTTTTCGCGTCACAATACATCTAAGTACCGTTCAATCTGAATTAGTATTTTAAAGTGCTACTGTGTAGACCAAAATACGGCCTTATTGCCTGGGAAATAATGTATTTAACATCTAAAAATTTTAAAAATAAATAACACTTTGGTTCTCTCGATCGACATCGGCCGGTTTCTTTAAACAGCTGATTACGGACAATCGGGCTAATATTTAAAAATACAGCGTTGCCACTTTCGATGTTTTATAAGCGACTATCATAAATTGCCGAATTTCCTTCTATAGTATTACTTTCCTGTATAATTATAGTCTCGGAAATGGCAACCGCGCTGGCTCTACTAGCGGAGAGTTCTCGGAAAGAAAGTTCGACTGGTCCGAAGGTGGACCAGACCATTCATTTCAAAGGGTAGTTGCTGTCAATTGTTAACATAATTGTTTCATTTTATCTTTAGTAAACTGTTAATGGCCCATAGAAATTAGCGTCTTTATTATTTCTATTGCGAAATGATTAACTGCTCTTGTTCTATGTGTGTGTTATTGTAAAGTGTAATTATGCGTTAGTGTTGGGGTTTAGTGACAAGCTTATTATGCACTCCCACACTATCATCAGGACACGTGATGAGCATAAAGTTTTTCCCATCCTGGATTCCTTAATCGCGTCCTGGATTTACTTTCTAAGTAAGCTAAATATTTATTTTTATAAGAAACTAAAGTTTTACATTTTTAAACATTTTGGCAACATTGTCCCTGAACATCTGTTGATTACCCAGCTGGGCAATGTAATATGTTCATATATGAATGTGCCGAGGAGTTGTGTGTGGGTTTAGTGGTGAATTACCCCACTTTTTAAACGATCGATTTAAAAAAAAATATATGTAGGTAGCGCTTCTCTAGGACACCCCAGGAGTCACCCATTTAAATATAAAACGTCATTTCAATAACACCCTGTATAGTTTGTCTATCGTGGCTTAGTGTATTGTTTAATATAGTACAAACTCAATTCTACGCCGTCTAATTATTAATTTTTTTTATCGTGGTCATCAGTCTGTTCTTTGCTTATAAATAGTATACATATTAGTTGACTTAAACTCGGCATTTATGCCGAATAGTTTGTATGGTGAGCTCTCGGACTATTACCATAATTGAAATATGATTACTAATAATTAATCGCTAATTAAAATTGGTAGGTAGGTACCTGTACATTTAAGTTTATGTCAAGGTAATATCTATATCACAGTAATCGTAATAAAATATTAAAATTGATAAAGATGACGTTCCAAAGCCTAATTACGTTGCTAAAATGATTTCATAAACATAAAGATTTTTAGAAAAGGTATTGTTGCTAGTGGATACGTGTGTGTGTACTGTCGGTAGGGACGTTATTATTAAAAAAAGATTAATATACGGTAAAATAGGGTATATACAGGGTGTCCGCTAATTAATGGGACATGGAAAAGCCACAGACTCCTTACGTACAAATATTAGGATTCAATTATACTTACCTATATCCGAAAGTTGATATTAACTGAGATACAGGGTGTTAAAGTTAAAACTTCATTTCTGTCTTTCTCTAATAACTTTGACAGAAACCAACGGTTTTTTACAAAATTTGGCAATTATGGTTTTTTTTACGATGATAATTTGATTTTATAACAAACCCGAAATTTTAATGTACAATGTAGGGGGCGCTGTATGCGGCATTCTTCGCACATTTATTAGATCTTAACTTTTTTGTGCCTCAGTGTATTTAAGTTTTTAATGAAAATAATACTTTTCTCATATTTATTACGTAAAAAAGGTATACTAATTTCAGGTCGCCCAGAGTTACCGTTTCGGAGATATTTGCATTTAAATTGTTTAGTGCAGCCTGCCCAATTACTATTAATTTGCAAACAAAATTTTTTTCTCAAAGTAACCTATGAGAAAAAAAATGAAATTTAGAGATGCAGTTGCTATGAAACAGAAAATGTCTAATTTTTTTTGTAAGTTTGTGTTTTCATTTCTGTTGGTTTCCTTCGACACGATATTTTCTAGGAAAGTTATTTTAATTAAAGTAAGTTAAAGAACAATCCAGTTGTTGTATTTACTATTCCCAATTACCATTACTAGAACATTAATTATCATGTAAAACTTAATTGGTAAGAAGTAACAAAATATTATTTGCTTGCCTGAGCTAACGCACTAAACAATTTTACGTAATAAATACACTGAGGCACAAAAAAGTTATGACCTAATAAATGAGCAAATAAAGCCGTAGACAGCATTGTACATTAATACTTCATTAAAACATTAAAAAATCAGTTTCTCATCATAAAAATCCATAATTGCCAAATTTTGTAAAAAACCGTTGGTTTCTGTCAAAGTTATAAGAGAAAAACAAAAATGAATATCAACACTCGGATATAGGTAAGTATAATTAAATCCTAATATTTTTACGTAACGAGTCTGTGGTTTTTCCATGTCCCATTAATTAGCGGACACCCTGTATAATCAAATATGTAACGTAATCGAATTCATAAAAAATAATGCAATATTTTTTTAAATGCAGAAGAAATTCGCCTTTAGTATATATCTAAGATATCTAAGACAGGGTCGCATTAAGAACAATATAACAATCAATCTATATACAATATACAATCTCGAACAACCCATGAATAGATCTGAAATATTAGCCTACACTGAACAACGACCCTATTCTCGCCAGCATCGGATGTTTTATCGCCGTTTGACCAATTGCAATAAGTTATGCACGCGCTGTAGTTTGTTTGCTCCTGAATTGGTAAAATGACGTCGTAAATCGACAAGCAAGAACAACTACTTGAAAGTCGTAGCCACGATAGCATAGTATAGATTTTGACAAATTTTTAATCGATTATTTGCTGGTGTAGTTACAGAAATGTGCCAGGTTCGTAGGTTTATAATTTTAAAAATATATTTTGTTATATCACTCTTAAATTATTGGAAAAATGTAATATTGAACAAGGACATTTTTCTTATTGTAGCCTTTAAAAAATGTAATATTGAACAAGGACATTTTTCTTATTGTAGCCTTTAAAAAATGTAATATTGAACAAGGACATTTTTCTTATTGTAGCATTTAAAAAATGTAATATTGAACAAGGACATTTTTCTTATTGTAGCCTTTAAAAAATGTAATATTGAACAAGACATTTTTCTTATTGTAGCCTTTAAAAAATGTAATATTGAACAAGGACATTTTTCTTATTGTAGCCTTTAAAAAATGTAATATTGAACAAGGACATTTTTCTTATTGTAGCCTTTAAAAAATGTAATATTGAACAAGGACATTTTTCTTATTGTAGCACTTAAAAAGTTTAAGTACATATTTGGGCAAAAATAAATAGGGAAGTTAATATTTGATAATCTTACGATTTACATGGGATATCCTATGTGTCCTGGCAGGACGCACCACCCGGTATGTTCCTTGCTAATTACATTAAACCTACCCGGTCAATTTTAAGCTTCAAGGAAATGTGCAGGGTTTACGGCTTAGGACTACTTAAACCTTTTGCCAGGGAGACTTTAAGAATATGTAAAAGGAAAAATACGTGACCAAGTAAATTATTCATACCACTAAGTGCTAACCACTTTTATTTAAAATATTTTATGCCTTTTAAGAAGTTACCAACTTCGAATTAGAATGAACTGGAAAAATACTGACTCTATGATCGATTAATTTTCTCTGTGACGCGAGGGTAGTTTTAGGATTACAAATTAAATTATTCAACAATTTGTTAAGAAATATATCACTCCTTGTCTGTTGTTATTAGTGTTGTGATCACTCGAGCGAAAAACCGTTTGATCACTCGATTATTGAAATAACCGACATCGCTCGATTATTAAAAAAACCGCTCGAATTATCTATTCAGGCGAAAACCGCCGCCCGTAACTTATTATCTTTCACTCGATACCCGCGCTTCGCTTGCCGCCGACGGAATTTACCGCTGTAGCGTGATCGAATTAGTTAAAAATCAGGCGAAAAACCGAAAAATATCGCCGGTTATCTGATAGACGACCTCCGGTCTAAGCACCGCGCAATCCGATTGGCGACGTTCGAGATTGACGCTGAGCAAGTACACGACATACGTCTTCCTTAAAGGCACATAAACGAGAAGGTGCATATAAAAAAGTATGCTGAATCCCTTAGCGGAGTCATCGCGACATGATTTGGTAAAGTTTTGCTTTAGCTGGCCAGCCAGTGGAGTAGTTTAGGTCTCCGATTGTAAATATTAAAAAATTAAAGAATATAATTTTCAAATTTTTAATTACTATAAAGACGAGAAAACTTCTCAAAAACAACATAATAATAGAAATTGTTAATGAAAAATAACAAAACGAACAAAATGGCTAACAAAATATATAGAAAAATTCGTTGGTAATCTTATAGTAAACATTTTTAAATCTAAACAGGAACTTTTTGTTATTAAACTCAAGAAGACTTCTCAAAAATAACATACATTATAGAAAATGTTAATGGAAAATAAGAAAACGAGCAAAATAGTTAACAAAACATAGGTATCGACAAATTTTTAGGTAATTAAAAGTAAGCATTCTTAAATTTAAACAGGAACTTTTAGGTAACTATGAATACATGAGTACATGAATTTAAAAAAATAATAACCAATTTTCTTATTTTGCCAGTCGCGTAACTAAGCCTAAATTTTTGAAGTGCACACAGTGGGCACCTGATAATGTAAAGTGGAAGAATTTGACAAGCTATTTTAAATATCTACTTATTTTATGCTCGTAGATTGAGAAAGATGTGAAGAAAAATAACTCTTGGTAATACTTTTTGTTCGGGTTAAAAACGCACAATAATAAACCCGAACAATAAATACATATTTGTGTGATTTTTTGCAGTTTCTTGTTTGGTATCGAGACACGTGGTAAAAATTCATTATTCACAAATAAATAAATTTCTGGAATTTTTTTGGTGACACTATAATTTTTTAGCTGAACCTGTGCCCACCCGTAGTTACGTGCCTGCTAAATACCCGACCTGATCACATGTAAAGGGCTAGGCAGCCCGTTAAGCAGTCGGTGACGTCATCGCTTGGTAAATTGGAATTTCAGGCGATTCACTCGAGCGATTAACTCGATTATTAAAATCGCACGAGTATCAAGTACTCGATTATTAAAATCATCGGTTTTTCCCAACACTAGTTGTTATGTAAAACGTGTTATGTAAAACGCTACGCTTTGGCTCTTTTGATACACTGAGATGTTTCAATGGAAATATCTCGAAAATGTTTAGAGATATTAAGATTGAGTCAAGTATACCTTTTTAAGTTTAGAAATTGTCCTTCTTTGATAATCTTGGATTAAAAATACTTAAACGGTCTAGTATGATGTTTATTATCTCCAGTTGCTCTATGGCCCATAAGTTATGGGACACTCTGTATAAATAATGAGAGAGAAATATGATTTCGTTCTGTAAATAAAAGAAATGCTGCAGTTCAAATTTAATAACCTGGTAGTTCGGAGTTTTTGATGATGAACAATTAGAATATATCCGTATTATATAGTACAGAGTGTTCCCTAATGACGTGTTAATATTTCAGAGTGTAATTCCTTAGGTCATTTTATAAATAAATGTTCATATGAACATATGTCCGCAACGGCTTAAATTTTTAGCTACAGGGTGTTGAATTTTTATTTTTTAAATGGTTATTTTTTAATATCTCCGAAAGTACTTTAGATATTATTTTCAATTTTGGTGTGTGTTAATAGGATATAGAACCACAAATTTAAGTTAGAAAAGTTATTCAATTGTTCGACCAGTGGCGTCCCTGCAAACATGTCCTCTGATATTTTTTACAAAAAAGATAGTACGCCACTGACATTTTTCCATGTGGATATTTTTTCTGTTTAGCCTTGTCAATTCTACATGAAAACGGTCTCTCGAGGTTCTCTCGTCAGACGCACCGTTCTTGATTAAAACCACTAGATTCATATTGAAACTTATTATTAATAACATTGATAAAATAATTATTGATAAATTTTATTTTATAAAAATTATTGGAAATGGCCACCTTCACTTAAAAGGTATGCTTCCGTTAGCTTCGCATCGAATTGCCAACTCCAACAATTTTTATAAAACAAAATTTATCATTAGTTATTTTATCAATGTTAATAATAATAAGTTTCAATATGAATCTAGTGGGTTTAATCAAGAACGGTGCGCCTGACGATAAGAACTGAAGAGACCGTTTTCATATAGAATTGACCAGTCTAATAAAAAAAAATATCCACATGGAAGAATGTCAGTGGCGTACCATCTTTTTTGTAAAAAATATCAGAGGACATGCTTGTAGGGACGCCACTGATTGAACAATTGAATAACTTTTCTAACTTAAATTTGTGGTTCTATATCCTATTCACACATACCAAAATAAAAAATAATATCTAAAGTACTTTCGGAGATATTAAAAAATAATCATTTCAAATTAATTAATTCAACACCCTGTAGCAAAAAAATTAAGCCGTAGCGGACATATGTTCATATGAACTTTTCTTTATTAAATGACCTAAGGAATCACACCCTGAAATATTAAATTTAATTTAAATTAAAAATTCTATATAATTTTGATAAAAAAGGGGTTTTGGTCGTGACTAAGACTGTGGTCGATTTCAGAGCGAAAGTAAATTAAAATAATAATAAATAAACAAGGCTTTATTGTTCCAAGATTTAAATTACAAGTGTCGGAGTAGAGGCCAAGTTTCCTATCAATTTAAAAAAAATAAAATCTATTACACAAAAAATATAAAATAAGTTTTAGTTTGAAAATATATTATTTATATTTAAAAATGCATTATTCAATTTCCCTCTAAGGACAAGCGGGCACGTGCCATATAGGAAATTAAATGACTGTTCTAACGGAAGCTTATATACTTTTTTTCCGACCGTCTATAAACTTAGGTAAAAACCCTAAAATTATCCCATTCTCACTTATTAGATCAAAGCTCTATTTATGGTTATTTTTCTGCAATTTTTTCCATCTCAGGATGTGCAGGTTTAAATATTATAAGGCAATTTCATAACATCCTGTATACTCATGACATTTCAAAATCGACTCCCTATATTTTTTTGCTATTTAACAAAATTTGGTTTACTCAATAATTTCGACGATAATTACCTTGCAAGTTCACTGAACAACAAAGTGTATATTCATCGTTTATATTTTAAAGCGAGAAGAACTGTCAGATAAAATACGATTTTGCAATAAACTAAATAACACACAGATTTGACGAAAAATAAATTAATTACCAAATTTTGTATTGGGAAAATAAATTGTCAATATTAGTTTTGTTCCATAGCTCAGTATGTAATTATAATACACCTTGAAATTTTGGTCAAGTTTGATATTTTATAACTTTTTTATTTTTCATGCTATTTTCATGATTTTGTTATCAGTTTGTAGATCAATTTATTGTGCTTTTCTTTAATTATTTTATAAAGTAAGATTTTTCGATTAGGCTATATGATACAGGAGTAAATCAAACTGTTGCTTTTTTATCGTAGTTTCAAAACACCCTGTGGGAAAATTGAGGTGCATAATTTTGTTTACATACTGTTTCTTGTCATCTTTGATGTATTCTAAACATTTTGTTTCTTGATTCATTCCATTATCTCATTTCTGCGGCGAGATGCAAAATTTTAAATGAAACGATGATATTTTTGGAAAATGTATGTCATGGGTATTTCTACCGAAGCACGCACCAATCTTGTATTTGTTGAGCTCTAACCGCCCTGAGGAAATCCTCCAAGAAGTTGTTGTTCTATTTGCTCCTTTCGTTGGGAACCAATTTACATTAATGCATGATAATGGCAGATCTCACGTTGCACATGTAGTGAGCGAATATCTGGATGAAGTTGGACTTCCAAGATTGGAATGGCCCGCATGTAGCCCGGATCTCAACTCAATCGAACATCTTTGGGATCAACAACAGCACTAGGCAATAGGCCTGATAGTAATGATTTAGATTTAGTACATCTTCAGTGTGGGCTTATGTAAAGCATTAATAAGATCCATATTTCATCCTCATCTTTTCTGTATCGTTAAACATAAATAGATAAGTATATGCACTAAACTATAGATAACCTGCTTGAATATTTGTATATCATTATAAAACATTCAGAATACAAATTCATAAAGAAAAATTTACATGGCTCATATGAGCCGTAAAACAACAACTCCATTACTTGGGTGTTTTGTGAAGAAGTAACCTGTGATCAAAACCATTGTCTTTGTCACTGGCTGTTGGACCAAGCCAAAAAGCTTTATTGGAAAAATGCACAATTATTTAAAAATAAATTAATTTTGTTACTACTTGTTGCATAATTAGGTGTACTTAATGTGACATACACAAGTGAGAATAATTACCTTGACCAAGGT
This sequence comes from Barypeithes pellucidus, assembly GCA_963991005.1. Lineage (NCBI taxonomy): Eukaryota > Metazoa > Arthropoda > Insecta > Coleoptera > Curculionidae > Barypeithes > Barypeithes pellucidus. Next base: position 17,927,149 of record OZ022558.1, read on the forward strand.
TATTTTATTTTGGGCAAGAATATGCATCAAGAACAGGGAAGCTATCAAAACATTAAACAGTTCTGTAGGGTGTAGATAAAATAAAAGAGAATTTTCATCTGTGCAACACTAGGAAAAAAAGCATACCTTGGGATTCGCCTTAAAGAAATATAAAAAATAATGGATAAATTATTAAGAAACAAATAAACTTGATCGTGCAAGCAAGGCATATTAATGAAAATAAAATGCTGTGAGGTGAAAAAAAATTAAAACCTTGATCAAAAAAAAAAATCACAAATTATACAATACACATAACCTTAAAAACTTACCTTATGAATAATAATTTTCACCTTATTCAGTAAAATAACTAAAATTGACAAATATAAATTAACAATTCTCAATATTAATTTAAACAAACCCGAACAAATCGCAAAAAAACTTTCAGAGAATCCTCTCAATTGCGAAATAAATGTCTTGTGCTCGGAAATTTCACTTTCTAAATATAGCAGTGTTGCCAGATTTAAAAATAAATGAATGACTTAAAAATTATCAAAATTCTGGGGGTTTCCCCCAAAGATCTTGTTTCCCCTAAACAAAAAAATGTATTTGAAAACTAGATGGGATGATAGAAAATCTTTTCATTTACTATTAGAATCTTATAAATTTTTTGTCCTTGTTAGGTTCCAACATTACATCCATATTCTGTAGTAGAGATATTAAAGATTCATGGACCAATACCACGGAAAATGATGAATTGTGGCCATCACTAGAGAAATTGGAAATAAACGATTCGGATTCTATCGAAATACTTCTTGCTTCTCACCCCCTTCATATCTTTTAGTTTATATTGTTAGTGCCAAGACGTACTCAATCCTTAATTAATAATATCGGTTTTAGAAAGTAATTTTGAAATTTAAAATAAAATGTTTATGAATATTATTATAATAAATGTACCACAGAGTCGCATTAGTTACTTCAATGGAAAATGTACCAGAAGATTATCTATGCGCGATAACTAACTCATGGCAACATCGCTTTGATTGTTACCTTGAAAACGAGGATAAGAATCTTCTTGCCCAACACAAGCATTGGCGATATGCAACTCATAATACAACTCAGATTGCTATGGCGATTCGGCAGATGTCGCTAATGTGTAAAACCCCCAAATTATCACGCATTATATTAGAATGAAAGCGCGGTTTCACCATACAAAGGTTTAAAATATAATTTTATATGAAAAGTTTCTGCAAATATAGTTATTGTTTCATCTCTTTCACTGGGATACACACAAAATGATGCGAGGCCAAATTTTAAAGCCAGAAAATAATTTATCGAATATTCAAAAATTCTAGTCGTAAACTGATAGAAATTAGATGGTAGAGTTTAGGGCAGAGCAGTTAACGTTTTGGTACGTGTAATTATATGGGTTAACGCATATAAAATCTAGATGAGTGTCAATGTCTACAAGTTTGACATATCTTACATAAAAAATTGAATTTTATTTATTGTTTAAACTAAACCAATTAGGGATATATCAGGGTTAACTGGCCCAAAAGTATCGCCATGGCAGTCTAGGTAACAAAAAAATTACTAATTCTTCTAAATACATTATATTGTCGAAAAATCGTTTTAGCTTTTGCCAAATAAAAAATAAAAATCATTTTAACATATAAAAAGTCTATAATACAGAGCGCTGCGCAATTATCCATTTATTTCATTCATGTACTTAACAATAAAAATACATAAGATGCACAAGCCATTCCAGGGGCGTATTTAGGGGGGGGGGGGGGGGGTCTGGGCCCCCCTCGAAATGTAATGTTTTAACCAATTTATTCAAATATGAATTCGCTAGGAAAAATATAAATATTGATTTTACTAGATGTTTGATTTTAGTAGATGATTGTTTTGTTCGTTGTTGTTTAAACGCTCAGTATATTTTTTGTTCAGTTAATAATTAAGTCAGAGCTAGTGACGCATTAACCATTTTGCTTTGTGATCAATATTTTTGATACTATTTCGTTTTATCCTAAAAGCGGTTAATTACCTGTTTTTAGGGACCAATTATCTTAAGTTTATTGTATAAATATTGTTAATTAATAAATGAATGGAAGCAAGGCACGAAATTTTGTAAATTTGCACAAATTTCGTTTCCTGTACGAATTTTTTTTTAAGAAATTTTAAAATTTAGGTAATTGATCCCATATAACGGGTATTTTCGGATGAAACTAAAAAGAAATGAAATATTGATCAAAAAACGAAAAGGCGCAAGCGCCACTATAAATTTTTAAGTAAGCCCCCCCCCCCCCCCCTACTTCCCCGCCGCTCCCCGAAACAAATTCCTATTTTTGGAAATTTACATAAACTCTAGAATATGTTTTCTATCAGTTAAAACAAAAGTTATTAAAATTGATTCATTATTAACGAAATAACAGAGCTTATTAATTAAGAGGCGAGTTTTTGAATATTCGATAATTAATTGGCGTAGTCTAGTTATGGAGATGATTAATAGAACAACTTTATCAAAAAAAAAATTTCCTTGTGGTAATTTATTAATTGTTTTATTTATCAATATATAAAAATGTTTCCACTTTGCTATCACAATAAATAGTTACAATAACTTATAGCATGACATTTATATACATAATGGACGATAAAAACCACAATTACTTTCAATCGTTAATCTGTATTACAATACATTTTATTCGTCGCATAGTTTATAGCTATTGCATACCTTACCCATAAATACAATAATTAATAATATCTATATTACTATACTACTATACATATACATACTTACATAATATTTAAAATTTGTTTTCAAGTTAACAATAATTATTTAGTTGGATTATATTTACTAGAAATCACGTAGGGTGACGAGACTTAGTTTTGTGTTGATTAATTTTTTACGGTACCCTCGTAGGTCTCGTGCAAATTGACATAAAAATAATAGTTTATTGCGTATGGCAAAAACTATATGATTTAATTCGTCTAGTTTGATTGATGTTCAGTTTCTCCAGTTGCCCCATAAGATATGGGACACACTGTATTTTTAAAATTCGCGCGCCAAAAATGTTTAAAATTAACCACCAATCAAGATATTATTCGCAATTCGCGATTTGCATCTATATGAATCACCCTTTAGGTCATTTTATAAAGAAAAGTTCGTTATATGCACAGGGGCATATCTTGTTTAAATTATGAAAGGGGATCGAAATCTACGTTCAGTGTTATACAACACTTACTGGCTTTCCGACGTTTTGTTCCTTAAATTGACTACCTTCATTAAAATACCCCTACTATGTTCCTCTATTTACTTTTTTTTGTAAATTCGGTATAATTCGAAAATGTAAAACTCAATGCCTCTTTTAAGAGTCTCAAGAGAGTGCTGGCTAAGAGTCAAATTTTATTTGTATTAATAAAATAAATTACTTGTACTTACGATAAGTAGAAATTTGATACAACTATTAGTTTGAAATAAAAGAAAAAACAGTGGTACTATGTAATAACGATAACCATTAATGACAGAAATAGCAATAATAATTTAATCTGCAGTTTCTTCGAAACAAAAGTAAATTGCAGAAACGTAAATGGGGGTATTTCAATGAAGATGGTCAATTTAAGGAACGAAACGTAGGAAAGCCAGTAAGTGTTATACAACGTGTCCAAGATAAGGAGGGCCAGTACAGGGATCTCGGAAACCGTAAGAGATACGAAGTCGGTTAAATGGAGGTAAAGTTGCGCATTTACGTGCCTAATAATATGCCGTTTAGAAAGTTTTAAAATTCCGAGTAGTTCCGGAGATATCCGAAAAAAAAAACGAAATTCTGAAAAATCGTTTTATTGTTTTCCTGGTTTTTTTGAGATCGACTTCTAAAGTAAATTCCACTTTTACATTGCCATTCCGCTCTATCGTTTTGTAATCCGACGAGTCGTCTTCGAAGGGCCATTATCAAATTTATTTTTTAAATATGGTCCTGTTTTCCTGATATTGGAATTTGACACATTGTGGTTCAATGACGTTTCGAGGGTTTTTTGAACAACATCAGGAAATTTTGGGATACTGTCCTGTATTTCTCCTAATTTTATAAATAATATCTAATAAGTAAGCTCTAAATTTTTACTTATTTTGGGCTAGTTCAATAAATAACAAATAATTTAATAATAAACCACAAATAAGTGAACAAAATACAGCAACGTTATTTCAAACTTCTGTTGATTTGGGATTTAAAAGAAAAGTAGGCGCTTAAAACAAAAAAATTAAGATGGTGACGCGTGATTTGTTTCGCTTGACATTGTCATTGTGATCGTTTGAGAGCATTTTAAGAGGTTTTCTATTTTTCAGAAAATATGGAACCATAAATTTACAAATGCTGAAAAGTTCGATAGTCTATCGCATGTTTTATTTTATCTCAAAAACTGTTATGTGGCAGTTAGAAGATGTTATTATACATTATAACACCTGATTATGTAGTTCCTTACTTTTTTCGGGTTTGTTCACTTCTTTGTGGTTTATTATTAAATTATTTGTTATTTATTGAACTAGTCCAACATAAGTAAAAAATTTAGAGCTTACTTAAGAGATATTATTTATAAAATTAGGAGCAATACAGGACCGTATCCCAAAATTTCCTGATGTTGTTCAAAAAACCCCGAAACGTCATTAAACCACAATGTGTCATACATCGTTGCATTCGGGAGAAATAAAGCTCTCAAATTCCAATATCAGGAAAACAGGACTGTATTTAAAAAAATAAAGTTGATAATGGCCCTTCGAAGACGACTCGTCGGATTACAAAACAATTAACGCTGTTAGATAGAGCGGAAAAAGTGGCAATGCAAAAGTGCAATTTACTTTAGAATTCGATCTCAAAAAAACCCAGGAAAACAATAAAACGATTTTTCAGAATTTCGTTTTTTTCCGGATAACTCCGGAATTACTGAGAAATTTAAAACTTTCTAAACGGCATATTATTAGGCACGTAAATGCGCAACTTTACCTCCATTTAACCGACTTCGTATCTCTTACGGTTTCCGAGATCCCTGTACTGGTCTTCCTTATCTTGGACACGTTGTATACCACGAACGTCCTCTTTCATAAAATTAAGCTGATGATGGTGATCCAAAGACGAAACGTCGCATGAAAGATCTGATGATGCCATCTTCTGCAGAATAAAAAATAATAAGAAAGTGAAATTTTGGACATCTCTGAACAAAGTCAGGAAAAAATAGGAACCGAAATGCAAAATTTTAGATTATTCCAAATATTTTGTAAGCCCCTGTATTCATTTTAGATTTATTTGTGGCATATTATTGGTCCCATAATTACACTACTTTACCCCAATTTAACCGACTTCGTATCTCTTACCGTTTCCCAAATCCCAATGGTGAAGGGCGAATTTGTAACACCCTGTATATAAATGCGAAATCGAGTTAACTAAAATTTTAAACAATAGAAAAGTGCGACATCAAACATCAAAATAATCAATTCAGAAATACCGAAAATATAAACTTGTTTCCATTATACGTGTGACACCCAGTATGTTAATATGAACGTTTCATCAAAAATTAACCTAAGGAATTATACTCTGAAACATTAGCACGTGATTAAGGAACACACTGTATTAGAGTTGTTGTCATGAGAGGAAGGCATCTTTTAACGTACTTTTGAGTATCCATTTGGATACCCAGTAAACATGAAATGGATCCAGAAATTTTTTAATTACTTAGTAATTTAAAAACTACTGAACTGATACCAGTGATGATCAGTCAGAAAATATATTAAAAAAATATGGCTGTTTAAAAGACATGGATACTCAGCACAAATTCATTAAAGACATGGTTAGGCAGTAAAAAATCACTAAAAGATGCCTTCCTTGCATGAGAGCAACACAAATCACAATACCTATACAATACAAATAAAGTCTTACCAAGGTCTCCACACACAATCGCTGGATTTCTCAATATGCTCCTTATTTTTACTTAAATTTAAAACAATATTTATATTATCAACTTTTTCAGTAAACTGTTCAAACTGTTTAAAATTTTTACTTGATGTACTATCCGCTTCACATATTTCCACTGTTCTTACTACATGTCTTTGACATACCCTTTCACAATGATCAACTGTGAGTTGAATTGATCCTTCACATGTTTTATTGACGCCCAATTGGTCTTGGTTGCATTGATCAATTTTTTGTTTCAACTGATTCAAATGATCAACTGTCATTTCCAAAATATCCATTTTTTGAAGCTTCCCAGGCCTAGGTCCGTTCCTTTTTATTGTCAACAATTCAGGATCGCAGTTTAGTAACATTTGTTTCAAGGCGTCCAGGCTTCGGTTGATTCTCTGCTTGTTTTTCGTATAGTAACCTTGCGTATCAGTGTTTTTTCTTTTCTTGTTTACCAAATTACTGGTAGAAATTTGAAGCATCTTCTTGACTTCTTGTTCCATAAAGGTATCGAAAATATTCTCCATGTAGTAGCGATGCAGAATTCGTTTTGACAAAAAAAACAAGTAGCTTGAATCTTTTGTTTAACACAGCAAGACTTCTGAATTGAAAATGTCAAATGTTTCACAATTATGAAACATTACAAAAACCACCCCCCTACCAAAATTTCTACCTATCGATTTGCTGATTTGGACAGTGGGTTCAACATTTACAACGGGGCATTTTATGGGCCAATTTTGTTTAGGGCCAATAAATTTGTGCTTTTCGAATCGGCAAATTATCAAAGGACGATGTTGATGTTTCTTCAAAAGGATGTTATAGAGAGATGTATAATTACTTAGTACATTAATGCTAGTCGACTGATGGATGCTATGGTTATTTGGAATGAAATTTATAGTGTTGGGAAAAAGCGATGATTTTAATAATCGAGTACTTGATACTCGAGCGATTTTAATAAGCGAGTAAATCGCTCAAGCGATTAATCACTTGAAATTTTTATGACTAAGAAGAATGTGTTGATAAAACATCAGGGGTTGTTTTTGTAAGTTTTTTATTAAGGAAGAACAGTTGATTCTGGTTTTTAAAATAATTATTAACTTTAATTTTTTTTAAAATTACAATCACCGCTGGCTTGCCGGTCAAAACAAAACCCATGTCGCCGTGAATCCACTAAGGGATTCGGCATACTTTTTTGTATGCACCTTCTCGTTGATGTGCCTTTAACAAAGATGTATGTCGTGTCGGCCTTCTCAGCGTTTCGGATAGCGCGCGGCGTCGAGCGAAAATCGGGTATCAAGTGAAAGGCAACGATTTTTCGCTTGAATTTATAACTCGAATAGTATTTTCTATCGAACGAAAAACGGCTCGAATATACGAGCAGTTTTTTTACCTCGAGCGATCACACTACCAAGCAGCACATTCCGGTCGGCGTCAAGGGAAGCTCGGGTATCGAGTTTGGGTTTGTTCGGTTTGAATGGATTTTGCAATTTTTATACCATTTTATTTTGCCTAACATTAGGAGTATTTCAAAACATTTTTTCTAATAATCAGAGGTTTTTTTTATTGAAATAAACGTGATCAAAACACGCTTTTCTTTCATGAATGGGGGTTACATAAACAAAATATAGTGGCGCTTTCGCTTTTTCGTTTTTTGATCAATATTTCGTTTCTTTTTAGTTTTATCCGAAAATACTCGTTTTAGGGGATCAATTACTTAAATTTTAAAATTTATGATAACAAAATTTGTGCAGGAAACGAAATTTGTGCAAATTACCAAAGTTCGTTTCTTGTTTCCATTAATTTATTAATTTAAAAAATTTCAACTCTAAACTTAAGGTAATTGGTCCCTAAAAGCAGGTAATTAACCGCTTTTAGGATAAAACGAAATAGTATCAAATATATTGATCAAAAAACAAGATGGTGAACGCGTCACTAGCTCTGACTTAATTATTAACTGACCAAAAAATATACTGAGCGTTTAAACAACAACGAACAGAACAATCATCTACTAAAAACAAACATATAGTAAAATCATGATATATATTTTTCCTATTGAATTCATCTTTGAATACATTACATTTCGGGGGGGGGGGGGGGGGCTATATAGGCCACTGCATCTATCTATCTATTAGATTATGAGATAATTAAAATTTAATATTTTTGCCGTGGAAATTCAACTACAGGTCGCCCTATCTTCGTATAGACAGGTCCATTCAACATTCTTAACATCTTAAAATATCAAATCGCCATAATAAAAAAAAACTGACATAATACGTAAAAAAATACCTTTTTACAAGACCAGATTATAAAAGTGCTTGCGATTATTTCTCGATGAAAGAAAAAGATCAATGACGTGTGTAAGCAAACGTTCACTTGTTCTCGAAAGCTTCTTATCTCAGGTTACTCGACTGCACCTCCTCCTTCCTGTGCTTTATGCGGTTCGGAAAATACGTTGGCCTTTTAACGTTGAGAGTTTTTGTAAACCCGAATTAGGTACCTATAGATTATAATGCAGATGTAATAACGGACATATAACTAACAAAATAGTTATTTATGTATTACTTTGATTTACGAACGAGTGATATGAGCGCATGAGCCGAAGGCGAGTGCCGCAATCCCGTGTGTGAAAAAAGCAACTTTTATTTCTAAGTTTCATATAATATTTTTTCTACGATCGTATCATTTCCTTTTTCGAAATTAAAAAATATATATGTCTGTCTGTCCCTTAAAGTCGGTACGGTTTATGAAGTCCGCTAAGCAATAAAATCTCTCGAGCAGGGTAGTCGGTGGCTCTCAAACAATAAATTATATTTTAGGTATTTTCTAAATAAAATAATTTAAAGTAAATAAAAAATTAGTTTAGGTAAAGAAAAATAATTATTTTTTAGCTTTTATAGTATTTAGGCAAATTAGTTTTACGAATTCTTTTTTTATAAAGTTTTGGTTCTAAAAAGAACCGATGTTGTAGTCTTGCGATAGAACGTACCTACTTGCAGATACGTACTTTACTAAAAACTTCTTCTGCATTTGAAATTTCATCCATGCTTTCAGGCTCATCAGAATCATTATCATCATCCCTAATAATTAACTGTCTTACTTCGTCTATAACCTGTTCTGCCTCATAAGATTCAAAAATAATTTTTTCCGTGTGTTCAATGCGATTCCGCCATTCTTCTTTGCCCACCTGGTTAAGCGCCTCCTCCCATAACTTTATAACGCTAGGCTACTGATATTTTTACAGGCATGTTTGTCATAATAATTTTTGCTAATACCCCATATCAATTCAATTCCACTTGTAATACCAAACGGCGTTCACCTGGAGATAAACACCTTCTAGGCGTTGTGTCACCTTGCTGGACATTTTCCATAACTTTGCTTATAACTGCTTTTAATTGAACTAAAAGCAAAAAGCATAACTACTTATTCAAAATAGAACATATCATCCTGCACTTGAGCAAATTTTAATTATTTCTTATAAAAGAGTGATTATTATATAGATTTAACTATAATGATCCCAAAATAACTAGTTCTAGGAAAAAGTACCTGAAAAATTTTTAACTTATTGACGCAAGATGTTTTTCATTTGATAAATAAATAAAAAAAACTATAAGATAAAAATATTTATCGCGGTACATAATTCTAAGATAATTTTATTTTGGAACCGCTGATTTTGCCCAGCCGACTACAGTGAACCAGTGGAATGTTCGGTACGATCAAGTATAGCGAAGGTATTGCTAACTTAACCGTCTTACTGTTTAACAACCTTTAATAATTAAATCCGATATCGGACTTCATAGAACCGACTTTAGGAATGCAATAAGTTTGGTTTGCTTATATGGACTTGGATTATCCAAAATTAATGTTGATTTCAGCTTAGACCATAAAGTTGTTGTTTCTGGTTTAATGCAATTTATTAAACGTATTATCTTCCTTTTTGTAAGCGTTTGTCGATTTTTCAGTTAATAAATTTTGTGTTGCTTCATTGGCCTTATTAATTATTTCGTCGCATTGAAAAGACTTTTCTTCTTCGAAATCGGACTTATTTCTTTCTATTATTGATGTTTTCAAATATTAGTGACATTTGTAAGGGACAAATAACAATGCGGCGCCCAGGCAACGAACGACGCAGATGCTGCTTTCAAGGTAACTTAATATTATAAGAATTCAGAGGGAAGTGAAAAATTACACGTTATAACACTTTTTTAACGCTAAATTAGCTTTTTAACTTGTTGTGTAAGAAAATATATAATTTATATAATTTTTATGGAAAAAAGTAGGTACTAATATAAACCAGACCTGTGTATAAATTTTCTCTATTCCTAAATTATAGTTTACTTGCAAATTAAATCCTACAGCATCTATTTTACCGTAAACACTTTAACCATTTTTCAAAAACTCCTTATTAAAATAAGATCATCCTTTATTCAAATTAATGTTATTTCCATACAGAATTTACTCCGGATATCGATGGGGCATCCTTTCTCATCCTGTAGACACCAAGTGTAAAAATTCGTTAAAGGGTTGTGCGAGGGTTCCGGAAATACCGGATATTAAAAAAATATAGGAAACGATAAATAAATCGTACATGCAAAAGGTACCTGATGTATAGATCGATTTTTATTCTCTGATCGAAATCCAATAAAAATTAAAATTCTCTTCTAAAATAATTCTTGGCTTCTTATATTTGCTTGCAAAAAATTATCATATTATTTTGAAAAGCATCCCACCCTTAATATCTCACTTCCAGTAAGCAATACTAAAAAAATCAGAAAGACATGCACGACAATATAATTGTGAAGAGGGATATTTGCGACCTTCGTGGTTTAGCCCCCTGGGAGAGGTAGATGTTACTCTTAATATCTTAAATTTTTATTATTTTTTAGTAATTCTAAGAAATCTCGTTCCAAGACAGGACTTATTCATGCCCTGGTAAAGAAATGGGAAGGGTGTCCTCCGGAGTTTACCTATGGACAAAAGGCGGATCCAGAACATCGGTTTGAGGGGGGGGGTCAAACTTCGTTTAGGGGGGGGGGGGGGGGGGGGCATACAAGGAAAAGTAATACCCTGCCGCGTTAGTCAAACCGGTATATATGGAATTTATTTTATTAAATTGATGGTGGTGGGGGGGGAAATTCCATGCACTAGTTTCTCCTCTCCTTAAACAAAAATATATTGTTGGCACATTAAATAAATAAATATGACAGTATATGTTAATGCACGGGCGGATCTAGAACTTCGGTTTGGGGGGGTCAAGCATGGAAAAATGACGAAAAGTATTACCTTGCCGCGTTAGTCAACCGGTATATATGGTATTTTCGTGTTAAATTGATGGTTGGGGGGGGGGGGGGGGTCATGACACTAATGACCCCCCCCTGGATCCGCGCTTGTGTTGATGGTACAGGCATTTATTACTTGACTATTATTTATACAGTGAAACCTCTCATAACGGACACCTCTAATAAGCGGACATCTTTATTAAGTGGACATTTTTTCATAGACCGGAACTACATGTATGAAATTCTATGAAAGTCAACCTCTCTTGGGCGGACGCGGACAGGTTGTTTTCATACAAAGAGTGCGAAAACACCCCTTTAAACGGACAAATTATTTTTTTAACTAATTGGGAGACGAATAAGTACGGTGCAAAAACTCTCTGAAGACAGACCGGTAACCAATCGCGTATGCGTGGCAGCGCGAAAGGACTTCGCCGAATGAAAGTATGTGTGATTCCCCGACAGCAGTCCGCCGTTTATTTGTGAGTTGTAAGGTTAAAATCGTAAACAATGTCACAAAAATGTCGCGTTTTGAGTATGAAAGAGAATATTGATGTTGTGGAAGTTTGTAATTTGATAACTATGATTTGGGGGAGTTCATTAACATTGATAGCAATGTGCTATTAGAAGATGATAGTGACTCCATTCCTACCAATTATGTAGTCCAAACTGTAATAAGTCGAATGCAGTAATCAAACAAATGTCACCAATTATCAACAAGCCATTAGTATGGTAAAGGAATTATAAGAGTATGCAAAGAATAGAGGTGACTCTACAGCAATGGAATTGTTATCAGACTTGGAATTACATTGTCTAGATTGCAAGTATAAAACGCAAACTACGTTATTAGATGGATGGATTATGGAACCCACGACTTCCAGCCTTAATGCATTTTAAGCCCTTCCAGAATCCAGAAAATGGTAATTTACTTCAGTAAACAAGGACAATCATAACACAGATTATCAAACTGCTGTTTTTGAGCGAATTTTAACCACTCGCTTCAAAATATTAACGGCAACAACAAACAACTCCAACATGTCGGCTTAAATTGCCACTACCGATACACAAAAATATCAAAAGATGAAAGGACTAAGGACCTAAAGGACCCTAAACGATTAGTTAAGGATTTCTTGTCGTTTAAAACTTAATGATATACGACATTTCTACAGCAGCTGGTTCCAGTGGTGCCTTTGGGAATCAATTGACTTTAATATGGTCAAATTGCTTTAAAATATGGTTCCATACAAGAATTAATAGTAGCCTTTTAAGATATTTTATTGTCGCTAAGTGGCTACGCTAAAAATTAATCATGTGGAAACGACATTTGTCCTATTGATAGAGATTATGAATTGAGAAAATAACTGTGTAAAACTGTATGGTCGACTATGAGAAATATGACGTATATCAGCCTTATTGTTCAATTATTTTTATTCGAGATTCCGGTGAGAGTTGCAGTCTATATACTTTTATACAGTACGTTTCTATTTCAACGGCGGATTCACTGGATTATTAAAATCGCTCGAGGATCAAGTACTCGATTATTAAAATCAGCGATTTTTTCAAACACTAATAATACCAGTCCGGACATTTTGAGAAAAGAACTATAGTTTTGAATTTCAAGAAGAATCCAACTGCGGAATCAACACAGTGTATTTATTCATTTTGCACTTAAGGCCGTACTTTGTAGAGAAAGAAATTTATTAGCGACTGAAACTCCCGCGAGCTGGACATACTAGCGATATCACGACGTGGTGCAAAATACTCCTTGAACAGCGGCTCCACACTGAAATACAACAACCATCGAATTGGGCCAATCGGTGAATCTTCCGTTTCGGCATATTTCAAAGACAATGTTATTTTAATGCTCGCAGTAGTCATAGTATTCCCCTTACCTCACCGCCCGGCACGGCAGTTCGAATAAAATATAATTTCTTCTATTTAGCCCTTTCTTGAATACTCAAGGAAGGTCAGTGAGAGTTTTCGCGTTACCTACGTAACATAATGAGAAAAAGCTCTTACCATATCCGAACAATCGAAAGTACATAATAATATTATTATATATATATGCTCAAGAACACTAAATATGGTTAAATTAAAACAATCCAAATACACAATATTACACAAACGATCAATAATTATTAAAATTATTATAAATTCAAATAAAAAGAACGACGCTGCAAAAATGGCCAAACAAAAGGCGATTTGCTGGAAAATATAGGCCGCATGCCGGTACTTCTACGGAAAGCTACCACCTTGCGTTCGCGAAATCAGAGAACAATAGATAGGCTTTTATAGGACTCGCGCATATAACTACGTTATTTTTTAACCTATTTAAAAATGTAAAATAAAAAATATTTATGATTTTCTGCGTGCGTCGATGAGTTTAGAAAATCGATATTTTCGTTTTGAATTTAAAAAAAATTAATTTTGCCAAGAAATTATACACAAACTACACAAAAATAGAAAATTTATTAAAATCGCACTAAAAATGATAAACGATTGTTGGTTTTTTTGAAAAGGTGGTTTTAGACGAGTGGTAGATCAGCCTTAAAATCTTTGCTATGAAAATATCTGCCAAATGTGGCATAATATTACGGAATCCACCTGTAATTGGTTTCTATCTACTTAACCCTTTCGCTGCGGAGAGGTCTTCAACCTAACTCCAGTGCGTGATACTTTATAGTATTGTAGCATGGGAGCAGTTTGCAAAAATCCAAAATTTCCACAAGAAATACAATAATATCGAAATAATCAATGTTTACTCATGCTTATATAGGATAATAATAAATGTACTCGCATAAGTACTTTCACGCGCACTCGCAAAAGTATTTGCACACACAGTCGCATACCCGTAAGCATAAAAAAATACCGGCTGTTTCAGGAGGAACGATCCTATAAGTTTTTTGTTGTTTAAATTACTGAAATAAAATTTGGTGGGTTTGTATGTTTTGCATTTTACGAAATGACCGACTCCATTTTGCAACTGCCGGTTTAACCGGAAATGACCTTAACTTTTATTTTGTTAATAGAACACCCAGTATATTTTTGGCTATATCGATTCAGAACCATTCCAATCAACGACCACACACTAAATAACTTTTCTTTTTATTTTTCATCTAGATTGCTATGACTCCCTAAAATGGTTTACTTTACTTCTAAGCCAATTTCTCGATAAAAATGCAATTTTCTAGTTTTATTGTGTTGTAAATTATGTACACACTTTTTAAATTTTTAAGAAGGCCTTTTCTTAGAAAATTCAATTTTTTCAAATGGAAACCTATTGGCTCACTCCGGCAACAAGATTCAATCAATCAAACAATTTGATAACACATACCCTTGTGTCAAGTTAAAAAAGGAGAGATAATTTATTTGCATTATAGCATGCACTTAGCCAAAATTATACTGGGTGTTCTATTTAAAATCCAAAGTTGACGTCATTTCCGATTAAACCGGAAGTGACAAAATTTAGTCCGACATGTCATAAAATGCAAATTAATATCACATACAAACCACCAAATTTTATTTCTGTAATTAAAAAAATAAAAAAGTTATCGTTCCTGCTGAAACACCCGGTATAACACACCCAAATATAACTAACAATTAGTAACATGCACACTCTCGCACATGAACTCGCTCAACCTAACAGGTATGATTTCAATTCATACTAAATATCGGGCGATCGCACCAACGACACGGAAAATCAAGGTCCGAAAATTCGGACGTCCGCAACGAACGAGTACTATTTCTTTAGGCAATGTAAAAAACTGAAAAGTCAGGAAGAACAGGACATCCACTAACAATCTCAACAACAAATCTAAAGTTAAATAACAAAAGAAAAATAGTAGTTATTTTTTATCAAGCCGCCATTTTGTTTTGGGTATCCAATATTCTGGGATTGTAAAGTACTCGATAGCACCTTTAAAACGACGTATCGCAAGACCTCACTTCCTATTCAATTTTTCTTATCAAGATGTTACTCCGCGACCATTTTGAATTTGAGCACAAGAAAGAGTAGCTCTCTAATTCCTACTATACTATGTCAAGTTGCATTTATTTTCCTAAGACGATAAATGAAATAAAAATAAAAAATAACAACTATGCAATTTTTTAAATGCCGCCATTTTGTTTTTGTTGGGCATACAGAAGTAATATTCTGGGATCGTAAAGTACTCGATAGTATCTTCAAAATGATGTACCACAAGATCCCCCTTCCTATTTAATTTTCTTCCCTAAAATGGCGCCCATCCGCCATTTTGACAGTTAATACTGTCATTATTCCTCCAAAATGAAGTTAACATTCCCCCATAACCAACACCCAAATTTTGTAAAAAAAAAATTAGCGGCTCAAAAGTTATTATGCCGTTTCGACTAGATACACATACTGTATATGTGAATATGCAAGTGGTTTTAGATCTAAAAGTTAAAAGTAAAACTAATAGTAACGCCTTATAAAATTAATACAGATATTATGTGGTTGGCAGTGACAATACAAAAAAACACAATTTAGCCCTATTTTCTAACCTATATATTTTTCTCAGTGTAGCATAATCCTGTACCGTGATAGCTTGTTTCACGTCTACCGACAATAAATAATGCTGGACATAGGCAACTTCTAATACATTTCACCAAAATTTTTCTAAAACATGCTTCGCGCGCTGCAAGATTACTCGCTTAGAACGAAATTGTAATATCTCAATTTTTGGAATTGTAAAGTTAAGACATGAAAGTTCTAAGGTACATCGCTACTTTTTTCAAAAAAAAAATATCAGCGACGATATTAACCTTGAAAAATGCATAAAAATATGCACTTTTGGTCCGATTTTAAAAAATTTTTTACTTACTTTTTTCAAAAAAGGGCCATGTACCTTAGAAATAGAAACATTTCTTTACTAAAATTTAACTTGTCCCATCAGGTAGTTCAAATAGCCTTTCCAGAATCCTGCAGTAGCGAAACGTTGTTAATCATCCTATAAATTTGCGCATTGTACGCCCTTAATAAATTATTGTTTGATCACGTCTATGGTAACACGCTTTCTAGCATGGTTTTTATATATTTTTCTATTTGGTTTTCATAATGGCTACATTATGAAATGCAAAAAAATTTAATAACCTGCCACTTTATGAAACTGAAATTTAATTTGTTTCATGTTGGCAGCAAGTAGGGTTCGAATTTTAGGCTTACCTCGATTTCGTTGAAATTAGTTTTCTAGGCATTATGGATTTCGACAAAAAAATTTTATTGACAACTTTAAAATACTAATCTCTAACCTTGCAAATACATCATATTTACTTGATATTTATCTGAAATACCTATACTCCGAAATATATAACATGCTGACACACAAAACTATAAAACAACATAACCTAAAAATAATAGAAATATCTTCCAGTTTATGCTCTATTTCTAAAATTTTATTCAATAAAGTTTTATTTTTATTTTTAATTTAATATAGTATTATACATATTACTATATACAGTGTGTCCACTTAAGTTCGCACCATATGGAAAACTTTTTTATTATTAATTTTACGAAAAAAAATTATTCTTTATAAAAAGTTCTGCTTGGTCCAAAACCTAAAATGCAACCATCAGATATTAATTTTTTCCAGTCGTATACGAGGTATATCAGAAAAAAACTTTTTTTCTTTTTTAACTACAATAACAATGCAAATGTAACTGTAGTTACGTGAAATCTAGGATGCACCGATAAACAAATGATTTCTTGGTAGCAAGAATTGTTTGACAGTGAACGTCAAATAAAATTTGTTAACATGCCGGTGATATTTAGTGTGGAAGAAAAAATAGAAATTGTGTTAATCCTTGGTGATAAATTATAAAACTTATCGTGAAGCAGCTGAAATATTTGACAACAGACATCCAGGGAAAAATATACACCATACATCAGTAATGAGAATTATGGAAGAATTCAAATCATGCGGAGATGTTAATAATAAATTCAGAAACAAGCGTCAAAAACCCGTTACAAGTGAAGAGATGAAGGTGAATGTAATGCTATCTGCAGTGGAAAACCCTAAATTATCTTTAAGAAAAAGGGCATCTTCGCTTCCAAATAATATTGTTAAAACCACAATATCAATAATTTTTAAAGAGAACAAGTTTCATCCATATAAACCACAATATATCAATACTTTAAAACCTGGAGACTACGACAGACGACTAGAATTTTGTTTTCTTATCCAAGGAGAGCTAGAAGATGATCCTTTTTTGGCTAGGAAAATATTTTTTTCTGACGAAGCTACATTTACGTCTAATGGAACAGTGTCTTCGCAAAATTGTCTATGGTGGACTGACTCCAATCCTCACTTTACGATTAAAACTCGCGATCAATATTATTTGAAAACTAACGTTTGGTGCGGCATTTACAACGATAAAAAAATTGGCCCTTTTTTTCGACCATCTATGACTTCTCAAGGATATTTAAATTTTTTACAAAATCAGTTGCATGATTTTCTTCGTGGCCTTCCAAGATATCAACGGCCACAGGTATAGTACCAGCAGGACGGCGCAACATGTCATAGTACGATGGAAGTAAGGCAATACCTTGAAATATCATATTTTCTGACATACCTTGTATGCGACTAAAAAAATTTGATATCTGATGATTGCATTTTAGGTTTTGGACCAAGCAGAACTTTTTATAAAGAATAATTTTTTTTCGTAAAATTAATAATAAAAAAGTTTTCCATATGGTGCGAACTTAAGTGGACACACTGTATATATACATATCTATAGTTACTGTAGATATTTCCTGGGTATTAATTGCTATTCCTGTCAGATTCTGTGTCGACACAATATTTTGTTCAATAGTATTATTTAGTAATTTGTTCAATATTTGAACTTTGTTCGGCTCGCACCATAACTCAAAGTTTTGCATATTCTTTTTAAAAGTTTTCTAGATTATTTTCTGCAATTTCTCGTATTTCTGACGAAGTACAACTTTCTTCCTGACTCATTTTTATTAATTTTAATAATATATTTATTTTTAATTATGACGGATGGGAAGAAGCTTTGTTTCTATCATGGTATATTTGATACTTGTAACATTTTATTAAATTGTAAAAGTATTGCTAACCCAAAAAGAAAATATTAATTTAAATGGAAAAAATCTACTACATTTTTAAGAGTTTTTCAGACTTTAAAGACCCAAATAGAAACAGTATTATAAAATACACGGTTCATAAGACAATTAGAGCACTTGTACTTTAGAAAACTCCCCGCTTCGCGGGTCGTTTTCTCAATTAAACGCGTACTCTAAGATAATGTTTTATGAAACTTGTATCTTAATATACTATTTTTTACCCTCGTTCTTCATACAGAAACGTTCAAAAGAAACTGGAAAACAATATCCAAGAAGGCGTCGTGTCACTTTTATGGTTGGATCGGTTAGGATATGGAGAAATACAAATTTCTTTTAAATCCTTCTATTAACCCTTTCACGATAATGAGCAAGATCGGATTATGTTGAGAATGTTTGTAAATATTTATATTTAAAGTATAAACAGAACGCCTACAAGATATTCCAACAATAAAATTTTATTGTTGAAGATTTTCAACCCCTTTATGAATATTTCGATCTGGTCAAAGAGTTTAAAGCCCTTTAATAGAAATGGGTAGACATCGTAAAGTCATAAAATATAGGCAATGTTATAATTATTGTCTCAAGGCGATACCTGAACAGTGGCGGGGCACCGACCCATATCTATGGATAGCCAAAAAGCAAAAGTGGCCAATTTATGACCCCGCATATGTAAACAAAGCTGATAGTCAGATGTCACGCGCAATGCCGACTGATAAACTATTGACCTTAACCGGCGATCGTACTTCGCCCTTAATGAAAATGATTACACGGCAATATTTTGGCACTTCAAGACCTTCTTTACTGGGAAATAAACAATCTATTATTTCGCATAAGAGAAAGTCTTGTGGCAATTACTGAAAGACCACTTTTAGAATTAATTTGATATCTGTTGTCCATATATCGATAGATTTTTAATATCGTTACATCCCTACGACTGATTTCCGTTCTGGACGGTCGTCGTTGGTTCACGTCATTGGTTGGCAACCAAACCGGCATCAATACGGCTGGGTTGCCTATATGACGGTGACAATATTGTGCGCAAGCCAACCGACGAGCAACCTTTAAAAATATAACCGGTAAACCGTGCGCATTAAACCATTTTTTCACTCATAAAATGTATTATCCATAGTTATAGATCGGTGGGTCGGGGTCATTAGAAAATTGACACATTTTTTTCTCGAAACTCGGGCTTTAATTATTTTTTGTGAACCTGCTGTGATTATTTAGCGATCACTTGCTGACAACACAAAATCAAAAATTAAAACTTCTACAAGTCCAACTATGTCTTGGAAAGAAGGAAACTTTGCTTACGTGAATTTCCCAATATTGCAAAATGATGCTGCCGTTGTCCTTCCGTTGTTTTTGTTCTATGCTGCAGTTTTTAGTCCAAAGGATACTTACTTAGAGAATTAGTGTTATTAAATAAGAAAATAATTAAGTACCCTTTTAACATATACAGGGTGTCTAACAAGGTCCCAGCACTGGTTGTTCAAACCAAATATAATTTTCTACCAGTTCTTATAAGAACTGATTTTGACGATTAAATTCTAAATAGCAAATATTTTCGTTTAGAAACTTTTTCATTAATCGATAAAACAAAAAGACATTAACAGTGCTTTGATATTACTGTATCAAATTATAACGCAATCCAACTGCATGTGCTTTAGTTCTTATTTATTATAAACGGCTGGTTTAAAGTGTCAATGAAAGCGAATTTTTTTAATTCTCCACCACTGAAATACACATGAAACACCAGAACAATATTTTGCATTGCGTTGTAAAATTTCTGCAATAGTGCAATTTCCGAAGGGTTGACAGCCCTTTCCCTTTGTATCTTAGAAGGGATGGCGCATTTTATTACGTCGCAATTTTAAAGGATTGGCAGAAGTGAAGTTTGCCGACTGGTGTTATAAAAAATATTATTGCATCCCAACCCTTTTTTTTGTAGGGTTACTGTAAAAGGAGGTAAATTTGCGACTTTTGCCATGCAATAAACGGGTTAAAATTTCACTTTTTACAATATTTTTGCAAGGGTTAAAAGGGTGGTTATTTCGAAATGGGTAGTAATAAAAAAAATATTTTTGTAAACTTTTGCAAAACCAGGTATAAAAATAAAATTTCGAATAGGGGTAATATATTGTTAGGATTTTTCTTATTGCAGTGTCACCATTAAAGTTGAAATCATATGGGAAAAGTATTTATTTTTTAGTTAATAATTAAATGGGACTATGCGGCTTTTGTTAACTGTCAAATTTGACATTTTCTCCATAAAATGTCGAGAAATGGCATTTGTTGATAGAATTTAATAGTATCTTAAGATACAAGTTCCATAAGACATTATCTTAGAGCACGCGTTTAAATTAGAAAACGACCCGCGATGCGGGGAGTTGATAAAAATGAGTCAATAACAAAATATTGTGTCGACACATAATCTGACAGGAATAACAATTAATGCCCAGGAAATGTCTACACTATAAAGTATTATGTATAATACTATGTATATTGAACTAAAAATAAAAATAGTACTTTATTGAATGAAACTTTAGAAATAGAGCATAAACTGGAAGATATTTCTATTATTTTTAGGTTATGTTGTTTTATAGTTGTGACTAGAAATTAGTTGACGGGCAGATAAATAAATAGTATAAATGATCTATTTGCAAGGTTAAAGGCTAGTATTTTAAAGTTTTCTATAAAATTTTTTTGTCGAATCCATAATTTCAACCAAATCGAAGTAAACCTAAAATTCGAACCCTACTTGCTGCCAACATAAAAAAATAAAATTTCAGTCTCATAAAGTGGTAGGTTATTCAATTTTTTTACATTTCATAATGTAGCCATTATGAAACCCAAATAGAAAAAAGAAAATATCACACTAACATTCTTCAGCCAATCAGGATCTTGCTTTTTGTTCCGTTACCACGGCAACTAAGAAAATTTCCGGAAATTTATCTCCTCCTCGAGGAAGTGATTACAGTGGAAATTTTTGACGTTTGTGTATAGAATGACATTTTGCTTGACTGAACACAACTTTCTTTAAATAATATGTTTTACCAACTTTAGTAGATCAAATATAAATAAAAATACAAATTTGAATTATTTTTAATTTGTTAATAAAAATTGCATGTAACTCAAGTTGGTAAATAGGAAAATATTGCTCTTCGAACTAACAACTAACGCAATACTCATTTTTTCTAACTTCAAATTAATAATTTAGTGAGAAATTTTCTTACCGAAGCTCCCTCGTTCTTGAATTAATATACGGAAATTATAATTCAAGTACTATGGAGATTATGAAAATTATTTGGAAAAGTTGTTTGTATTACAATCTTATGTCCACATTCCAAATTTGAATCACTTATGATAATTTTTGTCTCCTATCTATTTTTGTTCAATATCTATTGTCATTGAAAACCGAAGTCTACCCTACCACCGTAAATCTATTTATTTAGTTAATTATAAACAACGGCACTTTTATTCTAATATGTCCATTTTTTTCAACGTATTTATTACCTTAAAACTCTTCCTAGTTGGTTAAATCTTTAAAGTTATTAGGAGATTGCTCCACAGATGGCAACAGGTTTAAACTGAACTTTGGATGATGAGTATTATATAAATCAGTGGTACTCAACCTTTAAGAGATTGCGAAGTAAAACTTGAACTCTTCAGTGACCCCGTATAACGGGATGTAGTGTTGGGAAGGCGTACAAAAGCTCGCAAGCGAAAATTTTGTTGATCGCGCCCAAATGTTGCTAAATTCGGTCAATAATTAATAGTAAATATTAGAAAACCGTTGCATTAGGAACCACGTATTATAAAAATATAAAAACCTATGCACTCTAAAGCAGAATACGTTCTTCGTGGTAAAAATTAACCTCTTAAAATAACGTTCTTATTGGTTAAAATGGTGGTTTATGACGGCAATGATTTGTCTCCCCTTTTATATTACAGTGAAACCTCTCATAACGGACACCTCTAAAAAGCGGACAATTTTTCATAGTCCGGAACTAGGTATATGAAATTCCATGAAAATCAACCTCTCTTGGGCGGACGCGGACAGGCTGTTTTCATACAAAGAGTGCGAAAACCCTCCTTTAATCGGACAGAAAAAATTTAAAAGTATTTGGGAGACGAATAAGTACGGTGCAAAAACTCTCGGAAGACAGCTCGGCAACCAATCACTTATGCGTGGTAGAGCGATAGGACTTCGCCGAATGAAAGTATGTGTGATTCCCCGACAGCAGTCAGCCGTTTATTTGTGAGTTGTAAGGTTAAAATCGTAAACAATGGTACAAAAATGTCGCGTTTTGAGCCTGAAAGAGACTATTGATGTTGTGGAAGATTGATTTGGGCGAGTTCATTAACATTGATAGCAATGTGCTATTAGAAGATGATAGTGATCCCATTCCTACCGATTATGTAGTCCAAACTGAAACCACATCACTATCTGACGACTCTGATGAAGAAGTTAAATGCACTAATCAAACAAATGTCACCAATTATCAACAAGCCATTAATATGATGAAGGAATTATAAGAGTATGCAAAGAATAGAGGTGACTCTACAACAATGGATTGTTATCAGACTTGGAATTACAGTTTCTAGATTGCAAGTATAAAACGCAAACACTTCAAACTACGTTATTAGATTTTTCTAGTACTACATCCTATCTAAAACTAGTGTATTTTTGTATGTTATGTTTATTTGTACAATTTTTCATTTACATATTACCTAATAACAAATTTCCCATGGGCTGACACCTCTATTAGGCGGCCACATTTAGACAGTTCCATAGGTGTCTGCCTAAGAGAGGTGTTTCACTGTATATGTTTATGGTTATAACCTACGTACTTTATTTCTTAACAGATTGTGACCGGGAATAATTGGTATTATTTTTCGTAAGAGAAAAAAAGTCAAGGAAGAAAAGTCTCCAAAAGTGAGAGAGACAAACCAAATAAAGGCAAATAATATTTCGACAATGACACGCTTTGGCATGCTTAATTGACTTTATGGCACAATCGCCATAAACCACCATAGACCAAACAAAATTACCCCCAGGTACTTAGTGGAGGGGATGTGGGCATGATGCCTTCAAGTGAACCCAAAAATTATCATTCGTAATCGAAAATCTGGCGAAATAACAAATAAAAATATTTAGTTAATCGGTGAAACAGTGAAAACTTCATCATGACCGAGGAGAGAAAAATTAGAAAACCCCTTATGGAAAAAAAGAGACGTGCGAGAATCAACGAGAGTTTAGAAGTTTTGAAAGATATTCTGTTAGAGTGTGATCCCGATACAGCAAGCAGAAATGGACCGAAAAATGCCAAATTAGAAAAAGCTGATATTCTGGAAATGACCGTAAACTATCTCCAAAAGCTCAGAGCCAGAGAAAAGCAGTATAATATTCTATATCCTTATGGCGCAGTTCCCAATACAGCTATGTTGCATCACAAAGCAAAACCATACCCATCGCAATTATATATGCCAACACACAACCAGCTCATGTACCATCGTCAGTCATTAATGAAATCAGTGCAACCGCCAAACCAAATACCCACGTATCTTAATAAAAACTACCAAGTTCGTCCAGTGCCGCATAAAACAGTACCAGCAATGGACTTAAGGAACCAGTATAAATATGTGCCACATGTGCAGATGGTATCACCCCCTACATCTCCCGAAGTTTGCTGCGATAAAGTGAGCTCAAGTAGACATGAAGAAGTTGATGTGGAAGGGGACGTTTGGAGACCATGGTAGTGTAAATATTACGTTTCTAATCTTGTTATTTATTTTTAAATATTTTGTAAGGTGAAATTTTGTTATTCGATCGCGTAAATATTTTAAGAAGTTGTTATTTAAAAATTATGTAAATATTGTATATTTTAAGTTAACTTATTGTGATATAGAACTGGATTTTAAGATAAAAATGAATTTTTCTAACAAATAATTTTTTGAATTTAATGAGTTTCATTTCAATTTAGTAATATCCACATTTTTTGTAATTATTTCAATTAAATTATGTTGGGTTGCAGAATAAATAAATTAACAGACAGTAGAATAAAAATTATTCATTCACATTCAAAATCGTCTGGTTTAGTACTTTATAAAAAAAATCGTTTTAAACAATACAAAAGCATATACGGTTTCCACATTATACAGGGTGGTCCAGAATATGTGAGCAATCTCCCGGGTTCAGATAGAACACTTAAAAATAACAGGAGTTCTTATAAATTTTTCTTCCTACGGCCTCCCCTACGGAGATACGGATAACGGACGTCCCTGGAAATTGTTGGTTTTTAAATAACTTTTTTAGTACTAGGTGTAATTTAATAATTTGTTAGTATAATGGTTAGTAGACGAGTCTCCTTAAAACTCGTCCTTTTAAACACATTTGGCTTATTTAGTTTGCTAGCGACTGACTATACGTAACACAAAAATGTTTTTTTTGTACACCTTGTATGATGAAGGAACGACAATTATATTTTTGGATACTCTAAACCTTAAGCTGAAAAAAATGTACTCTTGATCAATGTCGATAAAGTGAAATGTTTTCGAAATATCTCGAATATTTTTGTTCAATATGGTTTTTTGTATTAGTTGTTGTTTTATGTTCATAAAATTCCCTCATTGTTATGGTTTTTTCACATCTACCGATTTAAATAAGAATATTTATGCCAGTGTCAGTTTATGGTAGTCTCTTGAAATTTGCGGTTTTTCTCCTTTGTCTTATTAGTTACTAACTTAGTAATGGAATAATTTATGTATACTGAATATAAATCATATTGAACAAAAATAACTTTTTTTTCGAAAACAGTTCATTTTATCGACATTGATTAAGAGTACCTTTTTTTCAGCTTAAGTAAGGTTTAGAGTATACAAAAATATTATTGTCGTTCCTTCATCATACAAGGTGTATAAGAAATAAGCGAGGCGAGGCCGTAGGAAGAAAAATATATAGGTACTGCTCCTATTATTTTTAAGTGTTCTATCTGAACTCGGGAGATTGTCCACATATTCTGGGACACCCTGTATATTAGTTTCTTATAAACCTTAATGTGTTTCAACCGCCTTGGTCACCATCAGGAAAGGATGTCGGTAAAATAACAACAAAGCCATGGGAAACTATCTGAGAAAATAATGCTACAACAGCCAATGTAGTCATAATGATAATACCTAGAGTAACAGCTTCCCATGACTTTTGACGGATACATTATCCGGAAGATGACCATGGTGATCGAAACGGGTTGACGTTTCTTAAAAACTAATGTATGATTTAAGAAATTTAGTAATCGTTAAAAATGAATGTTCCACACACTTTATCCTGGAGACTTATTACAAATGTAAAAAAGGCAAAAATATTGTTTGGTAGGTTTCCCAATATACAGGGTTTCAATTAAAAAACTTCCTACTCTTACTATCTTGCTTACAGTAAATAATATTAAACATCGGATAGATTTTATTGTAAAGGCGGACGCTGTTAAAGAATATTTGCAGTTCTAAGCGATTTCTTGGAAATTATAACTCAAAAAATAAAAAATTATGGTATTAAGGAAAGAGATTTAAATGACCCTTAAAATGATGATTAGCAACTTGACCTCTTCCCATTTAAAATTTTAAGGGTAACGTCTACCCCTCCCAGGGGGGTTAAACCCCGAAGGCTGAGCCCTATTCACAATAGAATTGATACGTAGTTTCAGTTTTTAATATTATTTAATGAAAGCGAGATATTAAGGCTGAAAGTTTTTAAAATGACACCCTGTAGTGTGAAGACTACGGTGAGACAAGTAAATAAGGTGTCTGCGAAGCTGAGCCCTAAAAAGAAGAATTAAATATATATTTTATTTGCATTTTTAGAAGTACATATTTAAAATTGTTTTTGGATATTTTAAAAGTCAGTCAGGTTTCAATTTTTATATCTCTTTAATTCCTACATACTTGTAGTCTCATCTCACCAATCAACACGTAAAACGTCTGAAAAAAAAAATAAAGCAGAAGTCGTTTCAGTCGAGTTCATAACGGTTTATTTCTATGTTAATAATAATAATAATGTTTATTTAATTCCCAACGAGCTATTTCCGTCCATTACAGGGAATATTAGTAACATAGA
Organism: Barypeithes pellucidus; assembly: GCA_963991005.1. Taxonomy (NCBI): domain Eukaryota; kingdom Metazoa; phylum Arthropoda; class Insecta; order Coleoptera; family Curculionidae; genus Barypeithes; species Barypeithes pellucidus. The sequence goes on from OZ022558.1 coordinate 17,953,558, forward strand.
ACATAAATAATAATTATTAAAATGTAATTAATCAATATAAAAATTTAAAAAAATAAAAAATTATTAGAAGGTTGTTTTTATTAATTAATTTGTATATTTCCCAGAAAAAAATTATTTGTGAAATTTTAATGTACAATGTCTGCTGCATTCTTCGCACATTTATTAGGTCATAACCTTTTTTGTGCCTCAGTGTATTTAAGTTTTTAATAAAAATAATACTTTTGTCATATCTATTACGTCAAGAAGGTATACTAAGTTCAGGTCGCCCAGAGTTACTGTTTCGGAGATATTTGCATTTAAATTGTTTAGTGCGTTAGCTCAGCCAAGCAAATAATATTTTGTTAATTTTTACCAATTAACTTTTACATGATAATTAATGTTCTAGTAATAGTAATTGGGAATAATAAATACAACAATTGGATTGTAATTTAACTTACTTTAATTAAAATAACTTTGACCCTAGAAAATATCGTGTCGAAAGAAACCAACAGCAATGAAAACACAAACTTACGATAAACTTAAAAATTAAACATTTTCTCACACAGCTATCTTACAATAATCAACAAACAAATAACAACATGGAGGTTTCAGCAACTGCATCTCTAAATTTCATTTGTTTTCTAATAGGTTACTTTAAGAAAAAAATTTTGTTTGCAAATTAATAATAATTGGGCAGGGTGCTCTAAACAATTTAATTGCAAATATCTCCGAACCGGTAACTTTGGGCGACCTGAACTTAGTTTACCTTTTTTACGTAATAAATATGGGAAGAGTATAATTTTCATTAAAAACTTAAATACACTGAGGCACACAAAGTTATGACCTAATAACTGTGCAAATAATGCCTCAGGAAGCGCCCCCTACATTGTACATTAAAATTTCATAAAAAAATCAATTTCTCGTCCTAAAAAACCGTAATTGCCAAATTTTGCTAAAAAAAATTTATTTCTCACAAAGTTATTAGCGAAAAACAAAAATGAAGTTTTAACTTTAACACCCTGTATCTCAGTTAATATTGGATCGGATATTGGTACGTATAATTAAATCCTAATATTTTTACGTAAGGAGTATGTAGTTTTTCCATGTACCATTAATTAGCGGACACCCTGTATAAGGAATAAAGTAGGTCCTAAAATTGATCCTTGAGGAACACTGCAAGTAATATTTTGTTTAGAACTTGAGCAATCGTCAATATAAACGTACTGTTTCCAGTTATATAAAAATTTTTAAACCATTTGTAAATATTTCCTCTAATACCAATATTGAAAAGATTTTTTAATAAAATTTCGTGATTCACAGTATCGAATGCTTTTCGCAAGTCTAAAGATAATAAGGAAAATTTTTTATTATTGTCTAAAGTAAATTCAATGTCAGTAATAATATCAATAGCAGATATTTCTGTATCTTTAGACTTACGAAATCCATATTGACCACTAGCATGTTTTGATTTTCTAAAAAATTTGTTAATTTCTTATTCATTATTTTTTCCAAAATGTTAAACCATCGTCAGAACTATAATATAAAAAAGCGGAAAAAGAACCATTTACTAGAAAATTCTAGGCTGTTAAAAGACTTTTTACATTAGTGCTTAGTAATTACGCATCAAAACAGAATATATATTATCTCTGATTTAAAAAAAAATCATGATTCGTTCGAAGAATACAGCTACGATGTATTTTTGTCAAAAAATAAACAATAAGTGAATTATTTTTAGCAGCATTCTTCTTCTTCTTTTAAACAGGACGGTGTCCTGTTTTCTTCGACGTGAATATCTTACTCCTGAGGGGCGGATGTCCAGCTATCATACCAGCGTTTGGGAACCACTTTAATTATATTTTTAAAGGAGTAACTAGGCACTGAGGTTAATATCTACCTGAGTGCAATAATTGCCATTAAAGTTTTACAATCGACGTTTCACAATCATAAAAGCTCTTTCAAAAGTGCCGAAACTTTTGCTTTCGAGATTCATAATTTCTTTATTGTGGCATCAGTTATAAAATCGTCTACCCAAGTCATGTCGCAAATACCTTGTGACCTCGACCGTTATATTGATATAGCAATGATTATTGGACCATAGAAAGTTTTTGCCAAATTGTCGGTATATACACTATTTTGTTGGATCAACTGTCGATTTATAGGACTTTCGGTCGTTTTTATATTGGTTTTATTTTTGCATAATAGTCAAATTGATACCGTTACTTATGCAAAATGGGAATGATACCTGCACAATACCACAATCGTGATTGTAACAAGCAGACAATTTGTCTTTTCTAAAACTGGGTAATGACTTGAGCAAATGGACTCGCACGCATTGTTGTTTTAGTGAGTTTGTTGAAATGTCGCATAAAAGACGTAATATTTTTTTCGTACTCTCAGTATTTACTTACTTTTACCCATTCCCCCTAGATGAGTCTCCTTGAAATGCGCCCTTTTAAACATATTAGGCCTATTTAGTTTGACAGGGACGGACTAGACGTAACAAAAAAATGCTTTTTTTTCACCCTGAATGATGAAAGAACGACAATAATATTTTTTTGGATACTCTAAACTTTAAGCTGAAAAAAGGTACTCTTGATCAATGACGATAAAATGAACTGTTTTCGAAAAAAAAATTTTTTTGTTCATACACTAAATGCATGTCGGCATATTCAGTATACGTAAATTCCATTACTAAGTTAGTAACTAATAAGACAAAGGAACAAAACCGCAAGCTTCAAGACACTACCATAAACTGACACTGGCATAAATATTCTTATTTAAATCGGTACATGTGAAAATAACATGGCAACAACGAGGGAATTTTATGAACATAAAACAACAACAACCAATGAAAAAAACGAAAATTTTTTTTTCGAAAACAGTTCATTTTATCGACATTAATCAAGAGTAGGTACCTCCTTTCAGCTTAAGGTTTAGAGTATCCAAAAAAAATATTATTATCGTTCCTTCATCATACAGGGTGTAAAAAAGCATTTTTGTGTTACGTCTAGTCCGTCCCTGTCAAACTAAAAGCCAAATGTGTTTAAAAGGACGAATTTAAGGAGACTCATCTAGTAAACATTATAAAACATTATACTAAAAAATTATTAAATTACACCTAGTACTTAAAAAATTATTTCAAAATCAACGATTTCCAGAGACGTCCGTTATGGGCCCGTATCTCCGTAGGGGGAGCCATAGGAAGAAAAATGTATATGTTTGTCTGTTATTTTTAATTGTTCTATCTGAACCCGGGAGATTGCCCACATATTATGGGACACCCTGTATAGTTTTGGTTTTGTCTCGTGAAACATAAAAAGTTGATAAAACGTTTTCGATTTATTGCTAAATTGTTGAAATGTTGCTGTTTTGGGTTTTACAATCCGAAACAAAACCTATACTACATACCTACTACTACATAAACTTTTATTGACATTTTGCATCGCTAGTGTCGTTCTGCTTTGTTTCTACAAAGTTGTTAGTTTGTTGTGTTTCTGTTTTGTTGGGTGTTTTTGTTTCGTTGGTTTGGCGTGACGCGGTATTAGAGCTTGGCTCATACGAAAATATTTTGAAAATTGTATTATTATTCATAAATGCATTCATACACATACATTTTCTTGGGACAGTTTATAAGTAATTGGTTGTCTATCAGTGGTGCGCAAACTTTTTTTTGTGTAAAATTTTGTCACGACCCCTGGATAGACAGTAGGCGTGAATTTCTTTGAATTTTTCGATCCCAAAAATTTTCCGCGACCCCTCCGGGGGTCGCGACCAGCGGTTTGCGCACCACTGAGTCTATGTCAAGATATATTGTTATATTATAAACAATAAATGATATTTAAAATGGTATAGTTAAATAAACTTTAAAATATGTATAATGTATCATTTTAAAATATAATTTTTGACTTTAGTACAATAAAGAAGTTTTATTATACAGGGTGGCCCATCGAAAACAGTCCAGCAAGGTTTACGGCTGTGTACGTGAAAATTAAATAAAAAACTCGGACCCGTAAACTTGTGTTTTCAGGGGGGCACGTTTCACTATTAATTTCATCCCTGTAACCTCAACCCTCTAGCGGGGGCGGCTACTGCCCTTGTTTTTTCAAATCGGAATGGGTATGTTGTGATACATCTTTTTAAAGGGCATTAAATTCTCTTTAAAATGGCGCTTCGTCTTGTAAATTTGAGCTACGCACCGCCGAGCAACGGAATTTGAAATATTTCACTGCACCTTTTATCAAGTACACAGGTTTGTGCGTAAACAATTTTTTTTAAGTAATAAGTATCAGTCAATTCAACTTTATCTTCAGTAAAGTGGTTGATCCAGATCTACATACGTTATTTCTGCGCTATTATTTTCTTTTGATTTGATCGTGACATAAAAAATGGTTTATTCTATTGAGGAGAGGCAACTTTGTTTAATGATAGACATCCAGATAGACACGTACATCATGGTTATATCCTAGAATTAGTGGCAAAATTTCGGCAAACTGGTTCAGTGGCAAATAAAAAAAGATCATTGAAAATCCGGTCAGAAATGAAGCAGTAGAAGTAGCTGTTCTGGGTAAAGTTAGTATGAATCCAACATTAAGTACCAGAAAAATGTCTGATGTAACGGGAATTTCGCGGACCACTGTATAGAGAATTCTGAAACATTATAAATGTCACCCATACAAAATTCAACTTCTCCAAGAATTGAATGAAGATGATAATGACCGCCGCTTACACTTTTGTGAAGTAATGCCAGAACAAGTATTAAATTATCCGAACTACCTTTTTAACGTTTGCTTCTCAGACGAATGTTCTTTTTTTCTTAATGGCACTGTCAATCGACATAACTGTCGATACTGGTCCGACACGAATTCACGGATTTACCACGAGGTCCATACTCAAAATCCTCAGAAATTAAACGTTTGGGCTGGTATTTTCGTTGATCACATAATTGGACCATTCTTCTTACCGGGAAATTTAAATGGAGATACTTATTTAAACTTGTTGGAGAATGCTGTCAACCCAGCGCTGATGGAAATTATGGAAAACGACCAACGTTGCCAGGAAGAAAATCCAATATTTCAACAAGACTGGGCTCCCCCCCCCCCCCCCCCCCCCCCTTATGCATTACCCGTACGCCACTTTCTGGATGAAACGTTTCCTGGTAGATCGATTGGGAGGAGGGGTGCTATTGAATGGCCCGCGAGATCGCCCGATTTATCTTCCCTTGATTTCTTTTTGTGGGGACATCTAAAATCAAAAAATTTATGCCACCCAACCCGAATCCTTAGAAGATTTACGGAACCGCATTACTAATGAATGTCAACAAATTACACCAGATGTTCCTCACAATGTCCGAGAACACTTTGAACAGTTGTTCTACTATTGTACGGAGGTGAATGGCGGATATTTTCAACATTTAATAAGATAACATGTAAGTATTACTCAATAAAATTACATTTTTTAAAACGCAATTTCTCGGCGGCGCGTAGCTCAAATTTGCAAAACAAAGAGAATTGAATGCCATTTAAAAGATGCATCACAACATACCCATTCCCATTTGAAAAAACAAGGGCAGTAGCCGCCCCCGCTAGGGGGGTTGAGGTTACAGGAATGAAATTAATAGTGAAACGTGTGCCCCTGAGAACAGAAGTATTACAATTTATAAATTTTTGATTTTATAAATCTTCGTAAGAACTTGAACTAGTTATCAGATATTACTTATAAACTAAAAAAATGTATACCTAAGAAGTTTCTTTCTTCACAGTCCGTAATGGTAGGTAAGAAAATAAAGTTTTCCTTGTCGGCAATTTTTTGCAAATATTTGCAATTATAGGGTAGAAGCAGTTAAAATATGAAATCCTTGAGTTTTATTTTATTAACAACCCTTAGAAATTCCGTTTTTTACAAGTCTAAACCTTTTTCGGGTTGCCGACTAAACGTTTTTTTTTAGATGGTTATGGTTATTGGTAGCCATAAAGACATGATATTTTTGAACGATTTTTTAAAAATCCTTTTCTTATTTAAAAAAATCCTTTTCATATTGTAACGAAGGGATTACTACCCCTAATTTAAGTTCATAGAAAAACGTTACCGTTTTGGAAAAAATTAGATGCCTATCGTAGATTTGCAAATAATTCTGTTACTTGGAAGTGCCATTCTTTCGTTTTTCTTTTATTGAGGTTTATCCGCTATTAAAACAAAATTTAAATATTAAAGCCACCGATACTTTTACGAACAAACCCGAACAAACTACTTTATGATGGTAGCTGACATCGCTACTATCATAACATATAAGGTCGTATGTTCAGATAAGTAGTTTTGAGATAAAGGGACTTATAATATTGGAAAATTTCAAAGTATAATATTTTTTGTGTAATGTGCAATATAACTATTTAGATAAAAAAATAGAGGGGCGCTTTTTCCTTTCCGTTTTTTGATATTTCGCCTTTTGATATTTCGTTTCGTTTTAGTTTTATCCGAATATACCCATTTTAGGGGATCAATAACCTAAATTTTAAAATTTCTGATAAAAAAATTTGTGCAGGAAACGAAATTTGTGCAAATTGACAAAATTTCGTTTCCTGCTTTCATTAATTTATTAATTAAAATATTTTCTACCCTAAACTTAAAGTAGTTGGTGTCGTTCAGTTTTTTTTTAAAGGTTTTTAACGAGCAAGTATGTTGCGGCTATATCTTTATCTGACGAAGACGACATTTTGCTCATATCAAAAGAGACTTCAAACCAGTTGATTCCAGTGGGAACCAAAAAGCAACTCAACTGAAGTTGCGATCGCGCTGCAGTTGCGTTCCGGTTGCCAGTTGATTTGGTGAGAACCGGCACTAACAGTTTACAGCATTGTCAACGTTCTGTAAACAAATTGAAGTTTATGCTCCCAAATCAGTACATGTATGTACATGTTGTTTTGACGATTTGATTTTAGTGTGGACTATAGACTTTCTTCTTTATTGGGATTTCTTAAGAGAAGTCGATACAATGATGTGTTTTTCTGTCACTACCTTTTAAGCTGACTGGTAGTGACAGTGTCACTTAATACATGTATTTTGGTACTAACTAAGACAACGGTTCTAAAAACCAATAAGTACTGCACTGGTAACACTGTTGGAAACAACCGATGATTTTAATAATCGAGTGAATCGTTCGAGCGATTAATCACACAATTTTTATGACCAAGAAATATGTGTTAATAAAACACCCGGTGTTGATTTTCTAAGTTTTAGAAGTTAGTCTAGAGTTTTTATTAAGGAAGAACAGTTGATTCTGATTTTTAAAAAAATTATATCGTTTAATTTTTTTAAAAATTTACAATCGCCACTGGCTAGCCAGTCAAAACAAAACCCATGTCGCGTCGCGTTGAATCCACTAAGGGATTTGGCACACTTCTTTGTATGCACCTTCTCGTTTATGTTCCTTTAATAAAGACGTATGTCGTACCAGTCTTCTGAGCGTTAAACTCGAACGTCTCCAATCGGCACATTTCGGGTGGCGCGTCAATCGAAGGTCGGGTTTGTGAAAGTGAAAGAAATTCAATATATCGCTTGAATTTATAACTAAAGTTACAAAGCAGCACATTTCGGTCGGCGTCAAGCGAAGCTCGGGCATCGAGTGAAAGGTAATAAGTAACAAGCGACGATTTTCGCTTGAATTTATAACTCGAGTAGTTTTTTTAATAATCGAGCGATGTCGGTTATTTCAATAATTCATTATTAGTCAAGCGGTTTTTCGCTTGAGCAATCACAACACTAGATAAAACCAGTACGCCTCCCCCTTATCTGCGACGGTGCCCTTCCAGGGGGTGAAACTGCGAAGACTGCAAATATTTTTTTAACAGCGTGCCTTTTCACAATAAAATTGAGGTACCTTCCTGATTTTTAATATTATTTATTGGAAGCGAGATAAGTGGTGGGAAGCTTTAAACTGTGCAGTACGTAAAATTGTCCTTTATTTCTTATAAGGTAGAGATTCTTTATTTCTTATAAGGTAGAGATTCTATTTCTTTTATATCAATAAGTTACGGTAAACCTAGTTTTTCTCTCAGAATTGGATTCCCAATTTCGGAAAGAAATATACTCAACTAACAACGGTACAGTTGTAAATATAAAATACTACTAATATTATACAGTTAACTTTATGTTGGGTAATTTTAATATTGCCTAAGCTTAAGGTACAGTAATATTCTTGAAATTGCAGAAAAAATACCTTTGTCTGATACCGACAGGGAAGCTGGCGACCGTTAGATTCTTGAAATTGCGCAAAAAAAGTGGTCCAAGTCGTAAAATTTTATGAATAAGCATAAAAATTGCATGAATTTGTGTAAATTTTTTGAAAGTTTTATTATAGAGCAGCGTTTGCATAATTTTGGATAAGTCGACGTAATAGTTAAAAACGGACTGGGTAAGGTCATAAAAAAAGGAAGGTACTTTTTAGTTTTTATGTAACTTTGTGCAATAAGTTATACGACGGCTGTAAAAAATAGATTTTATTGTACAATAATGCTGAAATATTTTTATGGGACATTGCACTTTTTTTTCTAATGGTTTATTAAGCCAGTTATGGATTGAAGTAGGTAGATAATTTTCAAATACTCAAAATTAAGTTATGTGGCATTACTAGAGATTTAAAATTTCCGAAAAAATTGAGTTTCGGAAAAACATTTCTTTTTTGAGAAAAATTATAGAGAAAAAATGTAAATTTTGGTAAAAATTATGCATTGTTCGAGAGAAAACCCGATTCTTTTCCAATTACCCAGAAGCCACATAATTACAAATTATCTGTAAAAATAGTCCCATTAATTCGTAAATGCAATAGATTTTATAGGTTTTTTCGAACATTTTTCAAAATTTTTCACATTCCTTCCCTTTACATAATAACCTCTTCATAATTTTGCGAATTGGGAAATTGCATTAATTTTCAAGCGAAAATACACTACCCAAATTAATTAGCGAATATTCAAAAATTCACGTGTAAATTAGCTGTTATATGTAGTTGGTAATAACGGACCAATTGTAATAATTTTGTTTTAACTAATTGAAAATATATTCTAGAGCTTATGGCAGATCAGTTTACGTCTAATTAATTTATTTTTTAAACTAAACCAATTAGAAATATACAGGGTGTTCCTTAATGACGTGCTAATATTTCAGGATGTGATTCCTTAGGTCATTTTATAAAGGAAAGCTCAAATGAACTTATGTCCGCAACGGCTTAAATTTTTTGCTACAGGGTGTTGAATTTTTATTTTTTAAATGGACCTCCGAAAGTACTTTAGATTTATTTTCAATTTTGGTATGTGTTAATAGGATATAGAACCACAAATTTTAGTTCGAAAAGTTATTCAATTGTTCCATCTGCAAACATGTCCTCTGATATTTTTTACAGAAAAGATGGTACACCACTGACATTTTTCAATGTGGATTTTACTGATTAGCCTAGTCAATTCTACATGAAAACGGTCTCTTGAGTTTTTATCGTCAGACGCACCTTTCTTAAGTAAAACCACTAAATTCATATTGAAACTCATTATTATTAAAATTGATAAAATAATTAATGATAAATTTTGTTTTATAAAAATTGTTGGAGTGGCCAATTCGATGCGAAGACGGCGGAAGCATCCCTTTTAAGTGAAGGTTGCCAAATCCGATATTTAGTTTCGCTGACGATAGCACACTTATCTCAACTTTCTCCTTGAATGCGCAAACATCGGCTGCCGACGCACATCTTCGCAGACAGCATGAAGTATCACGCCTCAACAAAGACCTGAAAGAAATTTTGGCTTGGGGTGACAGTAACCAAATCGAATTTAACGCTAAAAAAACCCAGGCAGCAGTTTTCTCTAAAAAGGTTAACATCATATAACCGGATATAGTCATGACCGGACACGCAATCCCACTGGCTTCATCTATTAATTTGCTGGGAGTCAATCTGGGAGGAAATATGTCTTGGCATAACCATGTTGTGGCAATCGCCAAGATAGCTTCTCAGAAGCTTGGGGTACTCTTCCGAACCAGAAAGTTGTACACACCTCAACAACTTTGACACTATACAAAGCCCAGATTCGACCATCACTAGAGTACTGCTCTCATGTCTGGAGCTCTGCACCCAAACATACTCTTCGGCTACTGGAATCCATCGAAAGGCGGGCTATTCGTCTGATCGGAGACCACGAGCTGACGAAGAATCTCGACAGCCTAGAACATCGAAGACGGGTTGGGGATTTGACTCTCTTTTACAGATATTTTCATGGAAGCTGCTCGGCTGACCTTGCCCCACTTAATTCCGCCCAGAGCGACGAATAGCAGAAATACACGTCGAACCACTGCCGCCCATCCATATGTGGTTAAGCTTAGTACTCCTCGAACTTCATTATTTAAGAATTCTTTCATCTGGAGGACTTCATCCTTGTGGACCGACCTTCTCGAGGTCGTTTTCCCAACGAATATAACCTCCAATGATTCAAAACCAAAGTGAATCGCTTTTTGCGCACACGCACCACTCCCAGAGTGCCCTAAAGGATTTTTCTTATAGTGCTTGTGTTGTATTAGAAGGGTAAACTGCTCTAAAACTCTAGAATCTATTTTCTATCAGTTAAAAAAAACATTATTAACGCAATATCAGTTTATTAATTAGGACGCGAATTCATGAATATTATTCGATAATTAATTGCAGTAGTGAATGCAGGAAATTCTTAATTTTTAGAAGTACTATTTATTTAAACCATTAATTGTTGGCCATCTTATTTCATGATATTTCTTCGTTCTTTGAATTATTACTTAACTATTCAAAGATTCGTGTTCCCATTTTACACTTCAATAAAAATATATTTCACAAAACCCTTTTTGCAAATGTCGTGCTCTAAATTCTTGTAATATGCAAAATAGCACTTCTCAGTCATATTTATTGCAGCCTTTCCTAAAAACTCTTTGAATACTCGCTCCTTTACCTACCAAAATGTTATCATCTGACCTTGCCTGTTCATTTTAAAACGGGCGAAATGACAGAAATTGTTATATTGGTTCCTTATTGCGCCAATTGGCTTTTACCCTTAAGTTTCTCAACATTACGTAAAGGGTACACAAAATAAGAGCAATAAAATATTGGTACCTATGGCTTATTTTTATTTTAAAGGGTTCAAAGAAACCGGTCAAAAATATAAGGAAAAGGGTTTGTGGAAATATTATATTCTACCATGTTTAAAATGCATGGGGTTGTCATTATGAAAAATAATAACCTGGTTGTTAGTCAGTAATACAAACCCGAACAAACCCATTCTAATTTATTTATATTTAAAACTAACTTTTTCGATATTATTTGGTTTTTTCGCAAAATATTTAAAAATTTTTAATATTTAAAAAATATTAAACTTTTAAAAGTAAGGAGGTATTTAATGTCATTTACTTATTTTTGTATTCATAATTTTAAATTATCTTTGTAATATTAACCATCCAACACTTAGGCCCCTTTTATGCACGCGTTTATTGACCCCTGTCGTCATTGGCGTAACTAGAATGTATTTGTAGGGGGGGCCTGGCCCTTAGTCGCGTAGGATTTTAATGGCAAGTGTCACTATGACGTATGTATGGCTTCGAACTTCGGAAATTCTGGGGTGGGCACCAGAGCAGTCTGGGGTGGGCATAGCCCACCTGGCCCCCCCTCTAGTTACGCCTATGCCTGTCGTTCGCCGTAAAATATCGCGACTTTGACATTGCATAAAAGCGTCCATTTATGTGTTTAGAAAACACCGACCTTTTGATCGTCGAGGGCCAGGGGACAAGAAACGCGTGCATAAAAGAGGCCTAAGTGTGTGTCCACAACGGCGCACCGCCCCTCGCCCATAGCATGGCACCATAGCACCGCTCAGCTCTCTGAAAAAATGAAAGAGGTGAATCCTCACCTTATTTTAAGACGAAAATGTGGTATAAAGGCTTTTCGGATGTCGCTTCGTTTTCGAAATACAGGGTGTTAAAAAAATATTGTATTTTTCATTTTATTAATTAAAGCCAATGATTTGATAATGCATATGATTAAAAAAAAAAACTTTTGAATAATGAACTCATACGAACAAAAGTCAAATAAACTGCTGCACATGTCCTCCATGAGCCAGTAAACACCCAGGTATAGTTGTTGCAGAATTATACCGTTGACTCTTACTGCCATAAATAAACTACCTGATTAAACCCTATTGTATACGCCTGAACCTCTTCAAAGCTCAATAAATGGGATCAGGGCCGGCTTGAAAATGTATACCACACCACATGATTTATTTTTATAATTTTAAATAAATAGATAGGTATTTTTAGTTTTAGGTACCTATAATAAATGTAAAATAATGATAACAATCAATGACAATTGAAAATAATATAATTTAAAAGTATAACTATTAGGATAACAAGTACAATAAAAATTAATTAAGTTCTAAGAAACTATTGATAATTTATTCAAAATTTAACTCTGTATCACTATCACTATCTTCATCTAAGCCTAAACTGATAATTAAGGGTTGAACATTTGTAATCATACAATTGTAAGGATTTTCCACCTTAAGTACATGCTGTACACAGTTTTTCCAGCTGTCTACAGAAATTTTTCTTACTTCGTTTTTAATTAATTCTACTACAGATGCATTTAATGTAGGAGAAATATTATTTCTCCTAATATTGGATTTTAATTGGTGGCATATTAGCTCAATAGGATTGAATATACAGCAGTACGGAGGAAGACGCAACACTGTATGTCCATTTTCTGCTGGAAGTTTGTCACACTTGTATTCCTTATTTATTTTAAAAGCTTTGAATACTTCTAGCAGTTCTCGTTTTTTGTAAGTTTCTTCAAAATGTAAATCATTTTCAATCATAAAATTTTGAATTTCTGCTTTTGTATTATTAGAATTGGGAATGATTTTTGCTTGCCGAGTATCATTGTCCATTACAATGACGCTATTTAATATATTTAAGTCTCCATTCCCGTAAACGTTGAGATTCCATTAATGTTTGTCTTTTATCAATGCTTTGGTATTTAAAAACCCATTTTACGCAATATTTTTCTAAGGCTTGAAAGGCTACAAGAGATATTTGTTTCGTCTTTAATCAGCCGCTCTTTGAGGGAAATCAAAGTGGGTACAGTTTGTGCCTCATACATTTGGTGAATCTCTCTTCTTAATAAATCCATGTCATTTTCGCCAATGCTTCTAAATGTGCCAGAATCACTCCGATTTTTTCTAGGATTAACAGGTTTAAATAAACCCGAAAATAAAGGAGTTTTTGTCAAAGTAGATGTCTCTGCTAAAGCATCCATCGAATTAAAATTTCTACTCAACAACAATTGATACACATTTTTAATTATTAGTTTGGCATCGGTAGATAAATGCTTTCTTTTAAAAATGACACTTGAAGCACAATTCCAAGGACGCCACATTCTACACTAATAACCCTAACTAAAAATTACTCGCCATTACTCGCCAGAAAACCACTAAAGATTAAAATTATTAAAAATCACTGTGTATTTATATATGCATCAGGCATTTGAATTTGTATACCTGGTCCGGCTCTGCACGAAAAGGTTTTAAAATTTGGGATTTCCTTATTTATTTTATGGTCCAAGGGATAATGAGGTTTTATTGCAGTCAAAAGATCAACGGTATAATTCTGCAAATACTATACATGACGACGACGTGCTAGATTGTCCATTACGTGTTGGAAAATTTCGAGACTGGCGCGAATCATATTAAAACCATCAATAACACGCAGTCGAAGGTCTTCTTCAGTTTCAATAGGAGTAGTATAAACAAATGTCACGGAAAAAACAAATGTGGTTGCCATGGCAAGGCATCTTTTAACGTACTTATGAGAATACATTTAGATACGCAGGCTTTTTATTTGGATACCCAGTAAACATCAAATGGTTCCAGAATTTTTTAAATTATTAAGTAATTTAAAAACTACTGAACTGATACCAGTGATAACTGATACCTAAAAATGCTTTAAAATACATAAAAATGCAAAAATAACTAAAAAATTAAGATACTCTTTTACCCAGATTCCGCAAATGAATTAATTGTAAAATTTAAAATTGACACAAAGTAAAGTGCTCTCTAATCCTTTATATTTAACAAATATCATTAGAATATCGTTTGGCATTAATTAATAAAATGAAAAATACAATTTAACACCCTGTATTTTGAAAACGAAGCGACAAGCGAAAAACTTTTATACCACATTTTCGTCTTAAAATAAGGCGATGATTAACCTCCTTCATTTCTTCAGAGAGGTTAGGAAACACCCTGTATGTGCCACAATTGAGAAGAATATCTAAAGTACTTTCAGAGATCTTAAAAAATAACGATTAAAAAAAAACACACAAAATTTATTTATTGAAGAAAGGTGTGCATATGAACTTTCAGGTGAAAAAATTTTCGAACTTTTCGGAGGTAATTACACTAGTGCCTAAAAATTTTCGATAATTTTGCATGAAAGCGTATTAGGAAATGCAAAATTATCTGAGAATTTTTATGCACGAGTGTAATTTAGGGAGAAAATTACTCGAATAATATGCATGAGTGTAATTTTCGTAGATAGTTGTGAACAGTAAGACGTTAAACTGTAAAAAGATTAACCAAACGTTCCTGCCGATTTAAAATCCATGTCAAATTCGGAAGTAACCTTCTTAGAAAACCGAAAATTGCTCCCTTTCAATTATTCTACAGAGGGACAATTATCAGCGGTTACCCTTGCCGTAACTAGTCAATTTTGAAACATATTTTTTACTTAAATATTTCCGAAATTGTTCCGAGAATGTTTTGTGCGGAACCGCAATAAACCCCGACACAAATGATGTTTTTGGTTCAATATTTACCCTTGTTAGTTACAGATACGGGTTTAGATATGGTTATATATATGTGGTTTAGATAATGCTTGGTTGTGACATCAAATACGATTTGCTAGTCACTGTCAATGTAAATTAGAAATAAATTCAAGGCCAGAACGAGCGTGTTTTCATAGAGAGAGAAAACAACAATACGATGCAAGAAGTTTGCAGCTCGAGACGAAGTAGAGGGCTATAATCATGCTGAGTGCAACAAATATGCTTTTTGCACATGTTGCACACAATATTTTTTTACTATCGGATTAATAGTTATTTGTGTTTTATAACAAATTTCTACACTTTCTTAGATTTCCGGGTCATAAATCCGCCGTAGCCTCATTTGCAGTTTCAATTGTACTCCTCTAGATATACAAATAGTTTCTTCCTCAATATCCGAACACTCATTTTAAACAGTTTTACAATAAGAAAACATATTATAGACATTCCAGTGAGAAATCGTAAGGAATTTACAAAAGAGGAAACAAATAATTTCTGGCAATACGGGGGGCATAACAGGGCACTTTGGTTCTACTTGAAAGGAAGAGGCAGATGTTCTAGGACTCCAATACTATATCGTGATGTCTTAAGAGCTCTTATCAATAAAAAGGTGTGACAAACTACAAGAAAACTATTGGATAGATTTTGTTAAATTTTTAAATTTACCTTCGAAATATGGTACAACATGACTATACAGGGGACACCAAGTAAAGTGGCCTATTAGAAGTATCTCGAGATCTAAATGAAATTCTATTTTGAAAATTTGGCTGTGGCTATAAGAGATGGTTTTCTACGTTTATAAAATATTTTGGATGGTGTGGTGTTGCCGGATCATACCGAAAGTGGTAACAACTTCGGAATTTTAAATGAATTACCCTATATATTATATTTCTTTTGGAATCTAGGTAAAAATTTAGAACAGCTTCCTGTATAATATCATATATCTATCGATCTTTAAGAGTTTTTGAATTATAAATAATCTTGTGATTTTTTAACGCCGTATCGCGACCTGAAAAGAAAATCATATCTTTTTAGCGGTTACAGCTAGAAAGCTGAAATTTTGACAATAGTTTCACAAGGTCATCGAAATTTTATAATTTCGAACAGTATTTAATTAGTTTTATACAGGGTGTCTCCGTAACAATATTTCTGAGGGAGATGAATTATTGCAAAAATCTTCTTTTTTTAAATGGGACACCCTGAATTTGATATGTTTTACTAATGGAGGATCTAGTTTTCTATCTAATGATATTAAGTGTAAGTATACATATCGTCAATATTTTCGGACTTATAGCAAAATTATCTTATTATATTATATTTTTTGGTAGTTGGCTGTGGAACGGATTCATGGAAACAATAATGAAAAATCCATTTGACGTTATACTTTCGATATGACCCGGCAACACCGCACCATCCAAAATATTTTATAAACGTAGAAAACCATCTCTTATAGGTACAGCCAAATTTTCAAAATTAAATCTCATTTAGTTCTCGATATACTTCTAATAGGCCACTACTTGGTG
This sequence comes from Barypeithes pellucidus, assembly GCA_963991005.1. NCBI lineage: Eukaryota > Metazoa > Arthropoda > Insecta > Coleoptera > Curculionidae > Barypeithes > Barypeithes pellucidus. Next base: position 17,969,926 of record OZ022558.1, read on the forward strand.
TACCCTGTGTTATCTTGATTTTTTCTTTATTTTTTTCAAAACGGTAAATAACGTTTAAATTGAAAAAATGTGGTTATACAGTCATTTTTGAAAGCGCGCACTATAAATAATCTCAATCAATTTCACAGCTTAGTTTTAATGCAAAAGAATGTCACACCGAGGTTTTCAGGAAAAATATCTAAAATCGCAGCTATCTAAAGTGATTTGGCAACGCTTCGGATGATCAAAGGCAGAAGAATAAGAAAAACGTCTCCTACTCCCTCGATACAGCCGGCCAGCGCGCTGGCTCGTCGTGTCTTGGAATGGCGATGTTGTCTCATTGTCCAATAAGAATGAATTATGCTGTTCCGCGGCGAAATCCCAAATCGAACCACGCGGTCCACTGATAAATACTCCTAAGTGGAGACGCTACAGAGGAGCTAAAGGATATAGAAGAGGCCATTTACCAAGAGGCTGATAATCAATTTTTGTAGTTGAATCTTCCTGCTTTTAAAGGGTTTTTGGTTATTTTTATAATTTTCAGTCTTTTTTAAAAAATGTTTTTTGATAAAATTAATATATCAGTTTCGCTTCAAAGGGATATATCTGCTTTTCCATCTAGAGGTATTAACATTGTTAAATATGTATGGCTTTTAAAAAATATATTAGTCATTATTGCACGGGAAAAATATTCAAAAAGTGCTTCACGTTCTTTTCTGCGTTGTTAATATTCATGCGTACATGATAAATACGTTAAAAAGGGTTATTCAAAGAAGTTCGTTAGAGCTTCCTTGTGATGTAAGCTCCCATGATTATATGTTATCAGATCGCTGTAAAATACCTGTAAAAAGGCCAAAGGGCGGTTCTCGTGTCACTCGTGTCAGGTAGTCTGGCAATCTCTTTGAAATTATTTTATAGCGCGCGTTTAGAAAAATACGCGCTTCACCGTGCGTCGGCTTCAGGTCTACCAGAAGAACTGGTTGTATAAAAAAAAAATTAAAATTTATAGATGATCACAAAGCTTAAGGTATAATCAGTGGCGTAGCGACAAATTATAGCCCCCCCCCCCCCCCGCGAAAATTGAGTTACCCTATATTAAGAATATACATATATAAACATATAAACAAACAAAATTAGATAATACTGTTTATTATATAAACTACAAACCTATATGTAGAGAACGTTACAAATAAAAAATAAATAAATTTATAGATCTAAAAACTAAATACAAGCTAATTATTAAAACTTTTAAACAATTTAAATTGGTATCTATGTTTTAAATTGGTATCTATGTTCTGCCGTCATGAAGGACAGCATGGAGGAGCAGCCATATTTGTAAACCAATCCGTATCATGTAGAACGAGGCCAAAATTAAGCAGATTATCAGTGACTGGAACTTTTGAATGTGCTGCAGTTGAGTGCCGACTCGGAGGAACAGATATGATAGTGGTTTCAGTGTACAGACCACCTTCAGGGGATATTAAAACATTTTTAATAAAATGGAACAGGTATTATTGAACATATTTAATGAAAATAAGCTTATTTTTGTGGCAGGTGATTTTAACATTGATATTCTTAAAAAGGATAAAACCGGGATCGAGTTTGTATCATTATTGAGTTCATTTAATTTAGTTCCGACAATAAACGAAAACACGCGAATAACAGCAACCACAGCAAGCTGCATTGACAATATTTTTACAAATTCGGACTCGGCTAAAGCTATCGTTATAGAAAATTTTATCTCTGATCATACAGCGCAAAAAATTATTTTCGAAACTCAAGTAAAAAAGCGTAAACCTTTTGAATATAGACGTGTTTATTCACAAGAAAGTAGAAATGATTTTTTGACCTGTTTAAAAAATCAAGATTGGACGGATGTATACGCATGTAACAAAAACGCTGTAAACAATCAATGGGGAATGTTTATGAACACTTACAAGCTATATTTTAATCAAAGCTTTCCGTTGAAAATATCACGAAACATTAAAAAGAAATTGGTTAAAACAACCCCCGAACTGCAAAAATGTAAAAATACATTGGACATTCTTCTGACATTAAGTAATCATGACGCTAAGTATAGAGATGCCTACATACAAGCAAAAAAAGATTATGACTATAAATTGAAAACGGTTCAAATAAAAAATTACGAAGATCGCATTTCAAAATCTGATAATAAAATGAAATGTATGTGGGCAATAACTAAAGAAATCACGGGGAAAACTTATCATACTAACATCCAAATTGAGGGGAATGCGGAAACTATAGCCAACAAATACAATGAATATTTAGTGTCAGTGATTCCAAAAATGTTAGAAAACTTAAATAGTCATGATCACCATTGTAATATAACACCTAACAATCAATCTATGTATTTAAAGCCGGTTACCCCTGAAGAAATTTGTGAACTAGCTAGTCAGATTAAAAATAAACTTAGCAGTGGCATAGATGAGATACCTACAAGTATTATCAAGAATTCTGTAAATGAACTAAAATATATTTTGTGTGATCTGATAAATAATTCATTTAGAACCGGTATGTTCCCTGCTGAACTGAAAGTATCATTGATCAAACCGCTGTACAAAAAAGGTGACCCCGAGCAAATGAACAGTTATAGGCCCATAAGTTTATTGCCTGGATTTTCAAAACTATTTGAACTTGCCATGTGTAAAAGATTAGTCAGTTTTATAACCAATTGTAAAATATTAAACTATAACCAACATGGATTTTTAAAGGGAAAGTCTACCCAAACAGCAATTTATCAGTTTGTTAAAACAATAGTAAAATGTTTTGAAAATGGTGAAATCGCGATTGGCATGTTTCTGGATTTAACTAAGGCCTATGACTGTCTAGACAGGGAGTTACTTATAAAAAAGTTGGAAATGTATGGAGTAAGGGGAAATGCTCTTAAATGGCTGAAATCTTATCTTAGTGACAGATTGCAAATAGTGAGTGTCACTAAGGAAGGGGAGTCCTGTAAATCCCAAGTATTCAACAGCGAATGTGGAATTGCTCAGGGTTCCATCCTGGGTCCATTTTTGTTTGTATTATTTATTAATGACTTGCACCCAGAAGCGGATCAACCTTTTCAGACAATAATTAATTATGCGGATGATACCAACTTAATAACTGGTAGTAAAAACATGTCTCAGTTATTGGCAGATAGTAATAACTTCTTTGTTAGAGTGAGGGAGTGGTTTACCGGTAATAAACTAATCCTTAACGCGGATAAAACAAACATAATGCTTTTTAAAACAAAAAGATCTAGAGCCGGAACTATTACACACTTTGAAACCGCCGAAAATAGAATAGAGGTCTCTGAGAATTCGAAGTTTCTTGGTGTTCACATTAACTTACATTTAGACTGGTCTTTTCATATAAGCCAGTTATTGAAAAGGTTGAACTCAGTCTGCTATGGAATGCGGGTTGTTGGTAGATATATAAATGATGTAGCCATGAAAATTCTATACTACGCTAACTTTGAGTCCGTTATGAAATATGGCATAATTTTTTGGGGAAGGCATAGTCATGTGCAAAATATCTTTGTCTCTCAAAAAAGGGCACTCAGGGTAACTAAGAAAATGGAGTTTAATCAGTCCTGTCGAAGTGTTTTTAGAGAAAACGGTATCATGACAGTGTATGCCTTATACATATACGAATGCCTTATGTTTTTATATAGAAATCAAGATTTGTTTATTTCGCAAAATAATGCTCGGTTAACAAGAACGGACAATTTCAGTTACCCCCATGCATCGCCTTCATATTACAGAAACAAGCCCAGAATATATGTGTGTTAAACTGTTCAATAAATTACCAGTACGAATTAAACGCGTTAACAGTCAACGCCTGTTTAGACTAGAAATTAAAAAAATATTAATTTAGTTAGAACCATATTGCCTAAACGATTATTTAAATATGTAGATTAATTATTATTTATGTAAAGTATGTAACTATAACTCCATAGTTTTTAAGACATATTATTTGACGTAATTTCACTTTGTTAATGTAACAAATTTGAAAATAAATATTGTTTATTGTTTATGTTACAAAAAATAAAATTATTGAACAACAAGAAGAAAATAAAAAATATTCTTTAAAACTAAAAGGAACAAACACGACAAAATTCTTTAGGTACCGAGCTAAGGTAGCGATACTTGAAAGTTACAGTGAGATAAAAACAAAAGTATTTAAAATTAAGCAACAAAATCTTGAATATAATATTATAGGTATCTCAATATTTATTGCGAGACAATTGGCCAATTGCCTATTTTAATTATTATATTGTAAAATTATTCTTATATTGTTGCTTTCAGGAGGTAAATTGTTTTTTTCTAGCTTTTGCCTCCGCAAAATTTTTTATTAAATGGTTATTATCCATTTTGGCCGCCTCTTGTGCCTCTATAGACAGGATAGCCAAGTTGGTTAACCTTGTCTGAGAGGAACTATTTCGTAAATAATTTTTAATGATTTTTAATTTGGAAAAGGATCTCTCAGCTGTAGCAACACTTACTGGAAGAGTTAAAAAATACTAATAAGGCTGTTGTTACCTCTGGAAAATTTGATGATAAAGTGTTATTTTCCACAATTAAAAATACAGCAAAGTTTTTAATACTTTGAAGAGAAGCAATTTTTTCCTTTAACGGCATACACAACGCGAGTATCTCTAAAGGAAAAGTCGCAGACAGATCGCTGGAATATGTTTGCTGTAGTGTTTCTGCAGACATAAATAATTCTCTTTCTGGCAAAGTTACTAGAACTTGGGGACATAGAAATCTAAATTTATTAACAAATAACTCCATTCCCTCAAAACGATTACCTAATTTGGTTAATTACAATATCAAATACTTTGTAATATATATTTATCCTAAAATAGTTTTCTCGACTAGAAAATGGATAATTTGTATTGGCTCCATCAAAGTGCTTTTTTGGTTTTAATTGTCTTTTATCTTCAAATTCCGGGTGTATATTCCATGATCTTGATATACCAATTGCTTCATTCTTCAAATTTATATAATTACGGGCACAGTGTGACAAAATCTAGATCAGGTGGACATTGGTAATATTGGTGTTTATTTGAAAGATTTGCTAATTAGCAATAGACTCTATCGGCACTCGAAGCTTTCGGGCCCCCCAAGCCTTCGGGCCCCCCGCGACTGCGGGGGTTCGAGGTAGTAGCGCTACGCCACTGGGTATAATCAATACCTCCTATATCATAGGGGTGTTTGAATAATTCACTTTTTATTAGATTATTGTATTAGATTTATTTATAACTCCAGTAGGTAAATATTTTTAAATGTATGGTGATTAATTATGAGAAGTAATTAAATGGTTTGCCGTTATTAAAATTGGCTCGCAGCAAAAAAAAGGCCATTAAATCATTTGATCAGCATAAAAAGATTTTGCTTGCAATAAATAAAAATCAGGCTGCAACACTTGTGCTGCAAAAAATGCTACAAACTGTCAAGAATTTAACAGATATCGGTCCGCTTCTATCATCATGTGTTCGCTTAATTAACAGTCGAGTTACGAAATGATAATAGTTTTTGCAGAATTATATCGTTGATCTCCTGACTGCAATAAAACTTCATTATCTATTCGACCATAAAATAAATAAGGAAATCCCAAATTTTAAAACCTTTTCGAGCAGAGCCGGACCAGGTACACAAATTCAATTTATACCTATGCCTGATGCATATATAAATACAAAGTGATTTTTAATAATTTTAATCTTTAGTGGGTTTCCGGCGAGTAATTTTTAGTTAGGCTTATTAGTGGTAGAATGTGGCGTCCTTGGAATTGTGCTGATAGGAGGGCATCTTCAAGTGTCGGGAATGGAGACTTAAATATTTAACAGCTGTTAAACAATTTAGAGAAGGAAATCGTCCAATTATTTACCTTGACGAAACATGGTTCGATACCCATGACACTCCAAGAAAAGGTTGGGATGATTCTTCCAAAAAATGTCAAACCAAGGCACCATCAAATAAAGGCAAAAGAATCGCAATATTACATGCTGGTTCAGAGAACGGGTTTGTTCCAAATTGTCTGTTGCTTTCAGCTAAAAACATAGCAGATTCTTCTTTAGATTACCATCAAGATACCGACGCACAACTTTTTGAAGATTGGTTTAAACATAAACTCCTGAAAAGAGCGTCATTGTAATGGACAATGCTAGTTATCATAGTCGCCAAGCAAAAATCATTCCCAATTCTAATAATACAAAAGCAGAAAATCAAAATTTTATGATTGAAAATGATTTATATTTTGAAGAAACTTACAAAAAACGAGAACTGCTAGAAGTATTAAAGGCTTTTAAAATAAATAAGGAATACGAGTGTGACAAACTTGCAGCAGAAAATGGACATACAGTGTTGCGTCTTCCTCCGTACTATTGAGCTAATATGGCACCAATTAAAATCCAATATTAGGAGAAATAATATTTCTCCTACATTAAATGCATCTGTAGTAGAATTAATTAAAAACTAAGTAAGAAACATTTCTGCAGACAGCTGGAAAAACTGTGTACAGCATGTACTTAGGTGGAAAATTCTTACAATTGTATGATTACAAATGTTCAACCCTTTATTATAAGTTTAGGCTTAGATGAAGATAGTGATAGTGATACTTGTATGATTACAAATGTTCAACCCTTTATTATAAGTTTAGGCTTAGATGAAGATAGTGATAGTGATACATTTATTATAGGTACCTAAAACTCGAAAAAAAACACCTATTTATTTATTTTAAATTATAAAAATAAATCATGTGGTGTGGTATACATTCTCAAGCCGGCACTGACCCATTTATTGAGCTTTGAAGAGGTTCAGACGTATACAATAGGGTTTAATCAGGTAGTTTATTTATGGCAGTAAGAATCAACGGTATAATTCTGCAACAACATACTTGGTCAGCAAGATTTTACAATTGGCGAGTAGAAAAAAAAAACATGTCTAGAAGCAGCTTACTTCAGAGGTTTGCATATTAAAAGAATGGTTATCAATATAAATCATTGGTATGCATTTGTTTTGAATAATCGGCAAAGTTCATCATTGTGGGCGGAGCGAAAGCAGTCGCGTGATACGATTAGCTAATTGCGTGCGTGTGTTTACATTCGGTGTAGCAGTCAAGGCCCAAAAGGTGTAGCGGGGGCAGGATTTCACTTGTTTCCCCAGGGCACTGTCAATTTACGTAACTTTCTTGTGTTTTCTTTTGCCGAATACAGAAGGAAATCGGTTACAAAAGGTGTAGCGGGGGCGGGTTTTCACGTGTTTTCCTAGGGCACTGTCACTATTTCACGTTTTATTGGTTTTTTTATGACCAAGATTTAATACTTGCTTACCCGCTGATTGCTTACTAATATCTGATTAAAAGTGGATCGCTCATAGCAGCTTATATGTTTAATTTGCGTACCAAAATAAGCACTCTGGTATGACATTAATTACTGACCGATTCAGAAATGTTTGCTGTCCATAAGTTGCTGACCAACTAGCCATTTTGGTTGACCGATTACATTTTTCTGTTCGCAAAAATAAGAATATTTTGCTAGCCAGTTAAATGATATCCATTAATTATTGTACTTTAAGTATTTTTTATTGTAAAAATAACCAAGTTTAAATAAAGTGTCGTAAAAATGCTTTTTATAAGAATGAAGAGCTTAAATCACGCTGTTCGTTAGAAGAACAGGTGCGGACAAGGAGAGCAAACGATTCATCGATCACTGGAAGTCAAGCGACTTGAATGGGTGACCTTTTGGGTCAGTCGCCCCTGTGACTACTCCACTGCTTACTACCTTTATTTTAACATGTAGAATCACCCCTCCAAGTATCCTGATGCATTGTCGGAACACCCTGTATGCATAAAGTACGACAGGTGTTCGGTTACAACCACTGGACGATACATTAGTTGATTCATATATAGCGTAAATAATCCTACCCTTTCACACCTTCACAATTTGCCACCTTCTCTTCAAAATTCTAAATCCTAGGGCCTCCTTTCCATAGAAATGATATCGAGGATGTCTTACTTATCCTTGCTTAAGCTTAGTTTTTGAAAGGAATTAATCACCTTAAGAACGTATTTTCACCAACCGACGCTTCTTTCTTGTATCGGTATTATATTGTCAAAACTACGATATCACCCCGGTTGTCGGCAAGTTTTGTGTTTGATTGGGGTTGTTTGAGCACCTAAATAAAATTAGCTTTACAGTGAAGAAAACCTACACTTTCCACCCAAATGGACGAATACGAGGCTCAAAAGATATAAATTGAGGAGGAACGATGTTACTTTAGACATATATTTGCGATCGACAAAATTATACAAATGTGGCGCTACAAATGTGTTAGGCGACATAATATAGCGCCCGCTTGTTATTTAATGGAAGGCCGCACACCTGACATACAAATGTGGCGCTATAAATGTTTTTTCTACCCCTATACAACGCGTCAAGATTTGGAGGGCCAGTATAGGGATCTCGGAAACCATAAGAGATACAAAGTCGGTTAAATGGAGGTAAAGTTGCGTATTTACGTGTCTAATAATATACCGTTTAGAAAGTTTTAAAATTTCGAGTAGTTCCGGAAAAAACTGAAATTCTGAAAAATCGTTTTATTGTTTTCCTGGGTTTTTTTGAGATCGAATTCTAAAGTAAATTGCACTTTTGCATTGCCACTTTTTCCGTTCATTGTTTTGTAATCCGACGAGTCGTCCTCGAAGGGCCATTATCAACTTTATTTTTTTAAATACAGTCCTGTTTTCCTGATATTGGAATTTGAGAGCTTTTTTCTCCCGAATGCAATGATGTATGATACATTGTGGTTTAATGACGTTTCGAGGGTTTTTGAACAACATCAGGAAATTTTGGGATACGGTCCTGTATTTCTCCTAATTTTATAAATAATATCTCATAAGTAAGCTCTAAATTTTTACATATATTGGACTAGTTCAATAAATAACAAATAATTTAATAATAAACCACAAATAAGTGAACAAAACACAGAAACATTATTTCAAACTTCTGTTGATTCGGGATTTAAAAGAAAAGTAGGCGTTTGAAACAAAAAAATTAATATGGTCACGCGTGAATTGTTTCACTTGACATTCCCATTGTGATAGTTTGAAAGCGTTTCAAGAGGTTTTCTATTTTCCAGAAAATATGGAACATACTTTGACAAATGCTGAAAAGTTTGATATTCTATCGCATGTTTTATTTTATCTCAATAAAACTGTCATGTGGCAGTTGGAAGATGTTATTTGTGGTTAGAGAATATGGAAATCATTTTGAACACCTGATTATGCAGTTCCTTACTTTTTTCGTTGTTTGTTTTATTACTGTTTTGGTATGATTTTTGTTCACTAATTTGTGGTTGATTATTAAATTATTTGTTATTTATTGAACTAATCCAACATAAGTAAAAAATTTAGAGCTTACTTATGAGATATTATTTATAAAATTAGGAGAACACGGGACCGTATCCCAAAATTTCCTGATGTTGTTCAAAAAACCCTCGAAACGTCATTAAACCACAATGTGTCATACATCGTTGAATTCGGAAGAAAAAAGCTCTCAAATTCCAATATTAGAAAAACAGGATCGTATTTAAAAAAGAAAGTTGATAATGGCCCTGCGAAGACGACTCGTCGGATTACAAAACAAGCTGTTAGATAGAGCGGAAATAGTGGCAATGCAAAAGTGCAATTTACTTTAGAATTCGATCTCAAAAAAACCCAGGAAAACAATAAAACGATTTTTCAGAATTTCGTTTTTTTCCGGATATCTCCGGAACTACTCTGAATTTTTAAACTTTCTAAACGGTATATTATTAGGCACGTGAATGCGCAACTTTACATCCATTTAACCGACTTCCTATCTCTTATGGTTTCCTAGATCCCTGTACTGGCCCTCCTTATCTTGGACACGTTGTATTAGTAAGAACCTACTGTTAGGTAACAATTCCACAAATCGCATTACCCGTGATAGGGCAAAACCGTCAATGTTTCCAATAGATTTTACGCAAAGTTGACTGTGAAGTCCATCGGGTCGCCTTGGCAATGTAAATGTTAGGAAATTTTAACCGTCAACATTTTTTATTTCAATTTTATTTTTGGGTATATTGTGTACTGATGATCATGTACCAACTCACAAAAATATATAATATATATACTCCTAGTTGGCTATGATGACGTGGGAAAACAGCGGGTAGAATCGAAAAATGTAATATTTTATAGGGTGTTTCATTTAAAATAAGCACGTTGACACCATACTTGAGGTATAACCGGAAGTGTAGCCATATTGAAAATATTTTAGTCGAGTGGTCCGCACCAACATTAGCATACTATGTATATTTATTTCCTATGTATACTTTGATATACAGGGTTTTCATTTCAAAAGTAGCCACCCCGGTTTTAGGTAGAAATAACTACTTTGAAACGAAATGTCAAAACATGTCAACTTTTGTTTTAAGGGGGTAAATTTTTCATAATAATTTTATTTATACAGGGTGCGTCAAAAAAGCTAGACGTATGTCATTTTGTATATTTTCAATGGAAACCCATCATTTTTTTCGTATTTCTGGATTCCCCTACAAATAATAAACACTTTTTGTATTACACATCCTATTGCCAAATCTAACAGTTTTTCAAATATCGACGACTTTATATTCAGAATTCGCTTTATTACATTTTCAAACTTTAAATGCATTACGGTCGTAGGCGGCTTATACCCGTCCTCATAGAAACAAAACAATCACAATTTAATTTATAAATGTGACTTTTCACCTACCACTGACAAGTGATTTATTTATGGTTTAACAAAAAATTGGTTTAATATGAAGTTTTAAATGGTGTATACTCTCCAAGAAAGGACAGAAATAATTTTCATGTATGGCGCTGAAAATCGTTGTGCTCGCAGAACATCTCGAAGATTTAACGACATACACCCTAACAAACATGTAGGTCACAGGTATGTGATAGAGCTGGTAAGGAAGTTTGAAGAAACCGGCTCCGTATGCAACCGAGTTAATAAGCAAGCAAGGTTTCTGATGAAGGTACGCAAATTGAAATACTAGGTCATTTCGCTATGAATCCATCTACGTCAATTCCAATAGTATCGCAATTGACACACGTTTCAGTAGGTTCCATTCACAAAACTTTAAAACTAAATAAGTTTTTTCCTTATAAAATACAAATCCTTCAACAACTCAGCGAAGACGATTATGACAGAAGAATTGAATTTTGCGAAACAATGACTCAGATGATTCAAGCCGAGCGGAATTTTGTTAAAAATGTATGTTTCAGTGATGAATCAACTTTCTTCTTGAATGGATTCGTGAATAAACATAATTGCAGATATTGGGATAATGAAAATCCACATTTATTTAGGGAAGATCATACCCAATATCCTCAAAAGATAAATGTGTGGGCAGGTATTCTTGGAAATGAGATCATTGGGCCAATTTTTATGGAAGAAAACTTGACAGGTGAACTATACGTAAATCTGTTGGAAAATGTCATAGATCTTCTTATTACCCAATCTTTGGAAAATCAAGCTGATCAAGAGGGGGATATGGAACTTGATGAACAAAATTTGTATTTCCAGCAAGATGGAGCCCCGCCGCATTATGCGCTACCTGTTAGGGCATGGTTGAATGAACGATATCCCGGAAAATGGATAGGTAGGAGAGGTCCTGTGGAATGGCCGGCAAGGTCCCAAGACCTCACACCTCTTGATTTTTTTCTGTGGGGATATTTGAAATCCATAGTTTACAAAACTGCGCCCGAGAGTATTCCCGAATTGAGAAACAGAATTACTGAAGGATGTAGGCAAATTAACCGGCAGACTTTTCAAAATGTTCGCGAAGAATTCGAGAATAGGCTCTATTAATGTTTAGCCAATAACGGAACATAAAGTCGTATTATTACCACACATAGTAAAACATTTAAATGTGTCGATATTTGAAAAACTGTTAGATTTGGCAATAGGATGTGTAATACAAAAAGTGTTTATTATTTGTAGGGGAATCCAGAAATACGAAAAAAATTATGGGTTTCCATTGAAAAAATACAAAATGACATACGTCCAGCTTTTTTGACGCACCCTGAATAAATAAAATTATTATGAAAAATTTACCCCCTTAAAACAAAAGTTGACATGTTTTGACATTTCGTTTCAAAGTAGTTATTTCTACCTAAAACCGGGGTGGCTACTTTTGAAATGAAAACCCTGTTATATCGATCGCGGCGCTTCCCGATGAGACACCCTGTAAGTCGACTGACACATGTCAAACATTTGTAGCGCCACATTTGTACGCTAGGTGTACTTTTTTCTCATTTTCGTAAGTTGTAAATGTTGTACCTAACCAGTGCGGAAATTGGTACTATTCCGCATGCGACCGCAGTGGATTGAATAATGGAAAGCGGTGTCCAGTCAAGCAGTCAAATTCGAGGACTACTCTAATAGAAGTTGCATAATACAGTTACTCTGCTCTTTTGGTTTTTAGGATTCCACTTTGTAAACTAAAACCATTGTATTAGTTTTTGTCGCAAACACAATGATGACATATTCTTTTCAATAAGTTATATGAGAATTAGACGTTTCAGGCAAGTATTATTCAAAATTACGTTTTAATGACGGGAACTGGACAGCTTGAATGAAAAGGTTGCGACCACAAACCAGATATTAGGTTTCAGTATTACAATCAACATCCTCTTTTTCGGATATATTGATTATTTTTAAAGAATATTAATATTCAATTCTGTCTAATCCCTAAGGCAACTATCAGTCCTTAGCATATAACTTACTAAAATAAACTATTTGCCTGTAGAAACGATTATAATTTGCGAAATATAAGTATGTTACTTCCTGCATTAGAAAGCAATTTTAAAAGTTTTTTTTTTAGATTATAGCTGCAGTATTCAAATTTGAATTTAAAAGTGTATCGCCGGTCACGTGTCCCCAGTAAATAATTTCTTACTTTACCCTTTTACATTTCACGTCATTTTACTAAAGTTACTTTTACATATAAATAATTTACACGCCTACTACAATTTATAGTGAAAACATAATGTTCCAAGATCAACAGTTTATTTTCTCTAACGCAATTATTAACCAGAAGTTCCGTCCCCGCAGCTGCATGTATCGCCGGTCACGGCAGAAATTGCTTATAAATAACGCCACTACAGGTCGGCCTAATAGTTTTACAAATATGACGGTATGTGTTTGAATTTGTTTAAAGCGTGCTCCTGTTTAGGTAAGTTCCTTATTTTGTTTATTTAGGTATAAACTAGAACATTGCCTACTTTTTACCAGGCGTATGTTTTTATGTTGTATCGCCGGTCACAGGGTTAACTCAGGCCTAGTAGTCTTAATTAAAGGAAAAATACTACACGAAGTCATTCACTTGAGTACAGATATTTATTTCAGTCTAAAAAAGTTTAAGAAATAGCTTGTATTAGCTGTCATCTACAAATTTGTGCATTTTTGTATCGCCGGTCACAGTAACACCGGTCACGCATGAAAATGTTACCGGAGATAAATTGATGTGACGGTTTGTTATCCGAAGCTATACACAATATTTTTTTATTAACCATTTATAAACCATTAAGGCAAAATATATTTTGATGTGCAAGTTTCGTTTACATTTTAGGTAGATTAAAAATTTGATTCATTTTCTTAGTATTTTGACATTCTATAAGGAACATTCCCACACTTTAAGCCAATATAAGAAAGGGCTGTTATAAATAATAGGAAAATGGTTATAGTGACTGATTAAAATTATCCATGTGACGGGCGTTAAATTATTAAAAAATCGATGTTATAGACCAAGATCTTTGTGACGATGATCTTTTGCGCGGACATATATAATTCCTCTAATTAGATACTATAAGAAACCTATTAAAAAATGAACAGATGTTTTTGAGATTATTTATTTTTAAAATCCGATTTACTGAAAGTTGCCTGTAAAAATTTTTTGACCCAGTTCATGAAAAAAAATGTAAAAATAGGCAAACATGTAAATTTGCTTAGTCTTTTTCTCTGATTCTATAGATGCCTTTTATTGGATTTATATTAAGGAGCCAACAAAAGCAAAAAAGATCCTCTCGGACGTGTGTCACGCCCAATCATCTTTGTAGGCACTGAACCAAAAATCTGTTTTTCAACATCCTAATTTAAAAAATAAGTTAAGTAAAAAAATATTTGTTTTCCTAATAAAGTCAGAAAGTCACCTTATAATGGACTTTCAGTGATTCGGTTATGGTTCCGTGGCTTAGTTGGAACCACACAAGCAGAAACGAATGATTTAAATTCGATTTTGTCCGCGGTAGCACTTCCGGAAACGAAGTATCGATATGATTATAATTCCTTCTTTTCCTTCTTTCTCTCACAATCTTCCTTCATAAACTAAAGATCTCGAGAGCTTTAAATTCTACCGAATAAATTCTTCGTACGTAATTTTCCGAAAACTTTTGCTTCTAAAATGTTCGAGGCCCAATAATTTGACCAAAGTTGAAAAAAACGATTTTATGATAATTATATTTTTCACCAGAAACTTCAAAGACTTCGGCAGAAAATGAAAATAATTGGATGATTTAATTTTAGCGAGGGAGGCTCCATATCCATAGCCTAGTAATGTTTAATAAATTATTTTATAAACAAAACTATATCCTATTTAAAATGCCAAAGCATGGTGACCCAAAGACGAAACGTCGCATTAAAGATCTGATGGTGTTTTATACACATTCTTCTTAGTCATAAAAATTTTAAGTGATTAATCGCTGGAGCGAATCACTCGATTATTAAAATCGCTCGTGTATCAAGTACTCGATTATTAAAATCATCGGTCTTTCCCCACTCTAATAATTTTAACTAATATTTAATGCATCAGGTCGGTTCAATTTGCTCTCAATTAAAAACTTGGTACCTTCGAACTGCTTTCTACTTCACAACAGCCAGTCAACTCATAACGTAAAATTGATTATTCCCGTTGTAAGTAGTACCAAGAGTTTCAAGATCACAAAAAAAACAGAACAAAAGCCTAGCGTGAGCGACCACCTGACCCATACAAAGAATGACTTTTGTGCATCCATATGTCTTGGAAGTTCATGTAGTATAGAAATCGTAGTAAATCGAATTCTATTGTCCATTTTTCGCATTCCTCAACGGTGGGCTTGCCTGGGTACTCGATTCGTGAATGGATATACGCACTTTTACAGAGAAAAAGCGACTTCTTTGTTAGATATTTTTAAATGGCCCTATGCACTCGTTGTATAGACAGGAAGTGGCTTATTATTGACTATTTAAAGTACTCCGAGATGCTTAGCGAAAAATAGAAATAGTCACTTGAATGAGGATTGAAGTTTGAGGAAAAGAACAACTTTTAAGTATATCAGTTGCGACTCTAATATGCACCGTCTGTGAAAATATTGATTGAATTTTCTTTTGTGTTTTTAGCAAATTTTATGAAAAGTTGCTTGCCTTAAAAACTCCTAATCTCCGCAAAAATCATAAATATAACGTATAGTTGTTGCAGAATTATACCGTTGACTCTTACCGCCATAAATAAACTACCTGATTAAAGCCTATTGTAACGCCGCAATCTTTTCAAAGCTCAATAAATGGGATCAGGGCCGGCTTGAAAATGTATACCACACCACATGATTTATTTTTATAATTTAAAATAATTTTAATTAATTCTACTACAGATGCATTTAATGTAGGAGAAATATTATTTCTCCTAATATTGGATTTTAATTGGTGCCATATTAGCTCAATAGGATTGAATATACAATAGTACGGAGGAAGACGCAACACTGTATGCCCATTTTCGGCTGCAAGTTTGTCACACTCGTATTCCTTATTTATTTTAAAAGCTTTTAATACTTCTAGCAGTTCTCGTTTTTTGTTCGGGTTTGTTCTGGTTCAAAATATAAATCATTTTCAATCATAAAATTTTGAATTTCTTTTTTATTGCGGACTGACAGATCAGAATTTCTTTTTGTATTATTAGAATTGGGAATGATTTTTGCTTGCCGACTATGATAACTAGCATTGTCCATTAAAATGACGCTATTTTCAGGAGTTTAAACCAATCTTCAAAAAGTTGTGCGTCGGTATCTTGATGGTAATCTAAAGAAGAATCTGCTATGTTTTTAGCTGAAAGCAGCAGACAATTTGGAACAAACCCGTTCTCTGAACCTGCATGTAATATTGCGATTCTTTTGCCTTTATTTGATGGTGCCTTGGTTTGACAAGCATCCATCGAATTAAAATTTCTACTCAACAACGATTGATACACATTTTTAATTATTAGTTTGGCATCGGTAGATAAATGCTTTCTTTTAAAAATGATTGAAGATGCCCCCCTATCAGCACAATTCCAAGGACGCCACATTCTACCACTAAAAGGTCTAACTAAAAATTACTCGCCGGAAAACCACTAAAGATTAAAATTATTAAAAATCACTTTGTATTTATATATGCATCAGGCATAGGTATAAATTGAATTTGTATACCTGGTCCGGCTCTGCTCGAAAAGGTTTAAAAATTTGGGATTTCCTTATTTATTTTATGGTCGAAGGGATAATGCGGTTTTATTGCAGTCAAAAGATCAACGATATAATTCTGCAAATACTATACAGAATTTTTCAAAAAAATTTTAAAGGTTTTCTTTTCTTATTTTTTTCCACTCTGTACGTTATATTTATGATTTTCTAGGATGAGTTTTTAAGGTAAGCAAATAGTTCTTTCCCTAAAATCACAGATTAAAAAGTTTTCCATATGTTGCCAATATTTTCACACACGCTGTAGACTAGACTGTAGAACCCTAAAATATGTAAAGTTGATCAGTGCTCGAAATGTAATAAACATTTTAATTATACAGGGTATTGTAAAATATACAAAGCAATGATATTTACCATATCTCCCTATTTTAAGGATTTTTTAATTTGCCTTATAGTACTACAGCAGGTTATCAGGATTTCAGACTGATCACGACCTAAAGTTTTTTGAGTTTTTTTGATGATTTAATAAGGACTTGAGAAGGAAATTAACAAAAACGGACATTGGCAACGTTGCGAAATCATTGAGAATCATATTTACATATGTAAAAAAAGTTATCGCGCCTCGTCCGTTTTCAAGCAGAAATCGTGTATTGTGGCTCGGAAAATGGGGGGAAACTATGAACTGACATTTTGACACACGCATTTTTTAGCAAAACCGTTTTCAGTCAACACAGCACGTGTATGAATAATAATGCAATATGGGGGACATAGCTGATGCTGAGTTGTTATAGACAACCAAGCCACGCAGCAAGCCGTCCCATGCGCGCGCCTTGTGCCGCGATCATGAATTATACCGATACGAGATCCGACTCCGCTGTCCTCCCTGCAGCTGCGCAACACGTAAAATGTCCGCTCGACTCAATTTATTATTTTTTAGAGTGTTATCAACCATTTAAAAAAAAACGCGGGCGCTGTAACTTTTTGATACCCCTTTTCTTTACATCTTTTATTTAAACTATGGAATTTTTGCAACACTCAAAACGTCCGTTGTCGATGAATTCACGTTTTCTTTTTATATTTTTAATATGATTTCATCAAGAACGGAAGATGTATAACAAAAAGACGATCTGCTTTCTTACTGACTGAAATCACTCTGAGGGGTAAGCGCAGCGTTGCCGAAAGTTTTCGCTCGAGTAAAACTTTCTTATTTTTTATTATTCTAGCCATTAGTCATTGACAAGATGAAGATGTGATAACAGAACATTTTGGACAACGGGCTGCCGTAGTATTAGAACGATATCCAATGTATACTTTTAAAGTTATCGAATTATAAAGTTTTGTTCATAAATTTTATAATCGAAAAAGGGGTTACGGTCTTTATCGACTGTTAATGTCTTTCAAACTCTTAAACAAATATCCATGATTATCGTTAAATTATTAGTGGAGTCGATCCGGTTTACGAAAATCCCTTGACGAAATCGCGTAATTTTTTTTCCCCAATCGATACAGTAGGATCCTCTCGACATTCTGACATGATTTGTAGGGGGCGCCGCATTGGGGGGGGGGGGGGACGCCCCATAAATCTAACGGATTTTCCTAGATAACTCAGCCGGTTCTGATGCTACAAAGAAAATGGGAAGGGTCGAAATTGAAGAGCTTGACATAGCGCGTAAGCTCGAACAAACCTGATCCCGATATCTCGATGAGTTCGCAAATTATCGCGATTTTTAACTGCAAAACAATAAAATTTAATTAATTATATCTCGAGAAGGGACGAGTTTGTTCGAGTTTTTCTCGTCAGACGCACCGTTTTTGATTAAAACCACTAAATTCATATTGAAACTCATTATTATTAACATTGATAAAATAATTAATGATAAATTTTGTTTCATAAAAACTGTTGAAGTGGGCAATTCGATGCGTCTGATGAGAAAAACTCAAGAGATCATTTTTACGTAGAATTGACCAGGCTATTCAGAAAAAATATGCACATGGAAAAATGTCAGTGGCGTACCATATTTTTTGTAAAAAATATCAAAGGACACGTTCGCAGGGACGCCACTGGTGGAACAATTGAATAACTTTTCTAACTAAAATGTGTGGTTCTATATTCTATTAACACATACCAACATTGAACATAATATTTAAAGTATTTTCGGAGATATTAAATAGTGGCAATTTCTTGAGTCCCGCGACCAGCGCGCATTTGAGAAAATTTTTTGCCAATCCCCCCTCGTAGCTGATAAAAAAATGAACAAATTGAATCCGGCCGATCCGCGTAGCTCGATTAATAAACTACTTATTAGCATTTATGTATAACCCCAACCCCCCACCCCCCAACTCCCCTCCTAATTGCCCCACCAACCCTAGCATCCGGCCTATCAAAGTACTGGGAATCACCCGTTGATTCGCGAAAAAATGATGCCCCAACTCCGCCCCTTCTCGAGATATAATTAATTAAATTTTATTGTTCTCGCAGTGAAAAATCGCGATAATTCGCGAACTCATTGAGATATCGGGATCGGGTTTGTTCGAGCTTACGCGCTCTGTCAAGCCCTTCACATTTTTTTGTAACATCAGAACCGGCTGAGTTATTTAGGAAAATCGTTTGTAGGTTAGATTTACGGGGCGTGCCCCCCTCCCCCCCGATGTGGCGCCCCCTACAAATCACGTCAGAATGTCGAGAGGATCCTACTGTATCGATTGGGGGGAAAAAAATTACTCGATTTCGTCAAGGGATTTTCGAGCCGTTTTCGCCAGAACGACTCCACTAGGGACGGCAATACCTAACCTCAAATATAGTAGCGTATGAAAACGCTGCTAAATACATGATAAATAGACATTAAATTGATTTGTCAGTCTGCAAAAAAAAAGTTTTTCAGAACGGACAGCTTTTTAAGGATTCAATTATTTCATGTTTGAATACTTTCAACCAACATGAATACGATTTTTCATTGAAAAATCCAATATTTTACTTTTCTTGTAATTCGGATAATAAAAGCAGCCAAAGTTTTACGATTTTAGCGCAGTCGGATTTTAGAGCGACCGGATTATTCGAACACACCCGACGAAATCATTAAAATGAAATAATTAATAAAATTGACACGCCACTGTGTATCCATCGTTTCTCGACCTAGGCTCCCTTTACGCCCGATTTGGCACCATATACGACCCATTCAAAAGAACAATCCATTCAACAGGTATCGGACGGAGTAGGGATGATAGTCGCACGTCTTCAAAAACGGAGAACTTACCCTAAAATTGACATATTCAGTTGAGCAATCATCTCGGGAAGTTGACCTAGTAAAAATCAGAGCGTGCTTTAATCAAAAGAAAAGAAAAAATATGAAGACTGAAGTAAGAAAGTCACACCAGCCGATATCAGAAAGCAGAAAAATTCGTAAGCCTTTAATGGAGAAGAAGCGGCGGGCAAGAATCAATGACAGCTTGGAAACATTGAAACAAATTTTACTCGACTCCAAAACGACACTGAAAGAATCCCAAGAGAAAAATGGACAACGTGCAGCAAAACTCGAAAAAGCCGATATTTTGGAAATGACGGTGAGGTATCTCCAAAATCTTCATTATAGGCTGCATCAGTTAAAAGAACCTGGCGATGAAATTCTTGTGGCTCCTGCGCGAAAAGAAAAGAAAAATCGTCCTGGCGACAGTTCCTGTGATAGTGTAAAATTGGGAGTAACACTGTATCCCAAAAAATTGGCCAGTGGAGAAATAGTTTTCGTAGTTCCATCGAGTTTTAGTCAAACGGTTCAACAACGTCGTCAAAATAGTGTAAAAAATAGCGGTGGACAGTTATCTGTGTGGAGACCTTGGTGATGGTACATTTTGCAACTGAATTGCAAATATTTGGATAAAAAGTACTTGGCATTTTCTAACGCAAAATTCTATAAATTAAATAGTATAACATGTTATTTGTTTTTAATCTTTGATTTTGCCCTACAGATAGTAATGTTAACTGTACATATTGATATTATGAGTGAATTTTATGCAGAACTGAAAGAATTTGTTATTATTTTATTTTGTTGGCTTTAATTTTTCTGTGATAAGGTAGATATATGGATTTGTAAATAAAGAATTATTAATTAGTAAGACAAATGATCGTTTTTATTATTGCGGCATTTATGTTCGTATATATTACTAAATTTCCTTCTTTTATACAGGGTGTCCGCTAATTAATGGTACATGGAAAAACCACAGACTCCTTACGTACAAATATTACGATTTAATTATACCTACCTATATCCGAAAGTTGATATTAACTGAGATACAGGGTGCTAAAACTTCATTTTTGTTTCTCTCTAATAACTAATAACAAAAATGAAATTTTAATGTACAAGGGGCATTTTTCGCAAATTTATTAGGTCATAACTTTTTGTGCCTTAGTGTATTTAAGTTTTTAATGAAAATAATACTTTTCTCATATTTATTACGTAAAAAAAGGATACTAAATTGAGGTCGCCAAGAGTTACCGTTTTGGAGATATATGCATTTGAATTATTTAGTGCACCCTGCCCAATTACTATTAATTTGCAAACAAAATTTTTCTTAAATTAAAATATGAGAAGACAAATGAAATTTAGAGATGCAGTTGCTATGTAACCTCCATGTTGTTATTTGTTCGGGATTTTTCATAAGTTACTTTAAGAAAGAACATTTTGTTTGCAAATTAATATTAATTGGGCAGGGTGCACTAAACAATTCAAATGCAAATATCTCCGAAAAGGCAACTCTGGGCGACCTGAACTTAGTATATCTGTTTTACGAAATAAATATGAGAAAAGTATTATTTTCATTAAAAACTTAAATACGCTAAGGCACAAAAAGTTATGACCTAATAAATGTGCGAAAAATGCCGCAGAAAGCGTACGTTGTACATTAAAATTTCACAAAAAAATCAATTTCTCGTCCAAAAAAAACATAATTGCCAAATTTTGTAAAAAAACGTTGGTTTCTCTCAAAGTTATTATAGAAAAACAAAAATGAAGTTTTAACTTTAACGCCCTGTATCTCAGTTAATGTCAACTTTCGGATATAGGTAAGTATAATTAAATCCTAATATTTTTACGTAAGGAGTCCGTGGTTTTTCCATGTACCATTAATTAGCGGACACCCTGTATATAAATTTCACGTTGAGTTTTCAACCGATCCGAGCTCATGTTTAATGAGCTAATGAGTTTCGAGGCTTTAGAAATAATGCCAAATGACATGCACGTGATTTTTTTTAACCGTTAAATTTAACATTGTTCTCCAAATATATGACATTATTATTAATTTTTTTTAAATGTCACAGGAACAAGGTTGTAAGGGTAAATAAGAAAAAACTTTTTTTTCGAGACATGTGTTGAAATTTTGAAAAATAATATGCAAAAAAGTATAAGACTTAACAGTCACGTGACTGCTCATCTGCATATCATGTGGCATTATTCTTAAAGCAGAAACGAATAGCAAAGTCAACATTGATTTTAATCAATTAGGGAATAATATCTATCCCACATGAGCGGACTTTATGACTAACACTGTACAGGGTGATCATGATATTAACTTTTTTTATTTTTCATACTTAAGAAAAATTAAAAAGGTTGCTGTACAGGGTTTTTCAAGTGGTATTTCCAAAGGGATAAAAATCACTAAAAAAGTAGGGTAATTTTTTTCATTGTTATCACAAGACCGCAATACATACAAAATAACGCAGCTGGTCGCTACCTGATTAAAGCGGCAGTCACTGGGAACTCTAGGACGAGAGATCGTAGGTTCAAACCCCACGGCCGGTAAACCGATTCTCACTCGGTGGATTTTAGTGGTATAAGACAAGGTGTTACTGTAGATAACGAAGAGTGAAAATTTGATCATCCCCTATCCCTACCCCATCCACGCCGGTAACCAGATCCGATATCTCGTGGGCCGGAGGTACGGTACGCACTCCTCAATCGGTAGGTAATACCACAATGCGAGAAACAAAGTGTTGATAGCCCTTGGAGGAGCAGTGTATGACGGGGATCGTGGTTCGGAGCCCACGGTAAGCTGTAGGTTCCCACGAGAATACCCCCAGGCTAAATAAAATGGAGGGTTGAAATGAAAGTTTACTTAACAGCCAGGATTACACAAGAAGATCAAATTGCCACCTACATTTTATCAATAAAATTTTAAATCGATTAATACCTGCCGATTTGCTTTTGTTAACCCTAAGAATTCACGGGGAAAAAATACCTGCACCATAGATGAAAGTTGCCGGCGTATAAGTGTCATATTACCCTTTAAAAACCATTCCCTTAAAATGGGGTTAAATGTGGGTTTTTATTAAAAAAACGTCACCCTTTTGGAAAACCTTTGTTAGTTATGCACCTTGCTTGGAACCTTATTCTTTTCGGTTTATTGAATTCAAAAAAATAATATGTAGGTTAAAGCTTCCTCTTTATGATGATAAGAAATACAGGGTGTCCCCGGACGGGGACGTTAAACCACAAACTTCTCGATATAAACTAATTCTTTATTAAAAATTTTGCTTGCAAAAAAATTATGATTTGTCATTAGAAAATTTACTTTTTGTATACAGAGAGGTCAAAATGTTAGTTAGAAGTACCTTTTTCGAAAAAGAAAATTGATTCCTGTATACAGGGTGTTTCCTAACCTCTCTGAAAATTGATGGAGGTGAATCCGCACCTTATTTTAAGACGAAAATATAGTATAAAAGTTTGTCGCATGTCGCTTCGTTTTCGAAATACAGGGTGTTAAAGAAAATATTCCAATATTTTATCATCCCGTCAAACCAAACTGTATAGATCCGACAACCGTGCCTCGGTCGAGGTAAATGACGATTCTGACGAGCCTTGCTCGCACGTGCGATTAAGTAGTGCAGTTTCTCTGTAGTAACAGGTGGCGGGTGGCAGCGGGGGATAGCGGGGCTATGGCGATTTAACATGGAAAAGGCGCACAGTTTTTGTGTGCCCCGCGCTGTTGTCTGTTCGTGCATATAGTTAGAAATTCGAGCGTGCATGTTTTAATATTTTAATCTTATATATTTATTAAGTTAAAATGAATAGTTATCGGTGGACTATTTAAGAAACAACTTTAGCTTTTTGAGTTTGGAGCAAAAAATTGAAGTGAAGAACACCTAAACCCGAAATTAGTTTAACGCAGACCACAAAGAGTAAATCTAGGGACTTTATTAGAAAGTTTAAAAATGAAATATATGGAAAAAAAAATATAGAGGGTATTCCAAACTTAATGAGGCTGTTATTGATCAATTTTCTACAATTAAGAACCGAAGAAGGAGGGACTCTACGTTTAAGCACTGTCTGTGTAGGGTCGATAGATGTTGTGTATTTCGATAAATGCTTGATATGATTTTAAACCATTTTATTTAAGGATTTAAATTAAAAAACACTGAAAATATGAAGAATGCCAACTTGTCAGTCTCGTGGCTCGATTCGTTCTCGTCATAAAAGTTAACTATTGTTCTCGTCTTGGTTGCGCCTAATGACGTAGCCGTAGATGGAGTAGTGGTATTAGACATCATTCGGTTTTCTTGATAACTCGTAGATGGCGGTAGTAGTATTGGACATCAATCGGTTTTCTTGATAGCTCGTAGATGGCTTTAGTAGTATTAGTAGTGGACTGTATAAATATTGTTACGAGGGTTGCATGCGACGACGTTAATATCCGACATCTATACACGCTAAGAAAACCTTTCTTATTTTCCAAAAGTTGTATCTCCTTGTGTAAAATTAAAAAATAAATAAAAATATGTTTTAACTAACGCATTTTATTATTACTTTTTTTCTTTCTACATTTAAAACGCCTAGAAAGTAATTGTTTGGTCGTTACACAAAAATAAAATTTTAAAAATAATTTCACCATACTTGTGAACCCCCTCTATCATAGATCACGAGCCGCCACTGGTCACACCACTAGAACCAATAGTGTATCAATATTAAGACGAAAAATTACCAAAAATCAAATTTCAAAAATGTGACATATCACTTTTGATGCGTTAAAAATCATAATATCAGGTGATGCAGCCATGATTCAAAATTTTCAGGATGAGTAATACGGATCGGCCTTTAAGTTAATACAGAGTTCGCTTCGTATATACTTTTTTTTTAAGTTTGACTTTAACGTCAAAAGTGACAATTCCCAATATTCCTTCAAGATGGATCGCCTTCCTCAAGTACCAACAAATGATGGGGAAAACGATACAGTAGCAGTGCTAAGAAGCGCGTTCCAAGAAGATTTAGAATCAAATGTATTTTCATTAGACATCGCTAAAAATATAACGAAATACGCTGTCGACGATGAGTTAAGCTTAAAAGAAACTGCTCAACATGTTTTGGAGGTAAAAAATGATCATTGGAAACATACTATTTTATACTATATATACATATATCATTATGATAAGGACATACCAAATTTCAGGGCTTTAAATTATCAGGATCTATAATACAGAAAGCCATACTTTCTACCACCCGATCAAATCCAGCTGGAAATATTTAATGCACATTTTAGGACGCCAACAGATAGGTTGGTGAACAAATTTGAAAAGAATTTTGTGTCCTAAAATACAAACAAAATATTTCCAGTCGTTTTTCAAATACTGAATTGTAATCCTTTAAAATCCTCGCCATAAACGCCATAAGTATATTTAAAATATTTTTTGAAGAAAAAGGCAAAAAAAATAGTTAATGGATTTTAGACATTTTTAAATCTAGATAAACCAAGAATTTGTTACCGAATCAGATATAATAAAAACAACCGAAGAACAAATAATAAGGGACCATGGAGAATATATGTGCAACAAAGATCTGATAGAGGAAAATGTATTCTTAAGAGAACTAACAAAACTTAAGTCATGGGACATTTTCAACAATATCGATCCAATTAATGTAGCAAGATATGGTCTCATTCAAAAAAGTGACTTATATCCAGATGTGACCAGGCTGTTTTTAGGTAATTTTTTTTGCAGAATGGGGGAAACAACCCAGTCTATCGCATCGAGCTGTAGTTGCATATACACGCAGATTCTGTCGGCACTGTACAGGGTGTCCCATTTTCGACACTTTTATAGGGTATCTCCGTAATTGATAGTGCTATCAAAAAAGTAATATAGGTGTCAGGTGCTCTTTTTGCGACAAACTTAAAATGATAAAATAGAAATTAGAACATTTTCGCTCGCTTAAGAGATACGGGGGAAAATCAACAAATTGACAATTTCTAAATTACCCTATGTTTTCTTAGTTAAAAGAAATACAGAATGCTATATACAAAAGTTTCTTTATATTGATTGTTGAATAATCTGCCGTTTTCAGAATACGTATACGGGGTCAGGTAAAAAGTTATCGGACCTAACCTCAATTTTTTAAATGGAACACCCTGTATATTGACGTTAAATGTTAATAGTCAACATAGTTGTTTCTAGGATATTAGCATTTGTTTCATGGTCTACTGTGGTTTAAAGTAATAATGTTTAATAAATCGCCTAGGAAACCAATATCATTCATGGTGTGTTATATACTAGAAAGGAGAATTTAAAATAGTATATTTTTAGATTAAAATATACAGGGTGTTCCATTTAAAAAAAATGAGGGTAGGTCCGATAACTTTTTTACCTGACCCCGTATACTTATTCTAAAAACGGCTAATTATTCAACAAGCAATGTAAAGAGACTTTTGTATAAAACATTTATCTGTACCTCTTTTAATTAAGAAAATATAGGGCAATTTTGAAATTGTCAATTTTTTGATTTTCCCCTGTATCTCTTAAGCGGGCGAAAATTTTCAAATTTTGATTTTACCATTTTAAGTTTGACCCAAAAAGAGCACATGACACCAACATTGCTTTTTTGATAGCCCCTATAAAAGTGTCGAAAATGGGCTACCATAGGTTTGTTCCAACACCCTATTTTTGTATCGTTCTAGAACCGTCACGAAACTGTTGGAATCGATTTTGTGCGCAGGCGTTAATTTTGCACTGTTTGTTGCCGATGCACAAGGGAGGCAAGGTTGGTACGTTTTTGTGACCATTCTGTGTAAAAATCTCAGCTGATCGCCTGTCTGATTCTAGGAAAGAAGTTTAGTAATTAGTTAATTATCATAACATTCATAAATCACAACCCTACTTTTGTTGTTTTGATTTCTTCGTCTAAGCTTGAGTATTATCTTTTTTCGTTCCGTTTTGTTGTATTTAATAATCATGAAAGAGAATAACGTTTAATGTTAAGAATATCTTGTAAGTTTGGGAACCGGATTATACAAATTTAATAAATAAGAATAAATTAAATAATCAAAATATTAAGCAACAACTCCTACAAAACAAGGCTAAAAGAACTGAATGAATGCCAGGAATACAAAAACAACGGTTAAAATTCTTAGGGCGCAAGTCAGTACAAGCGGTTCCTGGTCTTGGCCATGTATCGTTTTTACCGTTCAGGAACTGGTTTGCGAACGATCACAATTTGGTTGGAACACCAAAGGGATCGCCAGCTACACCGTTTTGTGTTGGTTGGAACGCCTTTCGACTACTACGCATGTGCGTGACCGTACATTGTACGATTTTTAGGGTGGTTGGAACGAACCTTATGTACCTCTCTTGAGCTTCGATACATTTCGACCAAAAGGAAGAGATATGTGGAAAAGTTCTATCGGGCCTCATCGTGGTAGATAGATAACGGCGGAAGATCGGAGCACGCGTTTTGGTTTGGCAACATCGTAATACAATAGCACGATTAATTTACATTATAGTTGATAAGTGAATATATACAGAGTGCCCAAGATAAATGGGGATCTCGTTAATGGTAACAGAAACAACGTCGATTAAATGGAGAAAAACAATATTTTAATATTAACCTCGGAAAACAATTAAATCAGAAATCAAATATTTCAGTTTTTTCTTTAAATAACTGAAAACTTAAACTTCTTGTGTGGGAACAGGGTTGTCCACAGCGTACTTTTGTACCGAATTCGGTACACTTTACAAAGTTTTGGCTGGTACCACTTTCGAGTTTTTGGTGCGCTTCTGATGAACATTTTTTTTAGATCTTTTTTAAAATTTGTTCTTTTTAGTTCTTCACTGTCGTGGTGAATGTTGGTACATTTTCACCATATTTGATACAATTTTGACGATCCAGACGGTACAAAAACTTTAAGCCTTGGAACAACGCTGTGTGGGAACATTTTAGAAGTTTTACACCTAAGCATGTAGATACAAAAAAAACATCCAGACATCCGAAGAGTCACCCATTTAAATATAATAAACCATTTCCATAAGACATTGTATCATAAGAAATATATTTTTTCAAAATTATTTTAGATTTTCGTCTGGATACATATCTCCATCAATGCAAAATGTGTTTACCCCAGACTGAAAGAAAAAAACATATCTTCACAAAGGAAATAAAGTAAGAAATATAAATTTTTAGTTCTGTAAATAAATTAATGAAACCCTCGATATTGTACCTAAATTATTATACCTACACGAACTATTTTGAGAAGGTTTTAATAATTTTTATGTCATACCAGTGCATTATTGTGTTTTATACCTTAGATACCATCTACATAATGGGATACTTTATGCCCGTGCGGGCATAAAGTACACATTATGTCCCGCGCTGGCATTAAGACGCAAAAAATAGTTTTCGATTAACTTATTCTTTAGTAACAAAATATAAATTTAAGTTTATATATTATTTACATAGAACTGGCAATTCTGGAAGGTTCCGCTGATAGGTAAATTTCCTGCAGCAAAGGTTGACTCATGTGTGGGTCTCTAGTTTCTGTAAGGAAATGCCAGATCCAGATATTACGCCTGTCAACCTCCTAAAACTAATTTTTTGAGGATATGCTATCCTCTAAATATCCTTCAGCAACTGTGGTACTCTTGCATCCACCATGGCGCTTCAGCGTAGTCATACTTGCTACAGCCTCTGCTAAAAGAGTTGCCGACGTTCGACGTAAACAATGACCAGTGTACTTTTCGGGGTTGTTCAAACCCAAATATCTTGCCATAATACAGGGAATTTTCCCAAATGTGGTTTTTCTAACAGGTTGTATAGTACAGCGGCCTTGTCTGTAGGTTTTGCGTTGCCTTTTCAGCTTTTTTTTCAATTTCGTCGGGAATTTCAAAACCTTGTTCCATTTTTGATTTTGACACATTTGAATACTTATATCCCTGTTTCTCTGCAGGGAAACCTCTTGAAGCGCGTTTAACCCTTCTGGGGGGTGGTTTTTGGCCGTTTTGAGGGGTTGCGCAACCCAAATGTGAAATTGTGACGCCACCATCGTGTTCAGCATCGTCGAAACGGGGGGGGGGGAGGGTGCGGTACTCTTGTTCCGGCTGAAAATATTTCGATTTTGCGGGATTTTTTCCGACTCACAGAAGCCACAGTCGCAGATAAAAATAAAAAATTGATAAATGAAATTAAATTTAAAAAAAATATTTATTATTTAAAATGAACTGCTATGACATAAAAGTTTGTATGCACCACGGGTACTAATAGATATATACCTTCGGGCGACTTATGAACCCTCGGGCCGTAGGCCCTCGGCTTTGTAAGACTGTCGCCCTCAGGGCATAATCATCTACTTAGTACCCTTGATACATAAATAACTATTTTTATTTCAGCGAATATGAAAAGGTAGATATGAGGGAACCTAGAAATTTTTCTCCCAACAATAAAACAAAATACATTTTTTTTTTAATTTCACAATCTTTCAGCGTCGAGAACTTTTTTTACATGTATTAGTTCATCCATGGTATATTTTGGTTTAATTCTCGGTAGAACCGACGTTATTTTTATTATAATCAAATCCTATATTATTTTAGAGCAAGGAAATGCAGTTCACAAACACGAGGAAATGAAAATAATTCTGTAACAAAAAAATCTAAATTATCATTCGATCCGAAGGAAATAATTTTTTACAATTATGAGACTGGCAGAAATTATGAGGTAATTATGAACGTGTACTTGTTGGTTATCTCAGTTCAATTTTACAAAATACAATTTGTTTATAGTTTCAATGTTTATTTATTTATTCCAAGTCATCGTATAGTATTTAATGGCAGACGAGTATATATAATTCAAATTGATGTCCCTAAATGACTTAAATTTTTTTAAGAACATTAAAGGGAACACACCTTACATATTTTATGAAGAACTTCAAGCCCAGTGGTTACAAGCCCGCATTGGACTGGAATCACTGAAATGGCTTGCACACACTCTGCAGTCCACCCTCGCTCTGTTACGTGGGTGCAAGGAAGTTAAAATATTTTTAATAAACAACGTGTCCAAGATAAGGAGGGCCAGTACAGGGATCTGGGAAACCGTAAGAGATACGAAGTCGGTTAAATGAAGGTAAAGTTGCGCATTTACGTGCCTAATAATATGCCGTTTAGAAAGTTTTAAAATTCTGAAAAATCGTTTTATTGTTTTTTTTTGAGATCGAATTCTATAGTAAATTGCAATTTTACATTGCCACTTTTTAACAGCGTTAATTGTTTTGTAATCAGACGAGTCGTCTTCGAAGGGCCATTGTCAACTATATTTTTTTAAATACGGTCCTGTTTTTCTGATATTGGAATTTGATAGCTTTTTTTCTTCCGAATGGAACGATGTATGACACATTGTGGTTTAATGACGTGTCGAGGGTTTTTTGAACAACATCTGGAAATTTTGGGATACGGTCCTGTATTTCTCCTAATTTTATAAATAATATATCATAAGTAAGCTTTAAATTTTTACTTATGTTGGACTAGTTCAATAAATAACAAATAATTTAATAATAAACCACAAATGAGTGAACAAAATAAAGAAACATTATTTCAAACTTCTGTTGTGTAAAAAGTAGGCGCTTGAAACAAAAAAATTAAGATGGTAACGCGTGATTTGTTTCACTTGACATTCCCAGTGTGATCGTTTGAGAGCGTTTTAAGAGGTTTTCTATTTTCCAGAAAATATGGAACATAATTTTACAAATGCTGAAAAGTTTGATATTCTATCTCATGTTTTATTTTATCTCAAAAAAACTGTTATGTGGCAGTTAGAAGATGTTATTTGTGCTTAGAGAATAACGGAATCATTTTGAACACCTGATTATGTAGTTTGTTACTTTTTTTCGTTGTTCATTTTATTACTTTTGGAATGATTTTTGTTCACTTATTAGTTGTTTTTATTATTAAATTATTTGTTATTTATTGACTACTCGGAATATTAAAACTTTCTAAACGGCATATTACACTGGGAAACAAATTTCAACTTTTTTTTTGTTTCCTGAACAAAACCTATTTTTTTGGATTCAACTGTACCCAAGTAACTAAAAAATACCTATTAAAGATTTTAGTTGGCTCGCAAAAAAAAAAATCTCAATTATTTGTTACAAAATTTTAATTCATAGGCATATACAATGGACATACAAAATACAGATAACAATATATTGTTGGTTCAACAAAAGCAACTAAATAGCACATTTTTATCATTGAATCCAAAGTTTAGACACTCATTTTGCGCTTCTTAGCTTGCCTTTTGAAAGCAGCCTCTGGGGCATCTCTCGTCTCATGTTCGAAATATCCTGGTGGAACCTCTCACCGTGTTCGTCACTTACAGCACCACAATTTTCCGGAAAGTAATCCAGATGAGAATCCAGGAAATGAATTTTCAACGACATATTACACCCTAGGTTTTGGTAACACAAAAGAAGTTGGGCAACCAGGTCTTTATAATTTTCTGCTTTTATGTTTCCCAAGAAATTTTTTGCAACCATTTTAAAGGCATCCCAAGCGTCTTTTTCCTTGCCTTCAAGTATGGAATCGAATTGCGCATCTCCGAAAAGTTTCCTAATCTGGGGACCCACAAATATTCCCTCTTTAATTTTAGCGTCACTGATTCTAGGGAACTTTTCTTTTAAATAACTAAAAGCACGGCCTTCTTTGTCCATTGCCTTCACAAAATTTTTCATAAGTCCCAATTTTATATGAAGTGGCGGTAGTAAAATCTTTTCTGGGGCAACTAATGGCGCGCTGGTCACATTTTTCTTTCCTGGCTCAAAAGACTCTCTCGGTGGCCAAATTTTCTTTCTGTAGTGATCCGATCGTGCTCGACTGTCCCATTCGCAGAGGAAGCAGCAGTATTTGGTATAACCTAGCTGCATTCCAAGCAAGATCGCCACAACTTTTAAATCCCCACAAATTTGCCATTTATATCTTTCATATTGTATGGTCTCAAGTAACAATTTCAAATTGCTATATGTTTCTTTCATATGGACTGCATGACCAATTGGGACTGAAGGCAATTTGTTTCCATTATGGAGTAACACAGCTTTAAGACTTACTTTTGAGGAATCAATGAAAAGTCTCCAGTCTTTTGGATCATAGTCCAGATTTAAAGCTGCCATTAATCCCTCAATGTCCCTACAGGCTACCAAATTGTTATCCATGTTAAAAAATGGTGTTAGGTTTTTCTGACGGCTTCGGTACACAGAAACTTTTACTTCATCTTCAAGTAAATTCCATTGTTGCAATCGAGAGGCCAATAGTTCTGCTTTTGTCTTGGGCAGTTCCAAATCCCTTATAAGGTCACTTAATTCACTTTGACTTATTTTGTGAGGCTTTTTACTTGGAAGTTCACAGACAAAATCGGAGTCTTGCGAGGTTGATGGGCCGGCGACATTTTCCGGTACACTACCGTTTGAATCCTCTTGATCATCATCAGAATGAAGGGTATATTCCTGAGGTGGATTAGGTATAGGCAACTCGTCACTATGAGGCACCGGGCGTATGGCGGATTGTAAATTTGGATACTGTATCGCAGACCTTTTTTTCTCTGAAAAGCCTTTTTTGATGGGAGGTGTCAAACAAAAGTAACAGTCAGTAACGTGGTCTTTCGGTTCTCGCCAGATCATAGGAACAGCGAAGGGCATCTTACGGTTTTTTCCACTTAGCCAGCCGCGAATGTTGGACGCACATTTGTAGCAGCAGATATGGGGAGCCCAATTTTTATCCTGGTCTCCAACTTTGCAGCCAAAATACAAGTGGTAAGCCTTTTTTATTAAAGGGCTAAGCGTACGTTTTTGTTTCACAAAAGTCATTTCACCACATATATAACAAAAATGATCCGGCTTATTTACACAAACTCGCGACATGTTGCTCAAAACTCTCTAATTTCTCAAATACGAACAGCTCTCGATCAACTGGTGGTTGAAATACAACTAACTAACAATTTAGGATTTATATTATATGTATTTAAACCCCTTATAAAGTACACCTGTTATAATAAATCCAGGTATTTCTCATTTAATGGTGAAATTTTCCCATATATTAAGGGCAGGTAGGTAAATTATCATAATTGGGATGGATCTATAAAACCGGAGCCAACTGAGCCTTTTGCAAGACAGATTGTTAATTAGTATAATACAATAAGTAAGATTTTGCTATTTTGGTCTCGGAAACATTTTTGCTGTTCCCCAGTGATTAGACACGTAAATGCGCAACTTTACCTCCATTTAACCGACTTCGCATCTCTTACGGTTTCCGAGATCCCTGCACTCGCCCTCCATATCTTGGACACGGTGTATAGTAGTTTACAATATACCATTGATCTTTTCACTGCCATAAATTCCTAATTAGCCCTCTGACCATAAAATGCCATAAAATTTACATCTCTTCGGGCAGAGCCGGAGTACAAATTCTATTTACCTGCATCCCAAATTATTATACCATTTAAAGTAGGTGTATCTTTAATTCAAAATAAAAATCAATCAATATGTAGATAGCTACATTTTCAAGCCGACGACCCGTTTATTGCGGTTTGAAGACTTTGAGGTATACAGAATAGGGATTAATCAGGTAGTAGATTTATTGCAGTAAAGGTTAACGATATAATTTAAACTATACTATAATTGCTTGTGAACATAACTGTTATTGGATATATTTTTCGGTCTTGAACCTATTAGGACTCCAACTTGTAGAGAGGGTGTTATGGAAATGACATTATATTTAAATGGGTGACTCCTTGGGTGTCCTAGAGAAAGTCTACATACTTTTTTTTTAAATCGAATATCTAAATACTAAGGTCAAACCCTTTTTACCCACATACTGTGGCGCCGTTCCATCTGGATTGGACTTAGCAACAACGTGGGTCACTAGAGTATACTAACAGTGATGTCAGATCATACCGCGTGTCTCGCCCTTGCTTGGATACCGGCCGCGCACCACTATCGTTGCTTCAGTATGTTTCGAGACTCGGGGGGTTCCACGTGCTTGACGTATACGAATTTTAAACGTTTTGTTAGTTGTAGCATTATCCCATTTTTTTTCTGTTGTGAAATAATTCATAATAATAAATGTTGTGATGTGATTTCAAATTTGTGTGATATTATCTACTGTTGGTTCTGTTGAAAAACATACTTTTTGTATTTATTTTTCTATGGAATTTAATTATAAAACGGATTATTTTAAAATTAGATCGTAGGTAAAAGAGTATGTACTTTAAAATTGTAGTTTTTTTTCTAAAAAGTTTGAAACAGAAGTGATAGCGCGCGTCAAAGACGTATTGTTGTCAAAAAACTGAATACGTGCGTTTAGAATTCTGTGTTGCAATATGACAACATCACCTATAATGCGCTAACCTCTTTTGAACCTCGCCTCAATAAACTATTGATTGCGAAGGTCCTCAGGAGCGGCCACGTAAATTTTGAGATTTCATATAAAGTGTATATTGCGCTTAATAATTCAAAGCGCCATCTATGGTTATTTTTCTTCAATTTATTTTCATCTCAGGTTTTGCCGGTTTAAATATAATAAGTCCTTTCCAAACACCCTGTATAAATAAATAATTATTAAATTCAGATGTACTATTTTAATTTCTTTTAGCTAAGACTTAAAATAACCAATACAAGCCATCAGTTACAGTCTATACTTTTAAAGACAGCCCCGAAATCGAAAAATTTGTATTTAAAATTTAATACTCATAGGATCGCCGCTGGAATGTCAGTAATTGTAAAAATTCATTTTACCCCCGAGATAAAATTAAATTTGGAAGACGAAGTGATTTTTGCCACTTCAGATGGTAAGCAAAATTTTGTCTGATTGGAATAAAGTTTCCATTATACTCTCTACTCAGTCTCCTCTATAATATTTTCTTGTAATTGTCGATTATAAAGCGTACCATGGTATAAATAACTAAGAGGTATGATTCCACGCCGATGGAGGCGTCAGCGGGTGACTGATTTTTAAATCTCTTATGGAGATCTATATTGTTGTAAGCATTTTTAACTCTCTTTTAAAGCTGTTAAAAGGTTTTACGCATTTAATGGTATGTGAAATGAAAGAATAATGTTATGGTATTTAGGTATATTTATTTCATGTACATACAACAAAGATTAAAGCTAGAATACGACCTAGTTATAAACAAATTAAACTATTTTTTAACTAGTTCATCTCTCGTGGAGTGAAATTATAAAGAGGTAAAAAACTCATAGCCTGCTTCAGTAGTTAAATAAAAAATATTTTAATTTCCATACATGTTTCGAAAGAATAACTAATATACCATCAGCTTCAGTGGAAAATACTTAAGAAATAAATGTTAACAAAATAAATAAAACCGTATCCATTCTAATTTTTTGTTCTTATCCTTAGGAAAGCGGAAACACCTTATCTTGCTATCAAATTTCTTTGCCTGGTTATCCATATCACAACCGAATACAGCGCACCTCACTTTATGAAAATTCAGATATTTATTTTAATAAACACACACGACTAAATAAGAAAAAATTCTGACACACTTTCAAAATTTCCATGGAAAACTAGGGCAAACGGCACTACGTGGCGACCAGCGTTGCCAGAAATCTTTGATCAAAAGTAATAGATTGACCTAATTGAACCTAATAGAATAGTAAAAACCGGTATCAGAGTAAGAAGAGTATGAAAAAAAAGGTCGTTCCTTTCTTATTAGATGGGGGCTACGTCCAGATTGAACATAAATTTCATATGGGGAGCCCCACAACAAGAATGAACATCTAAAAAATTGTTAAAATAGTAATGGATATACATACTTATTACAATTGTAAAATACTGACAACGCTGGTGGCAACGAGCAGGGGTCGCCGAGCAGCTTCGGCTATCGTCGACCGGCTCCGATGGCGCGGCGGTTGTTTTAAAAGTTTGTCCGAATCTTTTATTATTTTAGTGGTGTTTTAGCTGTAACGTGTATTATATTTCTATGCAATTAATATAAGTAAATACTTGTCTATTATTTTTCATTTCACATACCCTTAAATCCTTAAAACTTTTTAATACCTTTAAAATACAATTAAAACACCGTATAAATGTCCATAAGAAATTTAAAAATCACTCTCCCTGTGAACGGTTAGATATCTTACCTTTAATTTTTTTTTTTTTTTTTTTTTTTTTTTTAATGATCAAACACAAGCGCTATAGGAAAAATCCTTTAGGGCACTCTGGGAGTGGTGCGTGTGCGCAAAAAGTGATTCACGTTGGTTTTGAATCGTTGGAGGTTATATTCGTTGGGACAAGCGACCTCGGGAAGGTCGTTCCATAAGGATGAAGTCCTCCAGATGAAAGTATTCTTAAATAGTGAAGTTCGAGGAGTACTAAGCTTACCCACATATGGATGGGCGGCAGTGGCTCGTCGTGTATTTCTGATATTCGCCGCTCTGGGCAAGGTCAGCCGAGCACTTTCCATGAAAGTATCTGTAAAAGAGAGTCAAATCCCCAACCTGTCTTCGATGTTCTAGGCTGTCGAGGCTCTTCGTCAGCTCGTGGTCTCCAATCAGACGAATGGCCCTCCTTTCGATGGAATCCAGCAGCCGAAGAGTATGTTTGGGTGCAGAGCTCCAGACATGAGCGCAGTATTCTAGTGATGGTCGAATCTGGGCTTGTTGAGGTATGTACAACTTTCTGGTTCGGAAGAGTACACCAAGTTTCTGAGAAGCTATCTTGGCGATTGCCACAACGTGGTTATGCCAAGACATGTTTCCTTCCAGATTGACGCCCAGCAAATTAATAGATGAAGTCAGTGGGATTGCGTGTCCGTCTATGACTATATCCGGTTCTGTAATGTTAACCTTTTTAGAGAAAACTGCTGCCTGGGTTTTTTTAGCGTTAAATTCGACTTGGTTACTGTCACCCCAAGCCAAAATTTCTTGCAGGTCTTTGTTGAGGTGTGATACTTCATGCTGTCTGCGAAGATGTGCGTGCATTCAAAGAGAAAGATGAGATAAGTGTGCTATCATCAGCAAAAATATCGGATTTTTCGTTTTCACTAGAAGGTCGTTAATGTAGAGTAAGAAGAGAGTTGGAGACAATATGGACCCTTAAGGAACACCGGCATTGATGGTGAAGGTGTCTGAGAGAAATCCGTCAATCGCCACGGTCCTTAAGAAAGCTAGACAACCATGCACAGAATCGACTGGGCATACCATAGGAAGAAATTATTGTATCATGAAAGCGTACCAACTTAAACGTAGGTTTATTATAATTTGTAGTAATCGGGTTGCCTGCTTTCAAGAGTTTGACCTAGGTCAATAATCTATCAGAATTATTAAGTTCTGATCAAAAATACTATTGCTACCAACTTTCTATTTAAAAATTCTATTTTATGGTTATAGTTAAAGAAATAAAGATACCAATAAAATGTATCAGAGATCCACCCAAACTTATCGGTTTCATCTACAAATCCAACGAATATCCAAACCTGATCGAGAGGAACATACCGGGTTGCAGCAATTTTTTAAACGAAAGACAAAGTGCTGTCAATGACACGATTGATTGTGGTAGCTGCCTTGTGACTGATTACATCCTAATAAATTTGGTCCTAGTTAATAATGGCGCAACTGCCAAGTTCTTTTGGTTGTCGGAGCAGGATTTTTTTTATAAAGATGTGACAGTAAGTAGACTAATGAATTAGCTTATCCTCGACTATTTATACAGGGGTTCGAAGAACATGTACCATCGCATGTACGACACTGACTGCCAGTTTATGAAACTGAAATTTTATTTTTTTTTATGTTGACAGCAAGTAGGGTTCGAATTTTAGGCTTACTTCGATTTCGTTGAAATTAGTTTGCTAGGCATTATGGATTCGACAAAATTTTTTATAGAAAACTTTAAAACACTAACTAGTGTTGTGATCGCTCGAGCGAAAAACCGCTTGATCACTCGATTATTGAAATAACCGACATCACTCGATTATTAAAAAAACCGCTCGAGTTATCTATTCAGGCGAAAACCGTCGCCCGTCACTTATTATCTTTCACTCGATACCCGAGCTTCGCTTGACGCCGACGGAAATATACCGCTGTAGTGTGATCGAGTTAAAAAACTGCTCGTATATTCGAACAGTTTTTCGCTCGATAGGAAATAATCTAGTTAAAAACAGGCGAAAAACCAAAAAATATCGCCGGTTAAATGATAGACGACCTCCGGTCTAAGCACCGCGCGATCCGATTGGCGACGTTCGAGATTGACGTTGAGCAGGTAATACGACATACGTCTTTCTTAAAGGCACATAAACGAGAAGGTGCATATAAAAAAGTATGCCAAATCCCTTAGTTGAGTCATCGCGACATGAGTTTGGTAAAGTTTTGTTTTAACTGGCTAGCCAGCGGCGTAGTTTAGGTCTCCGATTGTAAATATTAAAAAATTAAAGGATATAATTTTAAAATTTTTATTTACTATAAATTCGAGAAAACTTCTCAAAAATAACATAATAATAGAAATTGTTAATGAAAAATAGCAAAACGAACAAAATGGTTAACAAAATATATAGAAAAATTCGTTGGTAATCTTATAGTAAACATTTTTAAATCTAAACAGGAACTTTTTATTATTAAACTCAAGAAGACTTCTTAAAAATAACATACATTATAGAAAATGTTAATGGAAAATAAGAAAACGAGCAAAATAGTTAACAAAATATAGGTATCGACAAATTTTTTGGTAACCGAAAGTAAACATTCTTAAATTTAAACAGGAACTTTTAAGTAACTATAAACATGAATTTAAAAAAATAATAACCAATTTTCTTATTTTGCCAGTCGCGTAACTAACCCTAAATTTTTGAAGGGCACACAGTGGGCACCAGATAATTTAAAGTGGAAGAATTTGACAAGCTATTTTAAATATCTACTTATTTTATGCTCGTAGATTGAGGAAGATGTGAAGAAAAATAACTCTTGGTAATACTTTTTGTTTTAAAAAAAGCACAAGAATAAACCCGAACAATAAATACATATTTGGTTAATTTTTTGCATTTTTTTTGTTTGATATCGAGACACGTGGTAAAAATTCATTATACACAACTAAATAAATTTTGGGATTTTTTTTGGTGACTACTACAATTTTTTAGCTAAACCTGTGCCCGCCCGTAGTTACGTGCCTGCTAAATACCCTACCTGATCACATGTAAACGGCTAAGCTGCCGGTGGAGCAGTCGGTGAGGTCATCGCTTGGTGAATTGGAATTTCAAGCGATTCAATCGTTTATTAAAATCGCTCGAGTATCAAGTGCTCGATTATTAAAATCATCGGTTTTTTCCAACACTACTTATTACGTCGTCAAGCGAAAATATTTTTAAACCTCTTTAAAGATATTGCCTTGTAACACTGTAAAATCCTACCCTGTATACACGAATGAGTGTTTTTATCCGTTTTAGAGCATTTCGAGTTCAATAGAGTTCTGCAACGCTGGGTTCTGGATATATCCAACCTATTTTGAAATTTTAGATGGAACTCCGTGTGAAATAAGTATAATATTTCAACCGATGAATTGCGGATTACACATTCAAAACTTATATTTGATGTGCGATAATAACACTTACAGGCAGATAGAAATAGTTGGTGATTCAGTGTGTTTTACCAGAAATATGATCAGCGTTGATGTAAGTAAGTTTTGCTAAGTAATAAATAATGTGATATTAGTAGGGTTGCGAATATAACGTTTTCATTTAGTGGCGAAACACACCTTAAAAGGCTTCGGGAAGCAAACAATCGCTCCCTAGCGAGAATTTAGGTTATCCCTAGGCTAGGTATTCCCTAAAATGTTTGGTACAAATGGGCATAAGCTACTACAATATGATACGTTTTCCTTAACTACACTAACCGCACAACCAAAAATTATGCTCAATTTCAAACTTGATTTTCTCGCAAACTGATAAATCGATTTCGCTAATTTTTTTTTTTAACTCTAACTTTTTTTATTTCAATTTTAGGCTTATACAGGGTGCAAACTGAGAATAGATTTTTACGTTAAATTTGAGACCCTATAGGGAGCAATAGCCGCAACAACGAGTGTATGATAAAATCATACTGTAGCCTCATATTTTCTAAACATTTTATTCCATTAATTTCTCTGATATCTGTAATAGTGTTGTCGTTCGGGGGAAAAAAACGGCTTGAAAATCCCTTGACGAAATCGAGTTTTTTTCCCCCAACGGATACAGTACGATCCCCTCGACATTTTGACATGATTTGTAGGGGGCGCCTCATGCGGGGGGAGGGGGGCACGACCCGTAAATCTAACCGACAACGGATTATCCTAAATAACTCAGCCGGTTTTGTTGCTACAAAAAAAATGTAGCATGACAAAATTGAAGAGCTTGACAGAGCGCGTAAGCTCGAACAAACCTGATCCCGATATCTCAATGAGTTCGCGAATTATCGCGATTTTCAACTGCAAAAAACAATAAAATTTAATTAATTATATCTCGAGAAAGGGCGAAGATGGGGCATCAATTTTTCGCGAATCAACGGGTGACACCGAGTACCTTGATATGCCGGGTTTGTTCGGCTGGGGGTATTAGGAGGGGAGTTATGGAGGGGAAAAAATATTACATAAATGCTAATAAGTAGTTTATTAATCGAGCTACGGGGATCAGGCCGGATTCAATTTGTTCATTTTTTTATTAGCTACGAGAGGGCATTGGCGAAATTTTTTTATTTGCAAATGCCTGCAATGTCGCGGCATACAAGAAATGGCCACTTTTTAATATCGCCGAAAATACCTTAGATATTATATTTAATTTTGGTATGTGTTAATAGGATATAGAACCACAAATTATAGTTAGAAAAGTTAGTCAATTGTTCCACCAGTGGCGTCCCTGCAAATATGTCCTCTGATATTTTTTACAAAAAATATGGAACGCTACTGGCATTTTTCCATGTGGATATTTTTTCTGATTAGCCTGGACAATTCTACATGAAACGATCTCTTGAGGTTTTCTCGTCAGACGCACTGTTCTTGATTAAAACCACTAAATTCATATTGAAACTCATTATTATTAACATTGATAAAATTAATGATAAATTTTGTTTCATAAAAATTGTTGGAGTGGGAAATTCGATGCATCTGACGAGAAAAACTCAAGAGACCGTTTTTATGTAGAATTGAACAGGCTAATCAGAAAAAATATCCACATGGAAAAATGTTAGTAGCGTACCATATTTTTTGTAAAAAATATCAGAGGACATGTTGCAGGGACGCCATTGGTGGAACAATTGAGTAACTTTTCTAACTAAAATTTGTGGTTCTATATCCTATTAACACATTCCAAAATTGAACATAATATCTAAAGTATTTTCGGAGATATTAAAAATTGGCCTTTTCTTGTATGCCGCGACAAGCGCGCATTTGCGAAAATAAAAATTTATTTGCCAATCCCCTCTCGCAGCTGATAAAAAAATGAACACATTGAATCCGACCTGATCCCCGTAGCTCGATTAATAAACTACTCTTATTAGCATTAGGTAATAATCCCCCCCATAACTCCCCTCCTAATTGCCCCACCACCCCCAGCCTTCGGTCTATCAAAGTACTCGGTGTCACCCGTTGATTCGCGAAAAATTGAAGCCCTCTCCTCGAGATATAATTAATTAAATTTTATTGTTTTTGCATTTAAAAATCGCGATAATTCGTGAACTAATTGTGATATCAGGATCAGGTTTGTTCGAGCTTACGCTCTCTGTCAAGCTCTTCAATTTTGCCCTTCACATTTTTTTTGTAGCATCAGAATCGGCTAAGTTATTTAGGAAAATCTGTTGTCGGTTAGATTTACGGGGCGTGCCCCCCTCCCCCCCAATGCGGCGCCCCCTACAAATCATGTCAGAATGTCGGCAGTATCCTACTGTATCGATTGGGGGAAAAAAAATTACTCGATTTCGTCAAGGGATTTTCGTAAACCGGATCCACTCCACTATAAACTCAGAACTTCTTTATTTATATTGTTACGAATTTTTTGACATAAACCTTGAATGTTCTAGATTCCTGACATGGTTAAGGATATACATAAACAAAAAGGGCACTATATATTTCTCGGAAACGTTACACATAAGGATTTCACACGATTTACGTTATGCATCAGGAATCACAGGTATATCTCAACCTTTGAATATCGAAAGATAAAGAACAACGGATCAATGTAAAAATCTAACAACTTTTATTGGGAGACAAACGCCTGGTTTACACGGATTTCGCTCTATCTCAGACATACCGCGTTGGATATCAGTGCGCTACAATACGAAACGCCCGCTGAAGTCATGTCGATTTGAGAGTTCATCGCATTATGAATTGGTCATATCTATCCGTGTTTCTTATAGTTCGAAATTCAAAGTCTCAATCTATTTTAATTGTTTTCCTTCATTTCCTTCGTTGTTTTAATAGTAACGATTAAACTCTAAGCGATTTTGCCGCTTCTATTTTACAAGAATACGAAACAAAAAATGGCATTTTTTAAATACCAATGGATAGACGGTATACATGTGCGTATATGTATATCACATATAGTGGCGTCTGTGAGTCGGACGAACATCGAAATATTTTCAGCCGGAACAAGAGTACCTCCCCCCCCCATTTTCTTTTCGAGGAAAAAACACGATGGCGGCGTCAGAATTTCTCTTTGGAGTTGCGCAACCCCTCGCTCTTTGGTAGGTTAGTGGCTTGTTTTGTTTAAGCTGCAAGTGCATGGTGCTTTTTGCAAAAATCGTGGATCAATACCAAGTATAAAGTATTTCAGGTATGTACATATCTACGAAAATATTTTGCTTATCGCATTATCCGATCTTCGGAACCGAATTTCACTAATAAGCTTGTAAAAAAAGAGCCTGTTACTCGTATATAATATAATATATATGTGGTCACTACCTAACCTTAAAATTAAAGTATTTTTAATTTGATGCATTATTAGCTGATAATAATTCCCAAGATAGTCAATATAGTACCTAATTCATTCTTAATTCTTGGTTTAGAAAAAAGTGAGGTTAAGAAACATACGACATCGGATTAAAGTTAAAATAAAACTCATCGTATTGATTGTTACAAATATTCGGACGGAATTTGGCATCA
Organism: Barypeithes pellucidus; assembly: GCA_963991005.1. NCBI lineage: Eukaryota > Metazoa > Arthropoda > Insecta > Coleoptera > Curculionidae > Barypeithes > Barypeithes pellucidus. The sequence continues at coordinate 18,012,755 of OZ022558.1, forward strand.
CAAGTTTACACCAATCAGGGCACCGTCGCGTCGGATCATCATATCGTCAGAAATCGTATGCATGGAACGCTGCCTTAAATCGAACAAATCGAAATTTTGATTGCAATATATTTCCTAACTAACCAGTGAAATTTACATTAAAAAAGTTGAAATCCGGTCCTGTCGAATGTTTACTTTCACAAGGAAATTTCCGAACTGCGCAAACTCACAACGCCCCCTTCGATGTCCATAGCGGGGACATAATTGCAGACGGTATTAGCAATATACTGTTTATATAATAATATATGGTCTGAACGCTTTAAATCATTTTCTGTTTTCTAGCTCAGTGTTTCTAAAATATGAATTAGAGTTTGGAACAGAAGAAAATACATTTGATCTGCAGAAGTGGATTCAAATTATAAACTTGACACCAGCGTTGCCACCATACAGCGTGACAGATATACATTTTCATGTAAAGCCGGAAGAAAATGCGTGTCCTGGATATTACAAAACCGACTTAAGGTTTGTCTAATCTCTCGTCTAGAACAACATTTATAAAAATCCAAAAAGTATGGTAAATAGTAAACAAATAATGCTTCGTACAAATATCCAAAGAAGTTCTTATTTTCAAACCGCCAGCTTCTGCCATTAAAATTTTTTAATTTTAAAAACGACAAAGCCGAAAAACTATTTTGTTTTCATATCAAAGCTAGTTCGATATCGTTTACAATATCGAACTGAGCTTATTAATAAACCGTTTCTTTTCTATTTTAAAGGTTGGTAATGCACTCATGTATGTTTGGTTGCAGAAACAATCATTAAACTAACCTCAGACCGGTCAAGTTTACTTTCTTTTTAAAACTGAACACAGCACTATAATATGTTACAAATTCTTATATCAATTTAAAGCACTTGTCCCCTAACATAGACGCGTGCTAAAATAAATGCTTTATGAAACTTGTGCTTTAACTATTTGATCAACTACTTTTTAGACTATTCGTACAAAACATCCCCATTGTAAGTTTAGACGAACATGAAACTTTTCTCGTTAAAACTGGGAATATACCACTACAGGAAATAGTGGAAAATTTGAAGGTATGAAAAATAAAACTGCTCTCTTTTTTTGTTGCTCTTATCGTTGATTTTTTTGCTTTTTTTTATCCCTCAACTTGTGTAAATACATACTAACATTAATGAATAATAAATAATTTTCTTTTTGGTTTCATATCGAAGATATTTAGATATCGTTTTCAGTATCGTAACGAGTTTTTTAAGAAACCGTTTTTTTTAAAAAGTTGGTAATGCGGTGTATGTTTGGTTGCAGAAACAATTGCTAAACTAACTTTGTCCCTTAACTCAAGAGGAGTTAGGGCCGTTATTTGAACGTTACCTTAAGTTGGACCTTAGCTAAGGTAGGCTTAACGTTATGGTAAACTTAAAAAAAACTTTGTTTTAAATGAATTTGAGGGTGAGAGAGATTAAGAAAGATATATTCTTTTAGATGAGAGTTAAAAAGAACTTTAATATACTGTCAAACTTGTGTTAAGGATGACTTATGTCTTTCGGTACCTTAAGGTGACTTTGAAATATCGGAACTTAAACTAAAATCAAGTCGTTTCATTTTATTTAATTATTTAAGAAATTTTTCAATTTTCGCGACAAAATAACGGATACGTTTCAACAGCTAATTTGATAAATAATTTGTCAGTATTACCAACGTAAAATTGAAAATCTACATTGATAGGTCATATATTTTTTATAAATTACTTTTACAAGATGTAAATTTTTCAACATCGAAAAAAACAGCTATATGATTAAAAGAAATGTTTAGCCCGCATTCCTTTCGTAGCTACAGAACTTGTAGACCTGTACATTGCCGAAGACCTGACAACGCTATTCCTTTTTAGATTATACTAAACCCTTCGAATGCTTTTTTTGGTTACAATTCTAAATCATCTGGGTTTCAAGACAATGCTCATTACTTATAGTCCGGCAGCCCGTTACCAAAATGTCCTGTTATCACGCCTTCATCTAGTCAATAAATAATCGCTAGATTATTAAAAAATAAGAAAGTTTTACTCGAGCGAGAAAGTTCGGCAACGCTGCGCTTACCCGTCAGAGTGATTTCAGTCCATAAGAAAGCAGATCGTCTTTTTGTTATTACGCCTTGTCCGTTCTTGATGAAATCATATTAAAAATATTTAAAAAAAACGCGAATTCATCGACAACGGACGTTTTGAGTGTTGCAAAAATTCCATAGTTTAAATAAAAGATGTAAAGAGAGGGGTATTAAAAAGTAACAGCGCCCGGGTCAATTTTTTCTTAATTGTTGATAACACTCTAAAAAATAGTAAATCGAGTCGAACGGACGTTTCCCGTGTTGCGCAGCAGCAGGGAGGGCAGCGGAGTCGGATCTCGTATCTGTATAATTCATGATCGCGGTACACGGCACGCGCATGAAACGGCTTGCTGTGTGGATTGGTTGTCTATAACAGCTCGGCATAAGTTATGTCCCCATATTGCATTATTATTGATACACATTTTTTTAAAACGGTTCTGCTAAAAAATGCGTGTGTAAAAATGTCTGTTCATATTTTTCCCCCATTTTCCGAGCCATAATACACGATTTCTGCTTGAAAACGGACGAGGCGCGATAACTCGAACAGTGTTAAAAAAAATGACATACCTAAGATCCAACACTGCGCTTGCGCATCGATGAAAATGTCCGTTCTCATTTTTTTCCGGCCACGAATAATGAAAACTAACATCCGACAAGTAAAACGGACGAGGTTAAGTTTAATTCTCCGCTGTAAACAAATTTTGATTTTTCTCAAGCCATTCACCGCACGGAAAATGTCAGTCAGTCTTTCTAAACTGCTGGCCATTTGCTTTCGAGCAAGAAAAATTTCGCCTAAATTTAAAAGTTAATATTTTCTGAACCAGATATGACCTCGATCTCCGCTTTTTAATGGTTGATAGATTTGTCCCTTAGGAAACAATTGCCAAAGTTGGATTGTCTTAAACTGTTAGAAAATTTTATATACAGGGTGTTAAAGAGGACGATGATTTTTGCACCAATTTCAATAGCATGTAACTTTCACAATAATATTTTTAAATTTTATCACTGTACGTCAATTGAATCACTGGTTCTTAGCAAAGGAAGTAATCTGGCAAATTTTTGATATCTGCTATATTTTAAGAGATACCGATTTTATCAAAAACTTTGCTTTTTTTCAACTTTTTGTTAGCTAGATCCCACTGTGCGTTGTATCGTGCAAACTTTGCAAGTGATTATTATACCTTATGAAAAGCTTGTTTATGTTCAGTAACAACAATTGTACCTAAATGTTGTGATGTGCAGTGGCGTACTTATAATCACTTATATGTCTATGCTTTATGAGTATCTCACAATTTTTTTCTATTGGAAAGTACTCGCGCCCCTAGATTAGGCAAGTTTTTCCTTATTTTTTAGTTTTTCATATCGCGCTACAGGTATATTATACAGTGTTTACAAAATTTTAAAAAAGATAATTTTTTTATTTAATTGTTTGAAAAAATTTATTTAGTTTAATTATTTTAGAAAGTTAGAAATTAATAAATAAATTTCTTCAAACAATTAAATAAAAAAATTATCTTTTTTAAAATTTTGTAGACACTGTTTAATATACCTGTAGCGCGATATGAAAAACTAAAAAATAAGGAAAAACTTGCCTAATCTAGGGGCGAGTACTTTTCAATACAAAAAAATTGTGAGATACTCATAAAGCATAGACATATAAGTGATTATAAGTACGCCACTGCACATCACAACATTTAGGTACAATTGTTGTTACTGAACATAAACAAGCTTTTCATAAGGTATAATAATCACTTGCAAAGTTTGCACGATACAACGCACAGTGGGATCTAGCTAACAAAAAGTTGAAAAAAGGCAAAGTTTTTCAAAAAAATCGGTATCTCTCAAAATATAGCAGATATCAAAAATTTGCCAGATTACTTTCTTTGCTATGAACCAGTGATTCAATTGACGTACAGTGATAAAATTTAAAAATATTATTGTGAAAGTTACATGCTATTGAAATTGGTGCAAAAATCATCGTCCTCTTTAACACCCTGTATATAAAATTTTCTGACAGTTTAAGACAATCCAACTTTGGCAATTATTTCCTAAGGGACAAATCTATCAACCGTTAAAAACCGGAGATCGATTCATATCTGGTTCAGAAAATATTAACTTTTAAATTTAGGCGAAATTTTTCTTGCTCGAAAGCAAATGGCCAGCAGTTTATTTTCATGTCATCAAAAACATCACTCTGAGTCAAAAAATAAAAAGAACGGACGAGGCGCGATAACTATTACGACCACTTTTTTTTACATATGTAAAGACGAGTCTCAATCATTTCGCAACGTTGCCAATGTCCGTTCTTGTTAATCTAGTTCTCAAGTCCTTATTAAATCACCAAAAAACTCAAAAAAATTTAGGTCGTGATCAGTCTGAAATCCTGGTAACGGGCTGCCGTACTATTAGTTATAAGTTGCTTTACAATTAGAATGGAACTTTTTCTAAACCAAGAAGAATCTCGTCAGGGTTTCCATAGGGCTCGATACGATTGATTGCACCAAAAAAAAAAATTAAATGATGCGGGCATAAATTAAATCAAAACCCTAACATTTTGAAGTCGACTAGAGGCCTAACCTGACTATAAAACTATTTTAGGTAGTTGATGTTTTATTAATGGACGTAATTGTTGCTTGTTGTATGAAACCCAAGCTAGTAACCCGGGAGGAAGAGAAAATTGACGCTAAGTAGGTACCAAAGACTATTAAGTAAATTTTAAGTTTATTTCTCAAAGCGGGGGGTGTTCCTTAATCATGTGCTAGTATTTCAGACTGTGATTCTTAAGGTCATTTTATGAAGAAATGTTCATATGAACATATCTCTGCAACGGTGTACATTTTTTGCTATAGTTCGTTGGCCGAAAGTACTTAAACCAGATATTTAAGTTAGAAGAGCCTATTCAATCGATCCACCAGTGTCGCCCCTGCAAACATGTCGTTTTTACTATTGGTACGCCACTGACATTTTTTCACGTGGATATTTTTTCTGATTAACCTGGTCACTTCTACATGAAAACAGTCTTTTCCGTTTTTTCTCGTTGTTGATTAAACAATTAAATTAATTATTATTATCATTATGATTAACAATGATAAGGATACATTTTGCTTTATGGAAATTGTTGTTGAAATAGCCACCTTTACTAATTATGAGTATCAATTTGAATTTAATGTTAAATTAAAAAATACAGTGGAACCTTATGGGGAAAAAACGTATTATTCGATTTAGGTAAAATTTGAATTTATTTTTGAAGTTTTTGCTTCAAAAAAGATCAAAAATGATATAATTAAAGGGGACCATGCGGCTTTTGTTAACTGTCATATTTGACGCGAACAAAATGTTGAAAAATGGCATTTACTGATCGGATTTTAAAACATGTATTTGCAAAAGTTGTTTGCATTGTAATTTTATGCCCACATACCGAATTTAAATCACTTATGATAATTTTTGTTTCCTATTTCTATTTTTGCAAATATCTACTTTCAATGATAACTGAAGTCGACCCTACCACCGTAAATGTATTTATTTCTACAATACTCATCGCCTAAATTAATTCTTTATACCAAAAAAATCTACCAAAATGTTCATTTTCCTCAAGAAATTAAATTGCATTTTTATCTTTTAAATGGTAACTTTTTAAATCTCAGAAAGTACTTTAGATATTATTTTGCATTTTGGTATGTGTTAATACGATATAGAACCTTAAAAGGCATGCTTCCGCCTGTTTTCGCATCGAATTGCCCACTCCAAGAATTTTTATAAAACCAAATTTATCACTAATTATTTTATCAATGCTAATAATAAAGAGTTTCAATATGAATTTAGTGGTTTTATTCAAGAACGAGAAAACCTCGAGCGACCGTTTTCATGTAGAATTGACCAGGCTAAAAAAAATCCACATGGAAAAATGTCAGTGGCGCCACCATCTTTTTTGTAAAAAAATATCATAGGACATGTTTGCAGGGACGCCACTGGTGGAACAATTGAATAACTTTTCTAACTAAAATGTGTGGTTCTATATGCTATTAGCACATACTAAAATTGAGATATTTAGATATTAAAGTACATTGGGAGATATTAAAAAATACCATTTAAAAAATACAAATTGAACACCCCCGTAGCAAAAAAATTTAAGCCGTTGCTGACATATGTTCATATGAACTTTTCTTTATAAAATTACCTAAGCAATCACACCCTGAAATATTAGCACGTCATTAAGGAACACCCTGTATACAAGAAAATACACCAGATATTAAAATGTTTCCGCAATTATCGAAAAAATTCAAAATTTGCATATTATTCTTTTAAATGCAATTTTACATTTTCGCAAGATAACTTTCCAGGTTCAGATACTTAAATGAGTATGTTTAAAAATAAAATGATTTTCAACACCATCCATAAAGCTTTGGCATTGACCTGACACTATTATAGTCAATTAATTAAAATAATGTTTATAATGTTCTAATTTTGCGTTAATAGCCTCGTTCGCACAAGCAAATTACCAACCGATTGCCAATTTTTCTATGCGCGTGCGTGGTTTCTAACTGATTGGAGATTTGGCTGCTCTGCGAACACATCCTCAACTGACAGATAAGTGAAACCTAACCTAATAAAAAAAAAATGTTGAATCATTGTCTTGAAACATCTACAAAGAAAGGTAGGAATAGCAATACAGTTCAATCCAAAGTATCAATGATTTTCATTGCACTTTGGTGGTAAAAAATATGCTCAAGAAAGGATTTTCTTTCCTGAAATCTCAAGTTTTGAGGTTCATTTATCATACAACAAACAAAGCGTTATGACAGGTTGTAAAAGCATACTGCGCAACAACGAATACTTATAACCAGGAAGAAGACAAACTGCCGTGTTAAATAATCGAAGCAGGCATAATACGGCGACATCCATTAGACCTGGCGCGCACGTGCTTTTCAAATGTCACTTTTGTCCAAATTTTTATTACTGTCAATATTTTAAAGTGACATTCAAGCAAAGAAAACATCAAAACCCTTTTATTTGGTTTACTAAGTAGAGAAAATTAAATATTAGAATTTTGACATAGGTTTTCAGCTGTAAATATTGCTTTAAAATTGTCCTTATATACTTTTATGTTATTATTGAACTAGTAACGAAACTAGAAATAAAGAATTCAGAGATTGAAGGTTGTAATTAGTTTTATTAAAAAATAGGAAATAAATCATAATTTACATAAAATATTTTACCATCTTCAACGTCAAACAAATCAAGGTAAATACAATACTATATGTACAGCTACTAACCAAGTAAATATATGCACCATCATTATGATTATGGGCTTCCAATTTGTTTGTTTCGTAGCATACTCCTGGCAACATTAGTGATCGAAGTCCTCTTTAATGTTCAGTCATTATGGGATTCTCAATTAAACTATGAAAAGAAAGAGTTATTATAATAATATATTACCGGACTTATCAAAATTCTGGCTACGGGTTAATATAACTAAGCTGTAATTATTATGTTGTAGCTTTTGACTTCTGGATTGTAAAATTTAAGTAAAATTCTTTAAAAATGTGTTTGTTGCTAGTTTGCCTGACAAGTTTGGGACATAATGGGACAATTTTATAATATAAAATAACAATAACGAATAAAAATTAGTAAAAAAATATTTCAATCATAAATTACTTACCTGCAACAAAACGAGAAGGTCCGTATTCGTGAAAAGAATAGAAAATTAAAAATTATTTTAGAATTTAATGACGCTTCCTCCACCATTTTCAATCACATTATAAATCATATGTTACTTGATTTTATCCCCTTCCAGACGAAGGATGTTCGGTTGTGAAATAGTTTAAGAACGTGTGCTACTCGCATTCTATGTCTGTCTCTGTCTGCATCAACCTTCTCCGGTTCAATAAAGGGAGACAAATATGGCCTAGATTAAATCGAACAAACCCAAAGTCTGATATTGACACAGAACGATCGACACAAGGATAAACGTATGGAGTAACCTGCCTGGCTGTGACGTCACTTGCACGGCCTACTTATATGCTTCGATCCCCGCTATAAGCGGTTTCATCGGGCTGCTGCGCAAGTCTCCAACTAAAAATTCGCTTCCACTCAGCGAATTGTTCTGACGCATGGTATAAGTAACAATAGGTATGATATCTAACCGTCCCAATTTCGTCTGCCGTGCGCATGGAGAGTAAGTTTTAAATCTCTTATGGAAGTTTACATTGCTGTCATCTTTTTTAACTCTTTTTTGAATGTATTAAAACGTTTTAAGCATGTAATGATATATGAAATGAAAGAATAATATATGACGAGTATTTACGTATATTAATTTCATAGAAATATAACCCACAAATACCACTAAAAAAAGAAAAGATATTAGACAAATTCTTCGCGCCATTTAAGCCGGCGACGATAGCCGAAGCGTGTTGCCAGACTTTTACAATTGTAATAGATCCACTACTATTTAACATTCTTGTTGTGGGGCTCCCCATATGAAATTTATGTTCAATCTGGAGGTGGTCCCCCATCTAATAGGAAAGTAACGACCTTTTTTTCGTACTATTATTACTCTGACGCCGTTTTAATTAAAAGTTTTTACGTTTAGTGGTATGTGAAATGAAAGAATAATATCATGGTATTTAGGAATATTTATTTCATGAACATACAACAAAGATTAAAGCTAAAATACGACCTAATTATCTTTCCGCTTACACAACTGTATCCATTTTAATTGTTTGTTTTTATCTTTAGGAAAGCGGAAAAACCTTATATTTCTATTAAATGTCTTTGCCTGGTTATCCATATCACAACCGAACATAGCGCACCTCATTTTATGAAAATTCAGATATTTTTTTTAATAAACACAAGACTATAAGAAAACGTTCTGGTAAACTTACAAAATGTCCACCAAAAACTACGGCAACCATGCAGCAGTGTTGCCAGAAATCCGTGATCGAAAGAAATAGAGTGCCGGTTCGAAACCTAGGAATAGTAAAAAACGGTGTCAGAGTAAAAAGAGTACGAAAAAAAAGGGTCGTTACTTTCCTATTAGATGAAATTTATGTTCAATCTGGAGGTGGTCCCTCCAGATTGAACATAAATTTCATATGGGGGGGAGCCCCACAACAAGAATCTTAAATAGTAGTGGATCTATTACAATTGTAAAAGTCTGGCAACACTGTTTCAAAGCCAGCAGTGGTCGGCGAGCAGCTTTCGGCATGCTTCGGCTATCGTCGCCGGTACCATGGCCGGCCATATGGCCGGCTTAAATGGCGCGAAGAATTTGTCTAATATCTTTTCTTTTTTTAGTGGTATTTGTGGGTTATATTTCTATGAAATTAATATACGTAAATACTCGTCATATATTATTCTTTCATTTCATATATCATTACATGCTTAAAACGTTTTAATACATTCAAAAAAGAGTTAAAAAAGATGACAGCAATGTAAACTTCCATAAGAGATTTAAAACTTACTCGCCAAGCCACGTGATCATCTGCGTGCAATCATACCTATTGTTACTTATACCATGGTTCTGACGGTTAGAAACCGATTCGTAACCAAACTCAGCGGTTCGGGATTTGTTGTGTGCCAACGCGTTTAAACAAATGCGCATGCGTCGTCAGTTTGCTAACGGTTTCTGGCTGCTCTGCAAACGAATTGTTATTATTATTATTATTTTTAGATGTATAAAATGTGGAAAAACAACATGTTGTTGTAACAGCTGTACAGAACAGATTCCTGAAGCTGATCTAGTATTTTCTGAAACTTTAATTGACCTAGGCATATTGCCAACAGGAGTTGACCTTAAAAAAGATTTTTACATAATTAATATGGGCGACAAGAATGTATTATGGAAAATGGTTGAGATAAAGTATAACATCTCCGCAAGTCCGCATGTTGAAATAATCCCTGAAGCTAATATATCTATAGATATGGGAGAACTAAAACCTGGAAGGAAACAACACCTCAGTTACAATATTGTCAAGAAAAAACCAACGCGTTGGGTTTCTATTTTAGTTCTTTTTTCGGTAACAACTAGCGTAGAAATTAGAACAAAAAGTTTAAATTTAATCAACTATAATGATATCTCACAGAAAATTGAAACTCGCCACCACACTTTAGTAGCCGAAAGTATTTGCGTGGTGACCTACGAAATTGTTAAATTAAATATAGGCTTCAAAACTGGTCCATCACAAGAACCCATTCTTTGTCCGCTTCAAACGTTGTATACTGGCATACCAGTTCAATTATCTTTTGAAATTCAAAATTATAGCTTCATTTCTGGTTGCTTTTATTTTTTGAATCCGATTGGAACAGATTCGGAGAAGGTTCATGTGACATATTCACCTCAGTTTGGTAAGTAATAGTCTATACTTTATATTAGTCGTTAAGGGTAAAAATCAGTACTGTATTTAGGAATTTGTTTAGTGCCCCTCCCACCCCGGGTGTGAGGGCCGAGGTTTCAAAGTCACCATAAGATACAGAATGACATAAGTCATCCTTAACACAAGTTTGACAGTATATTAAAGTTAACTTTTACCCTCATCTAAAGGAATATATCTCTAAGGCCTTGGTAATCTTAGACTTAACGTGTCAATTGACCCTCAAATTAATTTAAAACATCGTTTTTTAAGGTTCACCATAACTTTAAGGATACCTTAGCTAAGGTCTAACTTAAGGTAACAGTCAAATATCGGTCCTAAAGGCCGATATTTGAAATTGAGCCTCAAATTAATTTAAAACATAGTTTTTTAAGGTTTACCAATTTCTTTTACCAACTCTATGGCTACACTGACAAAAATGCATTTACCAATGTAGTGGGTTACACAATTGGAGCTACTTTAACCTCTCTATGTTGCTCTAACTGAGCCTATGAATTATCACAAATTATTTAAAACCGCTACAATAATTCAGGTTCTTTTGGTTCGCCTCAACCCAGAAAGAGATTTTTTATCAACATTTTAAACATATTTGGGATTACCACAATCCCTCATCTTGTAACTATTTTATGAGTTACCTGTTTTACCAGTTTCTGGGTTGGGAAAACTTACTAATTGATTATAAAGTGTCGTTTTAACCCGGACGTGCATTATTTTAACTCGTTACCACCATGTGCAAATTATTTTGAGTTGGAATAATTCAGGATTTATTTAAAATAACCCAGAAAACATGCTACAAAACCCCATATCGAGGGTAAATCACCGGTCGTAAGGTCACGGAAAGTTCCGAATTCGTGCTCGTGTAGATTTGGCGCGGTTCATTCCATTGTTATTAACCATAGGGAGATGCATACAAACTGTTATTATTGGAATGGAGCCTTATTATTTATAAGTATATATCAATATTATAATATTATTAATACGTATTTACTCAAGATTTGTACACGTGTTACATATGAAATGTTATTTTTCGTTTTTAAGTGTATTCTTAAAGTAGAGTCTTTGGGAGTCCTTATAAAATGTTTTTTTATTTTATTAATACTTATCTACCTAAACTAATAATAGGATTTGAATTAATCTCCAAAATCCATCTTTTAATCTTTAAAAAAAATAGTATAAAAGTTTCTATACTTATATTGTAAGGGTGCGTCCATATACCTGAGGAAAACGACAGAAAGAAAAAAAAAATCAGTGCCCAGGACTGGCTAATAATTTCTATTGACACTAAATAAATGATGTTTTTCTCAGGTATGGACGTACCCTTCATACTTCTTTGAAGGTACGCCTACATATTGTGGATATAAACTTATTACACTTAAACTTAAATTAATAATTAGAGTCCCAATGATATACACAAACACGAGTATTATACTACGATTAAGATAATTTTATTCAGCGAAGTGATAATCGCGCGCTTCTTTACAGTATAGTAAATCAAGTTGCCTTTTGAAGCAATCATCATCACTTCGTCCGCATGGTTTCTTAGCCGTAGTATGCTCTCCTGTTTATAATTCATTTGATTTTTTTTTAAATATAAAACAAAAATGTCATATCTTGAAAAAACAAAAGGCAATTGAAGTCCACAATATGCATCAGGCGTTAAACCAAAGAAATATTTTGAGTTCCGATAGTCCACAATTTAGGTACTGGTAGTCCAAAATTTGGACTCTGGTAGCCCAAAGAGTGAGTAATTCCAGCCACCATCGTAAGCTAGAACAACTTAAATAAGTTTTGATAGCTCGAATCATGAATTAATCTAGACCGACTAGTAACGCATCACAATTCACATATTGGTAGATACGGTAGCCTATCAATAATTTAAGACGGTGGGGCGTGAGCTATTCCAACGCATAAAATAACCCATCTTCTGTGCTATCATAACTTATGAATAGGGAGTTGATGCAATTTCTTCGATTTGGTTGCCGTAATTCAGAGGTCTGGGCTGTCCCCTATTAGCAACACGCTTCGGTCTAGGACAACTCATATTTGAGTTATATCAACTCGAGTTCTCGCTCAGTGCCTTAGCTAAGGTATAACTTAAGGTAATATCAAAGTCCCTTAAGATACAAAATGACGTAAGTCATCCTTAACACAACTGACAGTATATTAAAGTCTTTCACCCTCATCTAAGGGAATAGATCCTTAAACGTGGATTTAATTGATCCTCAAATTAATATAAAACATAGTTTTTTTAAGGTTTACCATTACTTTAAGGCTACCTTAGCTAAGGTCTAACTTAAGGTAACATTCAAATATCGGCCCTTAGAATATTAAATCGGTCAAATAAATGAAGACTTGATAGTACTTGATGTACAAATTTTTACAGACATTGGTCTAAAATGGTTGTTACTCAGATATCGAACTTTTTCCTTCATAACATACATCTATTTATCTTATTACTCTCTGCCATAATCATTTATTTACTTTTAGGTGAATTAAAACCCCATACCAAAGCGACCATAAATCTAGAACTTATATGCCACGACGTTGGCATTTTAGAGAACATATTTATTCCATGCTTTGTAGGACAGGGACAACGACCAGAGTTGATGAGGCTACTTTGTGTAGTAGATTGCATTCATGTATTTTTTTATTTACCAAATCAGAACAAGGAATACGAAAAAATGCTATGGCCTCCAAAAGTACTCTATGAATACGACAGAACTTGGAGTAAACATTGTATGTGTGAAGAGGTAATACCTTTGATATTTTAATGTGATTTATCTGGGCTCGATTAATGTTGGGTCTATTTTTTATAATACACCCGGTAGAACTTTTAGAACGCAGAGGCCCTGTGTCGGCATTTAAACATCACAATGGTTGGTTGGTTGGTTGGTTGGTTAAAGGCGGGGGTCGGTTTAAAGGCCCGAACTTCAAATCACTGCAGCCTTTCGGCTTATTGTGTACCTCGATCTTGTTAGAAGATGTTTGTTCCTCCTATGAGGTCCAGAAACCTTCTACCAAGCTTGTCATGTGGGAGGTTGTCACCACGTTGTATGTTCCCGAAGATATTTTGTCTTCTACGAGACAGCGCTACGCAGCGGTATATTATGGGTGAGGCGGTTTCATCCTCTTCGCCGCAGAGTCTACATTCAATGGATCCGTTATTTATACCTATCCGTTGAAGGTGTTTTCGCAGATGACAGTGGCCTATTAGCAGACCCATCACCTGTTTCAGCTGGGGCCGCGTTAGGGTTAGCATCCCATTCGATAGTATTTTCGATAGTTTTCCAATTACGGCCCGTGCGTGTATTTGACCAGGTAACCCTTGCCATCGAGATAGATGTTGTTTTATAGACCATCTATCTAATGTTGTTCTTGTTGCCTGTTTTGATATTCCAAAGGCCGGTTCGGGGCCCCTGAGACTTTGAGCAGTTCATCCGCTTTTTTCATTTCCTAATATCCCAGAGTGACCAGGGACCCACCTTGTTCCCCGTGGCCGCCAGTACTTTTAGGTTGGTATGGCACTCCAGTGTAAGTTTGGAAGTAAACCGATTGGAGTTCAGAGCCTTAAGAGCAGCTTGGCTGTCCGAAAGGATATAAATCTTTTGGTCGTGGTATCCCTTTTCATGATTTTGTAGTACGCATGTTTGTATGACATGAACTTCCGCTTGGTATACTGTGGCGTAGTTCCCTCAGAGGAATGCTTATGTCCATCCTGGGCATTTCCCCAAATATACCTGCGCCCACACCGTTGGCGGTTTTTGATCCATCGGTGTACCAAACTAGACCCTTGTCAAACGACGGGGATGCACTGTTTGTCCATTTATCAAAGTTCCAGTCAATCTTGAAAGGCGTTGTGAAATCGTATGTTACTTTCATGCGATCAGTTTGCATATCCAAGAGCTCATCGTTGATTAGATCCGTGGCTCTTGTGTGACCAATTTACGGGGTGTTGTGTCCATTCCCCATTTGTGATCATCCTTGAGGCGCTGCAATTAGCCTCAATTCTGATGTGGATGTCTAGGGGTATTAGTCCCAGTATGACTTCCATTGCTGCAGTGGGGGTGCTTTTCATCGCCCCACTGATACACAGGCAGGCCAGCCTCTGCAAACTGTTAAGTTTATTTGCTGTAGTAATCTGCTGTGTTTTTGTCCACCAGACTACAGACCCATATGATATCAGGGGTCTGATAACTGTGACATACAGCCATTGCATAATCTGGGGCTTGAGTCCCCAGGTTTTCCCAACCAAGCAACATCACAATGCATCAAAAAAATCAAAGTAAGAGGCTCTGATGCAAACATATTATGCAAACATGTAAATGCAACATTTTTGTTGTAGATTGTTTGAAAGGTTTAAAAATAATAAAAAATTAAAAGCAACAACTACAAATCTTGCTCTTGGGAAACGTAAAGAAGCTTTTGTGAACCTAATATTTTTTTAAAAATTTTCAATAAAGGTTTTGAAAAAACTAAATATTTTAAATGACCAAGATTAATCACCAGTGCAAGTTCTGCTTAATCAGGTTTAACTAAGTCATCTACAACATCACCTAACAGATACTTCCATTTTAGTTATTAGAAGAACATGTATCTTTTATACGAAATATTCAGTCCGAAGATGAACTGAAACGAATAGAAAAGAGCAGTAAAACTTTAAGGGAGATAAAGTCCAGCAAAAGTGAAATAGGGACTAGCAAGAATGACATTACAGCCGGTAACAGCGAAGTTAAGAGTAGCAAATCGGCTATTGAAAGTGATAACAGTCAAAATTTGTTACGAACAATAGTAAACATCGATTCCGAAGTATTTTTACAGGATTATATTATGCAAGTCGAGAACGTTCTTACTAAACAGCGTAAGGAAACTGTGATATTAATCTTTTCGGTTCGCCCTATATCGATGGGTTTTTCGAAAACATCGAATGCCGCGTCCACACCAAACCAACAAGCAGAAACACAATAAACTAGCAACTTTCTTGAAACAAAACAAAACTTATCAGTTTGTAGATCCGTTTATTGTGTTTTTCCTTAATTATTTTATAAAGTAATATTTTTCGATTAGGCTATATTATACAGGAGTAAATCAGAATATTGTTTTTTATCGTAATTTTAAAATACGCTATAGGAAAATTGGGGTGAATAATTTTATTTACATTGTATCTTCTAATCTTTGATGTAACGGTTGGCGATTAGGTCTCAACGAATACAAGATTGGTGCTTTGGTAGAAATACCCCTGCTCGCAGTCAGTGGCGTAGCGACAAATTATAGGCCCCCCGCGAAAATTGAGTTAGGGCCCCCTACCCTATATTAAGAATATACATATATAAACATATAAACAAACAAAATTAGATAATACTGTTTATTATATAAACTACAAACCTATATGTAGAGAACGTTACAAAAAATAAAATTATTGAACAACAAGAAGAAAACAAAAAACATTCTTTAAAACTCAAAGGAACAAACACGAAAAAATTCTTTAGGTACCGAGCTAAGGTAGCGATACTTGAAAGTTACAGTGAGATGAAACCAAAAGTATTTAAAATTAAGCAACAAAATCTTGAATATAATATTATAGGTATCTCAATAGTTATTGCGAGGCAATTGGCCAATTGCCTATTTTAATTATTATATTGTAAAATTATTCTTATATCGTTGCTTTCAGGAGGTAAATTGTTTTTTTCTAGCTTTTGCCTCCGCGAAATTTTTTATTAAATGGTTATTATCTATTTTGGCCGCCTCTTGTGCCTCTATAGACAGGATAGCCAAGTTGGTTAACCTTGTCTGAGAGGAACTATTTCGTAAATAATTTGTAATAATTATTAATTTGGAAAAAGGATCTCTCAGCTGAAGCAACACTTACTGGAAGACTTAAAAATGATGATAATAAGGCTGTTGTTACCTCTGGAAAATTTGATGATAAAGTGTTATTTTCCACAATTAAAAATACAGCAAAGTCTTTAATACTTTGAAGAGAAGCAATTTTTTCCTTTAACGGCATACACAACGCGACTATCTCTAAAGGAAAAGTCGCAGATAGATCGCTGGAATATGTTTGCTGTAGTGTTTCTGCAGACATAAATAATTCTTTTTCTGGCAAAGTTACTAGAACTTGGGGACATAGAAATCTAAATTTATTAACAAATAACTCCATTCCCTCAAAACGATTACCTATTTGGTTAATTACAATATCAACTACTTTGTAATATATATTTATCCTAAAATAGTTTTCTCGACTAGAAAATAGATAATTTGTATTGGCTTCATCAAAGTGTTTTTTGGTTTTAATTGTCTTTTATCTTCAAATTCCGGGTTTATATTCCATGATCTTGATATACCAATTGCTTCATTCTTCAAATTTATATAATTACGAGCACAGTGTGACAAAATCTAGATCAGGTGGACATTGGTAATATTCGTATTTATTTGAAAGATTTGCTAATTAGCAGCGACTGCGGGGGTTCGCGGTAGTAGCGCTACGCCACTGCTCGCAGTAGAAATGAGATGATAGAATGAATTAAGAAAAGAAATGTTTAGAATATATCAAAGTTGACGAGAAACAGTATGTAAAGTAAATTATCCAACTTTATTTTTATTATAGGGTGGATGAAATTACGACAAAAACAATAGTCTGATTTACTCCTGTATAATATAGCCTAATCGAAAAATATTACTTTATAAAATAATTAAGGAAAAACACAATAAATTGATCTATAAACTGATAATAAAATCATGAAAATCGCATAAAAAATAAAAAAGTTACAAAATATCAAACTTGACCAAAATTTCAGGGTGGCGGAATTTTGTGCCGGCGAGTATAGTTTTGGATTTGTTCCGTGTTTTACCAACAAAGCAAAACAGCAACATAATGTTTTTCAACAATTTAGCAACAAATCGGAAACATTTTATTAACACTTATCTTTCACGAAACAAAACCAAAACTACATTGCTGACAGTGGCGTAATAGGTACTTAAATGATACTTTATATGACAAAATGTGTATTTAAAAATATAGGCGCCCCAAAAGGACTAGACACCGCATGCAAGAGCAGCTTATCACACCAGTCCGTAAAGCCACGAATAATGTTTCTTTTAAATTACATGATATTAATACCATAATAACAAGCAAACAGACTTGTTCGTTTAATTATGGGGGGTGTGAAGGGCGAGTAATGACCTTTTTGGGGGGTTTTATGAATTAAAAACTATCAATTAAATATTGATAGTCAGTCACTGTCGATAAACTATCGATGATACGACTATCCTTAGTGCTCAACCTCTACCTGTCAGTGCTGCTGTGTTTGTTTTACAATACGTACACGCCGCACCGACAGTGTTGTCGAGAATGAAAACAAAACAGAAACCTTTGATATTTATCGATTCGCAACGGGACCATACATGGTATACACTTATAATGGAAACAAGCTTATATTTTCGGTATTTCCGAATTGATTGTTTTGAATTTTGATGTGGTTACATACGATCTTAGGGGCACAGTTTTCTATTGCTTAAAATTAAACCTGCTCAGAATCCTGCACCTAATCCTAAAATCTGGGAATTAAATTTTTAGCTAGAAGGATAACGATATATATAGAAAATGTTACTCCAAAATCGGCAAAATATACCATTCAATCTGCAAATTATTCAGCTAAAGAAAATCTGATTGAAGATGCTATAACAACAACGTATAAAACTACAGGTAACATTCCATATTATTATTACTATTTTATAAGTATTTAAAAAACATGAATTTCAATGCCCCATCATCTCGAGCGGGAAACAGGAAGGGTCTTGAAAGGTTTGATAAAATTACGCCAAATAAATTCTCGCAGTTTTCTTTGCTCGACGTGACGCATAGTCCGGAGCAGAGCCGAATTTACAATCTCCAGAAATGGACAACTCTGGATCACGAGGACTGTGACAGTTGTTTCGCTCTTTTTTGGACCTCATCAGACAGTCGCATCCTGTACAGTTCGGCATCACGGACTTCTCTGTATTTTTAATATTTCCATCGTGCTGGAAGACGGCGCGAGTCCAGCATATACCAAAGAAAGGTAAGAGAACCCTGCCTAAAAACTATCGACCGGTCGCATTGCTTTCAGTTATATAAAAAGTAATGGAGAAAGCTATTAACCAACATCTTCTAATGTACCTGGAAGGCTTCAGCATTATCAGCGATCATCAATATGGTATTCGGAAGTCCAGATCAACTGGAGATCTTCTAGCCTATGTCACCCATCTTTGGAACAACGCAATCGAACATCATGGGGAGTCTCGGGCCGTTGCACTGGATATTTCTAAAGCCTTTGATCGTGTTTGGCATGAGGGCACGAAGTAAACTGCGATCCTATGGCACGCCCAGTCGATTCTGTGCATGGTTATCTAGCTTTCTTAAGGACCGCTCCCTGCAAGTGGCGATTGACGGATTTCTCTCAGACACCTTCACCATCAACGCCGGTGTTCCTCAAGGGTCCATATTGTCTCCCACTTTCTTCTTACTCTACATTAACGACCTTCTAGTGAAGACGAAAAATCCGATATTTAGTTTTGCTGACGACAGCACACTTATCTCATCTTTCTCTCTGAATGCACAAACATCGGCTGCCGGCGCACATCTTCACATACCGCATGAAGTATCACGCCTCAACAAAGACCTGGAAGAAATTTTGGCTTGTGGTGACAGTAACCAAGTCGAATTTAACGCTAAAGAAACCAGGCAGCAGTTTTTCTCTAAAAAGGTTAACATTACAGAACCGGATATAGTCATGGACGGACACGCAATCCCACTGGCGTCATCTATTAATTTGCTGGGCGTCAATCTGGGAGGAAATATGTCATTGACATAAATAACCACATTGTGGCAATCGCCAAGATAGCTTCTCAGAAACTTGGTGTACTCTTCCGAACCAGAAAGTTGTACACACCTCAGCAACTTTTGACACTATACAAAGCCCAGATTCGACCATCACTTGAGTACTGCTCTACACCCAAACATACTCTTCGGCTACTGGATGCCATCGAAAGGAGGGCCATTCGTCTGATTGGAGACCACGAAGAACCTCGACAGCCTAGAACATAGAAGACAGGTTAGGGATTTGACTCTCTTTTACAGGAGGACGAATATGACCTCCAACGATTCAAAACCAACGTGAATCGCTTCTTGGGCACAAGCACCACCCCCTGAGTGCCCTAAAGGATTTTTCCTATAGTGCTTGTGTTTCATCATAAAAAAAAAATTTAATGCAAGAACAACTAATCATTTTAGACCGCATGCCAAGAATTATTCTTCCTAGTAGATACTATAGTTCAAGCGAGTTCAATTCGTACTTTATTGGTCCTTTTTCTTAGACGAGCTTTGGGAACCAATGATTGACAAACAAGCCATCCTAGTCCATCCTGAAATAGAGTCTGGAACAATTAGACCACATGAACTTATATCTGCTAATATATGGATTTACGCTACAACATGGGGAATCTATACGGAAGAAATTGTTGTGGATATTGAGGAAATTGCATGTTTTGCATTTACCTTGCTTATTGAGGTTGTCGGTTGTCCCATACAGATCCCGTTTGGTGTCGGGGCTATTACAAGATATCCAACCGTAAGGTACAGTTGTGCTTATATAAAAAATGTAACATAAAGGATACGCCACATAATGACAAATATATTATAAAGCTCGATTACTTCCCATCAATTTTAGATTTGGTACGATGGCTTTCGGAGAAGACGATATAACAAAAAATATTGTTATGTTAAACACATCGTCTCTTGATATTAAAATCTCCTGGCACATGTTTTACTGTCAAGAAGAAGACTGTGACGAAGCCTGTGACGAGGCCCGTGACAAAACGAACGTAAAACCGTTCAATTTTATCTGTGACGTAATCCAGAGAAGCGAAGAAAGGCTTCAATTTGATTTTACTGAAAGGTTTTATGGAGTCGAGGGTAGTGATTACGTCGAGGTTAGTATTGAAGTGAATTTTTATGTATAAAATGTCAGACATTCGGCGTTACGATGCCCAACCGGCGGTATTATTGCGATACATGCATCAAATAACATTGTAAGTGACATTTTGACTAATTTCAGAGTTCAAAATAAATTTCAATGTTTCAAATCTAAAATTAGGTTTTTAGCTTAATTTTTTTTATGCACCTTTCATCCCATATGTATCTGATTATTTTGGTATTTTGCCTGTAGTATCATGGTAAAGTAATCTACCGAAACTGTTATGTCTTTTCCTATAAGAACACGATTTGTCACTTACAATTTTATTCGATGCATGTATCGATTTGTTCAATTATTTTGACTTTGATTTGAAAAAAACAGCTACATGATTAATTGATTAATGATTATTTTTCAGTGTTGCTCGTATTAATGTACCTTTCTAGCTTTCGCTTAAGTGACAATTTAAATATATTGATTTGTGATTCCTCTTCACCTACGCTATAGACATTGGCAATCACTTCACGAATCTAACTGTGTAGGTTTTTACCAGGAGTATACTCATTCATTATCACAAAGTTCAAAATTTTAAAATAACACCCTAAACCACGACACAATGAACACGTATTTCTAAAACACAATAATACAATAATTATTGGCCCTTTCTATCATTACACAACTGGTTGGGTGCATCCATCAAATATCGAACATCGCCGAACAAGTCCGATGGCCCATCGGGTATCTCCAGAGGGATGCGCTATCAACTGTTTGGGATATAATCAATCAAATTAGCGCTAGCTACCTGCAACCATTGGCAACGGACTTTGTTGTCATATTTTTAGATTAAAAGTACTTTAATAATAAAAAAAAAATATTTTGCATTTAAATATAAAAATAAAAGAAGAAGGAAGAAGGTTTTAATAATATTGAAACTATAATAGAATATTGGTTTCTTATATACCTATTAGAATTTATTTTAAATGCGTAAATATAAATTTAGGTCTTTCTCGTCAAGCGATAATTAAATTTAATATATGTGACAACATTGTTAACCCCAGAATTTCTTTTGCCCGCATTCCTTTCCTAGCTACAGATAAACTTGTCGACCTATAAATATAAATATTCTCATTTTATCCACTTGATTTATTTAGGTCCTGCCAACCCAGTGCGAGGTGTCAAGTTATTCTAAAACAATCATTCCAATTACTTTTAAACCCAGTTCGAAGGACTGTGGTGATAAAAAATCTATACAATGTTACATTGTGGGGCGAATTTTTTTGGCAGAAGAAGATCGGTAAGTATTAATCTTGTTTTGAATTGCGATATACCAGATATATCAGACTATAATTAGAAATAAACATTTGAAGAGTCGAGCAAAATTTACAACTTATGTAAAGAAGCATGAAGTCTCACGCCTCAACAAATACCTGGAAAAAATTTTGGCTTGGGGTGACAGTAACCAAGTCGAATTTAACGCTAAAAAACCCAGGCAGCAGTTTTCTCTAAAAAGGTTAACATTACAGAACCGGATATAGTCATGGCCGGACACACAATCCCACTGGCTTCATCTATTAATTTGCTGGGCGTCAATCTGGAAGGAAATATGTCTTGGCATAACCACGTTGTGGCAATCGCCAAGATAGCTTCGCAAAAACTTGGTGTACTCTTCCGTATCAAAAAGTTGGATACATCTCAACAACTTTTGACACTATACAAAGCGCAGATTCGACTACAACTAGAGTACTGCTCTCATATCTTGAGCTCTGCATACACCAGGGTTTCATCGAAAGGAGAGCAATTCGTCTGATCGGAGACCACGAGCTGACAAAGAACCTCGACAGCCTAGAACATCGAAGACAGGTCGGTGATTTGACTCTCTCTACAGATATGGAAAATGGAAAAAATCTATGGAAAATGTTCACCTGACCTGCCCCTCTTAATTCCACATACAGCGACGAATAGCAGAAACACACGACGAACCACTGCCGCCCATCCATAAGTAATTCAGATTAGTACTCCTCGAACTTCATTATTTAGGAAGTCCTTTATCTGGAGGAAGTTATTCTTATGGAACGACCTTCCTAAGTCGTGTTTCCCAATGAATATAACCTCCAACGATTCAAAATAGTCGTGAATCGCTTTATGCGCACACGTACCACTCCTTAAAGGATTTTTCCTGTGTGTTTTTGACCAGTCGTATCCATATCGGACGAAAAAATTCGTCAAACGCAAAGGCAAAAAAAATTCACTTGATTTTAACTTTTCAATTATTTGATTATGGACATATCTTTACGTTTAAATATCTACACACAACTTACTTTTTTTAGATTTAAGTCAAGCTACTACTACAGAAAACTAAATTCTGTAATAATACAGGTAACGGGGGCTATCGAGAAACCATATCTGGATATAGTCGCCGGAACTGAAAACAATACCCTCTATGTATATGCAAATGAAGTAAGTCTAAACAGAAACGCAACATTCCACATACCTTTAACTGTAAGAAACTCTACGTTAGCTATAATAGAAGCAGAACTGAATTGTGCTGATCCTTTTGCATTCGAAAATGGGGAGAATGAAATATTACTAAATCCAGGACAATGCAAGAAGGTAAGCGCTCTTGGAACGTATTAGAGGTATTTTAATGAAGATGGTCAATTTAAGGAACAAAACGTCGTAAATCCAGTAAGTGTTGTATACCGCTGAACGTAGGTTTAGTTCCCCTTTCATAATTTAAGAAAAATCCACGCCCGTATTTAAAAAAATTAAGCTGATCATGGTGACCTAAAGCAGAAACGTCGCATTAAAGATCTGATGACTCGATCTTCTAGAGAATGAAAAGTAGCAACAAGAAAGTGAAATTTATTTTTGGACATTTCTTCGAACAAAGTTAGGAAAAAATAAAAACCGAAACGCAAAATTTTAGATTTTATCTATTATTTTGGAAGGCCCTTCGCATATCTTACCAATCATAAAATGCCAATGGTGAAGGACGAATTTATTACATCCTGTATAGTGGACAATTAGATAAATAATATAATTCTGCAACTAATGGTAAATTAAAATACAGGGTGCCCCATTTAAAAAAAAATTCAAACCTGGATGAAAGCGAAAATTACTACCAAGCAACGACTTTAAAGGTATCGGCCTCTGTTTTTAGATAAAATTATTGTGTTTACTGACCTACGAGAAAATCTCCAAATGGGCACCTTTCGCTTATGGCCTCACGGAAATAATAGGGGAGAATAGCCGTCCACGTAGTCCGGCAAATAGTGGCCAACATGACGAAGTGGTGGAGAAGGTAAAACTTCCTACACACTGCGAGAAAGAAGTGGACGTAGAGAAGAGAATACTAACCATTCATAGAAAGTTGTTGGTCTATTATAAGGGTGGGCTTAAAAACGTAAGTATTAAATAAATCAGTACCTACCACACATATATAAACAGTATATTGCTAATACCATCTGCAATTATGTCCCCGCTATGGGCAACGAAGGGGGCGTTGTGAGTTGTGAGCTCGGAAATTTCCTTGTGAAAATAAACATTCGACAGGACCGGATTTTAACTTAATGTAAATTTCACTGGTTAGTTAGGGAAAATATTGCAATCAAAATTTCGATAAGTTCGATTTAAGACAGCGTTCCATGCATACGATTCTGACGATATGATGATCCGACGGTGCCCTGATTGGTGTAAACTTTTGGTGCCAAATTCCGTCCGATTATTTGTAACAATGAGCTTTATTTTTTTACTTTCATCCGACGTCGTTCTAAACCAAAAATTAAGAATGAGTGACTATATTGACTATTTTGGGAATTATTATCAGCTACTAATGCACCAAATTAAAAATACATTAATTTTAAGGTTAGGTAGTGACCACATATATATTATATTGTATACGAGTGACACTCTCTTCTTTTTTTATAAGTTTTTAGTGAAATTCGGTTCCGAAGATCGGATAATGTGATAAGCAAAATATTTTCATATATATGTACATACCTGAAATACTTTATACCTGGTATTGATCCACGACTTTTCCAAAAAGGCACCATGCACTTGTGTCCTTAATGTCGGGCCGGCTCTGATGCAATCGATAAAATTTACACCCTACTGCGCAACCTCAATAGGCCCGCGCCATCTCCCATAGCGGGGACACCTTTTGTATTTTGGAACGTACGTATTGGCAATATACTGTTTATATACAGGGTGGCCCATCGAAAACAGTCCAGCAAGGTTTACGGCTGTGTACGTGAAAATTAAAAAAAAAAACTCTGACCCTTAATGAATGTCAACAAATTACACCAGATGTTCTTTACAATGTCGGAGAACACTTTGAACAGGTGTTGTACTATTGTATGGAGGTGAATGGCGGACATTTTCAACATTTAATAAGATAACATGTAAGTATTACTCAATAAAATTACATTTTTTAAAACGCAATTTCTCGGCGGCGCGTAGCTCAAATTCACAAAACGAAGCACCATTTTAAAGAGAATTTAATGCCCTTTAAAAAGATGTATCACAACATACCCATTCCCATTTGAAAAAACAAGAGTAGTAGCCGCCCCCGCTAGGGGGGTTGAGGTTACAGGGATGAAATTAATAGTGAAACGTGTCCCCCTGAAAACACAAGTTAACGGGTCCGACGTTTTTTTTTAATTTTCGCGTACACAGCCGTAAACCTTGCTGAACTGTTTTCGATGGGCCACTCTGTATATGTAGACGTCACCGATTAAAGATTGCTTATAAATGGATGGGTTCTGCCGAATGCAGCCAATAACAAAATTACGACATACATTAACTAAAAATTTTGGGTTTCTTCACAAAACTGTCAAACGACGTTGAAAGGGAATTTTGATGCCTACTTTGAAGGGGCACGGATGAGACGAGCGCGTTAAAGTTAAGGAATAAAAAAGTTATAGAAAAAAAAGGTATTTTTTTCCCCAGTATCCAAGAACGGATACCTGTGCTTTCGAATTACGCACATATGCTCGTCTATTTTGGTTTTGAATTTTCAAATATATTTTAGGTCATTCCAGTAAGCGCTTGTATTTATTATCCAAATATAGCCGTTCAACCGATCCACGTGAAGTTCGGATATATTTTATTAGGACGAACTGCGAAGTCTTCAATCTCAGTTTTTAATTTAACAGGTAACCATTTTGCTTTCCTTAGGTCATTTTATCGGCGCTCGTAGTGCAATGGTCAGTGCAGCGGCCTTGTACCGTGGCGACCCGGGTTCGTCCCCCGGCTCATACAAGCGTCGACGTTAAAATTTGGAATTTGGTTTTAAGCAAGTTGCACCGTCCTTCGGAAGGGACGTTAAACTGTGGGTCCCGTGTCCATGGATGTTGGGCACGTTAAAGAACCCTACCCTCGACAAAGAGGGATTCGGCAAAATTCCCAGATAGGGTGTGACAAATTCCCTGGCGTCGGTGATTGGCCTTAGTCGCGGAAATTAGACCGACGAAAAAAAAAAAAAAAAAAAAAAAAAAAAAAAGGTCATTTTATAAAAAGTTCATATGAACATACAGTGTGTGCGGGATACGAATGTACTCTACAGGCGGAGTTGTGAACGATACTTCAGAAAAGTAACTAGTTACTTTATAGATACTTTTACATAAATGTACCTAGATACTTAAAATGAATAGTTACTTTTTAACCAAAGTATCTTAGTTCTTAGTTACTTGGTTAAAGTTTTTTTTTTTTTTTTTTTTTTTTTTTATGATCAAACACAAGTACTATAGGAAAAGTCCTTTAGGGCACTCTGGGAGTGGTGCGTGTGCGCAAAAAGCGATTCACGTTGGTTTTGAATCGTTGGAGGTTATATTCGTTGGGAAAAACGACCTCGGGAAGGTCGTTCCACAAGGATGAAGTCCTCCAGATAAAAGAATTCTTAAATAGTGAAGTTCGAGGAGTACTAAGCTTAACCACATATGGATGGGCGGCAGTGGTTCGTCGTGTATTTCTGCTATTCGTCGCTCTGGGCGGAATTAAGAGGGCAAGGTCAGCCGAGCACCTTCCATGAAAATATCTGTAAAAGAGAGTCAAATCCCCAACCTGTCTTCGATGTTCTAGGCTGTCGAGGTTCTTCGTCAGCTCGTGGTCTCCGATCAGACGAATAGCCCTCCTTTCGATGGAATCCAGTAGCCGAATAGTATGTTTGGGTGCAGAGCTCCAGACATGAGAGCAGTATTCTAGTGATGGTCGAATCTGGGCTTTGTATAGTGTCAAAAGTTGTTGAGGTGTATACAACTTTCTGGTTCGGAAGAGTACGCCAAGCTTCTGAGATGCTATCTTGGCGATTGCCACAACGTGGTTATGCCAAGACATATTTCCTCCCAGATTGACACCCAGCCAATTAATAGATGAAGCCAGTGGGATTGCGTGTCCGGCCATGACTATTTCCGGTTCTGTAATGTTAACCTTTTTAGAGAAAACTGCTGCCTGGGTTTTTTAGCGTTAAATTCGACTTGGTTACTGTCACCCCAAGCCAAAATTTCTTCCAGGTCTTTGTTGAGGCGTGATACTTCATGCTGTCTGCGAAGATGTGCGTCGGCAGCCGATGTTTGCGCATTCAAAGAGAAAGATGAGAAAAGTGTGCTATCGTCAGCAAAACTAAATATCGGATTTTTAGTTTTCACTAGAAGGTCGTTAATGTAGAGTAAGAAGAGAGTGGGAGACAATATGGGCCCTTGAGGAACACCGGCATTGATGGTGAAGGTGTCTGAGAGAAATCCGTCAATCCCCACTTGCAGAGAGCGGTCCTTAAGAAAGCTAGATAACCATGCACAGAAGCGACTGGGCATACCATAGGATCGCAGTTTACTTAGAAGCCCCTCATGCCAAACACGATCAAAAGCTTTAGAAATATCCAGCGCAACAACCCGAGACTCCCCATGATGTTCGATTGCATTGTTCCAAATATGGGTGACATAGGCTAGAAGATCTCCAGTTGATCTGGACTTCCGAAAACCATATTGATGATCGCTGATGATGCTGAAGCCTTCCAGGTACTTTAGAAGATGTTGGTTAATAGCTTTCTCCATTACTTTTGATATAACTGAAAGCAATGCGACTGGTCGATAGTTGTTAGGCAGGGTTCTCTTACCTTTCTTTGGAATAGGCTGGACTCGCGCCGTCTTCCAGCAAGATGGAAATATTCCTTTTTTGTAGGATAAGTTGAAAAGTCTACAAAATACTGGTGTTAGTTCATCGGCGCATGTCTTGAGAACTATAATAGGAATTTCGTCTGGACCAGTAGCTTTTTTGACGTCGAGTCCTTTCAGGATTCGTTTGACGGGACGCTGACGGAACACGATTTCGGTCATTTCGGATTCAACTGCAGGAATGTCGGGTGGTGTTCTTCCCTGGAAATCTACAGTGGAATGCGAAGAAAATAGTTCAGCAAGTAAGTTTGCTTTGTCTCCGGCTGTGGATGCTATTGTACCATCGGGACGTGTTAGAGGTGGAATAGTTGATTTGGTAAAATTTTGGCTGACGGCCTTAGCGACTGACCAAAAGGACCTTGATCCGTTTGGACAGTCAAGAAGTTTGTTTCTGATCCTCACGTTATGGGCTTCTTTGCTTTGATCTATTGTTAGCTTACATTGGTTTCGAGCGGTAATAAAGATGGTACGATTCTCAGTGGTAGGGTTTTTACGCCACTGTCTGTAAGCCAGATTTTTTGATTTGACAGCACGCTCACAATCCTTGCTAAACCAGGGCTTGCCGTTGGAAGGGCGTTTTTGGGAGGAGGGGATAAATGCTTCCATGCTCGTTAGAATGACGTCGGAGACCTCCCCAGC
Organism: Barypeithes pellucidus; assembly: GCA_963991005.1. Taxonomy (NCBI): domain Eukaryota; kingdom Metazoa; phylum Arthropoda; class Insecta; order Coleoptera; family Curculionidae; genus Barypeithes; species Barypeithes pellucidus. The sequence goes on from OZ022558.1 coordinate 18,040,977, forward strand.
ACAGACGGATGGATCATCAGAAGAGAAGCATACGCTCATCCAAGGAAAAGTCCGAAAATGGTCTTTCAGGTCTTCCCACTTGGCCGATCTGTAATGCCATATCTTGCGAGGTTTAGGAGGTTGTTCAGAATTAATTGGTAGTTCGCTTAGAGTTGAAATAAGTTTGTGATCGGAAGATCCTAACGGAGGCTGTACGGTGACTGTATATAGATCGGGGTTTGACGTTAAGAAAAGATCCAAAAGACTAGCAAAATCTCCAGCTCGGTCTGGAATCCGCGTTGGTTCTTCTACGAGTTGAGTTAGACCAGAACTGATCGCGAAGGATTCGGCCTCGCGGCCTTGCTCATCGTCTGTATTTGAATATTTAAGCCACTTGACATTGTGGACGTTAAAGTCACCAAAGATAGCAATCACGGCATTTGGATAGTTGGTTTGCAAGAAGTCGATTGTATTGGCTAGTGATGAGAAAAGGTCTCTGTAATGGGTATCACTTGGAGGACGGTAAAGGCAGCAGATAAACTTGGTGATTTTCGGTGTTGATATTTTAAACCACATTACATCAAAGTCTTTCGGTTAAAGTGTAGGTTCTCGTTGGCAGCAGAGATCATCGCGAATAAAAAGACATACGCCGAAGTTGCGTCGGAATCGGAAATGAAAATCGTATCCAGGGTATAAATAGCTGACGGTGTTTGTTGACGATCTGACCTTTGTCTCGGTCAGTGCGAGTACGTGAGGCTTGGAAGATTGTAAGTGCTGGTGGACAGAATTGATGTTCGTGTTAAGCCCTCTAATATTGCAGAAATCAATTTTGAAGTTGCTAGTTCTGGGTTGGTTAGCAACTGCAGGTGCCACACCATTTCTTCGTTGAGTGTTGTTAGATCCCAGTAAATTCTCGGAAATGGTTGTTTTTTGATGAACTTCGCTTGATGGGGCCCCAAGTCCAGCCCCCGCCCGGAGATCCGAATGGGGGGCGAGTTTACCTCCGGAGTATTTTGGGCCTGGAGCTTCCATCATGCTATTTTTGGGGGGTCCCACCCTGGTAACCGGAAACATCGGCACAGCGACGAAACGTCAACTCAATGAGCAAGTAACTAGTTATTGTAACTAAGATACTTTAAAAGTAACTAGTTACTTTGATTGTAACTAATATACTTTAAAAGTAACTAGTTACTTTGATTGTAACTAAGATACTTTTGAAGTAACTAGATATTCCGAAAGCTACAGAAAGTTACCAGGTAGTGAAAACATTATCTATAATTAAGTTACATGAAAAAGTACACATCGAGTAATAAAGATAAAGAGACAGCACAACTTTATACTAAGATTTTGGCATAATTAAAAAAGTATCTTAGTTACAAAGTATCTCGTTACTTTAAGTAACTAGATACTAAAAGTATCTTTTTTATTGAGTTACTCACAGCTCTGTCTACAGGAATATCGTTTAGAACTGTCCAAACTCCACTCCCTGACAATAAATTCCGCACACATGTTAAGTCAAGCTTATAGTCCTGTAACTTTTTTAATATATTTCCGATCTTGGTGAAATTTTTAGCAAAGTGTAGATTTGTGTCTTGGGGATGATATCCTGAATTTTAGTTTTCAAAAAATACCGATGTCTTCTCTGTTTCATTATACAGGGTGTTATGGAAATGACTTATTATATTTAAACCGGCAAATCCTGAGATGAAAATAAATTGGAGAAAAATAACCATAAATGGCTCTTTGAATTATTAAGTGAAATATACACTTTATATGAAATCTCAAAATTTACGTGGCCGCTCCTGAGGACCTTCGCAATCAATAGTTTATTGAGGCAGTCTCGAGGTTTAAAAGAGGTTAGCGCATTATAGGCGGTGTTGTCATATTGCAACACAGAATTGTAAACGCACGTGTTTAGTTTTTGACAACAAGACGTCTTTGACGCGCGTTATCAAACTTTTTAGAAAAATAAAACAACAATTTTAAAGTCATACTCTCTTACCTTCGATCTTATTTTAAAATAATCCGTTTTATTAAATTCTATAAAAAAATAAAACACAAAAAGTATGTTTTTCAACAGAACCAACAGTCGATAATATAACACAAATTTGAAATCACATCACAACATTTATTATTATTGTATTATTTCACAACAGAAAAAAATCGGGTAATGCAACTAACAAAACGTTTAAAATTCGTATACGTCAAGCACGTGGAACCCTCGACAGCGTCGTTCCACCCCGAGTCTCGAAACCAGTGTTGCCAATGATTCTTGGAAGAAATACCCCCTACAACATTCGCGATTACCCACAATACCCCACACTACAATTTATTCGGTTTTATATCGTATTTTGAATTTTGGGATATAAATTTATTATAAACAAAGCGATTATTTATTTTGTATTTATTTATTCATATTTGTAACGTAATTACAAACTTTATACTTTAATATAAATATTGTATTACAAATAAACATATTATTAGACAAATGGTTAGTTTAATATTATTAAATTAATAAATAATAATCAACCGGATTCTGATTAATACACCTATCATTTTTTCCCCCAAATATTTGTTTTCAACATTTCTTTATCCGGTTCAAAAACCACGACGACTCCATTTAGTTTTATCCCTTCTTTAGTGTGTAAAAGAGCTTTTATTGATGAATTATCTAAATTTGTACGAGTTTCGGTTTTTATATCATTTAAGTTGCTAAAAAGCCTTTCTACTGATGCGTTCGAAAATGGCAATATAAGTAACAAAGAGATAATTATTTTTAAATTTGGAAAAAACGACACAAAGAAATGGAAGCCTAATTCCCCCAATAACAAAAACTGCATATCAGCGGTGACCGTCAAATATGATATTTAGTTACCTAGATAATTTAAATTAAATCGGGAAATCTCAGGTTCACTAAAATTCCGCACAAATAACAATTCCTCACAGAAACCCTACATTCAACAAAATTCCCCACATTTTGGGGAATTACCCACCGATTTGCAACCCTGCTCGAAACATACTGAAGCAACGATTTACGATAGTGGCGCGCGGCCGGTATCCAAGCAAGGGCGAAACACGCGGTGTGATCTGACATCACTGTTAGTATACTCTAGTGACAGTGACCCACATTGTTGGTAAGTGAATCCAGATGGAACGGCGCGACAGTATGTATGTAAAAATGGGTTTTACCTTAGTATTTAGATATTCGATTTAAAAAAAAAGTATGTAGACTTTCTCTAGGACACCCAAGGAGTCACCCATTTAAATATAATAGGTAATTTCCATAACACCCTGTATATGCAGCAACAACAGTTACTTTTTTGCCCTTAATTTCTAAACGCCCTGTGGAAAAATAGAGCGATAGAGTTTAGCTACATTGTGTTTTATTTTGAAATGTGACATGTTCTTAACACAATGTTTTTTGGTTCACGTCATTACCTGCTTTTTAAAAGAAGATTCAAATTTTGAAAGAAAGTCGTGCAGTTTTCCAATTTTATTCAATCAAGTAGCATGAACAAATATCCAAAAATTAATATTCTAGTATTCTAGTATTCTTATCACTTCTACCATGCGACGTGGCATTTCAATGAAATTTTGCTGCATTTAATAATATAAAGCAAGTCTAGCACTTAAAACACCTTCTTTCTATTTTACGGGTTGTAGCTGGGTATTTAGACGAGGTGAACATTCAGATTTCAATGCAATTGAACATGTAGTAACATTTTATTTTGTGCTTTTATTATGAACTACCCTTTATATTCTGAATCCAACGATAAAACACACCTTTTATTTATTAGGCGTTTTGGACTAAAAAAAACTTATCTTCAATGGAATAAGCACCCTATTGAAAATATTTGATTGGTTCGATTGGTTGATTTGATTTATACTCTAGTTGGCATCAACAACTTTTTTTTATATTTGACATGATTTACAATAATAATAATTATGTAATTTATTTGAAACTATCATGTACCACTGGATACGACAATCCAAACAAGCTAAGGTTTACTAAAATTGAATAGGTCGTTTAGAAGTTATAGCGATTAAAATGGTTACTCTTATCAAGGTCAGTACGCCAATGGCCAAACTTTGTAACTATGTTACCAAGGCTATACCTTAATGTGGGAATATTCAGAGAAATTTAGAATTTTAATATTGACTTTTTAATTGTGCCCCTTTGCGGCGAAATGTGGAACTTAAAAGTAATATTCACTATTTTCTCATAGTCACTGATTAATTAATTTTCTATGCCCCAGCAGTTTCCGAGATATGGGCGGTGGCCGGCCTTAATGTTAGCTTGTATGTTAGATTTAGTCTGAAAACTCTTCAGACAGGCCCTTATATTATTTAATACAATCTACCAAAGGCATGAAGTTTTACGTTTTTGCAGCCACTTTTAAGTTCAAAGCATACAACTTTTTTCGTAAATAACCAGTGGCGCAGCCAAGGGGGTTTGGGGTCAAAGCGCCCCCCGAATTAATTTTACTTGTTGGTCATATGGATTTTAAAGTAAATTTAACATTTAGCTATATACTATTTATATAAACCATAAATATAATACCCCCCCCCCCCCCACCCCAGAAAAATGTTGGCTCCGCCACTGGAAATAACAATAATTCAAGAATTATTTCGTTTAAGGTTACAAAGTGTTATTCGAGGTCTTGAAGTCGAGATCCGGTCAAGAAATCGTGGTGACTCCATGCCATGGGGAAATTGCAAAAAGCACTGGAATGAATCATAGTTTCGCGACTATAACTATTTATTTTACTCCAAAGTAAGAATAAAAATAGAGATTTTTTTAGTAGGTATCTAACAGGACAAAAATACATTAGATAATAAAGAAGCTTGTACTTTTCTGGATTTAGCAAAAGCATTTGATACTGTTACGGATACTGTAAAAGATAGATTAACAATCAATTTAGGGATGGGACGAGCCAGGAATTTGGCCGGACCACCGGAACAGTCAAATCCGGCCTATGGCCGGACCGAACCGCCGGAATTCCGGTCACTCTCGTATAGACATCTAACAATGCTTGTAATGAAGTTCATTAAAAACCAGAACGGGGAAGTCCCTAAGTAATATTCTATGATGTGATACTCATTTCAGTGTGGTCTGATGTGCCCGTATAATTATTTATTAGTTTAGGACTAAAGACTAAAGGCCAAGTCTCACTATCGTGCAAGGCACGTCGTACTCGGCACAGACAAGGCATCGCCGGTTCGGCAAAATATGTTATCATTGAATCTTATGGATTTTGCGGGGTCGTCGCTTGCCAAGACTTTGAGCGCATAGTTTGAATTTACCCTCGCAAAATTGATAAAATTCAATGTTAACTATTATGCCGAGCCGATGGTTTGCCTGTGGCGAGCATCGGCCTCAATCTTCACACACATAAGTAAGGTGTGAAATTTTCCTGAAGTACATAAATAAGAGAAAAATAAAGCAATTTGCATTTTTTCTAAAAATATCGTTTCAAAACAAGGCAGTCGTATATCGACATCACCTTTAATAATGCGTTTAAAACGACATCATCCTTCTGAACATTTGAAAAAGTTTAAGAAAGATGATGAGGAAATATCAACAGTTGCAGATAATTTAGCAATTAGGGTATACTTTTTGAAAGAGCGCATTTTAGCAAATCACTTTGTTACTTTTGTACCTAAATATCAGAAGAAATTACATTTTCGATATAAGGTCCTCAATAAGTACTACTTTTTATTTACACAAATTTTATAGGTTTTTTTTTATCTTATTTTTATCAACAAAATGATGTTTTTAATGGTTTTTAAATTTTAAAATAGATTCGGCCGGACTTAATCATTGATCCGGCTGGAGCAGTAGATCCGTTGTTAAGGCCGGATGGTCCGGCCTCAGTACTACTGTCGGATTTCCGTTCCATCCCTAATTCAATTATAGTAAAAACGAAAGATATTCACTGGTATTTAAGATTGTTGTTACCCAAAGAACAATCTTGGGACCATTATTGTTCGATTATTTAGTTAAAATTGCGATTGGAAACGTCTTATAGTTTTGCAGACGATACCATTATTTTTATAGCGATTGATTAACGCAATTGAAGAAGGTTTTAAAATAATAAAATATCGATTTGAATAAAAATAATATGCCGTAAAGTAAGCTGGGCAACAAAAAGATGCGTTGCGGAAAAAGTTATCGAATTTGCAAAAAAAAATAGGAGCCTTATTCACCGCCACTCAATTCGCACAAAACAACGTTGAAAAATCCGAACATTTTCTTCAAATCGGTTGTTGAGCTTATTTCAGCTATAGAGTTTTAAAAATGAGGGTAAAACTAAAAAGCCCGCTTGCCGATCTTTTTGTTGACCAGTTTAAGGAACTTACAAACACATACCTACTTAATTAAAGAATTTAGAATTTTTTATTAAGTACCTACTAAAGTTTAAAAATGTTAATTTTTTTTGGATAGATCTCTTAGAAGGGTGTGAATTATACTAATTTAATTTTTTTTTAGAGATTGCATCACCTATCACGAGAGTATCAGAATATGTACAAATATCCAACAATATCATATTGATATTCCTGTTAAAGGATCAGGATCGTATAATTCAAAATTTGAATTAGGTTCTTAGTTGGAATAATAAAATTTCTACAATGCGTCTTTGTCTTTTTGTACTACCTGAATACTATTTGATATTTAACTGAAATAAATCCGAACTCACTCGCAGAGTGAGCGAACAAACCCTCTAAAGACTTTAATAAAATATTAACCTAATATAAATTCGTCACGTAATTAGTAGGTACCTACTTACTGCGGTTTACTAAAAAACCCAAACAACTCAATATGTAGTTAATCACACACACGACACGCAATCAAACAAAGGTAATAAACCATAATAAAATGATGGTAAACTCTAAAAAATGATCAACACTGCTGGTGTCAACTGTCGAAAAACGCGAGGGTTCGCTGTAGAGGTGGACAACTATCGATATTTCTATAAAAGTTATCGATATATCGATAGTATAACAATTAGTTATAAAGTAACCTTTAAAATAATAAAGAACGCCACCCACAATTCAATGTAATGAATGACATTTTCTTGTACTCACATTTCATTCGTGTGCAGGTAGGCTATCGATAGTACTATTGATAGTTTAGAAATTTTACCACCGATATATCAAACATCACGATTCTACTTTTTATAGAAACCTTTCCTCGAAATCAACAAAAGTCACGTGGTTCTTTTAAGTGAGATAGCATCCATAGATGAATAACATTTTTAATTTAAAATTGCTTTATTTTTAATGATTATTAAAAAAAAACACGCCACTGCACAGTTAAGGATAACACCGAGTGGACACGCAGCGTACAGCATTGCCATTTTTTAAAGCTATCTTATTAACTTATCTGTGGAAGTATGTATGATTGTAAATAAATGATGTTTGAAAAAAATGATAATGATAATGATAATGATCGTATATAAAACTTATCTTCACGCACTTGTACATAATGTACAGGGTGTCCCTTTTTCGACACTTTTATAGGGTATCTCCGTAATTGTTAGTGCTATCAAAAAAGTAATGTAGGTGTCATGTGCTCTTTTTGGGTCTAACTTAAAATGGTAAAATTAAAATTTGAAAATTTCCGCTCGCTAAGAGATGCGGGGGAAAATCAAAAAATGGACAATTTCAAAATTACTATATAATTTCTTAGTTAAAAGAGATACAGAAAAATGTTTTATACAGAAGTTTCTTTATATTGATTGTTGAATAATCTGCGCTTTCTAAGTATACGGGGTCAGGTAAAAAGTTATCGGACCTAACCAAATTTTTTAAAATAGAACACCCTGTATTCTTTAATCTAAAAATTTACTATTTTAAATTCTCTTTTTCAAATATATAACACACCATGGATGATATACCCTAAAAACAACTATGTTGTAACATTCTATTTGTTATTAACATTTAACGACAATTTCATTTTTACATATTCATTTGTGAAAATGACTTATCAATATCAAGATTTTGAAAAATTTGATATCATATCAGTTTATATTGAAAGCGGAAAAACGAAGAAATGGCGCAAAATATTTTGTTCGCTATCCGGAAAGACGGCAACCATTCAAGGACATTGCGAACCTTTACCCCGTATAATTATTCTGAAAACGGCAGATTATTCAACAATCAATATAAAGAAACTTCTGTATAAAACATTTTTCTGTATTTCGTTTAACTAAGCAATTATACAGGGTGATTCACGACGAGCTTGCATTAGAGCTTTATGGAGAACTACTGAATATATGTTTCTGAAATTTTGGGGATTTAGGTTTATCGATATGCTCTCTTTAACTAAAATATTGACATGTTTTTGTCATTTCCGGTTATACCGGAAGTAGCTGCCAACTTTCGTTTTTTAAATACAACATGGTAATTTTTATTACATTTTTCGATTAAGCATTAAATACTAAGCACATTTTATAGAAAATGTTTTTGTCAGACTCTAATAGTTTTTGAGATATCTGGAATTTTTGTAATTATTTGGCAAATGCATGACGATGAAATAATCCATATAATTTTTTTACCTTAGCGCTTGGACTAAACATTTTTGCTCACCGAATAGCTAGAAGATCATCAAGTCTCAAAAACATTTCAAATTCGGCATAAAATGTACAGGGTGGTCACAATTCAAGCCTCATTGTGAAAAAAATTCAACCATTAAAAACTTTCTTATTTTAAATGAAACACCCTGTATATTTTTATTTAATTTGATGGCAAATTAGTTGTTCTTTATAAATAGTATTTACTGTCCTATACCTATATCAAAGCGTTTTCTCAAAAAATCCAATTTTATTCCGAAAATACTATTTGTTCAAGTGATGTGCTATGAAAACAATTGTACTTAGGGTACTGATGTCTATACAGAGGAAAATTAATAATGGCGGCAATATTTTCTAGTGTGCTTTGACAAGAAAAACAATTGTCTGATATTTCTTGGCGTATTTTCAAATATTCTGTTACTAAAAAATGTCACGCTCTGGATTTTCAAGTGAAGATTTTTTAAATTTATTTACGGTTTACATTGAATGTGGTAAAATGAAGCTAAGAGCTTGTCGAATATATCGGGATAAATATCCGAATAGGCCTATTCCCACACCTGATATTATTAGAAGACTAAATAATAATTGTTTAAAATTTGGATCATTTGAAGCCAAAGTACGAAGAATTAAACCAATACTGGACAATGAGGTATTTGAAGTTACCATTTTAGCCTATTTTTACGCTTTCCCAAAAGACTCAATTCGTGAAGCTGCAATGCAATTAAGAGTTTCGTATTCCAGTATACAAAGAATTTTAAAAAAATATGGCTGGAGGCCCAAGTTCAGCATCTAAAATCACAAGATTTGCCAGCTCTAGTCGAACTTTGCGAGTTTTTTCTAATCAAAACCCAAGAAAATGAGCAATTTACTAATTCTGTAATATGGAGTGATGAAGCCAAATTTACTCGTAATGGTTTTCATAACAGACACAACAGCCATTATTGGGCTCACGAAAACCCCCATATTGTCAGGATAGGACGTTACCAGGAATCATTTCAATTAAATGTTTATTGTGCTATTAAACATGACCGTATATTTTGCTTACACATTTACGACGAAAATTTAAATGGTCAGAATTATTTGACAATTCTTGAGGATCAGTTAGAAGAACGTCTGGATGATTTGCCACTCCAAGAGCGAATAAATGCATGGTACCAAAACGATGGGGCTCCAGCACACAACGTCCAAGTTGTTAAGACTGCCCTAAACAGACTTTTTCATGACCAGTGGATCGCAAACCAAGGTCCCTTCCACTGGCCAGCTCGTTCGCCAGACTTAACTCCACTGGACTTTTTCATCTGGGGAACCATTAAAGATAAAGTTTACGCGCGTCCCATCCCCACGAAGGAAAATCTAATTGAAAGGGTGAAGGCAGCATTTCAATCTCTCACTGCACAAGAAATTAGGAATGCTACAAGAAATAGCATGATGAAAAGAATACATAAATGCTTGGAAGTAAATGGCAATCATTTCGAACATATTTTAAAAATATAATCAAAAGATATTAGGTATAATTTTCAAACACATTTTTAATTAAAGAATTTAAAGTTTATAAACTTGTTTCCTTGCTATTTTTAAAAAAATAATATTTAAACCATTAAATTTAAAACAATTTAAAACAATAATCTGCATTTTATTTATAAATTATTAAGAAACACTTTAGAATGTTGTATTTTCAAGCAATCAATCACTATTCCTCCGTATAGACATCAGTATACAGCCCCTAAGTACAATTGTTTTCATAGCACACTTGAACAAATAGTATTTTCGGAATAAAATTGGATTTTTTGAGAAAACGCTTCGATATAGGTATAGGACAGTAAATACTATTTATAAAGAACAACTAATTTGCCATCAAATTAAATAAAAATATACAGGGTGTTCCATTTAAAATAAGAAAGTTTTTAATGGTTGAATTTTTTCACAATGAGGCTTGAATTGTGACCACCCTGTACATTTTATGCCGAATTTGAAATGTTTTTGAGACTTGATGATCTTCTAGCTATTCGGTGAGCAAAAATTATATGGATTAGTTCATCGTCATGCATTTGCCAAATAATTACAAAAATTCCAGATATCTCAAAAACTATTAGAGTCTGACAAAAACATTTTCTATAAAATGTGCTTAGTATTTAATGCTTAATCGAAAAGTGTAATAAAAATTACCATGTTGTATTTAAAAAACGAAAGTAGGCAGCTACTTCCGGTATAACCGGAAATGACAGAAACATGTCAACATTTTAGTTAAAGAGAGCATATCGATAAACCCAAATTCCCAAAGTTTCAGGAACATATATTCAGTAGTTCTCCATAAAGTTCTAATGCAAGCTCGTCGTGAATCACCCTGTATGGTAATTTTGAAATTGTCAATTATTTGATTTTCCCCCGTATCTCTTAAGAGGGCGAAATTTTCAAATTTTGATTTTGCCATTTTAAGATTGTGACCCAAAAAGAGCACATGACACCTACATTACTTTTTTGATAGCACTAACAATTACGGAGATATCCTATAAAAGTGTCGAAAATGGGACACTCTGTACTATGGAAATGCAACGTAAAATATGTTTTTTTGGTCATGTGTCATGTAAGTGATCTGACCCTATTGTATTAGGTATCAACTTTGTTCCGAGTTTCAAAAAAATGTCTATAATTAAAAAAAACCTTTTTATTACAATAAATGGCATTTAAAACTAAAAAAATGACAAATATTTATTATTCCAAGAAAATAAATAGCTATTTTAAAATTTTATAGATTTACTTTATTTATTTTTACAAAATAAGCTATAAAAAAACCTACGCTATCAAACTCCTGATCAGGACCAAATCTTTGCACCTTTGTTCTTTCTTCATCGGATAATGTAGTTCCAGACCAAGCTTGTCCACCAAGATACACCTCAGGTTTTACTAACTGAAGGCAGTCAAAATTTTGTAATGCCCACGCTACAATTCCTTCATTTTCTGCTAAGGTTATTGTGCATGTACTGTAGACCAAGGTTCCGCCGGGTTTTAACAAATTAACGGCCTAAGAACAGGAATATTTTAGAACGTGTTTTGTCGATCAATATCAAACAAAAGCTTGTGGTATCCGTCTTTGGAGACCAACAAGGAGTTATTGTCTATTCAAACCAAATAAAATTTTTAAACATAAATTCTCAGCATTTAAATGGTAAAAAAATACAAAGGGAAGCCGTAATACCAAGCGGTCAGATTTTATGAACATTTCTGTTATACACGGTGTTGAAAAAAGGTCGGTAATATATTATTATCATCGTTAGTTAGTAGATATTACCATAGATAAGAAACCAGGTTTGATTTTGGTAGATACTTACAGATTTAAACAATTTCCGCTGCAATGGGACATAAGACCTTATAACTTTCTCCGAAGATTTGTTTACAAACTGCGGTCTTTTACCCAATGCGCTGCATGGCGCGTCCAGAAGGATTTTATCAAATGTTTCAGGTAAAAATGGAGGGCCATTTTCAGGACTACGACACACCTGGCTTTGATTATCGTCAATGTCGGTAATTTTTGACGAGTCCGCTTGGAATGTAAAAACTTTAGCATTAAAATCCTGGCACGTTTTTTTCAATTGTTCGAGCTTTTTTGGCGTTTTGTCAATTGCTACTAAACTTCCCTAAAATTTAAGAAAAAAACTTTTCTAGAGATCAACTGATCAAAAAATAGGAAAAAAACTTTCTGCTTTTTCTCGAGCATTGGAAAAAATTGAGAAAATACAGGGTGTTATGGAAATGACTTACTATATTTAAACCGGCAAATCCTGATGAAAATAAATTGAAGAAAAATACCCATAAATGGCGCTTTGAATTATTAAACGAAAATATACTTTATATGAAATCTGAAAATTTACGTCGCCGCTACTGACGACGTTCGCAATCCATAATTTATTGAGGGAGTCACAAGTCTCAAAAGAGGTCAGCGGCATTGTCATATTGCAACACAGAATTGTAAATGCACGTGTTCAGTTTTTGACAACAAGACGTCTTTGGCCCGCGTTGTCACTTCTTTTTTAAACTTTTTAGAAAAAAAAAACTACAATTTTAAGGTACATACTCCTTGGATCTTATTTTAAAATAATCCGTTTTATAATAACTTAAATTCCATAAAAAAATAAAACACAACAAGTATGTTTTGTAACAGAACCAACAGTAGATAATATCACATAAATTTGAAATCACATCACAACATTTATTATTATGAATTATTTCACAACAGAAAAAAAATCGGGTAATGCCACAACTAACAAAACGTTTAAAATTCGTATACATCAAGCACGTGGAACCCTCGACAACGTCGTTCCAACACTGAGTAACGAAACATACTGAAGCAACGATACTGAAGGTTAAACATATCAATACGCGCGCGGCGGTTATCCAAGCAAGGGTGATCTGGATCAATGTAGTTTACTCTAGTGGCCTACATTGTTGCTTAAACCAGATGGAGCGGCGCGACAGCATGTAGGAAAAAAGGGTTTTTACCTTAGTCCTTAGATATTCGATAAAAAAAAAAGTATGAAGACTTTCTCTATAGGACACCCATGGAGACACCAAATATAATAAGTCATTTCCATAACAGCCTACAGGTTGGGGATTTGACTCTATTTTACAGATATTTTCATGGAAAGTGCACGGCTGTTCATCCACACCACTCCCAGAGTGCCTAAAAGGATTTTTCCTATAGTGCTTGTGTTTGATCATAAAAAAAATAATCACGAATAGGCATAGGAACTTTTCCTAGTACTGCGATAAAAAAAATAAAAAATTACAAGGGATTTCGCGTGGTAATGGTAAATTTCTTTGGTTGACCCGGTTGCTAGAAAATGCCGGATGGAGTTAGCAAATTCCCAAAAAAGGAGGTTAAAGCCAGACGTCTGGCAGCCCTAATATAATGCATGTCTAGCAATGAAAACACCTTCCTTCCAGTCTATTTAAGAAATTATTAATTTTTCCAAAAGTTCCATTTTTCCGACCATCGTTTTTGGAAATTTTAAATCTCTAGTTTTTCCTTGCCTACAATTAAAGGCAACGAGAAATACTTTAACGAAACAAATAATGTTACCTTATTCTTCATGAGTGCAGCAATATGAGTAGTTTTATTTCCTGGTGCAGCACACATATCAAGGACAACATCATTTTCTGCAGGATTCAAAATATGTACACAAATAATTGAGGGTAAGTTTTGCAAAACGGCCAATCCTAGAGATAAGAAATGGTCACCTATTGGGGGACATCCGGATATTGTTTCTGTAACTTCCACAGCTATTCCACTAAAAATGCAGATATTTGCCACTGGTTAATGAAGCCATAAAAATGGTTGGTTTGATATTAAACCGAAAAAATATATATAAAACAAAACCTTACCTCATCAAATCTTATTATGCACCATTCTTTAGAAAATTTCGGGGGAGGCACTTTATTCAATTAAGAGGCATATACGGGTGTTATGGAAATGTATTATATTTAACCAGGCAATTCCTGAGATGAAAACAAATTGCAAAAAAATATCCAAAAATGGCGCTTTAATTTAATATGTACATGGCCTGATGTCAAACCAAAATTAAGCACGTGGTGACACTGGGAGAAAGGTAAACAAAGCAACATATGGCGAAAAACGTCAGTGAAGTTTGAGCAGTGTTGTCACATTTTCAACTATCAATAACCGCTTAACAGATTGGAAGCTGTTTATTTTTCAGGGTGCATTATTATAAACTTTTACTTTCAGTTCAGTTCGCTGGGAAACAATCTCTGATTTATAAACTTGAACTGACTCGAACGAACTGTCGCGGAGTTTATAAATGATCAGGTATGTTCTCATTTGTTCAATTCGAACGACTCCGTCGAATCTGAACAACTTAAATGCTACTTACCCTTTAGAAAAAAAATGCAATTTTATTTACCTTTTCGGCCTTATTTAAAACCTACTTAATTTATAAAAAAATACCAAGTAAATAACCCGAACAAAAACCGACAGAATAACCTCACAAACACCAAAACAAAGCCACATAAATTCACATTAGTTTTCGCGTAGGTATGCATCTCATGAACACATCTAATTTTTAGTATTTTAAAATTGTGTAGACAAAAATACGCCCTTATTATTATGGGAAATAATATAAATTTCCATACATTGGCATTTGACATCTAAAAATTTTGAAAGTAACTAAACACGTTTGACATATTCGGTACAGCGTTGCCACTTTCGATGTTTTATAAGATTATATTCATAAATTGCGGAATTTCCTTCTGTAATGCTTTCCTGTATAATGATAGTCTCGGAAATGGCAACCGCGCTAGTTAGACGAGACTATTTATTTTGAAGGGGGATGTCCTGTCTATGAACATAATTATTTTATCATTCTTCTTCAGTAAAGGATTAATAAATTTGATTAGCCCATTAGAAATTAGCGTTTTTATTAATTCTGAATTTCTATTGCGAAACAATTTGTATCCTATAGTATTGTTGTTCTATGTGTATGGTAGTGTTATTAATTATGCGTTAGTATTTAGTGCTTTTGTGTAATCTAATAATAGGTGCATATCTTCAAAAAAGCTGATTTGAAACTCGTGGGTGTCTGTGTGTTTCTTTAAGTGATTTAGTGTAATTTGTTCTGTTTCACTATGTGTTTTTTTTCTCTCGACAATATGCCGGTTATGTTCTGAGATTGGAAAGAAGAGGCCGAATGGGGTTTAGTGGGTATAAGCTTATTATGCAGTCCCACACTATCATCAGGGCACGTGATGAGCATAAAGCTTTTCCCATAGAAAAAAGAACTGAAGGTGTCTGCGTCCTGGATTCCTTACAGCGTCTTGGATTTACTTTCGTAAGCTAAATATTCATTTTTATAAGAAACTAAGTTTTACATTTTTACACAGTTTGGCAACATTGCGCGTAACAGATGTTTGTGATACACTGCCACAGGGTGCTGTGATTCATTACCGCGGAGTCACTTGTGAGTAAGAGGGTTTGTTACCCCACTTTAAAACGGTCGATTTGAAAAAAAATATATGTAGCGCTTCCCTAGGACACCCAAGGAGTCACCCATTTAAATATAATACGTCATTTCCATAACCCACTATTTACTTTACCGATAAATGTCACGTCGTCGTAGTACTAATATAAAGTATAGAAATTTGCTCTTAGAACTTAAATATATAGGGTGTTTCTTAATAACGTGTTAACATTTAAGCCCGCAGGCGCAATCGCAGAAGGCGAAAATTTTCCACCAGCAGATGAAACTAGTAGTAACATTATTTTTTAATTTAGTTCCGTCCACAGAATAAAGCAGCTAAATTTATTTAAGTCACAAAAAGATGCAGATAAATTATAATCAGAGTGAGGATTTTTTGGGAGGACTTAAGTCCTCCCACTCCTCAAGAAAACTCCATGCCAACCCGCCCTTACATGAAACTTACTAAGTCAAAAAACCGCATAAAAATAGCTTTAAAAATATCATAATTGAATTTAAGCGATTTTCTGTAAAAAAGTAAAAGTCAAAAATTGCAAATAAACCATCTATAACGGTCATGTTTAGACATAGCCACTCTAGAACACCCCCCATCCCTCCCCCACCCTAGATCCGCCACTGGATACAATGTGTCTGTATCATGGCTTACTATTTATATAAGTATGTACACTTTACAGTTAAAACGATTTTTTGACAAAATGGCGAATTTAATTGACGAAACTTTTTATTATTCATCTTTATTCTAAGCTTGGAAAATGGATATTCCTTTTAAACTACACTATTAAGTACTAGATAGTGACAGAATTAAAAACTAAATAACAAACCATGTAATTAGGTAACCATACTTATTACCAACGAGGTAAGTATATTACACCACTTACCTTGGTGTTAAATGGTCTCCAAATAAATCTTGTCGGGTCATTTTAACCATTCCATTACCAATAAAAACTTTCTCTTCGTCCAAATATAGTTTTAACAATCCTTTCCTACATTTTTTACTTAAATCCGCATAGATGCTGACTTTATCGCCGTTTTGAGTACCTAAAATTAAAATCCAGATAAATATAGGAACCCCGCAAGAGTCTTGCGCATTCGCCATTAATACTAACAATATTTTAGCAAAATTCTAAATTTCTGTCCAAAGAGATTTGGTGTACTTTATTGAATACTACTTTTTTTTACCAGAAACCATTGCTAAAACTCCAGGGGCGTAGATGTGGGCTCCTCTTAAAAGTGCTGCTGCACAATCAACATCTACAATAACTTCACTTAAATGTTTCTGGAAATTTCGTGTGCTAATATCCAGATGATTTATTAAAATAACATCTTTTAAAGTCTTTGAAAATTCAGCCTTGATAACTTCTTTGCCAATAACCTAAAAACAATTCCAGTACTTTATCCCATATTCACTAACAATTCTACCTACCTATAAGGAACTGAAATAATAAATGTTTTATACAAAAAATATTCGCTCTTACTTTATCCAATTGTTCCTGAATTTGATTTAATGCCGTAATATCATCAGTTTTCAGTGAATTAATTCTGTAGGAAGTTATTTTGGGAGCAGTGCACAACCACTTTAAAGTTTTCTTCACATCAATTTGAATCTGAAATTACCGCCGTTAAAATTCCAAGCTACCAACGTAATTAGGGTTCACTTACCTCTTTGTCCTCGTCAGCTCCCTTTAAATTTCCTACAACTTGTAAATTAAAGACGACTTCAAAAGGAGAATCTGGATATGGCATTGTTATTCAACTAATTAGATTTAAAGTTATATCAATTATTAATACAAAAATTGATTTTAATAATTTTCAACCTTCCAACGTGTAGGAAAGGTTAACCCTGCAACGTTGGTAATACTGAGTCACGTGTGGTAATTCAGCCAATGTCGATAGCGGTTTCACAAGACGTGGCATCTATGCGAAATCTCTTCCACGTCCGCCATATTGACATTCGACAATTTTTAGGGTGGTTTGGTGAATGTCTTAGCGTTTTTTAAAAGTATACGTTGTTTTTTTATAAAAAGGTATGGCTTATTTTAATCCTTAGTGTCGGTAGTATTGTAGGTTTTATTGTCTTTGTGTAAGATTTGTTATTTAGTGCATTTAACTCGGTTTATAAACGTCTTCTTGGGAGTTGGTTACAGTGACAAGTCGGCATTTTGGATTCTCTGCTGTTAAAAATCCAAGGGATTGAAGGAACGATCTGTTTCAACGGGTTATTATTCTGCTTTTAATTTTGGTAAATTGTTAAGTGAAAATTTGCGTAACAAATTGTTTGAAAATAAATCAATATGTCAGATACTGCAAGATTGATAACCTTATTTTTGCATTAACTGTCTTGTCCATCTTTGTTCTAAAAATATAACTGCAATAACTAGTAATTAATGCGTAATATCTTGAAGTATATTCGTCTTTAATTTAGATGTCCTTTCTTTTCAGGTTTAGTATAAGCTGTCACTATGGGAAATGTTTTTGCGAATTTATTTAAGGGCCTCTTCGGCAAGAAAGAAATGAGAATACTTATGGTTGGATTAGATGCTGCTGGTAAAACTACAATTTTATATAAACTTAAATTAGGTGAAATTGTAACTACAATCCCTACTATTGGTAAGTAAAAAAACAAAAATCCTTTATGTGGTGGCATGATGTCATCATCAAACTCTAGTAACTACTACACATATTTTTTTCAATTGTAAGCTTACTATTCCAACAGCATGCTCAGTATTTTTAAAATAAATATTACTGGTGTTTCTATGTCCTATTTAATTACATTATATTATAGTAACAATAATTTTTTTTAATTAGTTCATGATTTCCCTAGTTATCTTTATGATTAGTCATCACAAAATCTGACCTTGGAGCTACATTCATTGAAACTACTAAAACTGTAACATTGTTTTAGGGTTTAATGTTGAGACTGTAGAATATAAGAACATCAGCTTTACTGTATGGGATGTAGGCGGCCAAGATAAAATTAGGCCATTATGGAGACACTATTTCCAAAACACACAGGTGAGGTTATTTTTTTTATGATATTGCCTTTATATATTTGTTAGGTGACCTCATTGTTTAAAGTGTGAGAAGCTTGAGAATTTTCTTTTTCCCAAATAGTATGTGGACGTAAGTAACCTCCTCACTAACATTTAAAATATATTATGCTGTCAAACCCATGTTTTCCTACTATTCTATTTTGTATTAAATTTGTTATTATGGGCTAATGTTCCTTAGGTTTCGGTAGGAAATTGTTCATCCCCATCCATCTTCAACTTTCTTTTAAAACAATTTAACACAGTTTATGTCAGACTTGGCACTGTCTTACCATATTGAGTTAAGAATAACTATTTCTTCTACAAACAATACTTAAATTTAGCATGTGAAAATGTGAAAGCAGGTATGTAGAAGGCCATTCCAATAAGGGCTTTATGGGAATAATGTCTTTGTTTAATTGACAAAACGACGAAGAAAAATTATACTAATTTTCAGAGCTCCCCAATTCTTTTTCTGGGAAGTTTTTTATAACCTAAGAATGTGAATTGTTTATTCTTCAAAGACAGTGAACGAAAGCCGCCTTCATTTAAAATCCTTGCCCTGACCAACATTATTTGTCAGAAATACAATAATATTAAAATGAAACAACATGAAAAACCAACATTTTAATTACAGATATTTTTATGAAGAAGACAATTTCCACATAAACATTTGAACTGTTATTACAAAATGATACCTGTTACAATAATTATCAATTGATAACATACTGTCTAGAAAATAAAATCAAAACAGGAGTCCTTTAATACCTAATTTATTTTTAAGTGCTGAATATGATTTAAAGACGATATGCCTACCACTATACTAGGTACTATGATATTCCTTTTATTTTTCTTTATTAGAATCTTTTATTCTCTTAATGGCATTTGACTATTACGTGGCATTGCTAGGGCGGGTGGCACATAGGGCGGATATTAGATTGTTTATTATTAGATATGAAAATTAATTTTTATTTTTGAAAATAGCTTCCATAATATTTTTTTACGAATTCTTACCATATCTCAGCACCGCAAATATTTATACACTTTTAGAAGGTTTTTGCTGTTTTTTTTTTAATAATTAAAAAATAATGTATTTTAACCAATTTAATTTTCAAACCTTAGTTAATACAATTTTTCAAAATCTTGCACGTGATATCATCAAATGTCTGTAACTGTTTCAAAAACATACATGGATAACCATGTTAAATTAGGTTTTCTTCTCAAAATGTATTTTTATGTGAAAATATTAAAAAAAAATTAAAACATGAATGACTGTGTATGTAATGAAATTATGCTTATATTATTTGTACACTGTATTACAAAGACATGTTTTTAAAATAAAATGTTATTTAACAAAGTTCTATTAAAATCATTTTACCACTTAAGCCGCAAACACACTATTATCACGTCACGTGAATTTACGTGTTGTCATATCGGCAAAATAGCCCATGCTCTCAGGGTTAGAAACAGGACTACATACACTGCAGATCATTTTTATTACATATTTTGTGTTTGTGAAGATGGCAAGTGAATCTTGTAGCCTTCTAGCGTCAAACTCCGACACCGTGCTACACGCGTGCCAAATATGTAAATTTGCAGAAACAAAATTGGCCTGTCACGTATGACTTGCCGTGAGCTGCATGATGTGACTATAGTGTACTTCTAAACCTATTTATAAGCACGCATAGAGATGTAAAATTACCGGTAATTTAAAAATCGGTAATATTACCGGTAATATTACGCAATATTACGGTAACATTGGTAATTTATAAAAAAACAGCTTTTTAAGTAAAACAAGTTTTTTTTATTTCAAAACTGTAAAAACATTACGAAAAACAAGAACGTTTTTTTAAACTAGTCAGAGTCAGAATGGACTACGCAATAGAGTGGATAATGGTAAATCATCCTCATCATCATCCCCAACCTCGTCATCTGATTCTTCTTTCTCTTTCGTTAATTGAGTCAAGTCTATAACTTCGAAACCGATATCTTCTTTTTCTATTTCTTCCTCAGTATCTTCTACAATTCTCGAATGATCTTCTTCATTTAGTAAATTATAATTATGGGCAATATAAGTTAGTTTTCCGGCCCTCTCCACGGTTAGTCTGTTTCTTTTTTGCCGATGAATAAATCCATAAGTACTAAAGGTTCTTTCGGTTGCGGCTGTTGACGATGGTAAATTTAAAATGTCTACAGCTAACCTACTTATTTTAGAAATGGAGCAAATTCCTGCCCACCGAACAGATCCAGACATAGATTTTTCGCTGGAAATGACGAATTCCTTAGCAAAAATATTACCTCTAATTTTGTACAATATTTCCAATGTTACCGATCTTGCGGTAATATTACGTAATATTACCAAAATTACGGTAACATTACCTCGGTAATATTACCCTTTACATCTCTAAGCACGCATAAACCGTCTTGCAGATACTTCGGGTGTGCCGTGACATGGCGTGATAGCATGTGATCTCACGTGACGTGATAATAGTTGCGGTTGCGGCTTTACTGGTAATTTTTTTTTCTGGGAGTGAAAAATATTAAGTTTTATTTATCTCAATTTTAATTAGGGTAATAAAATGTGCTGTCGAAATTAATTTAATATCTTTATTTAACACAAACCAATAAAAAAATCTACTGCCCTGTTAGTGTTATGTGCCTTTGCCAATTTATCTACATATATATTTGTCCCATCGCAATAATAGGTCCATATTATACCCCAAAAAGTTTAACGGCTCCGATCCCTTAAGGAGAAAATAACCCTGTTTTAAATAACTGATGATGTTAGTTAATTCTAGTTTTAACTAGTGAAACCTAGGAAAATCGGGTTTTAATTGTCGGTAAATCGGTAACATATACAGGGTGTTATGGAAATGACGTATTATATTTAAATGGGTGACTCCTGGGGTGTCTTAGAGAATATATCGATTGACGGAACCAACGTGTTACTTATTTTTAAAATTTTTAGAAAATACATTATTTCCCAGACCACTCAGACAATAAGGGCTTATTTTTGTCTAAATAGTAGCACTTTAAAATACTAATTCAGATTGAATGGTACTTAGATGTGTTATGTGATTTTATTGTGCCGGTTTGTTTTTGTTCATGTTACCTAGGTACTTGGTGTTTTTTATAAATGAAGTTGGTTTTAAATAAGTCCGAAAAACTAAATAAAATTGGATTTTTTTTTTCTAAAGGGTAAGTGGCATTTATAAACTTTTAAGTTGTCCAGATCTGACGGGTGTCGTTCGAATTGAACAAATGAGAACATCCCTACCATTTATAAACTCCGCGGCGGTTGGTTCGACTCAGTTCAAGTTTATAAATCAGAGATTGTTTCCCAGCGAACTGAACTGAACGTAAAAGTTTATAATAATGTACCCTGAAAAATAAACAACTTGCAATCTGTCAAACGGTTATTCACTTTCTAAAGAGTTTACCCTGAAGATATGACAACACTGTTGACATATGTTGCTTTGTCTACCTTCCTGACAGGGGCACCACCTGGTCGTTTTTGGTTTGACAAAAGGTCATGTACCGGGCATATTAAATTAAAGCGCCATTTTTGGATATTTTTCTTCAATTTGTTTTCATCTCAGGAATAATTGCCGATTTAAATATAATACGTCATTTCCATAACACCCTGTATATTTGTCCCATCGCAATAATGGGTCCATATTATAAGTACCCCAAAAGATTTAACGGCTCCGATCCCTTAAGGAGAAAATTACCCTGTTTTAAATAGCTTATAATGTTAGCTAATTCTAGTTTTAACTAAGGAAACCTAGGAAAATCGGGTTTTAATTGTCGGTAAATCGGTAACATATACACCTATTTTTCCTGCATTTAACCCAGATCCTGTATCTATGATTTCTTTTGAGAGATAACATGGCAGGTTTCTAGCTTTATCGCGTAAGAATTTGACGACTTTTATGCTTTGGTTTTGTAATTTATTTACTAATTAAAGATTAATTTTAACATCTTTTGTTATTCTGGCTGTACTTAAAAGAGGTTTTTAAATATTGTTATTTATTAGAGATGATAATGTATTTAGTTAAAAATACATTTCTATTTTAGGGACTTATTTTCGTAGTAGACAGCAATGACAGAGAGCGTATTGGTGAAGCCAAAGATGAACTAATGCGCATGCTTGCAGAAGACGAACTCAGGGATGCAGTACTTTTAATTTTCGCCAACAAACAAGATCTACCCAACGCGATGAATGCAGCCGAGATAACTGACAAGTTGGGATTACACTCGCTGAGAAACCGCAACTGGTACATTCAAGCTACATGTGCGACAAGCGGAGATGGTTTATACGAAGGCCTCGATTGGCTGTCCAATCAACTGAAGAATGCTAACCGTTAAGTGCAGTGTTATCATCACAGTCACACTGTGATTGTTGACGTACTGGACTGAGTGTTTCTTAATACCATATGTTGCAAATATGACCACGGTTTACTGTTTGTCAACATACTGTCACGACTTAACTACAATAAAATCTCCTTTAGCATACTTGTTTCTCTCGTATGTGACGAACAGTACGCTTAGTGAGACGTTGCACTCGAGTTTTTTTATATGTGTTTTTTTTATTTATTCTGGTATTGCAAGTTTATTTTGTACAATATCGATATTTTTTGTACTACTAGAGGTACTGTACAGTAGTTATTTGTATTAATATAATCTAAAATAGGAATTGTTATTTTTGTAACATATGGTAGGACCTGTTCGTCTTTAGAACATTTTCAATTGGTTGGGGCCTGCTCAAGCCTGTTTATTGTTTAAATTAAATTCTATTTTGTTTTTTTTTGTAAGTCTTTATTATGAGCTAAAAATGTTTCGAGACGTTTTTATTTTGACAAACCGCGGACACCTGGACAAGTGATTAAAATGGTTATATTTAAAGGAAACAAGTTTATTCGTGGACATTCCCCGTTTTGTCAAGCTGTATTATCAAAATAAATTTATACTATTAACTTATTGTCTATAATTTAAATACATAATAAATCTCATTGTTTAATATTTTCTTTGGCTGTCCTGTTTAATAAGTTGTATGTTTCTCACCGTTTCGGGGCCGATTTTAGGCTCATCTTCAGCTTTAATTTTTTAAGGAGGTTAAGCTACTGTACTTGATTATAAGAGATTATAAACATGTAGATTTGCGTAAAAGTGTGTATTTTTACAATGCCCTTTTAGTTAAGAAGTCCGAAGTGGTTTTGATCGGCGGCCGAGTGCGCTAGTTTAATCGAGTATGATGCGAGACAAAAGTTTGTAAAGTCCTGGCAATTGTACAGGGCGAGTCAACGATAGAGTAAAGTTCATTTTCTCCTTTATGTTAAGAATTGTTATACCGGGTGATTCATTAAGGGTGACGAGCTACCGTATCTCAGGAACTAATAGTCGTACGAGTTTAAAAAAAAAGCCCTTAAATGAAATCGGCCAAGAGAAATTGCTGGAAATATTTTTTTAATTCATATATCCACCGCTAGGGGGCGTAATTGCTTCGATCGTATAAAAAATGCAGTTTTCTTGAAAATTTTCCAAATAAGTTGAAAAAAAAATACTACCACAGTAATACTTCTATAATTGTCCATCTTTTTGGTTTAACACTTTTTATTGTGGAACGTAAAATAAGAGCGGGAGGGGATGGTGAACTTTTCCTTACTAAACTGCCTATAGATTTGGTTAAACTTAACGGAATTTAGCAAACTAGGTCTCGTTTAAGAAAGGAGGGTATATTGAACAAAATAAAAGACAACTACGTCATTCCGGTTCTTGCCGCCCTCGCTAGGGGGTGTGGTTTACAAGTTTAACCGCATTTTAAATTCTGCTCCGAAATCTTAAATGGAACAGTATGATTATTTTATTAGATTCGAAAAGTAGACTAAATTTGCAACAAAATATGTCCAAGCCGCATGTCGATATCTTCAATCGTTTAAACGTTATCACTTAAAGAATATTGCATTAACAAATTTATTAAAGAAACAAAATAGATAATTCATAATCGAGCATGCCATGGACAAATAAAAAAAACAATTTAGCCCAAAATTAAATGCTCATCTTAGAAGGCCGTGAAAAGACTTGGAAGACAGACCCGATTTCGACCATCGACTGGACTTTTGTTATCGGCTATTGGGGATGGTGAAACAGAAATTTTTTTATCCCAAATATTGTGGACTGACGAGGCCACTTTTTCCAGTTCAGGGAAAGTTAATAATCACAATATGCACTATTGGTCAGAAACAAATCCTCACTGGTTAAGGGAAGTTCAATTTCAAAATCGATGGAGTGTAAATGTGTGGTGCGGGATTTTGGGTGGAAGAATTATTGGGCCATATTTTTTTGATCAGCATTTAAATGGCGTAAATTATCTACAATTTTTGGAAGATGAGTTACCTATACTGTTAGAAGATGTTCCTTTGGAGGACAGAATGAACATGTGGTTCCAACAGGATGGATCCCAAGCCCATTATGCTCGAAACGTCCAAATTTTTTTAAATTTTCAGTTTAGGGATGGAATGGATAGGTAGGAACAGCATTTTTCCTTGGCCAGCGAGGTCTCCCGACCTTACGGTACTGGATTTTTATTTATGGGGTAAGCTTAAATACTAGTTTATAAAGACCGTCCAACAACACCTCATGATATGAAAAACAGAATTCGGGAAGTCATTAGCAACATCTCCGCCGCCGAAATTGAAGTTAGTGTATTATCCACAATTGAAAGACTTAATTTATGCGTGGCCAATAACGGTGGACACTTTGAACATATAAAACGTTAAAAAAATGTCAATATTGTAATTGTTGTTTTCTTGCTTATTATAATATATCATATATACATATTGTTGTGATTAAATTAAAATGAGAATGAAGTTTTAAATTGTTTTTTTATTTGTCCATGGCATGCTCGATTATGAATTATCTATTTTGTTTCTTTAATAAATTTGTTAATGCAATATTCTTTAAGTGATAACGTTTAAACGAATGAAGATATCGACATGCGGTTTAAACATATTTTGTTGCAAAATTAGTCTACTTTTCGAATCTAATAAAATAATCATACTGTTCCATTTAAGATTTCGGAGCAAAATTTAAAATACGGTTAAACTTGTAAAACACACCCCCTAGCGAGGGCGGCAAGAACCAGAATGACGTAGTTGTCTTTTATTTTGTTCAATATACCCTCCTTTCTTAAACGAGACCTAGTTTGCTAAATTCCGTTAAGTTTAACCAAATCTATAGGCACTTTAGTAAGGAAAAGTTCACCATCCCCTCCCGCCCTTATTTTACGTTCCACAATAAAAAGTGTTAAACCAAAAAGATGGACAATTATAGAAGTATTACTGTGGTAGTATTGTTTTTTCAACTTATTTGGAAAATTTTCAAGAAAACTGCATTTTTTATACGATCGAAGCAATTACGCCCCCTAGCGGTGGATATATGAATTAAAAAAATATTTCCAGCAATTTCTCTTGGCCGATTTCATTTAAGGGCTTTTTTTTAAACTCGTACGACTATTAGTTCCTGAGATACGGTAGCTCGTCACCCGTAATGAATCACCCGGTACAGTGTCACCATTAAAGTCCGCACCATATGGAACTTTTTTTTATTAATGAGGTTAGTTAAAATTAAATTTCGGCAATCGTTTTTGCTTCAAATTAGACTAAAAATTATATAATCAAATGTCACCATCTGTCATTCGGTATCTGTCAAAAATTACATTCTAATCAAAAAATGCTGAAAAATGGCATTGTTTTACCGAATTTCAAAAAATTTTATTAGAAAAAGTTGTTTCTAGTACAATTCTTGGCCTAAATACAAAGTTTCAGTTTTCTAGCTCAAAGTTGATTTTTTTGCCATTTTTTCTAATTAACTTTTTTTTTATTTAATGTAAGTTCGCTTAATGGATATTAAACTATTTGCTTATACCATACTCAATATTTTATTTAGTTTGTATGAGCTTTTTTTTACTAGAATGCCATTTTTTTTCGAAATTTAAAATTAGAGGCAAAAAAATTTGACACAGGTGGTGCAAAGTTATCCTAATTTAAAAATTTTAACAGATAGACGTCAGATATTGCATTTTTTTGATAGTACATACACCTAAGAAGTTTAAAAAACTTATAATAAAATTCCCAGATATCAGATTACTTCAAAATTTAGACACATTTTCTTTTTATCCACAATAAAATATCAAGGCAATTTTGAATTTTATAAGTAGGCTATGGAAAAAAACGAATTAGAGTGCCGAATAAATAAAAGAAATGTCATAAATGTGAATATTTTCGCAAGTTATAGTTTTCAGTGTTATCACCAATGTTGTCCATTCAAGAAAAAATAGAAATTGTCTTAATTTGTGGAGAGAATATGCCTCACCGGCAAGTATCTGCCATTTTTAATGAGAGGCATCCAGAAAAAAATTTGCAGCATAGCACTGTTTCAAGAATAATGTCAAAATTTAGAGAAACTGGATCTGTTCGAAATAATTTTAAGAAACCTCACGCGGCAAGTAAATACGATGAAGCAGCACAACTTGATGTTTGTTTAACTGTTATTGACCACGGTCAAACTAGTGTAACCAAGATAAGTGATGCAACAGGGTGCAAGAGGGAAAGCGTTAGAAAAATTCTTCAGAAAAATCGATTTCGGGCATATAAACCCAAGTTTATAAACACATTAAAAGAACGCGATTTTGATATCCGACTTGATTTTTCGTTTTGGTATCAGGGACAATATGAGGAGAATATTCTTTTTCCATACAAGATATTATGGACAGATGAAGCCACTTTCTCTTCGAATGGTACCGTGAGCTCACAAAATTGCCGATGGTGGTCCCAAGAAAATCCTAACTTCACAATTGAATGTCGCGACCAGTATCATTTTAAAACCAATGTTTGGTGTGGAATTTTGAAAGATGAGCTTATTGGACCATACTTCTTTAGAGCAAACTTAACTGGTGAAAGGTACCTGAATTTTCTTGATAACGAGATTACCGAAGTTTTGGATAACATGCCCTTACACCATAGACATAACTTATGGTATCAGCTTGATGGTGCACCCATACATCAAACTGCAGCAGTGAAAGAACGCATAAACCAATTATTTCAAAACAGAGTTATAGGGCGTGATAGAGAATGTCACTGGCCACCCAGGTCGCCTGACATAACCCCACTAGACTTTTTTCTGTGGGGTTATCTTAAGCAGAAAGTTTATAAGAATCGACCGTTTAGAAATATCGAGCATTTGGAACAAACGATAGGACAGTGTTGTGCCGATATAAGACCAAGCTTTTTACAAAATGCTGTCAAAGACGTTTATAGACGGACGGGTGTTTGTATAGAGCGAGAAGGACGTCACACTGAAATGTGAAATTTATATTGCTTTTGTGTTACCTATTTAAAATGATTAAAGTTCCTTTTTGTTCCTTTTAATAATAATGATAGTTTTAAGTATAAAATAAAATTTTTATCAAATATTTAGATGTATTTGTCATTTGAAAAACGAAACATCTGACGTCTATCTGTTAAAATTTTTAAATTAGGATAACTTTGCACCACCTGTGTCAAATATTTTTGCCTCTAATTTTAAATTTCGAAAAAAAATGGCATTCTAGTAAAAAAAAGCTCATACAAACTAAATAAAATATTGAATATGGTATAAGCAAATAGTTTAATATCCATTAAGCGAACTTACATTAAATAAAAAAAAAGTTAATTAGAAAAAATGGCAAAAAAATCAACTTTGAGCTAGAAAACTGAAACTTTGTATTTAGGCCAAGAAATGTACTAGAAACAACTTTTTCTAATAAAATTTTTTGAAATTCGGTAAAACAATGCCATTTTTCAGCATTTTTTGATTAGAATGTAATTTTTGACAGATACCGAATGACAGATGGTGACATTTGATTATATAATTTTTAGTCTAATTTGAAGCAAAAACGATTGCCGAAATTTAATTTTAACTAACCTCATTAATAAAAAAAAGTTCCATATGGTGCGGACTTTAATGGTGACACTGTATATCTAAATCTTATAGCTTTTCCAAAATTTCAATTTTTTAAGAAAAATGTCAGTTTTCAGCGTTGGATTTAATTGTTAATACCTACACTACCTTTGCAAATTAAAAGTTCATATTTGGAATGGACATTATATGGAGTTAAGGCAAATAAATTGTGGAAACAAATTTACCTCAGTTTTTACAGGGTGTTCAAAATAAATTTTCGAATTTCAGTAACTTTAAACAGAAAAATTTCGGTTTTTTTAAATGGTACACTCTGTATATTTTATTTCTTTCTGATAGAATACGTAATTCTCTTTAACTTTTATTTAATATATCATATGTTTTCTTGGACATGAAGTAAAATCTCCAATTCTTTATCTTCATGGCAACTCGATTTACCAATTTACGTTTGGTGTACTCAACGCAACCATTTTCATCAAACCTTTCCATTAAACACTGAAAATAATGTTTAGTTGGAAGACGCCTATGAGGGTACTTTGCTGCGTAAAGCCTAACTGGCAAAAGACAATTTTTTTCTGACTCGCCAAGTGTGTAAATCATGTCAATCGGCTCATTTTTAGGAAAATTCATACTTAATTCCTTATTTCCTTCCTTCTTACATCAAATAACAAACGTTTCTAGGTGTTTCAGTATTAAGTACTTGTGTCAAAGTCTTGACACCTTTTGTTTCTTCATGGCAACTACGACGTTAAAACATAAATGTAGGAAACGAACAATGAAAAATAGAGAAAAATTAAAATATGTCTAAAGTATTAAAAATAAACATATTATATATTAAATAAAAGTTAAAGAGAATTACGTATTCTATCAGAAAGAAATAAAATATAAAAAATTTAAAAAAAAACAGATTTTTTTGGTTAAAGTTACTGAAATTCGAAAATTTATTTTGAACACCCTGTAAAAACTGAGGTAAATTTGGTTCCACAATTTATTTGCCTTAACTCCGTATAATGTCCATTCCAACAATTAAATCCAACGCTGAAAACTGTCATTTTTCTGAAAAATTGAAATTTTGGAAAAACTATAAGATTTAGATATATAACATTATAATTAAAAATTATTCAGAATCTTATGCATAATCCGAAAATTGATTGAAATACAGGGTGTTCCATTTAAAAAAACGTAAGTTATATTCACCACTTCTTTGTGGGCCAACCTGTATACTCCAATATAATTTTAGAATGTGCACCTTAAATATCTCTACAACTTTTATATTTTGAGTTTTTATCTAATTCTTAACATAAAGGAGAAAATGAACTTTACTCTATCGTTGACTCACCCTGTACAGTGTGTCTTACAAGAATTAGAACGAAAGCGGCCTTGCCAGGCCTAGCGTTTTGACGGTCTACTGCAGAGACATGCAATTCTACCGTAAAAATTAAAAGCAGATAAACTGATTAAAATTGAATTTAGGAGGGTTTAAAATTATTACCAGAATACCTTTTTTTGTAATTTGAAACGTGTACCAGCCAGGTCATATACCTTTTTCTATTCTAAATCTACCGTTTTCAATTTATTTTCAAATTTCCACATTTTGTACATGTCGAATATACCGTATTTGTCAATTTCGGCCTGACAACACTGCAATGACGGCTCGTGACCTATGATAGTATGTTCACAAGTATGGTGAAATTATTTTAAAAATTTTATTTTTGTGTAACGACCAAACAATTACTTTCTAGGCGTTTTAAATGTAGAAAGAAATGAAGTAATAAGAAAATGCGTTAGGTAAAACATATTTTTATTTATTTTTTACTTTTACACAAGGAAATACAACTTTTGGAAAATAAGAAAGGTTTTCTTAGTGTGTATAGTGCTTAAACGTAGAGTCCGTTCTTCGGTTCTTAATTGTAAAAAAATGATCATCGTTAAAGTTTGAAAAACCCTCTATAAACTTTTTTTCATATATTTAATTTTTAAACTTTCTAATAAAGTCCCTAGATTTACCCTTTGTGGTCTGCGTTAAAATAATTTCGGGTTTAGGTCTTCCCGTATTCTTCACTTCAATTTTTTGCTCCAAACTCGAAGAGCTAAAGTTATTTTTTAAATAGTCTACCGTCAAACTATTCATTTTAACTTAATAAATATATAATTATACTACAGAGAAACTGCAGTATGCCCCGGCTACTTAATCGCACATGCGAGCAAATCTCGACATAATCGTCATTAACCGAGGCACGGTTGCCGGATCGAGAGCCTATAATATACAGTTTGGTTGACGGTACAATAAAATATTAGGGAGCGTAGGACTTTATACGATTATTGACGGTACGATAAAATATTAGGGAGGGTCGGACTTTATACGATAAATAATATTGAATGAATATAAATTAATATTTTTTTGTTCGTTTTGGGGGTGCACGTGCGCATGTGTTCATGTGGAAGAACCGCCACTGCAATACTGGTCAGGGGTTCCCAAGATATGCGCCCCGGGGCGTCATGAAGCGTCCGAAAAAAGAATGTTAACAAAATAAAGGATGGAAATATTGAAAGTATTTGAAAAACTATCAACTCAGGTTATAGCAACGTGATTTCACATATAGGAAAGACACAAGCTACGATGATAGCAAGAAATAAAGACAACTGGCGTTTATGGCAGTCTGGTATGAACCCCACAAAAATAAGTTATTCAAACTTAATTTGTAAACGTCGATATTTCGGAAACCGCTTTAACTGAATTCAAGATAAAAACTACAATCATTTTATTTATTTTTGATAAGTTACAGGGTAACCGAAATATGACCATGAGCATCTTTCTATCTTTACTAATAACGGAGATACCCCGGAGAACTCGAAAAATGAACACCCTGTAGAAATAAATACATTATTTGAAAGAACAATTGTCTTTACTGTAAAATATAAAGTCACTTATATATCCGTGGCACCATCTATCAGCGTGTTGAGTTTGTAATATAATGTTCGAATGTACAGGAACCGGTCTCACAAATAACGATTGAATCAGTGCCATCTGTATGCATAGTTTTAGTACAGAGGTCTAGATGACGCAAGTAGTTCAATATCGTTGTAGGGGAAGGCTGATCAAAATCAGGACAAGAACTAGATTTAAATATCTTATGATTGGATAACAATAAATAGTGTTCTCATGTTTCTTATGATTACTCATTATATATATCTCTAATATTAACTGTTGTATCGAGATTTAAATTGAATAGAGGAATCTTTTAAATATTTGTTATTAACTTGTACTTGCTATAAATAGGTACAACGTTGTATTTTAATATTTGCGATATTTGCAAAATAATGTACATGGAAAACAGACAAAACATAGTAAAATTATTATTGTATAGATTGTATTGTAAAATTTGCTATAAAATATAGTATTAATTACATTTTTTATTAGTGTTCCCTAATTTACCAAAATAACACCTGGGATTTCTAAGAAATTTAGTAAAATCAAGTGATTACTTAAACCTATTGTACAGTAAAGATGTTATTGTACGATTTGCTATAAAATATAGTATTAATTACGAAATAATATTGTAGATACAGTACGTTTCACGAAATTTGGATACGACTTAATGATTTCCTGGGTCGGTCCCATTGTGTCGACAAGAGCTTGGCAATAAACAACTGAAGTATGAAGGGACGGACTAAGGAAAACAAGTAATGATATGATTATATTAATGTAATCAAATGAAATAACATTTTTTTTAAATATTACTAGTCATATTTATTTATATTTATAATGTCATTCTATAAATAGTTCTGTTTCGCTATCGCCATCCTCATCAAAATTAATTATAATTGGATTAATTATACGATCCAGACTAATATACGAATTTTCTACAGTTATTACGTGACGGACTGAATTTTTCCAACTACCTGGGGGAATATCATTAAAGCATTTTCGTATTAATTCTACCACACTAGAACTTAACGTCGGAGAAATATTTTCAGACCTAACCAGTGATTTTAACTAATGCCCCATATGCTATATGGGGTTAAAAATGCAATAATAGGGTGGGAGCCGTAGCACTGTATGTCCAATTTCTTCTGCCAATGTGTCACAAACATATACTTTTTTTATACAAAATGTCTTTAAAACTTCTAAAAGATCACTTTTTTATAACTTTCTTCAAAATATATATCATTCGCCGCATGTAGTTCTGAATCTCCAATTTTGTATTATTTGAGCTTGGAGCTTTATATAATTGGCGACTGTGATAGCTCGCATTGTCCATTACTATCACGCTATTCTGAGGAATGTTTGGTAAAAGACAATTCTTGAACCATTCCTCAAAAACTAACAATTTTTACCACAAAAAGATATTTAAATATAAATTTAGCAACCTAACCTACCTGATGTGCCTATATTTAATTATAATTATTCCAATCCGGTCCGTTCCACATAATAATAACAAACGGTCATAAATAATGGGACGGCCCCAGGTATTTTTACTGCAGTCATTAAGTTATATCCATTTTTCGTGAAACAATCTTTACACATAATTTATAAATAATTAGTATTTCTAGTAAATTTAGTAAAATCAAGGAAAATATTATTAGTAATATTGTAAATTTTACAACGAATGTAAGTGAAAATAATTTATTTATAACTCCAGTATAGTCAAATATTTTTTTCTATTTGGGTTTCATAACGGCTACATTATGAAATGCAAAAAAATTTAATAACTTGACACTTTATCAGACTGAAATTTTTGTTTTTTTATGTTGACAACAAGTAGGGTTCAAATTTTAGGCCTACTTCGATTTTGTTGAAATTAGTTTTCTAGGCATTATGGATTAGACAGAAATTTTTTATAGAAAACTTTCAAATACTAACCTTCAACCTTGCAAATAGATCATTTTTGCTAGGTATTTATCCTAAATACCTAGATACTCGGAAACATACTGATGGGGTCCGTCAACAAATTTCTAGTCACAACTATAAAACAACATAACCTCAAAATAATAAAAATATCTTCCAGTTTATGCTCTATTTCTAAAGTTTTATTCAATAACTATTTTTATTTTTAATTCAATATAGTATTATACGTATTACTTTATACAGTGTGAACATAAAGTAAGGAACAAATTCTTTATCTAGGAATCTAAAAATATTTCGGAAAAATCCTCGGACACGTGTATAATAATTTTTAATGGCGCATTTTTTCCCATACAAACTTAATATACAAGGTGGCTCATGTAGTAGATATGACATTATCGACGATTTTTTTAAATGGGAACCCCTATATTTTAGTTCAGATCTGTAATCTCCAAGAACAGCTGATTTCAAAAACATAACACACTTAGGGCCTAAAATTCATAGTTTCGTTACTACAGGGTAAAACAAATAATTTTATTTAAGATATTTTTAATTTAAAAAAATGTAAAAAAATTAAGTAAGCTATTTAATTAAGTGTTGAAATTGTCCTCCTTCTGCTGCCTGACAGTACCACAAGCGATCAATAAATTCTTGTTGGACTTTTCTTATGGTTTCTTCTGAAATGTTCCTGCATTCTGTTGATATTCGATTTTTTAAATCTTCAATATTGGCAGGTCTGACTTTATAAACAACATTTTTCAGGTGACCCCACAAGAAAAAGTCCAGTGGTGTAAGGTCTGGAGACCTAGGCGGCCATTCAACAGGCCCACGTCTTCCAATTCACTTGTTCGGAAAAACTTGGTTTATGTAATGGCGCACTACTGCTGCATAATGTGGAGGTGCGCCGTCTTGTTGGTACCACAAATTTTCATCTAGAATTCCTGGATTATTTCTACTAGGGTATAAGTTAACTAGCGTAGGGATAAGAAAGTTCTGAAGAAAATGAAGATAATTTAGCCCGTTCACATTGTTGTCAAAAAAATATGGCCCAATAATTTTGTTTTTCACAATACCAGCCCAAACATTAATTTTTTGAGGATATTGAGTATGGTGCTCATGCATCCACCTGGGATTTTCTTTTGCCCTGTATCTACAGTTTTGCCGGTTCACTTCTCCATTTAATTTAAAGGTAGATTCATCCGAAAATAGGATATTTTCAACAAACAAAGGATCTAAGTTACATCTTTCCATTAATATTTGACAAAACTCCATCTTACGATCTGGATCATCTTCATTCAACTCATGAACCAATCGGATTTTAAACGGGTGCCATTTTTCTACCGTGCATAGGTTATGAACGGTCATAGCAGCCGCCCCATGATCAATGCTAATCTGGCGGACGTTGTTGTGGGGATCTTCTTCCATAGCCAATAAAATATCTAATTTCTTATCATTCGGAATAGTTGGACGGCCTTTTCTGGGAATATCTTCCACTGAACCCGTTTCCCGAAATTTTATTTCAAGTTTACTCACAGTTCTGTTGATCTAGTAATTGGTCTTGCTGGATTCTTAGTGTTAAACAAAATGCAAACTTCTTGTTGAGTACGGATCCTATCACCATATCCAATCATCATAAGAATTTCTATTCTTTGTGTTAAAGATAAACGCATAGTAACTCAATATGTTTTAAAATAAAATTTATTACTTCTAATAAACTTACTAGAAAAATACAATGTAATGACAATGACATTATCTAAATACCATAGTTACCAACGAATACTTATAACCAGGAAGAAGACAAACTGCCGTGTTAAATATTCGAAGCAGGCGATGATACGGCGACATCCATTATGCCTGGCGCGCACGTGCTTTTCAAATGTCACTTTTGTCCAAATTTGTATTACTGTCAATATTTTAAAGTGACATTTAAGCAAAGAAAACATCAAAATCCTTTCATTTGATTTGCTAAGTAGAGAAAATCAAATATTAGGATTTTGACATAGGTTTTCAGCTGTAAATATCGCTTTAAAATTGTCCTTACATACTTTTATATTATTATTGAACTAGTAACAATACTAGAAATACAGAATTCAGAGATTGAAGGTTGTAATTAGTTTTATTAAAAAATAGGAAATAAATCAAAATTTACATAAAATATTTTACCATCTTAAACTTTAAACAAATCAAGGTAAATACAATACTATATGTACAGCTACTAACCAAGTAAATATATGCACCATCATTATGATTATGGGCTTCCAATTTGTTTGTTTCGTTTCTGACTACGGGTTAATATAACTTATATAGCTGTAAATATTATGTTGTAGCTTTTGACTTTTAGATTGTAAAATTTAAGTAAAATTCTTTAAAAATGTGTTTGTTGCTAGTTTGCTTGAGAAGTTTGGGACATAATGGGACAATTTTTTAATGTAAAATAACAATAACGAATAAAAATTAATAAAAAAATATTTCAATCATAAATTACTTACCAGCAACAAAACGAAAAGGTCCGCTTTCGTGAAAAGAATAGAAAATTAAAAATTATTTTAGAATTTAATGACGTTTCCTCCACCATTTTCAATCACATTATAAATCATATGTCACTTGATTTTTATTCCATTCCAGACGAAGGTTGTTCGGTTGTAAAATAATTTAAGAACTTGTGCTGCTCGCATTCTATGTCTGTCTCTGTCTGCATCAACCTTCTCCGATTCATTAAAGGGAGATAAATATGGCCTAGGTCAAAACGAACAAACCCGAGTCTGATATTGACACAGAACGATAGACACAAAAGGATAAACGTATGGAGTAACCAGCCTGGCTGTGACGTCACTTGCACGGCCTACTTATATGCTTCCATCCCCGCCATAAGAGGTCTCACCGGGCTGATAGTTACATAACAGCAAATAAGCCTACTTGAGAAAAAACATAAGTAACAGCAAATGATGGAGCGTCCATTAATTACGTAAGGCTTTCAGGTAAAATTGGGTGATGGCGGAAGGGATTGAGCCAAATGTCACGAAATCTTTTATTGGGGGAAGGGGGGTTGAAAAATCGCTAAAAACGCCTCACGTAATTAATTGATGCCTCCCAAGCCAAAAAAAAATATCTTAAATAAAATTATTTGTTTTACCCTGTAGTAACGAAACTATGAATTTTAGGCCCTAAGTGTGTTATGTTTTTGAAACCAGCTGTTCTTGGAGATTACAGATCTGAACTAAAATATAGGGGTTCCCATTTAAAAAAATCGTCGATAATGTCATATCTACTACATGAGCCACCTTGTATATTAAGTTTGTATGGGAAAAAATGCGCCATTAAAAATTATTATACACGTGTCCGAGGATTTTTCCGAAA
The DNA here is from genome assembly GCA_963991005.1 of Barypeithes pellucidus. Lineage (NCBI taxonomy): Eukaryota > Metazoa > Arthropoda > Insecta > Coleoptera > Curculionidae > Barypeithes > Barypeithes pellucidus. Next base: position 18,077,701 of record OZ022558.1, read on the forward strand.
TATTTTTAGATTCCTAGATAATGAATTTGTTCCTTACTTTATGTACACATTGTATATACATATTTATAGTTACTGTAGACATTTCCTGGGCATTAATTGTTATTCCTGTCAGATTCTGTGTCGACACAATATTTTGTTCAATAGTATTATTTATTATTTTGTTCAATATATTATTATATTATATATATATTCAAGTTTTGCATATTCTTTTTAAGAGTTGTCTATATTATTTTTTGCGATTTCTCGTATTCTGACGGAGTACAACAAACCCGAACAAACCCGCTTCGCGGGTCGTTTTCTAAATTAAACGCGTGCTCTAAGATAATGTCTTATGCAACTTGTATCTTAATATACTATACAATGTATGGTACCTTTTACAGACGACCATGATTGTATTTTTTATTGTAAAAATTACAAAGTTTTAATGTAAAAATATTTTTAGAAAAATAAAAGGCATACATTAGATGCGACGGGTTCCAAAGATGTCACTCTTCGAGAAATCAAGCGACGTTGGACACGGTTGTACTTGGATGGGTGACCGCTTGGGAATACCATGTGTCAAAATTTTTACAAAAGAATTTAGTAAATTTTACAAAATATTTTAGTACAATTACAAAATATTTTACTTAATTTTTACAAAACATTTTAATAAATTTTAAATATAAATGGTTTTTCAATATATTGGTAATATTTACTAAATTTTTTTGTTAAAATTTGGAATAGAGGACAAAATATGAAAAAATATAAATTATTCCGCGTGGATATTCCTTATTGGTAACCTGAAATTGTAAATAAGAACAGTTCTGGGACTGTTCGAGTTCTTAACTACCACTCAGATAACTATGCAATCGAATTTTAAATATGGAGTGCATAAATATCTATTACATGGCGCAATAAACTAGAATTCAATAATGAAATGGCGAGACCTGGAACGACAAAATTTTTTTTCACATAATCTTTAGCATATAATGTTCGATTCTAGAAAGTTTCAACTTCATCGCTTTTTGCTTTTTTTAAATTTTCAATTTTTTTTGACACGCTCGGAAAAGTACATGCAAGGGTTGACTTGTCAGAAAATGTGTTTCCCGTTACTTTGGGGTCACACAGATGCTGTAATAGTACATTACGTATCAAGGGCCGAAAAGCCTCCGACGGCCCGAGATATGTACCGTATTTTTTTTTACAAGCGCTCCGAAGCTTTGATGCTTAATAAATAAAGAAATTCTTCAGACAGTTTTCCTGTCTACATGACATGAAAACCCTCCCGCATTATTTTTGACAAATAGGCTCGGTGGCCTAGTGGTATAGCGTACGCCTTGTGATCTGAGAGTACAAATCCGGGTTCAAATCCCGTACTCGGCATCTCTGGTTTTATTTATTTTTTTACAAGTATCCGAGTCTTTGAGGCCATATAAATAAAGAAATTCTTCAGACATTTTTCTAAAACATCTTTGAAAAATTAACTGCCCATTTAATTTATATAATATAATCCGCTATTTATTATCGCTTGTAGTATGGCTCAGTGGGTAGAGTGTCCGCCTGGCGATCTGAGGGTCGCGGGCTCAAATCTCGCACCGACAATTCTGGTTTTATTTATTTATGAGCACATGGTGACTCGAAGCGGGCATTTTCGGGGCACATGTAAAAAAATTCATTTTCAGACATGGCTCGATATAATTTTGAATTTATTGAGAATTTCCTATCTAAAGCGGTACAGCGCCTCTCAGCAACGCTCTACGGTATTGCATCAGATATAAAAGTTGTAGAGGGGGACCTAAACTCCACGAAAAAACAAATTACTGATATTCCACGTCACGGACCCCCTATTGTCATCGTCTCTCTAACTCTATATGACTTGACGCGTAATTAAAATTTATAACATATGCCACTCTTGACCGACCACCTAAGAAATGTTTTTAACAGTGTTATTATCTTTATTTGGGCCAATCCACGCTCTTATATCACGAGCGCTCTACTTCTGCACTTCAAATTCACAACACATTAATAAACTTCTTTTTTGAAGTGGCCGCGGCATTACTTATCATTACCCTGTTAATTTCTTTTTGTCTTATTTTTTTTAGACATCTGTCGTCGATTGTAATTCGAAAAGTGGCGCCTCTTTCCGGGATAGTATTCAAGAAATAAACATTTTTGTTTGTAGGTACAAGAAGTAGTAATCTCGCCAGCATGCTTAGAGGGAGAACATAATTCTAGAAAGAGCTTCAGGATAAGATTATTTTATTTTTAAATCAATTTCGCATTTTTTGGCCACTCTGTACATTCGACTATAGCTCAAACTTCGTATTGTAGGGGGGTTATAGAGAGTGTCCATTTTTGGGTAGTTTTACGGGGTATCTCCGTTATTAATAAAGATAGAAAGGTGGGGTTTTCGCAGCACTTTGCTACTTTTTTGTCAAACAGAAGATGCCGTAATCAGAATTTTTCTAGGCGGCATTGTTTTTGATATACGGGATGTTTTTGAGAATTGTGCATTTTGGGACACCCCCCCCCCCATATCTCGGTTACACCGTAACGTATCAAATAGAAATAAAAATGTTCTTTTCGTAGTTTTTTACGTAAAATCCAGTGACGTACTCAGATTTTTTCTACATTCAATAGTTTTCAAGGAAAATAAACAAATTTGCTTTTTTTAAATGGATCACCTTATATATTTTTTAATAATATAATTTAGTTTGTAACAAGCTTCTCAAAAATATATAACACTTTATTTTTAGTCTTAGTATTAGGCCCGAAATATAGGTTTTTCAAAAATATACCATTTTTTTTTAGTAGGCCATGACGGATATTAGAAACAAACAAAAGAACACAGTCCTATGTGTCATAATAATAAAATCTTCTAATTCTGTCAGAGCATTCAGGTTCTCTAAGTTGAAGGTTCGGTCGGAATTATTAAATCAAGATAAAACACAATTTTAAGCCATATAAATTCCACCGTGTACAAAACTTACATCCTGGTGAAGCACAGCGCCGTATAGAGTTTTGCAATTGGTATTTACAAAATCTGAACAGGGAAAACAATTTTGAAAAAAATGTTATATGGTCTGATGAGGCTCATTTTACCAGTGCTGGCATGTTTAATCGACAGAATACGCGGTTTTGGTCTCAGGAAAATCAGCATGTAATATTTCCAATCGAACGGCAAGGCAGATTTGGCGTTAGCGTTTCATGCTTTATACTGAATAGCAAAATAGTTTATAATATATTTGAAGGAAGCCTTAATGCAAATAAATATTTGGAAATTCTGGAAAACGTTGTGCCAGAAATAATCGAACATGTGCCCTTAGCTGGTCTCAATAACTTGCATCTTCAACAGGACGGAGCGCCCGCTCACAATGCCCAAATTGTAAGGGCCTACCTAGATAATAACTTCCCAGGTCACCCGACTTGTCGGTTTTGGATTTCTTCTTATGGGGATACCTTCAAAATAAAGTTTATTCCAATCAGTACCAAACAATGGCAGATTTAAGAATTGCCATTGACACAGCTTTTAGGGTGTTACAAATGAGGCCGTTTATTATTTTTCCTAGAAAAATTCTGATTACGGCATCTTCTGTTTGACAAAAAAGTAGCACAGTGCTGCGAAAACCGCATCTTTCTATCTTTACTAATAACGGAGATACCCCGTAAAACTTCCCAAAAATGGACACCCTGTACAAGGAAAAGTTACGAAAAGTAACCTGCCGCGTTAGTCAAACCGGTATATATGGTATTTTTTGTGTTAAATTGATGGTTTGGGGCGGTCATGACCCCCATGACCCCCCCTGGATCCACGCTTGTTTCAGCTAAGTAATCGACATTGTTTGGGAAAGCTAATTTTCCATACGAATTTCGTTCTGGGCCCTTTTAGGCCGGGGCTTGTGGGACGGGTCCCTGTTACAGCGGCCTAGGACGATAATGAGTACATACTTCTTCCTATACCCATGCAGTTCGATGTTCGACTGTTATTCTATTATCCTACCTACAGCATACATTTAATATTATCTTCCCAGGAATTAGAAAATAGCTAGAACCTGTTACAATATCATCAATTACTTACCTTATACTATTAGAAGAGATAGTTATTATTAAAAAAAAAGCTATATCAGAAATAGCTTTTAGCGAGTATGCAAACTGCAGATAGTTTGCAATTTTAATGTACCTATGCATTATTTTCAACTTTAAGAATATAGCTCCGGCTCCAGTCGTAGGTACCAGTGAAACGGGCGGTCGTGGACTTCGTGGGTGGACAAAAACCAGATTTCATTCAAGTTTTGGATCTCGGAGTCGCACAGTGTTCTCATTAATGCATGCCGGACGGACAAAAGTCTAATTTCAAAGTAATACGGTTGTTTACGACCGTTTTTATAATTCCTTCAAAACGAATCCCAATTATAGGCAGAGATATTTCGTCCGTCTATATTACGGGATAACTCTGGAACTATTGAACGGATTTTATCCAATTTTTTTTTAATATAGCTGGCCTATAGAAGATACAGGGTTGGTAGAAAGTAGCGGAACGCTTAAATATCTTCAAAATCGCTAAAGATGCGCTTATAAAATTCGGCAATTGGGGTTTCTGGGTATGTGGAATTGAGCAATGATATCGGCAATGTGCCAGATTTCTCAGTTGCGCAACATGTAGTCGTATTATTATTTTAAACGGGCATTCCATTTATTTTTAATGCAGTAAATTCAGCTTCTCGATTTTAGTAAAATTCCAAATTTTACCTCTACTAGTTGCTGAGATATGGCAATACCGCATTTTCACTAAAAAGTATCGGAACGCTTAAATATCGGCATTTGGGAGTTTCTGGGTATGCGGAATTGAATCACTTTTGCCACATTTCCTAGTTTTGCGCTACATGTAGTCATTTTGAAGATCTTCTAGCCTATGTCACCCATATTTGGAACAACGCAATAGAACATCATGGGGAGTCTCTGGCTGTAGCACTGGATATTTCTAAAGCCTATGATCGCGTTTGACATGAGGGACTTCTAAGTAAACTGCGATCCTATGGTATGCCCAGTCGATTCTGTGCATGGTTGTCTAGCTTTCTTAAGGACCGCTCTCTGCAAGTGGCGATTGACGGATTTCTCTCAGACACCTTCACCATCAATGCCAGTGTTCCTCAAGGGTCCATGTTGTCTCCCACTCTCTTCTTACTCTACATTAACGACCTTCTAGTGAAATCGAAAAATCCGATATTTAGTTAGTTAGTGATAGCAGCAGATTATCTCATCTTTCTCTTTGAATGCACAAACATCGGCTGCCGACGCACATCTTCGCAGACAGCATGAAGTATCACGACTCAACAAAGACCTGGAAGAAATTTTGGCTTGGGGTGATAGTAACCAAGTCGAATTTAACGCTAAAACCCCAGGCAGCAGTTTTCTCTAAAAAAGTTAACATTACAGAACCGTATATAGTCATGGACGGACACGCAATCCCATTGGCTTCATCTATTAATTTGCTGGGCGTCAATCTGGGAGGAAATATGTCTTGGCATAACCACGTTGTGGCAATCCCCAAGATAGCTTCTCAGAAACTTGGTGTACTTTTCCGAACCAGAAAGTTGTACACACCTCAACAACTTTTGACACTATACAAAGCCCAGATTCGACCATCACTTGAGTACTGCTCTGCACCCAAACATACTCTTCGGCTACTGGATTCCATCGAAAAGAGGGCCATTCGTCTGATTGGAGACCACGAGCTGACGAACAACCTCGACAGCCTAGAACATCGAAGACAGGTTGGGGATTTGACTCTCTTTTACAGATATTTTCATGGAAAGTGCTCGGCTAACCTTGCCCTCTTAATTCCGGCCAGAGCGGCGAATAGCAGAAATACACGACGAACCACTGCCGCTCATCCATGTGTGGTTAAGCATAGTACTCCTCGAACTTCATTGTTTAAGAATTCTTTCATCTGGAGGACTTCATCCTTATGGAACGACCTTCCCGAGGTCGTTTTCCCAACGAATATAACCTCCAACGATTCAAAACCAACGTGAATCGCCTTTTGCGCACACGCACCACGCCCTAAAGGATTTTTCCTATAGTGCTAGTGTTTGATCATAGAAAAAATAATTGATATCTTACACTGCATGCCTAATTTATTTTTATTGCAGTGAATTGGGCTTCCCAATTCCCAAATTTTCAAAATTCTCTCTCTACTAGTTGCTGAGATATGGCAATACCGCATTTTCAATGAAAGGTAAAGGAAGGAATGTTTAGGCCAATCCATTAGAAATTAGCGTTTTTGTTATTTCTGAATTTCTATTGCGAAATAATTTGTATCAAGTGCTGTTGCTCTATGTGTACGGTAGTATTATTATTGTGAAGTGTAATTATTCGTTAGTGTTTAGTGCTTTTGTGTAATCTGGTGCATATCTTCAAAAAAATTAATTTGAATCTCGTGGGTGTCTAAGTGATTTAGTGTAATTTGTTCTGTTCACTATGTATTTTTTCCTCTCGACAACATGCCGGCTATGTTCCGAGATTGGAAAGAAGATGCCGAATGGGGTTTAGTGGGTATAAGCTTATTATGCAGTCCCACACTATCATCAGTGCTCGTGATGTGCATAAACCTCTTCCCATAGAAAAAAGAACTGAAGGTGTCTGTGCCCTGGATTCCTTACTCGTGTTTGTTCGGGATTTACACTTTTCCACAGTTTGGCAACATTGCGCCAGAACATCTGTTTCTTACACAGCTGGGCAGTGTAATATGATTGTGCCGCGGAGTGACCTGTGGGTTTATGGGTGAATTACCCCACTTTTTAAACGTTCGATTAAAAAAAAATATATATGTAGCGCTTCTCTAGGACCCCCCAGGAGTCGCCCATTTAAATATAATACGTCATTTCCATAACACCCTGTATATATGGTATTTTTCGTGTTAAATTGTTTGTTTGGGGGGTTATGACCCCCATAACCCACTGGATCCGCGCTTGAATACGACATTCACAAATAGTTGAAATGAAATAAGAACATTTAAATTTAACTATGGTCCAGTGGCAGCGCTGGGTTGGTTCGATACTGATTGACTGATTGAGACGACTGCCAAAATGGACGTCCGGGTCGTTCGAATCGAAATAAATTTTTTCGGGGTCTCACAAATCATCAAAACATTATCCCGCAAAGTTACCAGAGACAAGTTAATTAATTGTTCTCTATTATATGAACTTAAAAAAACTTAATCATCTTCACTACACCGATAGTGCCACCCCAACTACGATTTCCGTAGCAAATTCTTTGGAAATGAGTTTAGTCACTTTTGTCCCACTGGGGTGTATGTATATCTCGAAACACTGCGAGTCGTCCCACCAGAGAACTGAAGAGATGCACGATTTGTCTTTAGACAAACTTGGTCGCATAATTTTGCATAATTATGGCACTTAATAAGACAGCAGGAAAGTGTGAATGGTACCAGATAACTAGCGTGGGTTTCCGCAATTTGACACAGTAAAGATTCTTATTTGTGATGCTAATTGCAATTTATTCTGGCTACAAGATCAGATATTTACCGTAAAATTGAGCTTTTTTATTATTACCTTACTGGGTGGGCAGATAGAACTATCGGTATTAAGGAGGTCTCGTAGCGAGTTACATTTTTAACGCTACGTTACCATTATTAATTCAAGAAAATATATAGAGTGTCAATTTAAAATATTCCCACCCTTAATATTTTGCTTCCGGTAAATAATACTAAAAATCGGAATGAAGCGTCAATTTTATTGTGAAGTGGGACGCTTTTAAAGAATATTTGCACCCTTCGTACGTGGCTTAACCCCTGGGAAGAATGGATGTTGCCCTTAGAGTCTTAAATGAGAATTTAACACTACTAACAGAAAAGGAAATAAATTTGCAACTAATAGTTCATATACACTGATTTAGATGATTAAATTATACAGGGTGTTCATTTGAAAACTTCCCACCACGGATTTATCGAAACCAACTGATTAATAGAAAAAACGCCGAGACACGTCAAACGATTTGCCAAAGGGGACAACTTTTTAACCAAAAACTACTTCACCCCCTTTTACCCTCTGGCCCCCGGGGTCATCCCCTTAAAAATTTTAAATGACAAGGGGTAGCAAGTAATAGCTTGTTTGAAAGGCCTTTATTTTGACGTTTGATTTTTTAAAATCGGTCGATTCGTATTCGAGAAAATTAGAAAATTTTTTACCGCCTTCTTTTTATCAACACAGATAACATGGGCGAACTGTTTTTATTCTTATACCTGTATAGTTTTTTATACCTGTTTAGTTTTTTATAGTTGCTAAGAGAAAGAAACAATTTAATTTGCTGTCAGTTACCTTTGTGACAATCTTGGGATAGTGAAAATTAATTTATTGATTCAGATTTTACTTCCAAAATGGTTTACATACTAGCGGAAAGAGTGGAAATGATTCTAATTTATGGTTCCCAAAATCAATGTGCTCGGCAAACTGCCGTTACATTTAACGCCTGACACCGGATAAGATAACTTCGCATAGGTATGTTTTGGACCTTGTTACTAAATTCACTCAAACTGGATCTGTTGCAAATAAAAAACGTAATCATCGTAGAGTTTTAGATGAAGCCGCTCAAGTTGAAGTTTTGGGTTATTTTGCCATAAATCCTAATACTTCATTACGCAAAATTGTTGATGCGACTGGTATTTCATTAGGCTCTGTACACACAGTTACTAAATTACATAACTTTCATCCATTCAAAATGAAAATATTGCAAGAGTTAACCGAAGATGATTTCGATAGGCGAGTTGAGTTTTGTGAACAAATGACTGCAGCGATTAATGATAATACCATTCATGTAAAGAATATCTGCTTCAGTGATGAATGCAAATTTTATCTAAATGGATTTGTTAATAAGCATAACTGCAGGTATTGGAGCAATGAAAATCCTCATGCTTTTGTAGAAGGGCATACTCAGTACCCCCAAAAAATTAATGTATGGGCAGGCATTTTAGGAAACAAAGTGATTGGGCGGGATTAATATTAATGGGAATTTAAATGGAGGCATTTATTTAGATATGTTGGAAAATACCATCAATCCGCTTATCACTGAAACCATTGAAAGCCAAATCGAAGACGATGGAAACCCTATACTTGATGAGGCTGAAATATATTTCCAGCAAGACGGCGCTCCTCCTCACTCTGTTCTTCCGATTCGGCAATGCCTAGACGACGAGTTTCCAGATAAATGGATAGGGCGAAGAGGGCCTATAGAATCGCCTGCTAGATCTCCTGACTTGACGCCATTAGACTTTTTTCTATGGGGCCATTTGAAAATTATTGTATTCACTCCCCAACCGAACAGTTTGGATGAACTTCGTCAACGCATCACCGAAAGCTGCCATGATCTCCCACAACATGTTTTTGAAAATGTCCATCAGGAATTTGAAAATCGCCTATATCATTGTTTGGCCAATAACGGGTAACATTTTGAACATTTATTGAAATAAAAAGTGATATTTTCGTGTGCTTTTTTTTCTATCTGAACAAATTAACAATGAAAGACCTTTCAAACAAGCTATTACTTGATACCCCTTGTCATTTAAAAATTTTAAGGGGATGACCCCGGGGGCCAGAGGGTAAAAGGGGGTGAAGTAGTTTTTAGTTAAAAAGTTGTCCCCTTTGGCAAATCTTTTGACGTATTTCGGCGTTTTTTAATCAGTGGTTTTCGATAAATCCGTGGTGGGAAGTTTTCAAATGAACACCCTGTATATAAAGTAATATGTTGAATTAAAAATAAAAATAGTACTTTATTGAATAAAACTTTAGAAATACAGCATAAACTGGAAGGTATTTCTATTATTTTTAGGTTATGTTGTTTTATAGTTGTGACTAGAAATTAGTTGACGGACACCGTCAGCATGTTATATATTTCCGAGTATAGGTATTTCAGATAGATCAAAATGGTCTATTTGCAAGGTTAAAGGTTAGTATTTTAAAGTTTTGTATAAAAAATTTTTGTTGAATCCATAATGCTTAGAAAACTATTTTCAACGAAATCGAAGTAAGCCTAAAATTCGAACCCTACTTGCTGCCAACATAAAAAAATAAAATGTCAGTTTCATAAAGTGGCAGGTTACCCAAATAGAAAAATCCTTATCAGAAATTTAAAAATCGCTCTCCCTTTGAGGTCACTGCGTGCGGTAGACGAAATTGGGACAGTTAGATATCTTACCTTTAGTTATTGTATTATAGGGTCAACTGTACCTAGTGTTGCCAGCAGCAATTTTTTTTCGTAATGAATTGGATTCAAATTTCGTAAATAACCCATACACTTATAATATCGTACTCAGCATAGTTTTTCCTTAGGCCTTATGCTGTAGATCTAGTGGGCTGCCCGAATTGAAACTAATCACCATTTTTTTTAAGATCCGATTGGTTAATTATATAGTTTAACAATTTTCCTATCCATACTTACAAAACGTAATAGATTTCGTAATAACGTAATAAATAATCGTATTTCGTAACAAATCTATTACGGACGTATAATGACGCTGGAAGCGCTGACTGTACCTACATGTCTCCCTATACAGGGTGTTATGGAAATTATTTATGATATTTAAATGGGTGACTACTTGGGTGTCCTAGAGAAAGTCTGCATAGTTTTTTTTTTAAATCGAACATCTAGATACTAAGGTAAAAACCCTTTTTACCCACAAACTGTCGCGCTGTTCCATCTGGATTCACTTAGCAACAATGTGGGTCACTAGAGTATACTAACCGTGTTGTTAGATCACACCGCGTGTCTCGCCCTTGCTTGGGTACCGGCCACGCGCCACTATCGTTGCTTCAGTATGTTTCGAGACTCGGGGGTGGAGTGACGCTGTCGAGGGTTCCACGTGCTTGACGTATACGAATTTTAAACGTTTTTTTTAGTTGTAGCAGTGCCCGATTTTTTTCTGTTGTGAAATAATTCATAATAATAAATGTTGTGATGTGATTCAAATTTGTGTGATATTATCTACTGTTGGTTCTGTTGCAAAACATACTTTTGTGTTTTATTTTTTTATGGAGTGTAATTATAAAATGGATTATTTTAAAATAAGCTAAGAGAGTATGTACCTTAAAATTGTAGTTTTCTTTTCCTAAAAAGTTTGAAAAAGAAGTGATAACTCGTGTCAAAGACGTCTTGTTGTCAAAAACTGAACACGTGTTCTGTGTTTCAATATGACAACACCGCCTATAATGCGCTAACCCCTTTTGAACCTCATGAGCGGCCACGTAAATTTCGAGATTTCATATAAAGTGTATATTTTGCTTAATAATTCAAAGCGCCATTTATTGTTATATTTCTTCATTTTATTTTCATCTCAGGATTTGCCGGTTTAAATCATCATCATCAGTCATTTCCATAACACCCTGTATATCTTGTAAGCGTTTTCGATGTTCCATCGACTTTTTAAATACAGAAAGGTGTCAATGGTAGATGAAAAGCAGCGTAGGTTCCTGCAATTTGACACAGTAAACGTCTTGTTTGTGATGCAAATTGCAATTTATTCTCTTCTCGGTATGATAATAATGAGTATGCATGGTATAGTTTTTAAAAATATTAATTTTGCTTCTATTTTAATATTTTTCAGTGCAAGGGGATCGGATTTTCTTAATAATTCTGAATGTCTTTTGATGCAAGACAAAAAAAAGTTTATTTTATAATACAAACATAACAACACATAAGCCTAATGATAAAATAATAACAGAATCGTTGGAGGGTGGAAACACGACCTCGCAGGAGGTGGTTCAACAAGGATAACGTCCTATAGATGAAGGAATTCTTAAACAATGAAATTCGACGAGTACTAAGCTGAACCGCAGATAGATGGGCGGTAGTGGTTCGTCGTGTATTTTTACTATTCGTCTCTCTAGGTGTAATTAAGCGGGCAATGTCAGTCATGCCATAGAAATATCTGTAAAAGAGGGTCAAAACCACATATACAGGGTGTTATGAAAACGACGTATTATATTTAAATGGGTGACTCCTTGGGTGTCCTAGAGGAACGCTACATATTTTTTTTAAATCGACCGTTTTAAAAGTGGGGTAATAAACCCTCTTACTCACAGGTGACTCCACGGTAATGAATCATAACATCCTGAGGCAGTGTATCACCAACACCTGTTACGCGCAATGTTGCCAAACTGTGTAAAAATGTAAAACTTCAGTTTCTTATAAAAATAAATATGTAGCTTACTTAGAAGTTAAATCCAGGCCGCTGACACGAGTAAGTAATCCAGGGCGCAGACACCTTCAGATATTTTTTCTATGGGAAGAGGTTTATGTTCATCACGTGCCCTGATTATAGTGTGGGACTGCATAATAAGCTTATACCCACTAAACCCCATTCGGCAACTTTTTTCCAATCTCGGATCATAACTGGCATATTGTCGAGAGAAAAAAACACATAGTGAACAGAATAAATGACACTAAATCACTTAAAGAAACACACAGACACCCACAAGTTTCAAATTATTTTTTGAAGATATGCACCTATTATCAGATTACACAAGCGCACTAAACACCAACGCATTATTACAGTTTACAATAATAACGCTACCGTACACATAGAGCAACAGCACTTGAAATTATTTCGCAATAGAACTTCAGAAATAATAAAAACGCTAATTTCTAATGGTTTGGCCTAAAGATAAAATGTATTAATCCTTTTCTGAAGAATGATGAAATAATTTGACAGACGGGACCTTCCTTTCATATAGATTATAGACGCGTCCAAGGGTAGAATGCTTCGTGCAAATTCGGAAAATAACTAACTAACTAGCGCGAATCAAATCCGATACTATAATTATACAGTAAATAATATTACAGAAGGAAATTCCCCAATTTATGAATATAATCTTATAAAACATCGAAAGTAGCAACGCTGTATTTTTAGATATTAACCCAAGGTGGCACAATATCGATCGACCGAGTAAACCCGAACATGTCAACCAGACTCAATCGTGTTTCACTTTCACACAAAATTTTTAGATGTCAAATATGTACTTAAAAATTATATTATTTTCCAGACCACCCGATGAAACCTTATACAATAAGGGCGTATTTTTGTCTACACAGTAGCTCTTTAAAATACTAATTTAGATTGAATGGTACGGTACTTAGATGTGTTCATGAGACGCATACAAATCTACGCGAAAACTAATGTGAGTTTATGTGTTTTTGTGAGGTTATTTTGCCGATTTTTGTTCGGGTTAGTGTTTGTTTATAAATTAAGTTGGTTTTAAATAGTCCGAAAAGGTAAATAAATTTGCTTTTTTTTTCTAAAGGGTGGCCACTTTTAAGTTGTTCAGATTCGACGGGTGTCGTTCGAATTGAACAAATGAGAACATACCTGACCATTTATAAACTCCGCGGCGGTTCGTTCGAGTCAGTTCAAGTTTATAAATCAGAGATTGTTTCCCAGTGAACTGAACTGAACGTACAAGTTTATAATAACGTACCCTGAAAAATAAACTACTTCGATTCTGTCAAACAGTTATTGACTTTCTAAAGAGTTTACCATGAGAACATGACAACACTGCTCAAAATTCACTGACGTTTCCCGCCATATATTGCTTTGTTTACTTTTCCCCCAGTGTTACCACGTGCATATTTTTGGTCTGACAATAGGTCATGTACAGGGCATATTAAATTAAAGCGCCATTTTTGGGTATTTTTCTTCAATTTGTTTCCATGTCAGGAATTGCCGGGTTAAATATAATACGTCTTTCCATAATACCCTGTGTATGTGGTCAAATCACCAACCTGTCTACGATATTCTTGGGTGTCGAGGTTCTTAGTCAGCTTGTACTCTCCGACCAGACGAGTGGATCTCCTCTCGATGCAATTAGAATATTGAGTAAAATACAACCTATGCCATGAAAACTAAAAACAAATAAAAAAATCTTTAGTAGTTCCCTTAAAACTTCTGTACGTTCGTAATGAATCGCCCAGTATAGTTGTAGACACATTCGATTACTTTTTAGCATTGCCGTCATCAAACGGCAGTAATCTAGAACATTGTCAGATATCTACCTACTGCTCAATTTATACATTTTTTCTATCGATTATGCGAGGATATATCTGCAACATTGTAGCTAAGTGCGATGATTTAAACGAACGCTGTTTACTTATATGAATAAAGTGCATATTTAATTTAGAATTGTCCGATTAGGTGTTATAATTTATTTATTTAGATCGACATGACATTTCAAAATTAATAAAAACACAATATAGGATTAACGCCAACTCGTCCGACAAGATTATTTTGAATTTGAAAAACTTACTGAATAAGATAAATTTATGAAAAACATTATTTTTACTGTGTTTTGTAAATTTAAATACTTTTCACGTTGAATAATCCTGTACAGTTACTGGTTTGCTAGTTCAGCGCTCGACGGAGTCTATAGCCCAGAAAATATTATTATTAATATATTTACTTATTATTGTATAATATATGGTGCAAAAATTTCTCCATAAATATTTATGATACACTACGCCAATTACTTATCGAATATTCAAAAATTCACCTCCTAATTAATAAGCTTTTATTTCGTTACTAGCACAGACCAACAAAAAAAAAATTGTCTTGCTGCCGAACTGAACTGATTTTAGTTATTTTGAATGCACTGATTCCAAAAACACTTAGCTTTTCGTCGTATCAGCTCTAGTTTTTGAGATAGAGCCTACTCATAATAAATTGTAATATTAACATATTTGACAATTATAATGGTCATAAATTTTATCAAAAATTTAACTAATTCCAAGACTAATGCATTGTTAATTATACCTACTAATTCATAAATCACTGAAAGTACCTAATCTTATATTGACAAAAAGCCATATAATTATTACCGATAAGAAATAATTTTTCCTTAACATTTTTTGCACCTGCAGATTTCTTATTTTCGTATTTGCAATTAGCAAAATATACATAAAATACACATTAGAAGGTACATAATACAATTTCCGTAAGCCTCATAAATTAATTCCTTAGTGTGTGTGTCCTAGGGTATTATGACTAGTGTTGTGATCGCTCGAGCGAAAAACCGCTTGATTACTCGATTATTGAAATAACCAACATCGCTCGATTATTAAAACAACCGCTCGAGTTATCTATTCAGGCAAAAACCTTCGCTCGTCACTTATTATCTTTCACTCGATACCCGAGCTTCGCTTGACGCCGACGGAAATGTACCGCTGTAATGTGATCGAGTTAAAAAACTGCTCGTATATTCGAACAGTTTTTCGCTCGATGGGAAATACTTTATAAATTCAGGCGAAAAACCGAAAAATTTCGCAGCTGTCACTTGATACCCGACCTTCGTTGTGCCATCCGATTGGCGACGTTCGAGTTTGACGCTGAGCAGGTAACACGACATACGTCTTTCTTAAAGGCACATAAACGAGAAGGTGCATATAAAAAAGTAGGCCAAATCCGTTTGTGTTTTGTAAAGTTGTGTTTTAACTGGCTAGCCAGCGGCGTAGTTTAGGTCTCCGATTGTAAATATTAAAAAATTAAAGAATGTGGGCACCTGATAATTTAAAGTGGAAGAATTTGACAAGCCATTTTAAATATCTACTTATTTTATGCTCGTAGATTGAGAAAGATATGAAGAAAAATAACTCTTGGTAATACCTTTTGTTTTAAAAAAGCAGAAGAATAAATCCGATCAATAAATACATATTTAGGTGATTTTTGCAGTTTTTTTGTATGGTACCGAGATACGTGGTAAAAACTCATTATTCACAAATAAATAAATTTCTGGAATTTTTTTGGTGGCTACTACAATTGTTTAGCTAAACCTGTGCCCACCCGTAGTTACGTGCCTGCTAATTACCCTACCTGGCCACATGTAAACGGCTAGGCTGCTGGTCGAGCAGTCGGTGACGTCATCGGTTGGTGAATAGGAATTTCAAGCGATTCACTCGATTATTAAAATCGCTCGAGTATCAAGTACTCGATTGTCAAAATCATCGGTTTTTCCCAACACTAATTATGACTTACATATATAATCCATATATGCGGAGTATTGCCTGCATGGATTTGCAAAATTTATTTGATAGTTGAGTTTCATGCAAGAGTGTGTTTTTTGAAAAATCGTATTTAAATATGGCTTCTACAAGTAGACATAGTTGTGTAATCCATCTGGACGTATTTTGCTACATATTTGTCGATTACATTTTAAAAGAAAGTAGAAGAGTGATTTGTCAGTAATCAATATATAATTATGCGATATAAAATACCCTTAATCTCGAAAATATAGCTTATGGCCCTAGTTTTTTAAAACTATCTGATGGAGCAAATCTGAGGATATTTTTAGGTTTAGCAGACACAAATTACCTAGCACTAGAAACAGTAACAAACTTGCCGGCATCAAATTATGTGTTGACCAGTGTAATCCACCAATTTTAATGATTTTTAACTGATAGGCTACTCTACAGTTTACGGGGTACATAGCGCATAAAATCCTGATGCATGTAAATTTCCTAAAAGTTATTTTTGACATAGAATAAAATAAACATAAAAATTGAATTTAATTTATTTTTGAAACCAAACCAATTAGAGATATATCTGGGTTAGACACTGGTCGAAAAGAATCCCCATGCTACGCGATATAACAAAAAAATTACCATTTCTTCTAAACACGTTATATTGTTGAAAAAACGTTTTGTAAACAATTAATAAATGCTATTTGATCGGCCTTCTCGTTACCTTGGATGAGGCAAATTTTTGGTTGTCCTTTAAATAAGTTGCTCGGTGTATGTTAGGATTTCGCTCTATTTCAATCTTACAACATCAGATCCTTAAATAAATCTGGGAACACACCGAATAGGAATTTGCTGAATAAAGTTGCAAAAATTTAAATTCGCCAAACTTATTATAAAATACCACTGATTCAGACCTGAGTTATATACCTACTATATTGACTTTAAAATGTTTACTCGGAACAAATAAGAAAACGGATTTGCCACGGATTTATGCAAGGAAAATAATTTACATTCCGTCACGTCATAATAATTTGAAAATTAAAATAGACAGTTTTTGCAAACGGGTTTATCGATCGATTTGACGCAATCTCCGAAAGTAGGTATTAACACAATTTTGTCAAGACATGCTTGGTTTTTATTGCCGAACGCTTACTTGTGACTTTAGCGGGGAAACCACAACTGCCCTACCTCTCGGACGTCACTTCGTGTTGAACAGGGAATCATCGTTCCTGCAATTGCCCTACCCACCACCCTTAAGGCCTTATTACACTTGGGAATTTGTATGGCGCCAGCAATGGCAATTATAATTCAAGGATTCAGGCGCAGTACACCGTTCTCCGTACTACAGTCAGAAATTCTACTCTTCTGACAATTAAAATGACACGGATTCATGCGCAGTATACTGTTCCCGATCAGCTGTCTCTCATTACCAGAAATGGGGCAGGTGCCATTTTAATTGCCCTTGCCGGCGCAATTGGGTAGACATGGATTATTCTGTTATTTTTAACTGTTTATTATTTGGCCGAACCAGGTATGAACAGGTAATGGCGATTTAAACCCACTGGTACTTAAATTAGCAGTTTACATTCTTTATTAAACTTATGGACTGCTAATTCAGCAACTTTTTGCACCTCCTATTTGTAAATAGCAGTAGCTGCTTTAACTGGTAATCAAAACGAACAGGTTTGCACATTTCTAATTCTGGGGATATTTTAGGGATTTCGACAGTACCCACTGCTGTTCTGACCGTTGACAATTCTCCAGCTGATCGAAAACGGTTTACTGCGCATGAATACGTGCCATTATAATTGCCGGCGCAAGAGAAAAAATTGCCTAGTCTAATACGGCCTTTACGAAGCGGAGGGAGCGGAAGTCGACAAACAAGGATGGAATATTCATACATTCTTTGTTGTTTCGTTATGGAAATTATTTGGTATAGTCAGAGCTGGGCAAATACTTTTTAAAAGTATTTAAATACTAAAAATAGCGCAATTCAAAAGTATTTAAATATTAAATACTTTTTGAAGTAATGAAGTATTTAAATCTTAATTACAAAAAGTATTTAAATACTTTTTAGGTTTAAATACTATATTTAAATACTTTCTAAGTATTTAAATACTTTCTAAGTATTTAATTACTTTTAAGTATTTATAAATACTTTCTGAGTATTTAATTACTTTTTTTTTAAATATTTATAAATACTTTTAAGAATGAAACACAAAATTTAAATACTTTGTAAACAATTACAGTTGAACCTCTATAACTCGAACCTCTCTTTAACTCGGACTTTTTAGTGGTTTTTGTACATTTTCCAAGATTTCTATGTACATATTTTAATGGTACATAGACATAATGTATGTAATAAAAAAAATGTTTTGGAATATTCATGTGGTTTTTCTTTCTCTCTTCCAACTCTCTGTAACTCGATCTTTTTGGTTGTCTCTTCAAGTTCGAGTTATAAAGGTTCGACTGTAATTACTTTTAAAAATATTTAAATAGTATAGTAGTATTTTTGTCTCCTCTAAGTAGGCAGTTGAATAGGTAGGTACCTCAATCCTCAAAATATTTTAGAATCAAATAAGATCTAACAGCAATAAAAAGTGTGTTTTGTAATATTTTATTGGTATTGACAGTAAATTTTAATTAAAAATCCACGACAACATAAACTTAAGGTTACAGGAATAAAACAGGAATTGTCCATATTTATCGAAATCGAGATTACTAGCGCAACCTGTTGGCACATGTTGTTACTTTCCATGGTCAAAATATTAGCCGAATAAAACTAGGAACGTCTGTAGAAATTAGAGTCAAAGTTTTACTGTACTGAAATAAAACTAGAGATGTCCATACTAAAAAATGCATTTTATCTCAAAACTCTGATTTTCTGACAATCCTTATTTTATCCCTGTATTCTTCAACTGATAACATAACAAAAGACTTTCTACCTAAACCTAATTACTCAAAATTTGTAATGGAAGAATAATAATTTATAATGTAATGTTTTAAATGTTCGATGCGTTAGCTTTCATAAGAACAAGATTTTCGAAATTATCGTCTGATAAAGCATGTCGTCGTGGCGTATTAATGAATGTTGCAAATGAAAACATTCTTTCAACTGGGGCAGATGAGGGAAGAAGTGTTATATTTCAAAAATAATTTGTTGATAATGGGATATTTTCTCCGCATTTCTATGTCTGTTTGTGAGTCTTGCATATATTGTGAATGCTTCCAAAGTGGGGACGATTTGCTTCCGTGAGAGAAAATGCAATGTAGTTAGTCTTTTGTACATTAAGTACATTCTTTTGTGATATGATAAAATTAAGCTGCAAACTTGAAGCTGAATTATATTTTTAAAAAACACACTTTAATAAATACAAAATACATTAATAACTTCGTATATTACGTAACATGTGCTAAGATTATCGTATTTTTTTTAATTACTTTTGCCTGATTTCTCCGGTTTTTTTTTCTGTTTCATCGTATATGGGGGGTAATTACAACCAAGGGCCCCCCTCCTTTTATACGCGCCTGCATGACCTATTTTCGAGATTCTTACGCTATTGATCAGGATGAACAGCTATGATTTTCGGTCCAGAATCATTTGATTTCTGACCATCAAAGCTACCATTTCGTTCCTTCCACTTGTGTCGGCATCGTACGGAAACTATCTTTCGCTTCCTGACACGCGTGACAAGTGCAAACTTAGAATTTTCCACATGAACCATATTTAAATAGAAAACAGTACTTGAATAGTAAAAAGTATTTAAAAACCCCAAAAAAGTATTTAAATACTCCAAAAAATATTTAAATACTAAAAAAATATTTAAATACTAAAAAAGTATTTAAATACTCCAAAAAGTATTTAAATACTGAAAGGAAAATGAAAAAGTATTTAAATACTAAATACTTTTGCAAAGTATTTGTGAAATAAATACAAATACCTATTATAAAAAAGTATTTAAATACTCAGTATTTAAATACAAAAAAGTATTTAAATAAAAAAAAGTATTTGTGAGTACAAATACTGCCCAGCTCTGTCGACTAGTAGGGCAGATGAACATTAGGGTAGTTGAAGAGTAGGACAGATGAAGCCGTCTCTCTTTAGCTAACCGCCAAGCTTATTTCGGAAACTTGCGGTTTTCGAGTAGTTTGCGTTTAAGGTAGCGGTGAAAGTATTTGCAAAAAGTCTCCAATATAATCAACCGTAAAATACGTAGAATGGCGGAGATAGGGATGTCGCTATTTCTATAACATGTAGGGGAGACTGTGACCAACTCCAAGATTTTATATAAAGAGTTCTCAGCAGCGAAATCAACAACGTTGTTTTTATTCCAAGCAAGCAGCCACGATTATCGCGAGCACCGTTTGGTCTCAGCCCTCATGAAGATGTGAAAGCATTCAAAGTTTAAGAAAAATGTTTATTTGTAAAATAATTAAAATAAGACACTTTTATGTTAGGTGTAAACAAAGGTAGTGTAAACTATACATCCCATAATCCATTTATAAAAGTCTTGGAAAGCGAAGCTGTGATTGTGTGAAATGTTATTGAAAATCGGTAATGGGTGGAAGAGAGAACTGAATGTTTGTTGGCTGAATGGCAACAATGTAGAAGTCTGGTTATATTAGATGTATAAATATTAAAACATAACCATACTTACCGATGAAAAATAAATCCTTATTTAATTGATACACTCTTTTACAAACTACACATGAATGCACCATGATTGTTTATAATAAAGACGATTTTTCACCAATAATCACAAAAAAAACACAAATCAACAAAAATATATAAACAATTCGTTAGATCACAGCTCCAACGTTGTAATGTTTACGAGATTAGTATTCATTCATATTTTGGCTCCTGGATCTTAGCGCAGTAGTAAAATAGAAATAGATGTTGCCAGAGCGCAGTTGGATTAGTTCAAGATTGTCAAATTAAATAATTTTTAATTGCGATTTTGCAAGATACCTTTGTGATAAATATGTCAATATGGCTATGCTGCAATAGTGACCGAGAGAGGTGGGAAAGACTGTTTGTATTCGTTGCTGTACATTTTTCTATCTGTAGTTTGTGATATCTTTGGGTGTAAAGGACAAATGAAATTTTGTTAACCAGTATTGACCAATTTCCACTTTCGTTAACATGTTACTGCAAGTTAGAATCTCCAAAGCATATCCCCATTAAAAGTTATTTTGGAAAAATTCTAAAGTGATCGTGAAAGCGCTTAATCTTCAACACAAAAATCGTTTATGTTCATGTTCAGATTTAGTCCTGTTTTAGTCCTTGTTCTCCTGAGACTAATATTTTATAGTTTTTCTCATGAGTTTAGGAAATATGAATAGATAAGGTACTTATAAAAATTTATATTTTTTAATGTCGAGACGTTTTACTGACAACTTATTTTCCATTATACCAATATTATCCAGATAATACAAATTATCTTAATTTCACCGTCCGTTCGGTGGTTTTAAATATCCATGAGGTCGGGTTTTGCTAAAAAAAACAGTTGAACGTGTTAAAGATCAAAAGACAAATAAAGAAGGAAAATGTAGAAAATAGACTAACCTTTACTCTCGTATGTAAGTACTTAGATATACCTGAAATCCCCCTTGTCGCAATTTAAATTTTATTAAAAAATACCACTTTTTATTTTATCCCGTAAATTGAATTAAGTGAACGCCAAAATTCAAACTTTGCTACGTCAATGTGTAGCCAATAAGTTAGGCCATCCGCCAGTGAAAAGTTTATCAAAATGCATTGAGCGGATCAAAAGATATGATTTAGCAAAAGAACTTAAAAATATAGGGAGTCGTTTCCTATGGCCTATTTTTTATAAATGTCATTAGGTTTATTTAAAAAAAAAATAAAAAATTCATTGTCGTTAAATTTGTGTACTGAGTTGTATGTTGAGTTAACGATTTTTGAAAAAATTACAAAAAAATAATTTACTTTCCACCCGGGTTGAAAGAAAAATTGAGAAAAACTTTCCATCTTTCAAAGATAGATGAAATGTCATTATTACATGCATGGTTTTAAATAAAAATGTATACTCGATAATCTAAGTCACTTCAGTTTTGACTCCCTGCAAGGCGATAGAATATAGAAATATTAAAAACATAAAATAGTTTATTTCAAGAACTAGCACGACTGAAAGTGTTTTATTCACTAAACAAATAGCCAAAGCCTTTTACGGGCGATAAGATAAATAAGTTACAATCTACGAAGGCGCATCCATAAAACAGTCGGCATAGTATATAATCCTGACATGCAAAAATTAATAATAAACCATCTCCGTTTCCACAACACCTTGTATAATGTATTTCCATCTTATGCAAAGTTGAGCACAGCAGACAGCAAATTTAATAATGCAATATTTCACCTTTGGCGCCTGCCTTTCATTTTGTTATACAGGGTGTACCGTTATCGCCTAAGTAGAATCATTGAAGCTGTATAAATGTAAAAACCCTAGATATGCTGCATAAAAGTTGTGTAATAGAATTTAAGAAACATCAACGAGCTATACGCTAAAAAAGCTTATTATATATTATTATTGCTGAACAAATCTAGTGAATTTCCTGCCATCACTTTTAATCGAATAGCTTAAGATTGGCTCACCAAAATGTATTCAAACTCGGCACATGGGTTTCTCATGTCGGCCTCTTCAAGATGTCTAAAATTACATGGGACTTCCTATGTTCAATTTAACGATGTAACACCAAGTATGTTACAGTAAAAATGTGGAGTCAGTATCTAAATGTTAACAATTAATAGTAAAAGTAAACATTCACTGATTTGCGAACCACAGCAGTAAAAGCTTACACGTTGGCTACCAACGGGGGATTTTTGTTTCGACCTCTCATACCATGTATACATTTTGACATAAACTTAAAGGAAAACACCTTTCCTGCTTTATTTATATACAGGGTGGTCCAGCGAAAACTTAACACCTCGATTCTCCTGCTTTAAAATGAAAATGTAGAAAATCGCTCGGACCCGTCGATTTCTGATTCGAGGGGGAATAACTTTTCCGCTTTTTTCATCTCCGTAACTTCAGCCCCCTAACGGGGGTGAACACAACCCCCTGATTTTGAATATGGATGAGGGGTGTTGCGATACCTCATTTTGAAGATCTAATCGAGTACTATCTGACCCGCTTCAAAATTTTCATCTTTAACGAAATGACAGCTAAAATAGTGGAAGACTGCTTACTTTTGTGATTAGTTTATTAAATGCTGAAAATGGTCACCATTCACTTCCATGCAGTAAAGAACGCTGGTGTATGAGTAGAGAATGTGGAATTTACCTCGAGGATATTACTTTTATCAGACGCAGTTGAATTTATTTATTTATTTTATTTATTTGTTAATTTTTTGTCCAAAAAAGTAGACGGACCATGTTTTTGATTTACCTTAATCTATCGTGAATTTTTAAGAACGTTAAAACTGTGTCAATTCGATTGTACCTTTGTAGTAGAATTAAAATGGTGTATTCCGTAGAAGAAAGGGTGGAAATTATAAAATTATTTTTTAGAAATAACGACTCTGCGCGATTAACAGCGGCTTTATTTAACGAACGGCATCCTGAAAAAAATGTATCCGCTACTTACGTTCTGCAACTGGTTGCCAAATTTGACGCTACTGGTTCAGTCGGAAACAAAAAGAGGGTGTATGACAGAGACGAAGCGAGGGAAGTGGCTGTCTTAGGTCAAGTAGCAATAGATCCGACCCTTAGTACTAGGAAATTGTCCGATGTATCTGGTGTTTCACGCACAACAATCATGAGAATCTTTAAACAACATAAGTTCCATCCTTTTAAGATACGACTGGTTCAGGAACTGAATGAGGATGATTTCGATCGCCGACTCCAGTTCTGTGAAGTGGTCAGTGGAATTATTAACAATAATCCTAACTACATGTTCAATATCTGTTTCTCGGACGAGTGTTCATTTTACCTTAATGGCATTGTAAACAGGCATAACTGTCGGTATTGGTCAGATGAAAATCCAAGATTATTTCGTGAAATGCATACTCAGCATCCCCAAAAGTTAAATGTTTGGGCGGGTATTTATGGAAAATCACATAATCGGCCCTTTTTTTATATCCGGTAATCTTACTGGCCAAATGTGTTTAGAACTATTAGAGAACGCTATTTATCCAGCCCTCGTTCAAGTATTGGAGAATGAAGAAGACTATGTAACGATCATTTTTCAACAAGATGGCGCACCATCTCATTTCGCTCAACCTGTGCGTCAGATGAAAATTTTCCTCAGGCCTGGATTGGAAGGAGGGGACATATTGAGTAGCCACCCAGATCACCTGATCTGGCTCCACTGGACTTTCTTCTATGGGGTCACCTGCAATCTAAGATTTACGCTTAGATATTGAAAAGATTCAATCATCCTGAAGGTTTTGTCATTATATTCCACACATTGCAACTGCTTACAAACAACAACAACTGACATTTTTAGTGAACATTGCTTTCACTAGCGATAGCTAATAATTACTATCAAAAGCAAACAAATTTCGTTAGAATGCATGCATTGATCCTGTGAGTTCATTGTTAGCATTGACTAGTACAGCTTGTCGTTTCGTTCTGCGGCTACCAAAACTATTTTACGAATGCAGACGAAATATTATCGATGTTGTCAAATTACTTACCAAAAATCTAGTAGGTTTTATGAAATTTATTATTTATACCTCCATTGAATACAGAATTTAACCTAATCGTTAAAAAGTTAGAAAATATTATTATTCAGACTGAAAAACTGAGAGGTATTTTGAGTTTTAAGTAATATGTTCACACCTGCTTAATTTTAATTGCCGGACAAAATTAAAATATTAATTGAATTATCTATTTCCTAGCAAATCTGACAACATGTGAATATCCATTTACTCCAAACATTTAGTCGATTAATAGGATCACTTCCGCCTCTATTTTGTTTCGCGGCATTAAACAGAGATGAAAATATAATATGCGATTGATTTGGACACGCCTCCGCAGACATTCGCCAGACACATGGCACTGCCATGCTCCAGACACGCTTTGATTTTTGACCAGCGACAGCGCGTTGTGGATGTTACACGTATAGTATAATTAATAGGGCAAATAGTAAAAAAATGATTTTCCATATGGAAAAGACGCTTTGCATAAACTTTTAAAAGCCAATGGGTTTTATTTTCGCAAATGCCAAAATAAACGAAAATTGTTGGTTAAAAAACCAAATATTTTACATATGAGATATAGGTATGTGGTATTAGGAAATTTGACCTTTTTGAACTTGTAAAATTGCACAAGCCTCGAGGTGATAAAAAAAGCTATCTCATTGACAATATCATAAAACAGGCTGGCCATATTCCCCTTATAACTCCCCCCTACATGTGTGAGCTAAACCCAATTGAGTTGGCATGGGCTCAAGTCAAAAGGTACATACGGAACCTAAACACATCAGGGGATTTCAGTTTAACCAAGCTGAAAGAGGTCTTAGATGAGGCCATAAGGTCAGTTACACCATCTGACTGGGAGAAATTTTGCCAGCATGTTATTAGTATTGAAAATAAATTTTGGGAGACAGATTACATGATGGAAGAAATAGAACCCATCATAATTACACTCGGCAATGATGACATTGAGTCCGACTCTGAAGATAGTGAGTCTGATAGTGAAGACGATAACGACATAGAGTAGAGAGCAATGATTATATCGTTTTTTTTTTGTTATTTTATACCTACTTTACGACGTTGAAATTTGGGAGTTTCTCAGAAATAAATTGTTGCATTCCTGTTTCTCCCAATACTTTTCGTTCTTATTATTTTAACATTTAGTACCTACTTACTCCTTTATATTCACAAAAAAAATTAACATTTTAATATTTTTATATTTAATTTTACAATATAAGCACGACCATGGATTGTCCTTGCGGCCTGTTACCTTCCCTTCCTCTTACGGATACCGCGTAGCCACAGATCCAAACGACAAGCTATATGTATGTTAATATTCGCTAGATTTAATACTTTTACTGAAACATACCTATATAAAGCATACAATTTTACTATGGCTATATTTCATTACACACGAGGTAAATAATAATATATAAATATTTACAAGGTATGTACAGGATGTCCCATTTTCGACACATTTATAGGATATCTCTGTAATTGTTAGTGCTATCAAAAAAGTAATGTAGGTGTCATGTACTCTATTTGGGTCAAACTTAAAATAATAAAATCAAAATTAGAAAAATTTCGCTCGCTTAAGAGATACGGGGGAAAATAAAAAATTGACAATTTCAAAATTACCTTATATTTTCTTAGTTAAAAGAATACAGAATAAGGTTTTATACTAAAGTTTCTTTATAACGATTTTGAAAAATCTGCCGCATTTAGAATAACTATACGCGGTCAGGTAAAAAAGTTATCGGCCCTAACCCATTTTTTTAAATGGAGCACCCTGTATATTTTAATCTAAAAAGATAGCATTTTAAATTCTATTTTCAAATATATAACAACATCATGATTTCCTAGGCGATTTATTTAGAGTTTATTACTTTAAACCACAGTAGGCCATAAAACAAAAGCTAATATCCTAGAGACAACTATGTTGACATTCTAGTTGTTATTAACATTTAACGTCAATTTCATTTTTACATATTCATTTGTGAAAATGACTTATCAACATTTTGAAAAATTTGATATGATATCTATCATCCATGCTGTGTTATAAATTTGAAAAGAGAGTTTAAAATGATTATTAGATTGAAATATACAGGGTAATCCATTTAAAAAAAATTAGGTTAGGTCCGATAACTTTCTTACCTGACCACGTATACTTATTCTGAAAACGGCAAATTATTCAACAATCATTATAAATAAACTTCTGTATAAAACATTTTTCTGTATCTATTTTATCTAAGGAAATATAGGGCAATTTAGAAATTGTCAATTTGTTGATTTTCCCTCGTATCATTTCTTAAGCGAGCGAAAATTTTTGAATTTCGATTTTACCATTTTAAGTTTGACCCAAAAAGAGCACATGACGCCTACATTACTTTTTACCACTAACAATAACTGATATACCCTATAAAAGGCGGGTACAGACCGAAATGAAGAGTTCGCGAGCTGTTCAAGAACAGCTCCCGAACTGAACCCGATCAGCTCGCGAACGTATCGTCCAGACCAGAAGAGGTTCAGTCCTGTGTTCAGTTCGGCCGAGTTCGTTGAGTGTTCGAAATAATAAAAAATATTTAATCCTCCATTTTTTATTACAAATTGAAATAATTAAATAAAAAAATGTCATCGCTGGAAAGCGACGAAGATAGCGATCTAATAATTGCTTGTACAGCCTATTTTTTAGTAAAACAAAATATCGAGTCGAAAAAAACAAAAAGTAAGACCAGGCGATGGTGGCAAAGAAGTTTATTTCAAAATCGCTTAAGATATGGTGGAATTCCTTTGCTTAGAGATTTACAAATGGAGGACCAAAGTTTATTTCGAAATTTTAGCCGTATGTCTGTAGCAGATTTTGAAAAACTCTTGGTTCTAGTAGAACCAATAATATCAAAACAAGATACAAATTATCGGAAGTGTATTTCATCCAGGGAAAGATTGGCTTTGACTTTGCGATTTTTGGCAACAGGAGATTCCTATACAATGTTTTCATATGCGTCTTTTTTTAGATGTCTCTTTTTATAATCTTTGTGCCTGGGATTCCACAAATTCTCATGCCGGCGATATTCTTCTATCAACCACACAATTTCGTCCTCTGGCCAGTCCATGTTTAATTAAAAAACTACTATAATATTCTCGATAATATATATTAAAATCTATATATCTAATAATAAGAACAACGCGTATTTTTTATTAATATGGACCAAAATAAACTACTGCCGAACAGCCAACGTCCACACATATACTGAGCTCGCCACGTGTTCGCAAACAAACCCTTTGATCTACCGACTCGACTCGGAACCCTGAACGAACTGCCGAGCTGCTCTAGAGCTGTTCGCGAACACGCGTATACACCAAGCTCGGGAAATGTTCGAGAACTATTCGAGAGCAGCTCGCGAACTTGGTCTGTACCCTGCTTAAAAGTGTCGAAAATGGGCCACTCTGTACACTTGAATTCGTGATATTTAACGTTACATGTATGTAAATTTGGTATTCACACTTCACTTTCCTTACAGCACCCCGTAGAAACCAGATTATATGTGTATATATACGTACCTGAAGTAAATTAATATCGGTTTAGATGTCATTGCCTATAAAATATTCCGGGACTGGAATGGAATCCTCGCTTCTTCTTACATGTAATAATAATACCCGATTTATGTGTCTGGCGATTATTTATTTCTTGCAATCTGTTCAATTTTTAATTTTAAAAGTTCTCTATAAATTTGCTAGATATTTATTATAGCTGGTTAGCAAAATATTCTTATTTTTGCGAACAGAGAAATGTAATCGGTCAGCCAAAATGGCTAGTTGGTCAGCAACTTATGGGCAGCAAACATTTCTGAATCGGTCAGTAATTAATGTTATGCTAGAGCGCTCTAAATTATTTTGGCACGCAAATTAAATATATAAGCTGCTATGAGCGATCCACTTTTAATCAGACATTGGTAAGCAATCAGCGGGTGAGCAAAATATTTAATCTCGTTCATCAAAAAAAAAAAAAACAATTAAACGTGAAATAGTGACAGTTCCCTGGGAAAACAAGTAAAAACCCGCCCCGGCTCCACCTTTTGTAGCCGATTTCTTTCTGTATTTGGCAAAAGAACACAAGAAATTGACAGTGCCGCCCACAATAACGATCTTTTCCGATCATTCAAAACAAACGCAATCAAATGATTTATATTGATAACCATGCTTTTAATATGCAAATCTCTGAAGTAAACTGCTTCTAGACATGTTTTTTTCTACTGACCAATTGTAAAATCTTGCTGACCAAGTAATCATTTTTCTCAGTTCGACTGTTAATTAAGCGAACACATGATATTACAAGCGGATTGATATCGGTTAAATTCTTGACAGTTTGTAGCATTTTTTGCAAAACAAGTGTTGCAGCCCGATTTTTATTTATTGCAAGCAAAATCTTTTTTAACCAAATTATTTAATGGCTATTTTTTTTGCGAACCAATTTTAATAACGGCTAACCATTTACTTCTCTTTATTATATTTTGTAGATGCTTGCAGATGAATTAAGGATTCGGTGCCAACCAAAAACTTACGTAAGAACGCCTAAAAGTATGACAAAACTTACATTGTGTAATGGCCGTTTCTAAGTAATTTTTTAGTGTTTAGTCTTGGGCCAATTTTAAGCATGAAAGTTCATATCTTGTGTTTAGTGTATCACGATCGAATAGCGATAGACGAGGATTAAGTCAGTGCTACCCGCCGCTGAGTACGTGAATGTGACTACACGACGGCGCGTTAGGCTGGTTCCCTTAAAGTTGCGAGCATATTTCTATAAATTATTAATACATTTTTATAAATGTTTAAGCTACATTAATATGATGTAAAATTTACCAGTTGTTCCAGGGCTTCAGGCATTAATGTAATATCCTCTTTTAATAGGTTATGAAAATTACGATTATGTCTTTCTGGTTAGGGTTTGTTCGGGTTTGTTCGATACCGGGATACCGACATCTCCGGATCCCATGATCTCGAGAATAAATCAATCTCGAAAATCCCGGGATTAAGCTCTCAGTTTCCGGGATAAGTTATACCGGGTGTCCGCTAATTAATGGTGCATAGAAAAACCACAGACTCCTTACGTAAAAATATTAGGATTTAATTATACTTACTTATATCCGAAAGTTGATATTAACTGTGATACAGGGTGTTAAAGTTAAAACTTGATTTTTGTTTTTCTCGAATATCTTTGACAGAAACCAACGTTTTTCTACAAAATTTGACAATTATAGTTTTATTAGGACGATAAATTTATTTTTTTGTGAAATTTTAATGTGCAATGTAGGGGGCGCTGTCTGCGGCATATTTCGCACTTTTATTAGGTAATACCTTTTTTCTGCTTCAGTGTATTTAAGTTTTTAATGAAAATGATATTTTTCTCATATTTATTACGTAAAAAAAGTATACTAAATTTAGGGCGACCAGAGTTAACGTTTCGGAGATATTTGCATTTAAATTGTTTAGTGCACCCTGCCCAATTACTATTAATTTAACAATTTTTTTTCTTGAAGTAACCAAATAAAACTTAGAGATGCAGTTGCTATGGAACAGAAAATGTTTCATTTCTGAGTTTATCGTAAGTTTGTGTTTTCATTGCTGTTGGTTTCTTTCAACACGATATTTTCTAGGATCAAAGTTATTTTAATTAAAGTAAGTTAAAGAACAATCCAATTGTTGTATTTATTATTCG
Organism: Barypeithes pellucidus; assembly: GCA_963991005.1. Lineage (NCBI taxonomy): Eukaryota > Metazoa > Arthropoda > Insecta > Coleoptera > Curculionidae > Barypeithes > Barypeithes pellucidus. The sequence goes on from OZ022558.1 coordinate 18,108,071, forward strand.
CAATTACCATTAGTAGAACATTAATTTTGATATAAAAATAAATTGGTAAGAAGTAACAAGATATTATTTGCTTGCCTGAGCTAACGCACTATGGAAACATCTCCGAAACGGTAACTCTGGACGACCTGCTACCTGAACTTAGTATACCTTTTTTACGTAATAAATATGAGAAATATATTATTTTCATTAAAAACTTAAATACACTGAGGCACAAGAAGGTTATGACCTAATAAATGTGCAAATAATGCCGCAGACAGCATTATATATTATATTATATAATGTATATATTATATACACATTGTACATTAAAATTTCACAAAAAAATCAATTTCTTGTCCTAAAAAATTATAATTGACAAATTTTGTAAAAAAACGTTGGTTTCTGTCAAAGATATTCGAGAAAAACAAAAATGAAGTTTTAACTTTAACACCCTGTATCTCAGTTAATATCAACTTTCGGATATAGATAAGTATAATTAAATTCTAATATTTTTACGTAAGGAGTCTGTGGTCTTTCCATGTACCATTAATTAGCGGGCACCCTGTATAAAAGACTTAGTTTTAAATATTTTTTTTAAAACTAGCAATTTTATTGTAAATTATATTTTATTAATACATCCCTAACTTGGCAACATGTTTCGTTAACCCCTATTACAATATACAATTTACAAAATAATGTAATTTTTTTAGCGACAGTTTTCAGAGATCACTAAAAAATAGAATTAATTAAGATAGAACCATTTTCCCGGGCTTTTAAAAGGGCCATTATAAACCTAGATGCAATTTAAGATAGGGAACATAAAGGCACTTTAGTCACGTGGTTTATATACTATTTTATGCAATTTAAGATAGGGAACATTGAGTTCTAAAATAATTTTAAAAAAAATTAAATTTCAATTCACGGTCAACAAATTTACTTTCTAGGGATTAAATTTTTTTTAATCGCTAAAGGATTAAATTTTTTAAAATCCTTTATTTCGAGGATTAGTGATTTCGTTATTAGTCCCGGGATCCCGGGATTAGATACTCTTTATCCTGAAAATCCCGGGAATGGAACAAAGCTTGGTGACTGGCACAACTACTTCTGGTGTATGTAAATACATAAGTCTATTTGAAAAGTATCATTTACGTTACTTGCGAATTAATACTTAAATGAATCTGAATGAAAAAACACTAAAAAAGTTTATCGATTTAAATCTTTAAAATTTATGATATCACAAGCATTAAATGAAATTTGTCGCAAAAAAAAATTGATTTTATCCTAAGGGCCAGTTTTATAAAGCCATTAAACTGGCCTAAAACCAATTAACTATACCAGAAAAAAGTTTTATAAACTAAAGGTAAGAAAATGTTCGTTAATTCCTATATCGTTCATTATAATAAAGTATTCGATTTATTTCCCACTTACAACAACTAAGAGAGACGCAAAATAATATTTATTTGAATATAAAACTATAAAACCCATATTTACGATGAATATTTAAGTATATCAATTGTTTGTGTGTTTATTAGTGACAATGTTCATAAACATAACTACAGTTAAACACGGGTTTTCTAATTAGCGTAATTTATAGCACTGGTATTTTCTCAGAAATAGCTATTGTAAGCAACATGCAGTCAGTATAAAAGAAGCAAAGTACAATTGACAGTTTTATTGTGAAGGGAGACTTCTTTTGAAAATACAGTGAAAACTCTCTTAGGCGGACACCTACGGGACCGTCTAAATGTGCCCGCCCATGTGTACATGTATGTACAAATAAACATAACATAACAAAAATACACTAGTTTTAGTTAGGATGTAGTACTAAAAAAATCTAATAACACAGTTTGACGTGTTTGCGTTTTATACTTGCAATATAGAAAATGTAATTCCAAGTTTGATAACAATTCCATTGCTGTAGAGTCACCTCTATTCTTTGCATACTCTTGTAATTCCTCTACTATACTAAAGACTTGTTGATAATTGGTGACATTTGTTTGATTACTGCATTCAACTTCTTCATCAGAGTCGTCAGATAGTGATGTGGTTTCAGTTTGAACTACATAATCGGTAGGAATGGGGTCATTATCATCTTCTAATAGCACATTGCTATCAATGTGAATGAACTCGCCCAAAATTTTGTAATCAAATTACAAACTTCCACAACATCAATATTCTCTTTCAGACTCAAAACGCGACATTTTTGTGCCATTGTTTACGATTTTAACCTTACAACTCATAAATAAACGGCGGACTGCTGTCCTGTAGGGGAATCACACATACAGTTCGACAACCAAGTGTATAGCTACGCGGTATCGGTAAGGGGGAAGCAATATCTTTTAAAACATGGCCGAGTCATTTTTTCATAGCATGAATACATTTGTATCACCAGTGCAATATATTAGGCCTTTTCATTAATATTCCTCGCTTATTTTGGCTTTTTCGCCAATAAAATCCGTTTGATTTCAACATGCATCTCAAAGTTTCAAGGGAAAATGGAAAGTTTATGTCACTTATCAACTGTTGTAGCAACTTTTTTAAGGTTGGAAATACTTTTAGTTGAAAATAAAACTTTTGTATTGTTCTCCTAACAATGCCAAAGTCGAAGCCTTCGATTTTTTCGACAGTAAAGAGACGGTCCCTTTTTTGACAGGAGATTACAACAATTGATTCGGGTTATTTTCTTCCTTTCAGTATCTTCTTTGTGCATGTTTTTTACTGCGCCCACGGTTACTCCGTATACATTGCGAGCCTTTCTAGCTTCCGCTTAAGTGGCATTTTAAATGTATTAATTTGTGATTCCTCTTCACACACCCTGTACACATTGGCAATCACTTCGCGGGTCTGACTATGAGGGGTTTTACCAGGGTATATTCATTCATTATCACAGTTTTAAAATAAACCCTATCACTACGCAACTGGATGAAGCATATTGGACATCGCCGACCAAGCACGCTGGCACTTATAGGCGTGTCACCAGGCGCGTGACGTCATCCTCTGTCTGGGATATAACCTATCAAATTAGCTCTAGCCATCAGTTACCCATGGTTACCGTTGATATTGTGCCATGTTGCCCTATATTTAGATTAGAAGTACTTTAATGAAAAAATATTTTATTTTGCATTTAAATATTAAAATAAATAGTATGAAAAGAAAGTTTTAAGAACATTGAAACTATAATAGAATATTAGTTTCTTATATATTTATGACAATTTACTTTAAATGGGTAAATTTAATTTTAGGGTTTACTTGGTAACATGTTATTAAATTAAAATTTAATATATGTGACAACATTGTTATCCCAAGAAATTTTTTTGCCCGCATTCCTTTTGTAGCTACAGTTAAAGTTGTCGACCTGTACTTTCATTGGTTGCCGGTCTGTCTTCAGAGAGATTTTGCAGCGTACTTATTCGTCTCGCAAATACTTTAAAAACACTTTTTGTCCGTTTAAAGGAGGGTTTTCGCACTCTTTGTATGAAAACAGCCTGTCCGCGTCCGCCCAAAGGAGAGTTCGCCCAAGAGATGTTGATTTTCATGGAATTTCATATACCTAGTTCCGGACTATGTAAAAATGTCCGCTTAACAGAGATGTCCGCTTATTAGAGGTGTCCGTTATGAGGGGTTTCACTGTATTTGCAGCCTTCGTGGTTTAATCCCCCTGGGGGTAGATGTTACCCTTAAATGGGAAGGGTAGTTAAATGTCATATTATTTTAAAAGTCGTTTAAATCTCCATCTTCTAATCATAATTTATTATTTTTTGAATACTCAAATGTGGCGCTCGTGGTGCAATGGTCAGTGCAGCGGCCTTGTACCGTGGCGACCCGGGTTCGTTCCCCGGCTCATACAAGCGTCGACGTTAAAATTTGGAATTTGGTTTTAAGCAAGTTGCACCGTCCTTCGGAAGGGACGTTAAACTGTGGGTCCCGTGTTCATGGATGTTGGGCACGTTAAAGAACCCTACCCTCGACAAAGAGGGATTCGGCAAAATTCCCAGATAGGGTGTGACAAATTCCCTGGCGTCGGTGATTGGCCTTAGTCGCGGAAAATAGACCGACGGAAAAAAAAAAAAAAAAAAAAAAAAAAAAGAATAGGTACTCAAATCTAAATTTTTAAGCGATGACTTTGCTCATAGTAAATAATTGGAAAAAGTGTCACCCGGAGTGACCACTACTACTGGATCATTCTACTAAAAGAGGAATCAACATAATAATGTCTTATATAAATCTGCACCGTCAGTGAATAAGTGGAAAGGTCTAAAATGCCAAGGTCAGTAGCGTAGTGAATATTGGGGATATTTTCCAAAATCAGTCAATATATTCAGGGGATCCTAGAACTAGTATTGTGATCGCTCGAGCGAAAAACCGCTTGATTACTCGATTATTGAAATAACCGACATCGTTCGATTATTAAAAAATCGCTCAAGTTATCTATTCAGGCGAAAACCGTCGCTCGTCAGTTATTATCTTTCACTCGATACCCGCGCTTTGCTTGACGTCGACGGAAATGTACCGCTGTAGTGTGTGATCGAGTTAAAAAAACTGCTCGGATATTCGAACAGTTTTTCGCTCGAAATACTCTAGTTATAAATTCGGGCGAAAAACCGAAAAATATCGCCTGTCACTGTCTCAATAAATTTTTGATTGCGAGCGTCGTCAGTCGCGGCCACGTAAATTTTCAGATCTCATATAAAGTGTATATTTCGCTTAATAATTCAATTTCATTTGAATATAATAAGTCATTTCCATAACACCCTGTATAATCCTAATACGCGTAACTAGGGAGGGGGCCGGGTGGGCCATGCCCACCCCAGATTGCTCTGGTGCCCATCCCAGTATTTCTGAAGTTCGAAGCCATAGACAAAGGAAGAGAGGGGACGAGTAAAACCAGAAGCTATTTTGTTACCGCCTGGCTCCTTATCGGATTTAGCAGTGGCGTCACATGAATATTTTCTTAGTATTATCCCAGTACAAAATTATTATTTATGGAATATGGAAGTAATATTTTTATTGAATTGAATTTGTATATTGTGTCCCTTACTGAGTACAAATGTTCTTCTGCTTCTGAATAATTTATGAATGCTTAGTAAATATTAATTTTATTAGCCAAAAATATAATTTCATATAGGAAAGGTTGTGAAATTTAAATATCTTTCAACTTTAGGGAAAATGTAAGATAAAAAACAAAAATGGTCGATTCAAAATTTATTACAAAGAAGCAACAAAATGTAATTACTGGTAGTTTTGAAAATATTGTTGGCACAGCACCTCCAAGTAATCGTACTCTTTCCTCAACTTTATAAAAAAGGACTTCTCAAAATGCTCTGAACAAATCCTGTAGGCAGGAGAAGGTGTCCAATCTCTAAGTCCCATGTTCTGCACCCAAATGTTTGCTTTTTGTGGATCTTTCAGAAATCTAAAAACAATACAACAATGTGTGAGCTTAGCGGTTCAAAATAAGTTTTAACAGGACGCCATCCTTGTGAAACGACCTTCGCCTGAAGTCGTGTTTCTCAAAGACTATGACCTTCAACGATTCAAGACAAACGTTAATCGCTTTCTTTAAAAAAATAACACTGGTATACATTCGAAATAATATAATGCTTTCACTAATAACTAACCAAAATTAAATAAGAAATAATTTAATTTTGTCAAAATATACAAATCATAGAGGTACGCCATTGGGTGAAACACCCTCTCCAAGGGCAATTACCTGGTTCTTATTAGAAATCTTGAATGAAAAGTGCAACAAATCTAGTACAAATTACAAAGAAAGGTAGCTTTAACTATGGCCTTAATCATAGTTTCAAATAATATATACTGTTAAACTTACAAGGAAGATATCTAATATAAAATAAATGCATGCAAAAAATACAATTTGAATATTTACCGATGGAAAGTAATTCCAAGCTTCTTTCGTTCATTACGGCTTTTACAGCCATAGGCACAACAATTCACCATTTTTCTGTAAATAAACTGAATTCTTATAACACTTCTCACCACAAATCATCAAAATACACTGGGTGCCACCTCGATTGTCTGGCTCCCTATTAATGGCGGTGGATCAATTTTAGGTAATACTTTCTGCGACGTCCCGTAAACCGGAATTATTCGTCCCCTCTCTTCCTTTGTCTATGTTCGAAGCCATACATACGTCATAGTGACACTTGCCATTAAAATTCTACTAGACTAGGGGCCAGGCCCCCCCCTAGAAAATCATTCTAGTTACGCCAATGCTTACCTACGCCTGCACCGTTCTCACAGCTCAAAGCCATTAGATTGAGTATGTTAAAATTGAATTTCTCTTTCATTTCTACATGCTCTATTATTTTTTGATAATTAACGTCGCAATGAGCCATTTTCTATTTAAACGGCGACGAATTGTGGGTAATAAAAAGCGAATGAGGGCAAACTATAACCAGCCATACAGGAAATGAAAAGGCGCAAGTTGTGGGTATTAAATATAACACAAATGTCCAATTTAGCTAACACCACTCATAATGCATCCATTATCTAACTGCGTATTTCAGCGAATTTTATTTGACCAATTAAATTTCAAATAATATATTTGTTTCCGGCAGAACGCACTTAACAAGTCATCTAAATGTCAAGTTGATGGTTGCACCTCAAAGTAAAGTTGCATGTCGTTACTATAGCTTTGTTCGCAGAGCAAACTGACGACGCATTCGTATTTGTTTAAAAGCGTTCGCACACGACAAATCCCAAACCGTTGCTAGAAAATCCGGCGTTCGCAGTCTAGGGACGATTGAAACAGGTTATTTTAAATAACTGGTGCAACCTGTTTTGGTTTTAAAAAATACCTGTTTCAAGAAACCTGTTCCAGTTCCAAGCTATTTCAAAAGGTTCGCTGCTCGTCTGTTACATCGCAACGTCGCGTCGGCGTTCTGATAAAGCGGAGTTGCCGGTTGTTCCATTAACAGAAGAGTTAGCTTTTAGGGACGTTCCTCCAGTTCCATTTTTACTTTGATAAAAAGTTTATCAACACGAAATAAATGTAACCCGCTTTGGAACTTTATACAATAATTGATAAATCAAACCCAAGGTGTAATACAGGGTGTTATGGAAATGGCGTATTATATTTAAACCGGCAATTCCTGAGATGAAAAAAAATTGAAGAAAAATATACAAAAATGGCGCTTTAATTTCATATGCCCTGTACATGACCTGACGTCAAACCAAAATTAAGCACGTGGTGACACTGGGAGAAAGATAAACAAAACAACATATGTCGGAAAACATCAGTGAATTTTGAGCAGGTTGTCACCCTTTAGAAAGTCAATAACCGTTTGACAGTTGACAGATTGAAAGTTGTTTATTTTTCAGCGTACATTATTATAAACTTTTACGTTCAGTTCAGTTCGCTGGGAAACAATCTTTGATTTATAAACGTGAACTGACTCGAACCAACCGCCGCGGCGTTTCTAAATGGTCAAGTATGTTCTCATTTGTTCAATTCGAACGACACCTGCATTGGCGTAACTAGAATGATTTTGTAGGGGGGGCCTGGCCCATAGTCTAGTTGGATTTTAATGGCAAGTGTCACTATGACGTGTGTATGGCTTCGAACTTCGGAAATTCTGGGGTGGGCACCAGAGCAATCTGGGGTGGGCATGGCCCACCTGGCCCTCCCCCTAGTTACGCCTATGGACACCTGTCAGAACTGAACAACTTAAATGCCACTTTACCCTTTAGAAAAAAAACTTCAATTTTATTTACCTTTTCGGCCTTATTTTAAACCAACTTAATTTATAAAAAAACACCAAGTGGGTAATGCAAACAAAAACCGACACAATAACCTCACAAACACACAAAGACAAAAGCACAAATTCACATTAATTTTCGCATAAATTTGTATGCATCTCATGAACACATCTAAGTACCATTCAATCTGAATTAATATTTTAAAGTGTTACTGTGTAGTGTAGACAAAAATACGCCCTTATTGTACAAAGTTTTATCCGGTGGTGTATTTAACATCTAAAAATTTCTAGTAACTACGTTTCAGTCTATTTCGGGTTTATTCGGTCGATCGATATTACGTTATTTGGAAATATCTAAAAATACAGCGTTGCCACTTTCGATGTTTTATAAGATTATATTCATAAATTGCGGAATTTCCTTCTGTAATATTACTTTCCTGTATAATTATTGTCTCGGAAATGGTAACCGCGCTATTTTTCCGAATATGTACGAAGCACTCGACCCTTGGTTCGACTCGTCTAAATTAAGACTGAAGGGGAGGTGCTGTTGTTGTCAACATAATTATTTCATCATTCTTTATCAAAGGATTAAAAATTGTTTTAGGCCCATTAGAAATTAGCGTTTTGATTATGTTTGACTTTCTATTGCGAAATAATTTGAATCTTCTGTGTGCGCTGTTGTTCTATGTGTACCATAGTGTAATTATGCGTTAGTGTTTAGTGCTTTGTGTAATCTGATAATAAGAGCATATCTTCAAAACAATTAATTTGAAACTCGTGGGTGTCTGTGTGTTTCTTTAAGTGATTTAGTGTAATTTGTTCTGTTTCACTATGTATTATATGCCGGTTATGTTCCAAGATTGGAAATAAGAGGCCGGATGCGGTTTAGCGGGTATAGTTTATTATGCAGTCCCACTTTATCATCAGGGCACGTGATGAGCATAAACCTCTTCCCATAGAAAACAGAACTGAAGGTGTCTCTGCCCTGGATTCCTTACTCGTGTCGGCGCCCTGGAATTAATTTCTAAGTAAGCTAAATATTGATTTTTATAAGAATCTAAAGTTTTACACTTTCCCACAGTTTGGCAACATTGTGCCAGAACATGTGTTTATTACACAGCTGAGCAGAGTAATATGATTGTGCCGCGGAGTGACCTATGGGTTTATGGGTGAATTATCCCACTGTTTAAACTGTTACTTTACGACTTTAAAAATACCTACCAAATTTGAAAAAAAATATGGAAAAAACATACTATCTTTTCCGGTAACGAAATAAAATATTATTGATGTATAAAGTGGAGATTTTCCAGGGGGGAAAGTCACCATCTTGTCCCTCCCAAACGACCTTCATGTATGTTGCGCCCTTTTCTAATCTTATTAATAAAATGCATGTTAATTACATTGAATTAAAATTTCTTGCATTTGTACTTCCTGACTTGGATAAATACCCCTTCAGTTCGAGCCTTAAAGGTTCAATTTACAAATTAAAATAAACCCAACCGTCACGCACCGTTATCGCTTCCAGGTTGCTTTTAATAAAGTGTAAATAATTTACATTTAGATTATGTAAATCGAAAATCAAAGGAATCGTCTGGACTACTGGCTATTTATAAAATCCTTTTAAAAATCATAATTATCCATTAATCTATAATGGTTTGTTGCGCGCCGCCTTGCAATCTTTGCCATTCGGCGCTAACCGTCATTTCAACAAGACGGAGCCGTGGAATCAGCTGCTTTATAGTAATCGGCGACATTTCAAGATGAATTTCACTTGTACTAAAAATGTACAATTATTTCTTTATTTGTACAAATTGTGAAATTACATTTTTAATTAAATTATGCATTTGGCCATGTTTGCCAAATTTCCATCTATCCTATATCCTATACGATTTATCCGGACCAGCAAATCCTGAGATGAATACAAATAGACGAAAAATAACCATAAATTGCACTTTGAGTTAATAAGCGTGAAAAATGTCCTCATATCATCTGCATGAAACCACGTGGGAGACACTGGTGAGAGATGTAAACAATCAATGTGGGAGGATAGTTACGTCTGTCAACAGATGTCAGTGGCCAAACAAACCTGTCTTGATCATTATACAGTCAGGAACAAAAGTTACTTTTTACCTTTAATTTCTTAACGCCCTGTAGAAAAGTTGAGCGGTAGAATTTAGCTGAGTTATATTTTGGTTTGTAGTGTGATCTTTTCTTAACCCAATGTTTTTTGGTTAACGTCACTAACTGATTTGTAAAAAAAGATACAAATTTTTGAAGAAAGTTGCAGTTGCGTGAACCCCATTCGGCCTATTCTTTCCAATCGCTCGGAACATAACCGGCATATCGTCGAGAGAAAGAAACACATAGTGAAACACAACAAATGGCACTAAACCACTTAAAGAAACACACAGACACCCACGAGTTTCAAATTAGTGTTTTTGAAGATATGCACCTATTATCAGATTACACAAAAGCAGTAAACACTAACGCATAATTATACTTTACAATAACACTATCGCACACATAGAACAACAGCACTTAATTATTTCGCAAGAGAAATAATAAAAACGCTAAATTCTATGGGCCATTAACCCTTTACTAAACATAAAATTATGTGGACATAGGAACTACCCTTTGAAATAAATGGTCGAGTCCAAGGTGCTTTCTTTCTCCGAGAACTGCTAGCGCGGTTGCCATTTCGGAGACTATAATTATACAGGAAAGTAATATTATAGAAGGAAATTCCGCAATTAATATAATAAACCCTAACAGATAACGTCAAGCCACGAACAGGTTCAAAGGTGTTATTTAGTTTCAACATTTTTAGATGTCAAATAAATGTGTGAAAAAATTATATTATTTCCCAGACCACCAGCTGATGAAATCTTATACGATAAGGGCGTATTTTTGTCTACACAGTAGCACTTTAAAATACTAATTCAGATTGAATGGTACTTAGATGTGGTCATGAGATTCGCGATAACTAATGTAAATTTATGTGAGTTTGTTTTGGTGTTTTGTGACGGTTTTTGTTCGGGTTGCCTGGTATTTTTTTATAAATTAAGTTGGTTTTAAATAAGGCCGAAATGGTAAATAAATTTGCATGTTTTTCTTCTAAAGGGCAAAGTGGCATTTCAGTTATTCAAATCCGACGGGTGTCGTTCGAATTGAACAAGTGAGAACATACCTGACCATTGTAAACTCCGCGGTGGTTTGTTCGACTCAGTTCAAGTTTATCAATCAGAGATTGTTTCCCAGCGAACTGAACTGAACGTAAAAGTTTATAATAATGTACCTTGAAAAATAAACAACTTGGAATCTGTCAAACGGCTAGACTTGCTAAATACTTTACCCTGAAGATATGACAACACTGTTCAAGATTCATTGACGTTTTTCGCCATATGTTGCTTTGTCTTCCTGGCAGGGGCACCACGTGGTCATTTTTGGTTTGACATAAGGCCATGTACATGGTACATTAAGTTAAAGCGCCATTTTTGGATATTTTTCTTCAATTTGTTTTCATCTCAGGAATTGCCGGTTTAAATATAATACGTCATTTCCATAAAACCCTGTATATGTAATTTTTTTTATGCGTCCTCATACAAATACGATATGTATCTGAATTCTACTCGAATTCAATAGGAGTTTGATTGAAACGCATCTTGCTTCCTTACGAAGCAAATAAATCGGACCCATATGCGAATAAATTGGAGCATGGTTTGGTTTGAATTGTTTGAACAATAAAATATTATGGAATGTGTAATAATAAAAAAATGTGGATCACGAAAAGACATTGTACAATGTTCGGTACAACTGTTGATCAATGTTCAATCCTCACGTATAAACCACAGACCACCGTCTAGTTCCGGCGCGCCAACCGTGGTTAAATACCTGAGATCAGGAAACGGATTTAGACGGCGCTAATCCTTGTTGAAATTCATAAATTCTGGCAAATTGAACAAATCTACACATAATAATTAATTAATAGTAATTGCATTTCTTGATACAAACGACATATCGGATAATTTTAACACGTCGCTAGCTGATCAGACTAGTTCCTGTTTGATTTCATTACCGATATCAAACCATTATTATTTGTAATTCTGTAATTATAGCTGTCACCTGTCAGCTAATAGATGGTACTATGGTACGGTGATATTTAACAACACTGTCGTGCTATTTATTGCTGACGGTTTTACGACAAGGCGTATTAATTCTTTTCTACTCCTATATTAATTAGTAAGAACCTATACTAAGCTGTCCTTAAGAGCATTTATCAGTGACCTCCATTAAGGTAAAACGGTATGGCAAACTACATGAAAACTATTGGATAGAATTTGATAAAATTTTAAATTTAGCTTCGAAATATGATACTACATGACTGAATTATCTTGAATTTTTCGAAAAAGAATTTTTTTTTTAGAACGGTAAATAACGTTCACCAGTGGCGGCTCGTGGTCAATCTCATTGGGGGGTCATTACGCTATATGCGATACAAGAATAGTATATTAAAGTACAAGTACTTTATAGGTACTGTTTTTTCTATTTTACGTTTTCTTAATAAGAAAAATCCATATTAAAAAATACATGCTATACTTATATAACTTTCGTAAATATTTATGTGAAAATTTTATGTTGGTAATATGTACTATCAAATTATGATTTTTTAGCATTTGATAAATTATCCATGTCTATCATTTTTTCGCAAAACTGAAAATTTTCTTAAATAATTAAACAATATGAACCAAGATGATTTTAATCCTCCTGAGTTAACGGAAATTGCAAAGCTTTAAATTTGTAAAATATTGTAGTGCTGTGTTCAGCTTTACAAAGAAAGTAAACTTGACAGGTGTGACGCTACTTTAGAAATTTTTTCTGCAAACAATCATAAAATAAAATTGTTTCGAGACAAGCTCAGTTCGATACTAAAAACGGCATCGAATTAGCTTGGAGTTGATACCAATATAGAAAAAATTATTTTTTTAAACTATTTTAAATTTTAGATCAACCCTTCGGTCTTTAACATTTGCAAAATGAGTTATAACACGCTCATTAAAATTAGCAATACTATTTATAAATGGTTTTTCTATTCGTATTAAGACAAATTATTACAACCAAAATTATAGTAGACTAAATGAAAATGTTGCGCGACCTACGACCTACGTCCAACCTGGAACCTGCCATCTCTTTTCCAAGCATTTAATAATTACTAATGATGAGACGACATAGGTTCATATGTATATCTTATTCAGATTTTCAATAAACCGGGCTGTTGACCCAGCGGCGGTTAACTTCGCGTATGTTTCTGCCGCTTGCCGGAATCGTCAGAGCTCGGCTAAATTCGTTTCCATTTAAGCTATCGTGGTCAATTACCGGCCCCAGCCCAATTTTGAATATCGCACTACACGCTTGCGTTTACGGGGGCGTTTCAAATATTATAGGTAAATTATTATAGTAGGTACATTTGTAGTAAATTCTAATTTAAAAAAAAGTTTTATTTCCTAAATTTTTATAGGGAGGTCATTGACCCAATGACCTAATGGAGGAGCCGCCGCTGACGTTCACATTGCAAAAATATCGTTATACAGTCATTTTTGAAAATATTACATGCACTATCAACAATCTCAATTAATTTCGTAGCTTATTAGTTTTAATGCAAAAAAATGTCAAACCGAGGTTATCAGAAAAAATATCTAAAATCAAAAGTGATTTGGCAACGCTTCGGGTGATCATAGGCAGAAGAATAAGGAAAACGTCTCCCTCGATACAGCCCGGTTTGTTCGATACATATAGCCGCTAGCGCGCTGGCTCGTCGTGTCTTGGAATTGCGATGCGCTACACATTTTTTTTTAAATCGAACGTTTAAAAAGTGGGGCAATTCACCCATAAACCCACACACAACTCCTCGGCACATTCATATATGAACATATTACATTGTCCAGCTGGGTAATCAACAGATGTTCAGGCTCAATGTTGCCAAAATGTTTAAAAGTGTAAAATATTAGTTTCGTATAAAAATAAATATTTAGCTTACTTAGAAAGTAAATTCAGGACGCGATTAAGGAATCCAGGGCACAGACACTTTCAGTTCTTTTTTCTAGGGGAAAAACTTTATGCTCATCACGTGTCCTGATGATAGTGTGGGAGTGCATAATAAGCTTATCACTAAACCCCAACACTAACGCATAATTACACTTTACAATAATACACATAGAATAAGAGCACTTAATCATTTCGCAATAGAAATAATAAAAACGCTAATTTCTATGGGCCATTAACCCTTTACTAAAGATAAAATGAAGCAATTATGTTAACAATTGACAGGAACTACCCTTTGAAATGAATGGTCTGGTCCACCTTCGGACCAGTCGAACTTTCTTTCCGAGAACTCTCCGCTAGTAGAGCTAGCGCGGTTGCCATTTTCGAGACTATAATTATACAGGAAAGCAATATTATAGAAGGAAATTCGGCAATTTATGATACTCGCTTATAAAACATCGAAAGTGGCAACGCTGTGTTTTTAAATATTAGCCCGATTGTCCATAATCAGCTGTTTAAAGAAGTCGGCCGATATCGATCGAGAGAACCAACGTGTTATTTATTTATAAAATTTTTAGATGTTAAATACATTATTTCCCAGACAATAAGGGCGTATTTTTGTCTACACAGTAGCACTTTAAAATACTAATTCAGATTGAACGGTACTTAGATGTGTTGTGACGCGAAAACTAATGTGATTTTGTGATGTGAGTACTTGGTGTTTTTTATAAATTAAGTTGGTTTTAAAGTCCGAAAAGGTAAATAAAATTGCATTTTTTTTTAAAGGGTTAGTGGCATTTATAAACTTTTAAGTTGTCCAGATCTGACGGGTGTCGTTCGAATTGAACAAATGAGAACATACCTGACCATTTATAAACTCCGCGGCGGTTCGTTCGAGTCAGCTCAAGTTACGTAAAAGTTTATAATAATTTACCCTGAAAAATAAACAACTTGAAATCTGTCAAGCGGTTATTGACTTTCTAAAGAGCTTACCCTGAAGATATGACAACACTGTTCAAGATTCACTGCCATATGTTGCTGTGTTTACCTTCCGAACAGGGGCACCACGTGGTAATTTTTGGTTTGAGATAAGGTCATGTACAGGGCATATTAAATTAAAGCACCATTTTTGGATATTTTTTGTTTTCATCTCAGGAATTGCCGGTTTAAATATAATACGTCATTTCCATAACACCCTGTATAAAAATTTTTGTTTTTAATTTTTGCGTAGGTCAGTCCATTCAGTATTAACTTAATAAAGCACAAAAATAAACACTGACTATTAATAAAACGACAAAAACCGACCAAAACAACACATCTATTTAGCCAGAAAATAAAAATCTAATATACTAATCACGACTAGGTATATGAACTGTTCCTGGTACTATGATAAGAAAAAACAACAAATTTAAAATGAGCGAGTTTGCGTTGTAATGGTCAATTTTTATGGTTGACTGGTTGGCTCATTTGTTAAAAAAAGCCACACGCAGATAGCAAATTCCCAACAAACAAGGACATGTCCAGCGAAAGTCGAACGTCTGGCAACTCTACTCCTCACTAGATGCGTGACTTGCGCTCGAAAATATTTCATAACTTCCTTTCTAATAGAGGTGCCACTTTTTCGTAAAATGGGGTTTGCAGATAAAAGGATAAAGAACAAAACGGTACTTTTTAAAATTCATTTAAGGTGGGGGGCGAGCATGTTAAAACTATTTAAACAATTAAATTGTTATTATTTTGCATTTGTTCACAATATCAAAACACCGAGATTGATTCGATCAGTACAACTGGAGATAATAAAATGAGAAGATTGGAGAAAATCCAACAAATTATCAAAAATTCATATGTGGATATTTTCGAATAAATAATTTTTTCAGTAAAATCCTGAAATACGTGTCACCTAATTGTATGTACAGTGTACACGAGTTGTACAAATTTTTTCGAACGATTCTAAAATGTCGAAGTTGTGCGGTCTGTAAAAGAATAACCCATTGACTAAATGCACGTTAATCTCGTAGTTCTTAATTTCCTTTTTCACACCTTCTATCTATTACCCCCTAGAGTTTTATTTTAATGAGGAATTTCACCCTATATCCTAAGGAATGTAATAAAATATAGTCAAGGTCAGTGGCGTACCCAACTTGTTCTCACTAGATATATCTACAAACACCATTAGGAACTTATAAAGATCTTTATTAGTGGCGAATACGTAGCGACGACTAAAATTGCTAGTTGGACCTGTATAGTCAGTTTCTGTACCCTCAACGTTTAACTCAAGGCAGCGCCAAACTTTCAAATTAACACCATGTACCTATAGTCAGTTCCTTCTTGTACCGTCAAATTGAAACTGAAGGCAGCGTCAAGCCGGTATTGAACGATTGAACGATATTTGAAATTTACCTACAGATATTTATTTTTCCCCTTTCCCATGCCACTGGTTTTCTGAAACTAATCCTCTTCAACATTTGTCATTTAGACCTAGCAGGCATTATACTTGTTTCATTAATTCCAACCCTCTGTCGCATTCCAGTCTGGTCCTTTTGAGAAATGCCGCTTCTCTCACCATTTGATTGACTAATACCTTGGATAAATATTATCTTGATTCAATGTTGGTGGCCAAATTATTTTTATGGAGAATAAATACATGGAAATAGAGATGGCGGCGCAGCTCAAATAGATCTTCTTAGTGTTATCTAAAAAAAAAATGGTTAAAATTAGTGATGCCACCGGAACTACTTTTTGCAAACCCCGGATCTCGGAACCAACGCCAACATTTTTTGGCCGGAACCGGATCCTGTTTTTACAACAAAACGTTCAAGAGTTCAAAGAGATCCAGTCCAATCCATTTGACTGGTGGAAAAAGCACGAAGAAAATTGTAATTTTTTTATCAAAAAAGGTAAAAAATACTTATCAAGTGTTTATAGTGAAATAGTATATTACGTACCGAGGTGGAAAATGTTTCATTTCTGTCGAGAGAGTCGGTAGATAACTAAATCTCTAGACAGTAATGAAACTTTTCACCGAGGCTTGTATATTATTTTATTTACAGCCAGATCTAATATCCACTTCTTATTTTCTTTTCTTTTGAATTAAAATTATTAATAAAAGATAAATATTGTTTTGACTTTTCCATTGAAAAATTAGACAAAAATTTCAAATAACCGCAGGTGGTAAAATACGTAGGTAATAATGCACATCAAGATGGCAAATATAATTTTTTGAATAGGGTTTCCATGTCACTAAACAATATATTATTTTAACAACAGAAAAATGCTATCATATGAGGAATTTGATTTTGCTGCAACTCCACCAGAAATTCGAGAAGCAGCAAAAATAGTAGAAGAAGATCTTCTTCCAACTAAAAGCCGCCCGAGATATTACAAGGCATATGACTGTTTCAAAGAATGGTGTACGGGAAACAAAGTTCAAAATCCTTTTTCTGAGTCGGCGCTACTAGCTTATTTCAGTGAAAATGCCAAGACAAAGAAGATATCAACGATTTAGTCACAATATTCAATGCTAAGGATAAGTAGATATATCTAAACACGCAAAGCTATTTGCATTTTTGAAAAAGTGTGTTCGTATATTATTTTGAGATATCGATTTTTAAAAAAATTACAAAAAAATAATTTACTTTCCACCCGGGTGGAAAAAAGTAAAGAAACGTCAAGTTTCCACCTTTCAAAGATAGATTAAATGTCATTTGTAACATGCATCGTTGTAAATAAAGCTTTTTTTCGGACGTATGTCAACGAAATAAATAAAAATAAATAGACTCTCGGTAAGCGACGGTGAAATTCTTTTTCTTAAACCAAAATCTGCCCATTATTAATTACAAATATTAATTTTTTACATATTATTTATTAATTATGTCATTTGTTCTAGGTTTTGTTTTTATCTTAGTTTTGTTAAATAAAACAGCTCTACTCTATCGCTATGGTTATGTTCATAATTTAAACAACAAATTTTTTAAAATTCGGTTCCGGTCGGATCCAGTACAAAATCCGGCCGAACCGGATATTTAAAAGAAAGCCCGGATTCGCCGCATACCGGATACAGATCCGGTTAGGGTAGAATCACTACTTTTAATCAAGAACCGTCTGATGAGAAAAACGTAAGAGACAGGTCTCATGCAGAGTTTTGTTCAGGCTAATCGGAAAAATATCCACAGGGAGAAATATGAGTGGCGTTTCATTCACGCCATTCTCGTAATTTTAGGTTTAAGTTTTTCTAAAATTTGTAAAATTTTCTTAAAGTTTGATTCTTTAAAAAAATCGTATCTGCTACAAAAATTAAAGTATTGAAATGAACCAAAAATTAAAATGTTAAGAATAGATGTCAGTTGGTAATAACAAAATAAAAAGTTTATGTTCATCATTCCTATATAGAGTGTTTTAAAGTTTCAGTGTAGAATGATTTTAAAAAATTGTCAACATCTTGATGCAAAATTTCAGCCATTGCAGATATATACAGGGTGTTATTTCTTAGACCACTTTATAAAGAAAGGGTCATATGAACATATGTCCGCAACGGCTTAAATTTTTTGCTACAGCGTGTTGAATTTTAATTTTTTAAATGGTTATTTTTTAATATCTCCGAAAGTACTTTAGATATTATTTTCAATTTTGGTATGTGTTAATAGGATATAGGACCACAAATTTTAGTTAGAAAAGTTATTCAATTGTTTCACCAGTGGCGTCCCTGCAAAAATGCCCTCTGATATGTGTATATGAATATGAATTTAGGGGTTTTAATCAAGAACAGTGCGTCTCACGAGAAAAACTCAAGTGACCGTTTTCATGTAGAATTGACCAGGCTAATCAGAAAAAATATCCACATGGAAAAATGTCAGTGGCGTACCATCTTTATCGTAAAAAATATCAGAGGACGTGTTTGCAGGGACGCTACTGGTGGAACAATTGAATAACTGTTTTCTAACGAAAATTTGTGGCTCTATATACTATTAACACATATCAAAATTGAAAATAATATCTAAAGTACTTTCGGAGATATTAAAAAATAACGATTTAATAAATAAAAATTCAACACCCTGTAGCAAAAAATTTAAGCCGTTGCGGACATATGTTCATATGAACTTTTCTTTATAAAATGAGCTAAGGAATCACACCCTGAATTATTAGCACGTTATTAAGGATATGTTCATATGAATATCTCGTCATAAAATTACCCAATGATTAAGGAACACCCTGTATACTAATTACATTTTGGGATATCGACAGATTTTTCCATTATCAGCTATTGGGCGCGTCACAGCCGTTACTCTATTCTGTCATATCGTATAAAATGTAACGGAAGTGACTAACTTCAGGGTAGATAACAATGGTAACATTGAAGAAGCGTTATTATTTGTTTGACGTGTCATCCCCCCGTAATTCCAAGACCATCACCTATTTGTTAAAACTTGTTCCTCATATTTTACAACTAGCTTAATACAATAGAGAAGGAGAAGGTTTATTTTTCGAGTAAATTCCAATCTAGACAGGTGTGAAAAACACCCTCATTTCAAAGGTGTCCGACAATAGCAGCGGATAAAAGGTTGTCAAGGGATTTGTGAAAAGAAATAAGTAAACGTGCTGTTGTGAGTCAAGTAATTGTACTACCCGCATTCTAAATATACTATTTTTCTTAAGAATTGGCAGTTATTTCGACAACAAAGAACAGGACGTATTGAATGAAAAAAGTGAATGAAACGCTGGCGCCGGACTGTCCCGTCTTTTGTACCAAAGAAGTGGGTGGTTCTTTATTAAAATTACTATTACCAACAGTGTCATTACACCCGTATGTTTCCTCTCAAACGATTAGCGGCGAGAAAGTACGAAAAACTAGAAAAGATAATTAAAAAATACTGGGTCGCTCAGAAGTCCGGAATAAAATTAATAGAGCCTTAACCTGTAACTTTTGGGAAAAACGCTCGAACACGTCAATTTAGTTTTATACAGGGTGTTATGGAAATGACGTATTATATTTAAATGGGTGACTCCTGGGGTGTCCTACATATTTTTTTTTTAAATCGAACTTTAAAAAAGTGGGGTAATTCACCCCTAAACCTACCCGATTACTCCTCGGCAGATTGATATATGATCATATTACATTGCCAAGCTGTGTAATCAACAGATGTTCAGGCCAATGTTGCCGACTGTGTAAAAAATGTAAAACTTTAGATTCTTATAAAAATAATATTTAGTTTACCTAGTATCCAAATAGAAGTGAATCCAGGTGCCAGTACACTAGCAAGTAATCCAGGGCACATCTTCAGGATTATGTTTTTTTTTTATGGGAAAAGCTTTATGATCATCACGTACCCTGATGATAATGTGGAACTGCATAATAAGCTTATACCCACTAAACCCCATTCGGCCTCTTATTTCCAATCTCTCGGAACATTTGCACTAAATCACTTAAAGAAACACACAGACACCTTCGAGTTTCCAATTAGTTTTTTGAAGATATGCACTTATTATTAGATTACACAAAAGCAATAAATACTAACGCATAATTACACTTTACAATAACCTACCGTACACATAAAACAACAGCACTATAGGATACAAATTATTTCGCAATAGAAATTCAGAAATAATAAAAACGCTAATTTCTAATGGGCTAATCAAATTTATTAATCCTTTACTGAAGAAGAATGATGAAATAATTATGTTGATAGACCCTTCCTTCCCATCCTCCCATTCCTTTAAAATAAATAGTCTCGTCTAACTAGCGCGGTTGCCATTTCCGAGACTATCATTATACAGACAAGTATTACAGATGGAAATTCTGCATTTTATAATATAACCTTATAAAACATCGAAAGTGGCAACGCTGTATTTTTAAGTATTAACCCCAGCCGCGCAGTCGGGTAAAGAATAGGCAACTCAATTGTCCAAGATCAGCTGTTTAAAGAATCCGGCCGGTTTCCTCAGACAATAAGGGCGTATTTTTGTGTACACGGTAGCACTTTAAAATTTCAGATTGAATGGTACTTAGGCATGAGATTTTGTGAGATTATTGTGCCGGTTTGTTTTTGTTCGGGTTACCTAGGTACTTGGTGTTTTTTATAAATTAAGTTGGTTTTAAATAAGTCCGAAAAGCTAAATAAGATTGCATTTTTTTTTCTGAAGGGTAAGTGGCATTTATAAACTTTTAAGTTGTCCAGATCTGACGGGTGTCGTTCGAATTGAACAAATGAGAACATACCTGGGCATTTATAAACTCCGCGGCGGTTCGTTCGAGTCAGTTCAAGTTTATAAATCAGAGATTGTTTCCTAGAGAACTGAACGTAAAAGTTTATAATATTGTACCCTGAAAAATAAAGAACTTGCAATCTGTCGAGCGGTTATTGACTTTCTAAAGAGTTTACCCTGAATATATGACAACACTGTTGCTTTGTTTACTTTCCTGACAGGGGCACCACGTGGTCATTTTTGGTTTGACATAAGGTCATGTACAGGGCATACTAAATTAAAACGGCATTTTTGGATATTTTTTTTCAATTTGTTTTCATCTCAGGAATTGCCGATTTAAATACATAACACCCTGTATATGCTCACATTTTAACGTTATTCGTTTGTTTTTTTATATACATTTGTCAAAGATATGACGACATCGATCTTTTTTTTTAAATAGAAACATACAGCTTGTGATACATCATTTGAAACCTTATATCTCGTACAGTATGCTCATAAAATTTAGCGCGATTCTGTCAAGCTATTGCATAATGGCGACTGTTAAAAGTTAAAAAAAAAACTCTATTTAAATAAGCGGAAATTATATATCATTGATGGTTTTTTTACCTTTCAAGGTGAGAAAGAAATCTTCATTGTTTCACGTTCTGACATTTTGTGACTTAACAATAGTTATGCCCTCAAACTACCACGTGTGGATACAATGAAGAGGACTATTAGAACTATTAGGCAAAAACATATATCTGGACCAGCACTACCCACCCGCCGACAAGATATCCATTTTCTGGAAGAGTATACAAAAACAGATAATGGGGAAGATTTTTTGTGGTTTGATTCGGGCCCCGAGGAGAACAGAATTCTAATTTTTTCAACACGGAGAAATCTACAACTCTTATCGCAAAGCTTACATTGGTATGCTGATGGAACCTTTAAAACTGTCCCCCACTACTATTCCACCAGCTCTATACTGTCCATGGGTTAAAAGAAAATGCATCTTTGCGTCTGGTGTTTGCGCTGTTGCCAAATAAATTGGAAGAAACGTACGTAGGCCTTTTCCAACAACTGAAAAAACCACTTCTATCGCCGAGAACAATAACAATCGACTTTGAAGAAGCTATGATCAACGCCGTTAAAAAAGAGTTTCCCAATGCTAGATAGAGGGATTGCTTTTCCACTTCACCCAGTGTATTTTTCGTGTCATCCAATTGCAGGCGCAATGCGAGAATGGAATCTAGGCAATTCTAGTCTTCTGGCAATTAAAATTGCACGGATTCATGCGCAGTACACCGTTCTCGATCAGCTATCTCGCATTGCCGGTGCAAGTCTCAGTGGAGATGAATTATTCCGTTATTTTTAAATCTTTATTAGTTGGTCGAAGCACCTATGACCAGCTAATGGCTATTTAAACTAACTAGTACTTAAATTAACAGTTCACATTATTTATTAAGCATATGTACTGCTAATTCGTGGCAACTTTGTTGAACTGCCATTTGTAAGTAGCAGTAGCTGCTTTAACTGCTAATCAAAACGAACGATCGAGAACGGTTTACTGCGCATGAATTCGTGCAATTATAATTGCCATTGCACTGGAAATTTTTCTTGCCGACTCTAAACGGCTTTAAGTAACGGTTTACTGTGCATGAATACGTGCAATTATAATTGCAGACGCAAGAGAAAAAATTGCCGACTCTAATACGGCTTCAAAGAAATAGTTGGTTTATTTAATCCAGAGGTTCCCAAACTTTTTTGTGTCGTAGACCCCTTGTCATGTTTTTCGGTTTTTGGTAAACCCCTACTTACCTGATATTGATTTTTTGTAAATTTCTAACTGTAGTGAAGTTTAGTGTTAAAAACTTAAACACATGTTAAGTTTTTACATTAATTGAATTTAAATTAAAACTACTCAAAATAAAATTTTGTATCAACATTTAGCGTCAATTTTGTAATGTTTAATCTTAAATCCCGTCGGCTAATGATGTCCAGTCTATTTCTTTTTTTCGTTAGGTGATTGGTAACAGCGCGCATGCTTGTAACAAGATGATATTGGTATATCAGTATGTGCAGGTTTTTACAAGTTCAAAATATATTGCGACCACAAAGCCAATGCCTACATCCTACAACTTACACAATTATACATATACAAGGTGTCCGGGAACATGTGGGAAATCTCCCGGATATGAAGAAAACACGTGAAAAGAATACAATAGGTTCATATAAACTTCTTTCGTATCGGCCTCCTCTTCGGAGATATGGGCTCCCAAAGAGCACCAATGGATTCAAGTTTTTTACACATAATTATTGAACCACCTGGTATATTTCAATTATTTTTTAATATGATGTATACCAGGTAAGACCCGTCAAATTACTATCCAAGAAAGTGTTGTGAATTACTCACAGCTGCAGGGACGGACTAGCTGTAACACTCATGGGCCCATTTTTTTTACGCCCTGTATGATGAGAACTTTGGACAATGTTTTTTAAATACCTTTAACTATTGGCTAAAAATTAAGTACTCTTCATTCATGTCGCTAATCCTAACCGTTTTCGAGAAAACGGCATTTCATATACATCATGTGCTTAGGGTATTTCAATAAAAGATACATCTTTGTTCCGATCCAATGTTCAACCTTCAAGATTCCGCTTTTTCATATTTATATTAGCCCATGAGCAGTTAGGGGACTGAGTGTAAATAAAATGACGTTTTCTCGAAAACGGTTAGGATTAGCGACATGAATGAAGAGTACTTAATTTTTAGCCAATAGTTAAAGGTATGTAAAAAACATTGTCCAAAGTTCTTATCATACAGGGCGTAAAAAAAATGGGCCCATGAGTGTTACAGCTAGTCCGTCCCTGCAGCTGTGAGTAATTCACAACAGTTTCTTGGGTAGTAATTTGACGGGTCTTACCTGGTATACATCATATTAAAAAATAATTGAAATATACCAGGTGGTTCAATAATTATGTGTAAAAAACTTGATTCCATTGGTGCTCTTTGGGAGCCCATATCTCCGAAGAGGAGGCCGATACGAAAGAAGTTTATATGAACCTATAGTATTCTTTTCACGTGTTTTCTTCATATCCGGGAGATTTCCCACATGTTCCCGGACACCCTGTATAATACATTTTTTACTTCATAGGTACTTTTATAAATAATGTATATTTCTTTATATTATAAGATAGTAAGTAGTTAGGTACCATCAGTGTATGTTGAGATCCACAATCGTGGACCCCCATTTTCATTTCAGGTTTTATAGACCCTTGGGGGTCGATATAGACCACTTTGGGAATCACTGATTTAATCCATACGCCACTGATTAAGGATTGCAAAATTGTAAATTTATAAAACATTTAATTCCTTCCGTATAATATATTCTAAATTTTTTGGTCCATGAGCTATACTGAGTTCCACCCAAGTAACTACCGGATTGGACCGTAAAACACGGTTAATAAATTTGAAAATGTATTTTCCTAGTTCTTCATAATACGCCTTTTAAGATATGTACTCAAACGTGACCTAAAGTGGGTCAGCTATTTAGTAGAAAACTTTTTTCGTTCGCTAAAATTTACTGCTTCCTGAAGCATATAAATAATCTATAAGTCGTGCTTATCCCGCAGTGCGATAATAAATGTTAAAAAAAAATCGATATTAGAAAATTTCCGTCGATTCCACTAACGGTAGAATTTGAAGGAAAAAATGACTTTTTAGAGGTCGTTATATTTTTATTTGTTTTCGTCGCTCGATTTGACTAGGTACTTTTTTTTATGACAGTTTCCATATTTTTATTTAATTTACATATTCTTATGTAAATGGCGAAATTAATGAAAAATTTGACCTTGTTCCTGTTGTTAAGTGAATTCCGGAGTACCTCCAAACGAATTTTCTCCTCAAGCGTTTATTTATCTTTTTAGGAAGGACAAAAATGTTCAAGGAAAAAACTTTGTAAGGCTAACTGCAAACAGCAAAAATTGGAGAAGAGCATATATTTTTTTGTTTCAGAAGATTTTTGGATTTAATTTTATTTACTGTTCCATGTAGGAAGAAATTATGACCTCTCATCCAATTATTAATAAAATTAAGACATCTTTTGTTCAACATTTTTTTTTTAAATGCAGCGTTTTCATAAAAAGAGAGAACTCCGTTTTTCGATGCTTAAAATTGAATTCTAGACCCCGATCACGTTCGGTCTCTTCCTTCCGATTATCGTTATTTCGGTCGGCGTACCGATTACGGGCTGACACTCGACTTATTGTTCTAACGGCAAGGGAAGATCCAATTCGCCTCGTGCCTACACAGCGAGAAAGGAACATCCTCTTAAGAAGTGAATTTAAGGGCTAGTAGTTTTATATTTTCTTTTTATTTAAAAAGGAAATAAAGATCCCCTCCTTACATAAGTATATACTTTTTGCGACGAGCAAGAAAGAATTACGGGGCGCCGGCGTCGATTGGTTTAATACATTCCAAATCAGGCAAAATTTTCATCAAAACCGATTTTTCCCATATCTGGTACTTACAGACTTGAAACAATTTATGACTGCGTAATCCCTTGAGTGCGTAATTACATTATACAGTACGTTTCACGAAAATTGGATACGACTTAATGATTTCCTGGGTCGGTCCCATTGTGTCGACAAAAGCTTGGCAATAAACAAGTGAAGTATGAAGGGACGGACTAAGGAAAACAAGTAATGATATGATTATATTAATGTAATCAAATGAAATAACATTTTTTTTAAATATTACTAGTCATATTTATTTACATTTATAATGTCATTCTATAGATAGTTCTGTTTCGCTATCGCTATCCTCATCAAAATTAATTATAATTGGATCAATTATACGATCCAGACTAATATACGAATTTTCTACAGTTATTACGTGACGGACTGAATTTTTCCAACTACCCTGGGGAATATCATTAAAGCATTTTCGTATTAATTCTACAACACTAGAACTTAAAGTCGGAGAAATATTTTCAGACCTAACCAGTGATTTTAACTGGTGCCACATATGCTCTATGGGTTAAAAATGCAATAATAGGGTGGGAGCCGTAGCACTGTATGTCCAATTTCTTCTGCCAATGTGTCACAAACATATACTTTTTTTATACAAAACTTCTAAAAGATAACTTTTTTATAACTTTCTTCAAAATATATATCATTCGCCGCATGTAGTTCTGAATCTCCAATTTTGTATTATTTGAGATTGGAGCTTTATATATTGGCGACTGTGATAGCTCGCATTGTCCATTACTATCACGCTATTCTGAGGAATGTTTGGTAAAAGACAATTCTTGAACCATCCCTCAACAAAAACTAACAAATTTTACCACAAAAAGATATTTAAATATAATTAAGCAACCTAACCTACCTGATGTGCCTATATTTAATTATAATTATTACAATCCGGTCCTTTCCACTATAATAATAACAAACGGTCATACATAATGGGATGGCCCCAGGTACTTTTACAGCAGTCATTAATTATATATCCATTTTTCGTGAAACAATCTTTAACAGGAATTGCGTACCGTACTTTACCTATGATCGT